>OZ020623.1:30951615-32151615 GCA_963971575.1 Liopterus haemorrhoidalis
TGTTATAAAACCCTGGCGGACGAGAGTCAATGAATACCTGGAAGGCCAGTTTTACAGCATTGTCGGAATTAAACTGTTTTCCTATTAAAAAGTTGTCCAAATTGCGGAAGAAGTAGTAGTCAGAAGTAGGTTAGGTCTGGTGAGTATGGAGGATGATGAAGAAGTTCCAACTCCAATTCCTGTAGTTTTGCCATCGTCATTTGTGCAGTGTGTGGTCTAGCGTTATCATGCAATAAGATAGGAGTCGATTTGTTGATCAATCTAGGCTGTTTTTCTTTAAGTTTTTGCATCATTTTGTCCAGTTTGTTGCAATATACCTCTGCTGTGATCGATGAGTTAGTTTTTTTTTTGTTTGGTTTTTAAGGTGGTACGAAATTTGGCGAACCAATTTGATATTGTCTGCTGCGTAGTAACACTAGAGCCAAATACACTATTAATGTTTCGCACGTTCTGCGATGCCGTAGTTCCACGTATAAACTCATACTTCATAATAGTGCGAATTTCCGACCGTTCCATTTTCAACAAAACTAATTTATAAAAAGAGTTTTTGATATTTTTTAGAGCATACAATGATTTCTTTAAACAGGCAAATTGTGCTACTTTCCAACAAAAAAAAAAAAACAGAACGTTAAAATATTAAGCCAATGTCAAATAATAAGCTGTTAAAGTTGGCAATATTATTAACTACAAATTTCATCCTTGACGACCTGATAAATATTAAAGGCGAATATTTTGAAGAGCAATAAAATAGTTTGTTTAAAAAAAAATGGTTCTTTCTTTTTTTGTAAAAACTTAAAAGGTAACCCTCATATTAAAAAGAAAAATCATTACTTACTGTAAGATAAACATTCAGTCGACCTTCTTCCAGCAAATTAGTCTTCAGAATATCGTTATTGATAAAATCTTTTTTGTATATTTTTGTTTCTACCACGAAGAAACGTAGTAGTGTTTTGAAGGATACTTTTTTTTTCATTTCCTGATACTCTTTAGAACGAAAAGCTTCATCAGTAGGCAGAAATAAAGTTTTGTCTTCATAAAAATTAAAAGTCCTTTCCAGATTAAACTCTTGTAGCACACCAAGAAATTTGTGAAAATGGTTTGCTACAAGCGACTGACTCAGCACTCGTACTGTAAAAGATAGAAATTAGATATGACAGAGATAAAACGAAGGTGATGGTGTTTGAAAAGGGGGGAGGAAAGAGAAAGAAAATAAGATGGGATTGGGCAGGGACAGAAATTGAAGATGTGAAAAGTATGAAGTACCTCGGATACGTTCTAACGAGGAACAATAGGGCAGAGCAGCATGTTAGGGAAAGAGTGAAGAAAGCAAGAATGGTTATGGGTAGGGTGACCATTCGTCCCGCATTTTGCGGGACTGTCCCGCATTTTAACATTTTGTCCCGCATTAAGATGCGTCCCGCAAAAGTCCCGCATTTTAACATTTTGTCCCGCATTGTCCCGCATTTTGGATTTGGGAGGTGAGGACCTTTTTTTTGCTCTTCACTTGGATTTGGAAGGTGGTGAAGACCTTTTTTTTGCTCTTCACTTGGATTTTGGGAGATGACGACTTTTTTTTTGCTCCGTCCCGCATTGCCTTCTTAAGAAAATGGTCACCCTAGTTATGGGGAAGCTATGGAGCATAGGAGAGAGGAGGTTTAACGACGATATTAAGTGGAGGATGAAATTATTTGACGTGTTAGTGAAGAGCATACTCATGTACGGAGTAGGGATCTGGGATGGAAGGAATGGGAGATAGTAGAAAGTACAATAGGAGATAGTAGGGGTACAAGACGGATATATGAGATGGATAATGGGTTTAAACGGCACCAGGATATATAGTGAAGGAGGAAATGAAGAGGGAAAAGCTGAGAGTGGGAGCCGGGGCGAGGGTGGCGAAGTATGAGGAGAAAATCAGAAAGGACGAAAGAAGGAAGATATTAAGATAATGCTGGTAAGAATGAATGAATGAAGAACAAAAGGGTAAACTGTTAGAATGGGGAGAAACAAGGAAAGAGTACTATTGGAGATGTGGGATGGATACAAGGGAAGCTGAGCGAAAGAGAAACGGAGGAAGAAGCATAGTGGAAGAATTGAGGAGTAGAGACAAGGAGATACAAGAGCAGGAAAGAACTGTAAGAATAGACAATTCAAGGAATGTGAAAAGGTATAGAGAGATAAGGACGGTATGAATACCTAAATATTTGAAAGGGATGAGAGGAAAAGCAGGGGGCAGAGTTAGGAGGATTGCCAGATTAAGATGTGGAAATGAAGAACGGAGCAACATATATTGGGCAAAACCAGAGGATAGGCTATGCAGAATGTGTAGAGAGGAGGAGGAATCCTTGGAACATCTAACAAAAAGGTGATAAATTGGGAGGAAGAGATAAAGGAGCTGTTGAGTGAAGAAAAAAAGGGAGAAAGATGGGCGAGAGTACTCTAGGAAAGAAGGAAGGAATGCGGAGAGGTAGGCAAAACTGAGAACAGGAAGGAAGAGAGAGGCAAAGGATAGGGAAAGAAGAGAGAAAAGAGAAGCGAAAAAGAGACGAAAGAGGGGAGGAAGAGCTGGAGTCAAGAAGGAAGGAGACCGGAGACGGAAGCCGAAAAGAGAATAGAAAGAAAGAGAGGGGCACCGAAGGAAGAATGAAGAAGAAAGAAAGTCATAAATTGTATTATTATTAGTATTATTATGATTATTTTTCTAATGTAGAAGTTAAAACCAGGGGTTCGAACCGGAACTGAACCGAAAACCGAAAAAACCGTTATTTTTGTCGGAACGAAAACCGGAACTGAACCGAAAAAAAAATATCGGTTTATTTCGGTTCAGATAATGTTTATGTGAGTGAATATATAATACATTTTATTTAAGATTATTTTTTAAACTGATGAGCAGAAAAAAATCGTAATTTTTTTAACTGATAAAAAAAAGCGCTTCTATTATTATGGTGGGGAGGGGGGTTGAACGCCAAGAATCCCCCCCCTGGCAGCGGCCTTGGTATGATTATTACAAAATAAGGAATAAAATGTTCTTCTAAATTATACTCTAAAATAAATTTCTAATACAAATAAAACCATTTACAAATTTATCACTTGGAACTGAACCGAAAACCGGAACCGAACCGATATACATATTTTTAAGTCCATATATTTGAGTCCAGAGGCTGATTTACAAGTTTCGTCGCTCGAAGTGTTACAAATTAAAAATTGACGTGAATTTTCACACATTTCAGGATTTTGTAGGTATTTAGTCAGTGAATGATGAGTATTAGAAGGCCAAACGATGAATGCCTGTCACTACATAACACAATTATAAGATACTTATTAGAATTATCATAATTTTTAGGTCAATTAATAAAAAACAAAAAATTGAAAAAGATCGGTTTCGATAAATTATTATCTTCATCAGTTTATTCTGAATAAATTAATTATTAAAATGTAACAAATATGTGCATATAAAAACAATGTTAAGTAAATTAGGGTTATTAGAAGTTGAAAATCTATTAGAAATTAGTTCATTAATTTTTATTCATAAGATCAAACTTGGGTTAGTACCAAAATATTTCAATAATGTTTTAAAAGTTTTCAAAGATGTACATAGTTATAATACTAGAAATAAAAATTCTTTTTCATTGGAGCATAAAAACAGTAAAGCAGCACAGAATTCGTTATTTTTTAAGGTAGTTATAATTTATAATAAGTTACCAGATAGTATAAGAGAAGTAGATAATTAAGAAATTAATAAAATATTATTTAGAAAAATAAGTAAACGATGTGCGGACACACGGACACACGCTGAGATATTATATTATAGATGAAATTATATTTACCTAGTATTAACATTGGTTTATGTAGCAATATAATGCTAAATAAAGTCTAATCTAATCTAAAATACCTGATCAAAAGTATTAAATTAACATCTTATACATGTGGATTAACAGATGAAATTCTAACGAAATTACAAAGAAAACAGAGTCAAAAAATACTGTCCCAGATATGAGACTTTGGCTCAACAATAACTATATACCTACGAAATATATGAGAAATCACACTGCGTATTAATTCTTCTTCAACTTTAACATTTTAGCAACGTATTTTCGTATAAATTTTGTTATTTCTTTATAAATTACCTGAATCAGGCAGGATGAAACTATCAGTCATATGTATAACTCCATTCTTAGCAATAATATCTCGATGAGTAATTTTATTTTCTCCGTTTATCCAAAAATTTCCAGAACGTTCTTTAGTAATATTGAGGACATTGCCGAACTCGGTCTCTATTGTTTTGTAGCGCATAAAGGTGGCCCCGCAATACATTCCTTTAATTAAATGAGCTTGAATCACACCTGAAACATATTGAAAATTTGTTAAACAGAAAACTAGATTTTCTAAACACATTAAAGCTATCAAAAACAATAAAATGAACAGTTACAATAGGTATGTTCGATTTGCACCTTCGCGTTATACTACTAAACGCTAGCAGCAAAACGCTGCAGTTAGCAGTTTACTACTAAAAACTGGTAACATACAGCGAGTTTAATTTTTTGTTCGATTTGTTTATACGTAAAGAATAAGAAGTACGTCTGACGTAAATGTTAAATGTCAGACAGATGTCAGATAACTTTCCAGGTTAAGAATCTTTTTACGATTTGGTTCGGAGATTATCTTGTGTGTCGAATCTAGGGTGACCAGACGTACTCTTTTTAAGAGTATTATACTCTTTTTTGAGTAATAATTTCTATACTCTTACTTTTTATAAAAAAAACCCTGAATATACTTTTTTTTTGATGGTCACTTGTTTTTATTACTAGTTTAGAAGTGAGGACCTATTTTTTTGCTCATAACTTCTATTTTGGGAGTGAAGACCTTTTTTTTTGCTCATCACTAGTATTTTTGAATGAGGACCTCTGTTTTTTGCTCATTATTTGAATTTTTGGAGTGTAACCTTTTTTTTTTAGTATACTCTTTTTCTGTGAAAAAAATCTGGTCAGCCTAGTGTCGAAAGGGTGAAAAATATTAGATATATTTAATGGATCTTGAAATATTATCAAATCCAGAATCATCTGATTCAGATTTAGATTTTTCGAGTTCGGATGATGAAGTTATGAACTGTATTTGCGAGGTTTACAAAATGCCCCAGGATAGAAAAACTGAAAAATTTTGTAGAAACTATTGTCCCAGGATATTCAAAAAAAGAATTTGTAAGACATTAGCCATCAAAGAATATAGTATAAATATCAAAACAAATATGCTAGCCATATTCCTGTCAAAAAGTCAAAAACAAAGTACCAACCATTTATTCTTTATCTATGGTACCAACTCAAAAAGGTAAACAAACACAGCCGTAACAAATAATCCGCAAGAGAATCAGCTGTAACTTTTTCGCAGTAGCGTCATAAACTGGCAGTAAATTACGACAAATCGAACAGATTTGCAGTTACTGCGAAACAAAACGAACAGATTTTTTTAACGCGGCAGTAAACAGTAACTGCAAATGTGCAAATCGAACACACCTAATATAACGAGGTTAGTAATTGATAATATAAATAACACAGCTCAACAAAACGAAATTTATGTCTTGGTGCCAGAAAAGTAAGAACTGATTTTGGATATTTTTGATGTGCTGATTTCAAAATACCCGGCCTTTTTTTCATATCAGCTCTAGTTTTTGAGATACAGGCTAATTGATTTTAATTTTTTATCTAAAAATGGTAAACTTTCTCCTTAGGTAGCAAAGAGGATGTACTAAACATCCTTGTTTTTTGTCTTTGGGACAGCAGAGCTAAAAGATCATCACTGGGTTAACAGAAATTGGCCTTTAAGAAATGTCAAGATTCAAGGAAAACAAAACGTTATCAACGAACCTTTGGTTGAAAGAGAGAAAATCATATTTCCACTCTTGCACATCAAATTGGGGCTTATGAAGCAATTTGTGAAGGCTTTTTAGATCGAGATGGACTTTGTTTTGGCTACTTGACACGTAAATTTCTTGGGATTAGCACGGAAAAACTATCGTAATATTTGATGGTCTTCAGATAAGGCAGCTTATTAAAGATCCACAATTTACTGCATCGATGAACAATATTTGTAATCAAAATAATTGGTAATTTTTACTTTTGTTTTTATTATATGTAAGTTTTTAATCGTAGATACTATTTTTATTAGTTTGTACCGTTGATATCTCCGTTATTAAAAAAGAGTCATTATAAAAATGTTTAGTTTTTTATAAAGACAAAAAAATCGTTATTCCAATGGCCCAACAATATACAGACAGGATATTCCATTTAAAAAAATGTTCATTCTCTAAATATCTGGTCAGCGAAACATCTAAAAATATTTTTGAGTCTGTCATAATATTTTCTACAGATAAAGGCCTTATCACACTAGAGTTATTATTCAAGTCTAAACTTGGAAAACTAAAGTCTTGGCATTCGAATCGAAGTCTTGTGTGTGTGATAGCATGACAAAAAACCTAGTTCTTTAAGTCTGAGCAAATACATCGAGATGTATTTCCCCCGTCTTTAGAAGACAGACGAAATCCAAGTCTTCAAATGCGCGTGCGCTGTCTCGACCTCTCAGTCAGATCAAGTGAGATGGGTCTATTGTTAACGTTATGTACGCAGACGCAAGTCACTTTTCCCTGTTTCACGTGTGATAGCTGAAGACGTGAAGACTTGAATCCTCGAAAAAGACTTACAAAATAAAACTTGGATAGCATTCTAGTGTGATACGCCCTTAAGGCAGCTTATTAAAGATCCACAATTTACCGCATCAATGAATGAGATTGAATCTAATGCTTGGTGTTCATTTGTTCAAGTAGTACAAAATTTTCTTGGAAGTCATAAGGCAGAGAATTACATAGAATTAGTGGAAAATATGCTTTCCAACTTTAATATTCTTAGTTATAACATGAGCATAAAAGTTCAATACCTCCACAACCAATTAAGTCAGTTACCAAAACTAGGTTAGCGGAAAACAGGTGATTTTAGTAAGAACAGGGGGAAAGATTCCATCAGGACATAAAAACTATGGAAGATCGATATCAAGGAAGATGGAACAGCCACATGATGGTCGACTACTGTTGGAGTCTTCAGCGAGATTGTCCTGGTAAACTCCATACTAGAAAGTCGTATAAAAGAAATTTTCAAGTCATAAGTGATGAATGTATATTTATCTACTTTATGAAATAAATACCTTACTTTGTACTTTTTGTTTTTTTAACTGATAGTTGGAGCAAATAGTAATAGTAATAACGTAAAATGTACACGTTAAAAAATAAGATGATTTTATTTTAAAAGAGGCCTGTATAGCGTATCTCAAAAACTAGACCAAATCTGACAGCTATTTTGGATTCTGCACCCAAAAATTACCTAATAACAGTTAACCCTTTGTTGACTGACGGTACTTATAAGTACCCAGTTGATTTTCGCCCGTTACTTTCTGTGTATAATAAGAATTATCGTTTTTGCTAGACGGTATATCAAAGTACCATTGTGTACTATAAGATACGTCAGAAAATAAAGCTAGCAGGGTTATGGTCTCGGGGATCCCCTGCTTTATTCTTATATGTTACAAAATTGCAGCATAAATGGAGTGCAGTCTAGACCGTATTCTATTTGTTCAACATGCAAAATTCATTTATGTTGTAATGATAAGAAAAATTGTTTTTGTGATTATCATAATGTAAATGAAAATTAAATAAATACGTACAATAACAAGACAATATAATCGCTTTTCTCTTCTAAAATTACCTCTTCACAGCCTAACGGTACTTGCAAGTACCGGGGGTGTAACTAAGAGGAGGGATGAAATAATAAAATAATAATTGCATATATAGCTTTCTTTTAACAGTACCATTTATAAAACATGTAAATAATTTTTAATTTGAAATTATTTTGAACTGCCGGCAACAAAGGGTTAAAGTAGCAAGCACCAAAATGTCTGTTGGGCTATGTAATCGGTGAACCTGAGTACTTATCACAAATCAAACGAACTACGCTACGGCCGCCTGCCTAAATTCACTAACACATACACACTAACAAATCGTCGCTGTTGCCCTTTTCAGTTCATTTTTATTACTTGCGTAGATAAATACATTAAAAATCGCGTTTGGTAACACTGTGTATCAGGACAGTACGTGTAGTGTCACAGCATTGTTTTCTATATCTAAATTTTTAAAATCTAACAATAGTGGAAACTTTTTAAGTTCGCAACGCCATGTGCGGCAAAGCTGGAACACTCGAAAGTGACATTAAACTGTTAACCGTGTATTTGTTTACATGGTGTAAATGAACACGAGTTGTATTTTTCCTGTTTTCCGAGCTTTATTTTTTTAATTTAAAGGTAATCTACGATTTACAAGATAAGTAATAATATACTATTCTAAAGAAATTTTTAGGTTTTCATTGTATTTTTAATTCTTTTTGACTGTCTGTCAATATAATAACAACCAAAATATGGTAAATATATTAGTAAAATATAATATCTCTGCCTGAAAAAGTAGAAGGGCCTTTTAATATATCAACTGATTATTTAGGCAAATTTTGGGTGGGATAAATGCGTTTTTTCAGTCTTTTCTTGGACGTAAAAAATCACTTTTCATAAAATGCAGCGAGCAAACATGCATGCATGGGCTTGGATTTTTGCCCATTTTTAGTTTTTGAGTCCATAAAAACCTATGATCCACTTTCTCTCTGCCTCCAAAAGTCGTTTCAATTCATATTTTTTTCGATTTAGGTATATTATGGAATGTTTAAGAATGTTTAAGAAGGATTCTTCCTTATTCACGATTTACATTGCGGCACACAACAAAATTGATTGTTATTTTTCACAAAGATTTTTAGATTCACAAAAATAAAACACAAACAACAAAAAAACACGAATTTCTCCATTGAACAAAACAAAACAATGTCACTTTCGTATCTTCCGCAAATTGCCAATAGATGTCAGGGCGCTTAGGAAGTTTCCCCTATATGAAAAATCTTTGTATTAGAATTATTAAAAATAAATATATGCATATATATTAGGTGTACCGGAAAGTTTTTTCGTTTTTATTGTAAGTGCAGTATGCGAAATAGTCACGAATTATTCGCTGAATTAAACAGACGTCTTTTGCGTTTTGATTAAACTCTGTAATTTTTAGTACCTAATTATTATTTGCCTTTCATTTTTAACCCTTGCATTTTAAAATGGCGGAAGAATTTTCATCAAAACATTTTTTATGCTGTTGTTCGCCACTTTCCGCGAGTTACTCTTAAAGGTGTGTCAATTGACGAGTAACTGCTATCGAGAGATTCTCGCCACTATTTAATCTCAAGTGGACAGGCACCTTAAGCCGGCTAGGACTTTTTTCAGTAGTAAAGAAAAGGGTATATTGCTAGTTTATTATAAAATTGAACAGTTGGTGTAATTATTACATTAAACAAGTATTACCTAGAACTGAGTCACCACCGCTCAGTAATAAATGCCTTATCATCACAGGTATCTTATCAAAGGCATCGCTGTTAGGTACGAACATAGTGAAAGGTTCATCATCCGATCTTTCCAATAAAGCAGAAAATCTGGGAAATTTTAAAACTGAAACAAAATTTTACATGTTAAATTAAATTGAGAAAACCTTAAAATCCAAAATAACTTCACCACTCTAACATATCGGTGTTTAAAACCAGTAACGCAAGCTTTTAAAAAAAATCAGAGGATAAAAAATTAATGCGAAGTGTGAATTTTCACACATTTCAGGATTTCGCAGGTCTTTAGTAAGTGAATGATGATTATTTGGGATGCCAAAACAAATTTTATGTTAAAATATATTTTTGTTAATGTTAATTGTGAATATGTACTCTAAAAATTTGATTTTAACACATGTTCTTTATGTCTGTAAACATACTTAAAAATTAAGAACATAGAATTAAGTTATAATTTCAACACTACCAACTGGTTATTAAATTTACGCTTTTAAAAATTAAATGCAACATTTTCCAAAATATAACTAGAATTTTGACAAAATAATTTAAACAAAATAAAAATGCAAACAAAAATAAAATGGACAGGAACGAACCGTAGTTTGCAACTTAGGAAACGAGTACGCTAACCATTAGACTACGGACGTTTACTTGTTTACTGTGTTATATAGCGAATTAAAAATTTAACATATTTTAGTTAAAAACACAAAAAATGCGTTATTTTTCGAAAACATAATCTGATCAAAAATTCCTGTTGTACTATTCCGATTCACAGTAATGTACATTACTTAGAATTTTTTCACATTTTTAGTTTAAACCATCTGGGTTACAGGAAGTAGGACACATTTTTTTTGTACATGTTTGGCAAACATCGCGTCAAAATAATTTATTTTGCAAAAATAAATTTTTTATCGTTAATCCGCGTACTAAGGGATTTCATTTGATACCCTACTCGGAATTTTAAAAAAATATATTTTTTTCGATGAGCACATATTTGTTTATATTTTTAGGGGGATGATTTTTAGATGTTTTAGTATTTTTCCTATGTGCAGGTCAGAGAATTGTATAAGCATGCCAAATTTTAGCTCTCTAGGTTTAGCAGTTTGGCTAAAATTTCATTCCTCAGAAAACAGACATTCCTCATCATGACAATTGACAATGCAAGCTCCCACAAAACGCATCAAACAATTAATTATTTGAAGGAGAAAAACATCGAATTAATGTCTCATTGCCCATATTCACCTGATTTATCTCCTAACGACTTTTTTTGTTCCCCAATGTCAAACAAAAAATGCGTAGAAAGCGATTTTCAACACCTCAAGAAGGTGTTAAAAAGAGATACCAACTTCAGAGTGGAAAAAATGTTTCGAGAATTGGTTTGGACGTATGCAAAAGTGTATAAATCTTCAGGGTGCGCACAACCGTTCAATTTCTTATACAAGACGAACAACCTAAAATAAAATTAGTAACAATCTATATATCAAAAATTTCAGCGAATTTTTATCTATCTAATAGGATATTTTTAATTGTAAAAAGAACTGTCATGTAATTGTAAATAAACAAATTGCGTTATAGACGCCATCTTGTAAACCATTCGACGCATATTTGTGTACCATGCGGCAAATTGTAGCTAAAGCTCCATTCTACAAATATGTTTGGAGATAATTTGTTCTATTATGAAAATTACTTATAGTTACTGTACTTGGTAATCTACTTTTGCTGTCATCTCGAATCTGCCGCGGTTTTTAATATAGGTGCTGCGGGTAAAAATGATTTATTTTATGTAAAGAATACTTGTACTAAGTGGCATTTCATTATCATCAAGTATAATATTTTTCGACGAGGGCTCTAAACTATAAATATATAATCATTTCTACACAAAACTATATAAATATAAAAATTATTTGAAACCCACAAATATATTTAAAAAATTACAGAACATTGTTGTGTGATACCTATTATTAAGTTATTGAGCAATAACATTTTTACAATAATTTTTTCTACAATCAAAAATATCCTATTAGATAGATAAAAATTCTGTGCAAAATTTGATGTATATATTGTCACTAATTTTATTTCAGATAGTTAGTTTTGTATAAGAAACTAATAATCTCTGGGGGTTGTACGTAGCGTTAAATAAAGTCACTGGATTATACAAAGTACCGCAAGCCTTTGAAGAAGCCGACAGACCCCAGGGTTTGATTGGCAACATTGCTTCCCCTATTAAGCAAACTAAAGCAGCAATTTTTACGTTCTTAAGTTTACGTCTGCACTGTCACATCTCCCTCTCTCGCTTTTATTTAATAACCTTCTTTGTCAGCGTTTTGAATATTTAAGGTTAAGTTTAATTTAAATTTATATATTATATCCATTTTATTTAATAAAAATTAAAAAAATAATTGAACTTGTACCACAATTTTGTTATAGTGTATCTTTGATTAAAAAAATCGTGATTATAATGTTTAAAATAAAAACTAGTTTCTTATTTTTGTAATGTTGGAGTCACTGAACATCATTTGTGTTCGCGACATTTTTAACCCCAGCATGGCCGCCGTTGCGGTACTTTGTATAATCTAGTGACTTTAGCGTTAAAGGCGAATATTTTGAAAAACAATAAAACAGTGTGTTCCAAAAAAAAAAAATCTTTCTTAGTTTTTGTAAAAATTTACGTATATATTCAAACTTATACTTACTTTGATGTAGATAGGTCATGCTTGGACTAACTAATATTGTTTCTTTAACGGTCATTATGGCAACGGGTATAACTCCACCCATCATGTTAACATAACCATTTTGAACTGGAATACTTGGTTGCACCACTGGCACACAGTTGACTGCTATCATTACATCGTTCTCTTCATCTTTTGGGTACGTCGTCACACGAAGGCTGCTTTTAGCGTATACTCTACAATTGTAATAAGATACAGCAATTTTGATACTTAAAACATTGTTGTAGATTAAGGGCAGGTCTTTCCACCTTCAGATAAAGTGGCTGGTAACGTTATCTGACAGATAAAAACAATGCAGCGTCGAATAAACGTCCTACGAATAAACTACTCTATCTGGCAGATAAGTTATTCGGTAGTCAAGCAGCGCATAAGTAACGAATACATGTTGTCACTGTCAAAAAGTTAAAAATTAATTGATTTCTCGAAACAATAAATTGCAAAATGGACTTGAAAAATAGTATATAAAAACACAAGTTTCATAAGGCATGATTTTGCCGTACGCGTCTAGGTTAGAAAACGAGTTTTCTAATAGGCAAGTGCGGCAAAGGGCCTTATGAAACGAGTTTTTATACTATTTTTTCTACTTTGCCATTTATTCTTTAATTTGATAAATTTGTATTAATAGCAAACAGTATCATTTTATGCAATATTTGTAATATGTTGGTATCACTGATTTGTTGTTTTGAAATGTGTTGTCAGCAGTGATGGGCGTTTACACGTAAACTTTAATTGTTTACGTTTACGTGTAAACTTATGTAAACAATTGGTAAACTTGTCAACAACGTAAACAATGTAAACTTTGTAAGCTGTCAAATAATGAGGTTAGTTTTAGTTATTTTATACGAATAATAGAGAGTTAATGAACAAGTATATTCAGTTCAAAACAATAAATTTATTAAAAAATGGTGGGAAGAAACCGAAGGAATAGTTCTGAGGAACTAGTTTTGTTTTAATTAAAGAAAATGAAAGAAAATATAGGGCGTTATGTAAAATTTGCAATGAATCTTTTCGTTATTAAAAAATATAGGCTGATTTTCTTAAAGGTGAAATTTAATGTATTTTGTTATTAAAAAAATTTGACTGAATTTTTTAAAGAAAAAAGTTTTTTATTCATCATATTCATATTTACTAATTTGTATGTAACACCTGTATAATGATGCAAATTCGATTTTTATTAATATGTATTTTGGCTTGTCCTAACTTTATATACTTACTTTTTCATTTAAAATCGTTTCATTAAAATTTTATTATTTATATAAATGTATTGAAAATAAGGTTCTGTAATTCAAAGCGCATGTCTAAATCATTGTTTACATTGTTTGCGTTGTTTACATTGTTTACAAGAGTTTTGTGTTTACTTTACATCAATTGTTTACGCGTCAACAATGAGGTAACTTACATCATGTAACTTACGCGCCCATCACTGGTTGTCAGCTGTCAATTGAGTTTTTGTTTTGTGTAACATAGCTCTCTGGCACGGGCGGACTGACCCTAAAATTTTTGTGGGGAAAAAATGTTACCAGCCCATTAATAAAAAATTAGCTGTGGCCACCACAGGACCGACCGCCATCATAAAGTACTTGTATAAAATACATTCTAGCAGCAGAATAGAAATAACTTAGCCTAATATTTTCTAACAGAGATATTATTTATCATGAAACGTTACATGTAAGTATAAAAAATTGAGACAGGCTGAGCGGGGTTATGCAATTTTCAAACTCTTAATGAACCTTGCTATATAAAAAAAAAAGAAAAAATACTGCACATATTTAGAAACCTAAATAATGGTATTAGCCATTCGAATTAAAATTAATAAAATATTTTAACATAAAATTTATTTTGGCATCCCAAATAATCATCATTCACTTACTTAAAACCTTTCGTATTTTTCGATTTTTCGTAATTTAGTCTTGTTTGGGACCTTAAAAATAAGTAGGTCGTAAAATAAGGTTCCAAACTGGTTGCAAATTGGTTTGTAATGTTTTCTACAATAATTTCAAACCTGTATTACTGTGATAAATCATATTTTGAATGTTATCTTCTCAAATATTTTTAATATCAGCCCTGCCTACGAAATCTTATAAACTATGAAAATTCACAGTTTATATATTTTTTTCAGATAAACATGTTTCATCGCATAAATATTTACGTAATTCCTGCTAATGATATAAAAATAAAATTTCCTTATCAACTTATTTAAGAGGATTAATTATTTTTTTAATCCCATACTAATTAATTTGTGGTTAACAAAACATCGAGATAACATTAAAATGTCTTTCTAATAAATTCTAAGTTATTTTTTGTACGTACATATGTATGTACATACATATGTATTTTAACATTGAATATATTGAGTCTCGTGAAAGTGTAGTTATTTTTGGAAATTTGGATATTAAATCAAAAACTATATCTCAAAAATGGTAAGAAATAGAGACCTAAGGTTTAAATCTTTAAAAAATTTAGTTTTACTCCGTAATGACCTAAAACTAATTGGTAAAATTTTGATTTTATTTTGTAAATTTCAAAAATTCATATCTCAAAAATGGTAAGAGGTAGGGACTTGAGGTTTGAATTTTTGGAATTCTTACACCTTGTTTTGTCTAGAAAAAATTAATGTTTGGTCCGTAATGACCTAAAACTATTGAAAATTTTGATTCTTTTGTAATTTTAAAAATTCATATCTCAAAAAAGGTAAGACAGAGATTTGAGGTTTGAATTTTTGGAATTCTCTCACCTTGTTTTGTCTAGAAAAAATGAATGTTTGGTCCGTAATGACCTAAAACTATTGAAAATTTTGATTTTTTTGTAATTTTAAAAATTCATTTCTCAAAAAAGGTAAGAAATAGAGACTTGAGGTTTGAATTTTTGGAATTCTCACACCTTGTTTTGTCTAGAAAAATATAATGTTTGGTTAATAGAGACTTGAGGTTTGAATTTTTGGAATTCTCACACCTTGTTTTGTCTAGAAAAAATTAATGTTTGGTCCGTAATGACCTAAAACTATTAGGGAAAATTTTGATTTTAATGGAATTTAAAAAAAATCTTATCTCAAAACAGGTAAGAGATAGAGACTTGAGGTTTAAATTTTTGGAATTCTCACATCTTATTTTGTCTAGAAAAAATTAATGTTTGGTCCGTAATGACCTAAAACTATTAGGGAAAAATTTGGAAATATTTTTAATTTTTTTTTTCCGTTTTATCAAAAAATGTCTCAAATAAAAGTTGTTAGTTATTGCTTTTGTTCAATAATTTTTTTCGAAATATTTTTCTGTTGTGAAATATTCGCAAAAATCTTAAAATCGACACGAGTAAACTCCCATTTTTAGTCAACCGATTTTTACCAAAAGTTGATCAACTTGTGCCATTGATGGCAGAAGCTTAAATATGAAGTTTCATAAAAATCCTTTCAGCCGAATTTGCTCTGCACGTGTACACAGACAGACAGACAGATGGACGGACGGACAGACAGACAGACCGACAGACATCATGCTAAAAATAGTCAAAACGTTATGTAGGGACCTCAATTCGTGGAGATCCATCGAAATCTCGAAACGTCAAAATCGGTATGATCACAATACCTCCCTTATATATGTTGGCGGTCGGTAAAAATAGATTGTGTTTTTACATATATTTAAATATATTCAAAATACAGTAATGACAAAAAATCACAATAACCACAAATCTACAACATTAATTTTTCATTTAGAAGTTAGCTCTGTTGAACAACAATATTAATGACATCATCAAAATCTATTTCATTTAAAATATCCTTCTTTACTGACATTAACATAAAGGCTTCTAGATTTTTTTGCGCGATACTTGATCTTAGTCTGCTTTTAATAAATTTTAATGTTGAAAAACTCCGTTCAGAGGACCCTTGTGTTACAGACATATATAGTAGATATTTTTATGCTTGACCAAGTATAGAATAAGCGTTACTTAACATGTTATATCGGAATAATAGATATATTATAACAAAAAATAGGAAAATTTTTGCAAGCTTTTCAATGAGGATAAAATGGCATGTTTATCAATTTCTACTTCATCAGTAGATTGTTCATTTTCGTTTAATTTTTTGAAAGTTTCACTGACATTTACTAGTAAAATATTCCATTAAGATTTAAAATGTAATTCTGAAATAATATTGTGTTGAGTTGCTTCTGGGTTAAACTGTATAAAAATACAGCTTAAATTTTGAAATGCGTTTTCAGGACTATTTTCAGAATTTTTTTTTGAATTCACACATGCGAAGTCATAATAAAGTAATAGGTTTTTTAGAAAACGATTTTCCATGCTTTGAATTGCAGTATTTAGTATGTAGTTGTAAGTATTTATTTCATACCGCTTGGATGAATCGCTTACCGGTTCATCCATAGTTTCTTTACCGTCCATTTGTTTTCTTTTGCGTATTCTAATATCCGGTAATGCATGTTCAACTTCGACATCACATTGAATTTCATCCAGTTTATTATTTACATAATTAACAAACAAATCAGCAGAGTTCTTTACATCGTTAAATTTTCGTGATATATCCTTTAATGACTTAGTTGCATTCATAACCATACGATGAGCTTTGATGAAATCTATGCTCCTTTCTTGCAAACGTGACTCATCTCATAAGAATATAAAATATTTACTATAATCTCTCAGAACAGTTAATAGTGTAATTTTGATTTGAAGTTGCAAATTTTTGTAGAAACGGTTTAAGAGAAATAAATATATAAAGAAAAAAACGGTTTAAAGAGAAATATATATATTACGACATAACGGTATATTATGTACATAGTTAGAAAACGGTCCAATTTGTATACGCCCATGTGGAATTTTCCACATTTTCCACATGGCCAGTCCGCCCCTGCTCTCTGGTGAATATGTAATTATATTTTAGTAAAAAATTTGAATATTTCTGAAGAAGATATTCATTGTACCCCACCCGAATTACGGGAAGTTGTAGTAAATACCTTGAAAATTTTGCTTCCCCGGAAGTCAAGAGAGACATACGACAGAGAATATAACTTATTTGGGGAAGGTTTATGGAACACCACTATAATATTGGGGGGGGGTAGAAATAACCTCATACACCCTCTCCTGGCGTTGATGGATCTATGACCCAATTTCAGAAGTAATTTCCGCAAGAGGGATAGTTAAAAAAAAAATAATAATAAAATTAGATGGGGGGGGGGGTACACACCGCAAAATATGCGGAATCTTCAATGGTTGAGGATTTTATAAAGGGGTTGAAGAAAAACGTTAAAAACCTCGAATTATGAAGCCCTGAGGCGCTGGGGCCAAAAAACTAGAAATTTTCAATTTTTTCTAGAAAAAATTAATGACAAAAACCAAAAAAGGGCTTGACAGCTGTCAGATTTCTTATTTATTTATTTATTTCCATAGGGAAACAAAAAAAAATCTTTATCAACGCCTATTTCAGTTACATATTCGGTGTTACCAATCTGAGGATTCAATATGTCAGTCTCATTATCCATCAGATAACTATCTGATAGATAAATTTGAATTGAAAGGCGGGATGACATTTATTCCACCTAAACAAACTTCTTGTATATACAGGGTGTTGGTTTGAAACGGGGCACCCCGAAAATCTCCTTTATTTGTAAAGATACAAAAAATCTTCAGAATAAAAGTTAAACTAGACAAAAAGGCCCATCTAAAGGTTACTATAAGAATTCTGAGGCACTTCCGGTTTCACCGGAAATGATGTCAACTTTTGGTCTAGCATAGGGAATCGATAATTTTATATTTTTTTCCTGAAAATACATTAAATTAGCTTTACAATGACACCAAAAAATCATATTTTTATGTTAATCATTTCAAAATGGCGACCATTTATTTACAAAATAATAATCAACATAAGTTTTACAAAGTTGAACGTAGCAAGCTTTCAAAACAATAAAAAAAGAAACAAAATATCTTTAAAATAAACTGTTATAACTAGTTATTATATGAAATAACATGAAATAACTTAAATTTTTTAATTTAAGTTATTCATTCAATTTGTAAAATAATTGTAAAAAGTAATAGTTTTTTTTTTTTCTAAATAGTCAAATAGTTTGTTTTAGAGATATTTTGTTTCTTTTTTTATTGTAACCTTTAGATGGGCCTTTTTGTCTAGTTTAACTTTTGTTCTGAAGATTTTTTGTATCTTTACAAATAAAGGAGATTTTCGGGGTGCCCCGTTTCATACAAACACCCTGTATATATAGATAGATATTTAAAAATTATATAAATTATGTTGTAAAGAAAGCCATGGCAGCCATGACCCAGGTGTGGGGAGTAGGTGAAAAAAGGTTTAAAAACAGTTTCCCCATCAAACTCACTATGTTCGACTGAATGGTAAAACCCATTATGATGTACGGTGCGGAAATCTGGGGTTGGACGGAGCAACTTAAAATGGAAAGATTACATCAAAAATATCTGAGATGGATTTTAGGAGTAGACAGAACCACACCAACATATATACTCTTGGAAGAAACAAAAAGGGACAAGATGAGAATAGAGAGTGGCAAGATAGCAATGAG
Organism: Liopterus haemorrhoidalis; assembly: GCA_963971575.1. NCBI lineage: Eukaryota > Metazoa > Arthropoda > Insecta > Coleoptera > Dytiscidae > Liopterus > Liopterus haemorrhoidalis. The sequence continues at coordinate 30,970,336 of OZ020623.1, forward strand.
ATATGAAGAGCGGTTAAGAAACATTCAGGAAGACACAGTTTTATAAGAATGTTGGCGGAAAATGAGACAGAGAGAAAGGAATTTACATAACAAGTCCAGGTGGGAGATAAATAGAAGAAAATATTATGAAAGAAATGGGTATTCCACGATCTATGTAGAGATGATGCGAGAAAGAGGTGAAAATGTGATCAGCGAAATAGAGAATAGAGATAGAGATGTACAGAGTCAAGTACAGCATGACAGAATAAGAAACTCTACTTACTTCCCAATGTACCATCACATTGTCATTCTTGATAAGTCAAGATATCTACTGAACTCCAAAGCAGAAAGAATAAGAATAATTGCCAGATTTAGATGCGGTAATGAAAGCACTGAAAATAAAATATGGAAAAGAGCTGAGGAAAAAAAATGCAGAATATGCGAAGAAAAAGAAGAAACAATGTGGCATTTGTTCTATGAATGCAAAAATGGAAAAGAGAGCAGAAGTATGGCAGAATTATTAGATGACCTGGGATCAGGAAAAGAAATAATGAGAAATATATTAAAAAGAATGAAGAGTCAATGATAAAAGAAAGAAGATTGAATGTATATATGTATGGGTGTATGTGTGTGTATGTGTGTATATATATGCATGTGTATATATATATATATGTATGTATATATATATGTATGTATATGTATATGTATGTATTTATTTATTTTTATTATTATTTTTTAAAGGGTATGGCAACAATATAATTTTTTTGTTAAAAAAATGTAAAACATACATAACTAGATTTGTTTAAATTTTGTAAAATTGTAATATTCGATGTAAGATTCGAAGCCTTAGGGCAAGAATAATAAAGTCCTATTCTATTCTATTCTATTCTATTTAAAAATTACTTACGGTGTTAGAAGTGTGTTGTTGACTAAGTTCCTAATATCCAGAGCCTCAGGCACCATATGATTGAGGGTGAGTTCTCCGTAGGTGAAAACGTCGGTAGAGTAAATTTCCTCGAAGATCGTACTCACATACGTGGCCATGGGCTAGAGCAGTTAAATATATCTATGTTAATATCATAAATCTTTAATTGGGTTTTAAGTGCATCAATCTTGAATGAATCACTAGATCTTTCTTTCATTATTCCAAGTTTTTTCGGGACTTAATGTACATTTCTACTGTACAGTCTGTATAATAAGACCTACATGCTTATAACTCAGGACCAGGCATGTGCACAAATAATAAACAGGTTCAAACATGATAAGAACATCAACACCTAATACGCCTGATAATAAAAATTGTTTAGATGGGAATGGGAAGGAAATGAAATTGAAAAAGTAAAGTCACACAAGTACTTGGATACCAATTCCAATGCAATGGAGGAACAGAGGAATATATTAAGCAGCTAAATAAAAGAGCAATGCTAGCAATTCCGCAGATCTGGAGTTTAGGTGAAAGAAAATTTAAGAGTGAATATCACATAAGAATGCTCATGTTCGAAGCCTTAATAAAAAGCATAATCATGTATGGAGTGGAGGTGTGGGGATGGGAGGAGCATGAGCAGCTGGAGAAGGTGCAAAATAAATATCTTAAGTGGATGTTGGGTCTAGATAGGTGTACACCAGAATACATAGCATTAGAAGAGACGAAAGTGTACAAAATTAAAATAGAAGCAGTTAAAAGAGCATTAAAAAAATATAACCAAGAACCCGGAAAAACAAGTATTAAACGAATGTTGGTAGGAATTAGAAAATAGAGATAAACAGGAAAAAAAAACATCAAAATGGGAGATAAAAAGAAGTAAAATGTATGAATACGGAGGCTTTTCAACAGAAAAAGTAAGGAGGAAAAGAGAAAGTGGACATGGAATGCAGGATACGGTAGAAAGAATGAAGTACCTACAGCAACAAGAATTAAGCGAGAGAATAAATGAATCAAGCTACAATAATAAGTACAAAAAAAAATATGTGAAGTGTGAATTTTCACACATTTCTGGGTTTTGGAGGTATTTAGTAACTGAATGATGATTATTTGGGATGCCAAAACAAATTTTATGTCGAAATATTTTTTTATGAATTTTAATTTGGAATGCCTAATACCATTATTTAAGTTTCTAAATATGTGCAGTATTTTATTTATACAGCAAGGTTCAGTAATATTTTTAAAATTGCGCCTATGGCTTCCATTGGTTGCTTATATCATAAGTCCCGCCCTCTGATTTCGTCAAACAGAATTAAATTATAATTTCAACACTTCCCACTGGTTATTAAATTTACGCTTTTAAAAAATAAATGCAACATTTACCAAAATATAACTAGAATTTTGACAAATTAATTTAAACAAAATAAAAATGCAAAAAAAAAACAGAAAAAAAATAAAATTAACAGGATTCGAACTCTGCAACGTTCGCACTGAAAATTACAAAGTGCATCACAAAACCAACTGAGCTACCAGAGTTACTGATCTGGAGTGTTACATAGCTAATTAAATATTTAACATATTTTAGTTAAAAACACAAAAAATGCGTTATTTTCCGAAAACATAATGTGATCAAAAATTCCTGTTGTACTATTCCGGTTCACACCAATGTACATTACTTAGAATTTTTTCAGATTTTTAGTTTAAACCATCTGGGCTACAGGGTGTGGGACAAATTTTTTTTTGCACAATTTTGACAAAAATCGCATCAAAATAATTTATTTTGCAAAAATAAAATTTTGATCGTTAATCCATGCTCCTAAGGGCTTTCATTTGATACCCTACTCAGAATTTAAAAAAAAAAAATATTTTTTTTTTGAGCACATATTTGTTTATATTTTTAGGGGGATATGTTTTTTAGATGTTTTAGTATTTTTCATATGTGCGGGTCAAAAAGTTGTATAAGCATACCAAATTTCAACTCTCTAGGTTTAGCCGTTTGGCTACAATTTTTACCGAACAGACAGACGACAAAATGACGGTATAAGGGTTTTTTGGTCATACCTACAAAACCCTAAAAATTGGAACATGCAAAGATCGCTGTATCTACAAGAAAGGGGAAACGAAAAAAAAAAAGAATAATTACAAGGTTTAGATGTGGGAATGAAGAAAAGGCGACCAAATTTTGGTTAAAAGAGGAGGATAAACGATGTAGAATGTGCAGAGAAGAAAGGGAGACGATTGAATATATGCTGGAAGGATATGAAGAAATGAGAAGCAAAGGAGGAACAAGAGAAGATATTTTAAACGGAAATGGCTGCGGATACACATGGATGAAAGAGGTAATGGAGAGGAAAAAAAGGAATTAAAGAAAAAGAAAATAATAGGAAACAAAGCAAAATAGATTTCAAGAATTTGGCAGAATTTTTTTCTGCCAATAATAAAGAAATAAATGAATAAATAATAGTATTACCGTTCCAGAGTTTAAAAACGTTGGTATATCTCCTACAGTAGATACAAATAACGTATAATCTTGTAGAGTAAGCACGTCTATATTTTCCTTTTCAAATTCACTTATGACATTGTCAAAATTTTCCGGTGTTAAGACGTCCCTTAATGTTGCAAACTCATTTCTAACGCACTGTGTGGTGTTGTGAGGTCTCATAAATCCCAGGCAACATTCTCGAACCGTAGTGTATGACAGAACTATTCCTCTCACTGATACACTGGAAATAGACAAAAATTAACAGAGAAACTATTAAATACGGAAAGGTCTTAGGCCCGGTTTTTCCACCTTCAGATAAAGTTCCAGGTAACTATCTGACAGATAAGGTTATTTTTAACTTCATCTGCTGAGTAAATGTCATCCCTTCTTTCTATACAAATGTATCTATCAGATAGTTATCTAACGGATAATGAGACTGACGTATTGAATTCACTGACTGGTATTGACATTTATTCAGCAGATGAAGTTACAAATAACCTTATCTGTCAGATAGTTACCTGGAACTTTATCTGAAGGTCGAAAGACCGGGCCTTAATGAAATAATTTTGGCATAGGTACAGACGTGTTTAATGTAACAGAGAGACGTTTTAACCGCTTAAGGACTACGCCCGAGTATACTCGGGCGGCTATTATGTGCGAAAATTCCTACACCCGAGATAACTCGGGCAAGCTTTACCTGCACAAAAGATCACTCCCGAATGTACTCGGGCGAAAATAAATACGATTCATGGCATGTGGAATCCTTTGCATTAATAAGGCATAATTTATTAATTATAATGAATAAAAATTAATATTTTTTTATGAATTTCTTTTATTTCTCGACCCACGCTATGCACCATAATATCAACTTTCAATCCCATTTTGGGCCCTAAATGGCTTTTATGAAGGATATTTATGTTCAGTAAATAAAATTCATTCATAAAAAATAGTATATTATGTTACTAGGAGTAGAACGCGTCGTTTTTTGTGCTGAGCTCAAATGTTGCTGCCAAGGCGCAGCCGAGGCTTGCATATTGAGCGAAGAGCAAAAAAGGCGTTCTACTCCGAGTGACATATACTATTTTTTCTTCAAGCGTAGTTATTAAAAATTTGCAACTATAAATACTTATGAATTTATAGTTTCAGATGCTATTGCTGCTAATTCCGGCGGTTTACATTGAATTGGTTGAGACATTTTTTAATTTTTAATCTTTATATTGTGTATTTTGTAACTAATCACAGAATGATCACAGAATAATAATAAAGTAACTCACTAATAATGTAACTAATTTCTGAATTCACTACAAACCACGCTACAAACATATTAAATTGACAGATGTTTTGTTTATGGCGACTGCAATGGGGCTGAACTACACATAAGGGAAAGAGTAAAGAAGGCAAGAATAGTTATGGGGAAGATGTGGCGTATAGGAGAAAGGAAGTTTAGCGACGATATTAGATGGAGATTGAAGTTGTTTGATGCCGTGGGGAAAAACATCCTGCTATATGGAGTGGAAATTCGGGGATGGAAGGAATGGGAGAAGGTAGAACGAGTACAAGAGAGATATTTGAGATGGATCTTAGGGGTAGATAGAACAACACCAGGGTATATTGTAAGAGAGGAACTGAAAAGGGATAAGATGAAAGTGGGTACAGGAAGGAGGGCGGTTAAGTACGAGGAGAAAGTTAGAATAGAAACAGACAAAAAAATAATGAGGGAATGCTGGGAGGAAAGAGCCAGAGAGGAACAGAAAGAAAGATGGTACGCATGAGGGAGATGAGAAAGGAGTATTACTGGAGATGCGGAGTGGATGCGACAGAGGTGGAAAGGAGAAGAAAAGACGGGATAAGCGTGATTGAGGAGTTGTGGAGGAGGAATAAGGAAGTGGGGGAGCAAGAAAGGACAGTCAGAATAGACAAATCAAGGAGCGCAGGGAGATATAAGGAGGTCAGAACTATAGGGGTACCAAGCTACTTGAGGGGAGAAAGAGGAAGGTCAGGAGGGAGAGTTAGGAGGATTGCGAGGCTAAGGTGCGCGAATGAAGCGAGAGGAAATAGATATTGGAGGAAACAGGAGAATAAGATGTGTAGGATGTGCGGGGAGTAGGAAGAAGTTATAGAGCACCTTGCGAACAGGTGTAGAGAGATGACAATATGGTCAGGGAGCACATTAGACCTGTTGCACGAAGATGGAAGGGAAAGAGGTGGGCGAGGGATTTAGAGGCAAGAAGGATGGAGATTGGGGAAGGATAACAGGAAGGGGTAAAGGAAAGAAGGAAGAAACCCGGTGGGAAGCAGAAGGGGAGAAATGGAAGGAAGGAAGGGGGCTGAGGTTACCTGGAAATGGGGAGGAAGGAAGGGAGATAGGAGGAGGGGTGAAGAAATGGTTGGAAGGGAAGAGAATGAAATAAAATAAATTGTATTGGAGTGTATTGTACGTTATTTATTTTGGATTGATTGTTTTATTTTTTTGTAATGGTTAATACCCTGAACGCCGCAAGGCCTAGGGAATAAAGAATATACATATAATCAAAGATATATTTATTCATTGCAACCTTCACTCAGTGTTACGGCAAACCTGGTAAATACCACATCTGGTAGATACTAAAGCTATAATCTCTAATATTCTAATAATACTTACACATCTATGCATTTTAATGTATCCCACTTTTCGTTACAAACTCTCGCAGAAGTCGGTTCCATGAGACGTTCCAGCTTCAATTTTGTTTGGGATGTCTCTCTGTATGCTACTTCTATTTCTTTGACTTTAGATACGAAGTCATTTTGATGTCCAACAGAAGTTGTTTCTTTCTTGCAGACATTAGGTCTGAAATTATTACAATTCAATTATGATGTCTGAAACACTGTATTGCTCAATACAAACTAATCACTAAAGCACGGATCTCATGCAAATGCATATTTATTTCATTCAGAGCCGCAGTAAGGAAAACTTGCGCTAGGGGCAGAACCGTGTTTTGGCGCCCTTAGCAAATAAAAACAAGGTTTTCACCTCCCAAAATCAAAGTGATGAGCAAAAAAAAAAGGTTCTCACCTTCACAATGGCGCCCCTTAGTCAAGCCCGTCAGCGCCCTTTTCCTTAGTGCACCCAGGGCCGTCACCCCCTCCGCCCCCTCCCCTTACTGCGGCTCTGATTTCATTCATAGCATGCTGATTCCTGTGCGATTTTATTTAAATTAAAGTCACTGGATTATACAAAGTAGCGCAAGCCTTTGAAGAAGCCGACAGACCCCAGGATTTGATTGTCAACATTTGTTCCCCTGTTAAGCAAACTAAAGCAGCGATTTTTTCGTTCTTAAGTTTGCGTCTGCGCTGTCATATCTCTCTCTCTCTCTCTCTCGCTCTCATTTAATAACCTTCTTTGTCAGCGGTTTGAATATTTAAGGTTAAGTTTCATTTAAATTTATATATTATATCCATTTTATGTAATACAAATAAAAAAAAAAATAATTGAAATTATACCACAATTTTGATATAGTACATCTTTGATTAAAACATCGTGATTACAATGTTTAAAATAAAAATTATTGGTAGTACTGGTATTGGTAGTACTGGTATTGGTAGTAGTTTCTTATTTTTGTACTGTTGGAATCACTGAAATCATTTGTATTGGCGACATTTTAAGCCCCAGTATGGCCGCCGTTGCGCTACTTTATATGATCTAGTGACTTTAATTTAAATGAATGTCAATTTAATATGCATTTTTCTCAAAATTTTTGTGATGTAAGTGTACTAAATTGTGTATTCGTTGTAATTGTAATTCAGAATAAAATTCCCTTCCGAACAAAAATATAAAAAAATATGTTCTCATTTAAATTAAGAAAGTTGAGTCCCATATTTGGAGAACCGCTGATCATAAAAAAAATTTGTTATTAGTTTTGTAATAGACTTACAAAATTGTATTTCTTTACTAATTTAACCAACCTCGTAGCTCTTATAGTTCTCAAGCTAGCAATGGTGGCACATTTAGATTGAACATCCTGTATATATAGATGATTATTAATAAACTTGGTTATTAGCCGTCAACAATGACGGATTTATAACATAAAAATTGTGTATTTGGTTTTATTTTTTAACGTATCTAAATTTGATCGCCGATCAGCGAATCACGGGACAGGATATCACCTGTTAGCCAATCACGGGAGAGGGTGTCACCTGTCAGCCAATCAAGAGACAGGCTGTCCCCAGTTAGCCAGTCACGAGAACCTTAGGAAAAGTTGACGTCATAATGTTACCGACACTACATACAGACACTTGCTAATTATATAGTTAGATTATTTATTCATGAACTTTTGAAGATGGGAAAACGATTCATTTTTACTCAGTACATTACATTTATATTGTTAAAACTAAAAATAATTTGAGACATTAATTTATGCCTACGAATCCTAGACATTTATGTGTGTAATTTTATCCGCAGTTTCTTAGAGAATAAATCTGCAAAATATTTTTCATATCGATCATAGGATATAGGAGTGTCTAGAGTTTCTTGTTTATGCTTACGAAACTCTAGACATTTCTGTATATAATTTTATCCGCAGATTCTTAGAAAATAAATCTGCAAAATATTTTTAATATCGATCATAGGATATAGGAGTGTCTAGAATTTCTTGTTTATGCCTACGAAACCCTAGACATTTCTATACATTATTTTATCCGCAGATTTTTAGAAAATAAATCTGCAAAATATTTTTCATATCGATCATAGGATATAGCAGTGTCTAGAGTTTCTTGTTTATGCCTACGAAGATCATTAGACATTTCTATACGTTATTTTATTCGCAGTTTCTTAGAGAATAAATCTGCAAAATATTGTTCATATCGGTCAAATCATATAGGAGTATCTATAATTTCTTGTTTATGCCTATGAAATCCTACACATTTCTATATGTAATTATATTCGTAGATTCTTAGAGAATAAATCTGCAAAACACCTGTCAATGAAGAGACCTCAAGGGCCCCCAGCTAGCCAATCACGAGAACCTTAGGAAAAATGACGTCACTATGTTACCCAGATCACATACACACACTTGCTAATTATATATGTACGATAATGTACTAAATGCAAAACTTACCCAAACCAATTCATTTCATGCATGTCCCACTGGATTTTACGTTCTGGATTGATGAGTCTATTTTCGATTTCCTCACGAGATACTTTCTGTAAGACATTCGAGAGTTGACTTTGAAGAATTCGTTGGTTTATTTGTTCAGATGCGGATGTCAGGTCATAATAATCGTTTACAACATTAAGACCAAAATCGTGTTTGAAAGATCTTGGTGGATGCCACCATTCTTCTTGGAGCGCCTCAAAAGCATCTTCTATAAGCTTCCTATTGTCCGGCCAGACGTAAATGTTTTCGCCTTCATTGGGTTGGTAGTACCTGGGCATAGTGAAATATAAAATATACTTATTAATTTAAGTTTATACTTTATGATTAAATCCTACCAAAAAGGAAGAGAAAAAATGGGAAAATAACATGAGGAGCTTTTTAACATAGAGCAATTTCTACAAAACTATTGCACTATGTTTTCTGTGTTGTGAGCTAGTATTAGGTCGTCAAGGATGAAATTTGTAGAAAAAAATGCAAAGTATGTTAATAACTTACAAATATAAGGAATTATTTTATTCATCAAAGCATGTACCCATATTGTCTATACACGTTTGCCATTTAAGCGGCAGGTTGTTCAGTCCGGTTGTATAAGACCCTAGCGGACGAGAGTCAATGAATTCCTTTTACAGCATTGTCGGAATTAAACTGTTTTCCTATAATAAAGTTGACCAAATTTCGGAAGAAGTGGTAGTCAGTGGGGGCTAGGTCTGGTGAGTATGGAGGATGATGAAGAAATTTCAACTCCAATTCATGTAGTTTTGCCACAGTCATTTGTGCAGTGTGTGGTCTAGCGTTATCATGCAATAAGATAGGAATCGATCTGTTGACCAATCTAGGCTGTTTTTCTTTAATTACCAACCGCCAACATATATAAGGGGGGTATTGCGATCATACCGATTTTGACATTTCGAGATTTCGATGGATCTCCACCAATTGAGGTCCCTACGTAACGTTTTAACTATTTATAGCATGATGTCTGCCGGTCCGTCTGTCCGTCTGCCCGTCTGTCCGTCTGCCCGTCTGTCTGACTGTCTGTCCGTCCATATGTCTGTGTACACGTGCAGAGCAAATTCGGCTAAAAGGATTTTTATGAAACTTCGTATTTAAGCTTTTGACTACAATAGCACGAGTTGATCAACTTTTGGTAAAAACCGGTTGACTAGAAATGGGAGTTTACTCGTGTCGATTTTAAAATTTTTGCGAATATTTAGCAACATCTTTCATACTTACATATAATGTTTTCATGGTAATGATAAATAATATCTCTGTTATAAAAAACTTAGAAGTTTTCGAAAAAATTTTTGCATTCTGAAGTTGGTATCTCAAAAACATAGTTTTCGAAGGCTTCAACAGCTTACTCTCAGCTTCTTGGGGTGATGAAAATCGCTGTCCACGCATTTTTTGTTTGACATTAACAAAAAAAAGTCGTTAGGGATAAATAAAGTGAATACGGGCAATGAGACATTAATTCGATGTTTTTCTTCTTCAAATAATCAATTGTTTGACGTGTTGTGTGGGAGCTTGCATTGTCATGATAAAGAATGATGCGATGTTTTTGGTTGAACTTCCTGATTTTGTCGATGACTTCTTGCAAATAAATTGTTGCATACCATTCAGCGTTAACTGTTCTCCGATTCTCTAAAGGACAGGTTGCGACCAGTACAACCGAAGAAGCAAGCGATCATTTTCTTGGAAGTGTTTCGTGAACGAACAACTTTTGTGGGTTTCGGTTCATCTTGGAAGACCCAAACAGTGGATTGTTGCGTAGTTTCCAGTTCATATGAATAAATCCAAGTTTCGTCACCTGTAACTTTATTGTATACGGATTTTGCGGTGCCTAGGTTGAATATTTTTAGCATTCCTCTCACGGTGCCTCTATCTCACGGTGAGTCACATGCCGATCTTCTTCAATCATTTTGCACACAGCATCGATGATTTTTTGAATCACAACTGATTTTGGTCGGCCTTCACGAGCTTCATTACTGACGGACACACGACCACGACGAAATTCTGCAAACCAATTGTAAACAGTCTTTTCTGATGGTGCTTCAATACCAAAAGTTGAACGAAGCGAATCTATGCATTGTTGTTGAGTTAGGCTTAAAATCGTAAAAAATCATCCAACGAAAACCTTCACGAGTAATATCAATTTTTTAGCAACTTGTTTTTTTAAACGCTCACTGTCAACAAACTATTGTGTCAATTTATAAGCTGCCACTGGTTTCACAATAACAAATATATAATTTTACGAATTTATTAATGACACATTTCAATATTGTCATCTAGTGGTCCTTTGTAAAATCATAAAAGCTAATCCTCGTATTTGAATATATATGTAGTTAGCAAATTAGGATTCCTAAAGGTATCAGATGGTGCTGAAAAAGTTGATCACAAAGGCTTCGTTTTTAGGGTTTTGTAGGTATGACCAAAAAACCCTTATACCGTCATTTTGTCGTCTGTCTGTCTGTTCGGTAAAAATTGTAGCCAAACGGCTAAACCTAGAGAGTTGAAATTTGGCATGCTTATACAACTCTTTGACCCGCACATAGGAAAAATACTAAAACATATCCCCCTAAAAATATAAGCAAATATGTGCTCATCGAAAACAAAAATATTTTTTTTAATTCTGAGTAGGGTATCAAATGAAAGCCCTTACACGTGGATTAACGATCAAATTTTTATTTTTGCAAAATAAATTATTTTGAAGCGATTTTTGCCAAAATTGTGCAAAAAAATTTTTGTCCCACACCCTGTAGCCCAGATGGTTTATACTAAAAATCTAAAAAAATTCTAAGTAATGTATATGGGTGTGACCCGAAATAGTACAACAGGAATTTTTGATCAGATTATGTTTTTGGAAAAAAAAGCATTTTTTGTGTTTTTTTGCTAATAATGTTGAAAACTTATAGTTATATAACACACTAAACTATAACTTGTATCTTGGTGCAATGGTTACGGTACTAGCGTTCTGCCCAAGAAAATGAGTTCGAATCCCACGAGAAGAGACAATATTATTTTTAATTTTTTTTTTGCATTTTTATTTTGTTTAAATTATTTTTTCAAAATTCTATATTTTGGCAAATGTTGCATTTAATTTTTAAAAGCGTAAATTTAATAACCAGTGGAAATTGTTGAAATTATAATTTAATTCTGTTTGAATGTACACGAAATCAAAGGGAGGAGCTATGACTAGAAACAACCAATGAGGCCATAGGCGCAATTTTCAAAATCTTAATGAACCTTGCTATATAAAAAAAAATACTGCACATATTAAGAAACCTAAATAAGGGTATTAGGCACTCGAATTAAAATTAACATAAAAATATTTTAACATAAAATTTGTTTTTAAAGCTCTTAGATTAAGAGATGATAAATTATTTTTAAAATATTGTTCATTTTACAGTGAATACTACAAAGCGAAATATGTCCTACACACTCAGCATTCCGCCTTCACTTAATATTTTTAGGTTATATATCTATCTAAGAGGATTTTTTTCAAAATTTTATTGAACCCTGCTATATAAAAAAAAAATACTGCACATATTTAGAAACTTACATAATGGTATTAGGTATTCGAATTAAAATTAACAAAAAAAAAACATATTTTAACATAAAATTGGTTATGGCATTCCAAATAATCATTATTCACTTACTAAATACCTGCGAAACCCTGAAATGTGTGAAAACTCACACTTCACATAAGAACATAAAAACATTTTATTATAGATTATATATTATTAAACAAATTTTCAAAAAGGCCTCATTATGAAAAAAGGCCTTATTATGGGATCCAACATAACATATAATTAACAAGAAACAGTCAATAAATGATAAGTAATACTGCTGTTATGAAAATTAAATTATATGTTTATTGGTTCACATCTTTCTTTATATTTAACAAAATCACATTTTAGAAATAAAAATATAAAATAAATCATAAGAATTTTTTTTAAATTTTCTTTGTATATAATTAATAAGAAACAACCAATAAATAATTAACAATCAAGTTTAAATATATATGGTAATAAAAAATATAATTAGATATGTTTATTGGTTGACGTTCACATTTTCTTTTTTTTAATAAAATCATATTTTTTAGATGTACCTGCTTTTTTTAATAAAGCTTTATCCTTAATGACAACATAGTAATTTAGTCAAAACGTTATGCCTCGATCGCGTTTTTCGGCAAACGTCGACTCAGCGGTAAAGGCGTCTTCAAAAGTAAAAATACTATAAAGTAGGACATTTCCGATATTTTTTAACAGTAGGTACGACGAAGGACAAGGAGGTAAATTGTAGGACATGTCCTACTAAAGTAGGACGGTTAGTAACCCTATCTGGGACAGCCTGTTTATGTAGGTAGCAAATTAGGATTCCTATAGGTATCAGATGTTGCTGAAAAAGTTGACCACAAAGGCTTCGTTTTTTGATTATGTTGGGTAACATAATACTTGACAACTTGACGCTTCATGATAACTCTAATTATTGTGAAATGTCGCGACAAAGTCTTGAAATTCTGGACTATCAACTGAGTGAATCATTTTTCCAACAAACAGAAGTTTCGTTTTATACGATATATCGCGAAATGTCTAATTATTGTGAAATGTCTTGAAATTCTGCACTATCAAGTGAGTGAATCATTTTTCCAACAAACAGAAGCTTCGTATTGCACGATATATCATATAACAGATTACGAATACAATTATTTCGATGAGTTACTGTCTGTTACTAGGATACACGGCAATCGGAATTCACATTAATAATGAAACTTATCCCTATTCTTTCACGTTTGCTCTTTACCTTCGTACTGGATATAATTTTGTCCTAACTACCAATTGTAGTCTACAGCTTAATGACATGATTTTAGAGTATGTAGATAACTTGAACATTATTTGATTGAGATTATAGTTTACCTGACTGTAGTACAGCGTTTCTCAACCGGGGGGCAACGGCCCCCTGGGGGGGCGTTAAGGCTTCGTCAGGGGGCCGCGAAGTCATACAAGATCATGAAAATATAATAAATTGCACTCAATCTTGCAAGATATAAATTTTATTCATATTTATAAATACGAGTATCTTATATTTATATTCATAAAAATATACTTTTCATAACATAAATAAAATAAATATCCTATTTATTTTTATACATAATTTACTAATTTTGACAACTAATTTAAACTACAGTCAATTTCAAACGTTTAAGTTGTTACTAGCTAACTTTATAATGAATAAATGGGCTTATTAAACAAAATGATCAAAAGCTTCATCCTATCGATAAAAATTACTAGATTTGAAAATCTAGTTCCGCTTTAACCAAAGAAACATACTATAAGTAGACTATATCAAGGTCAAATAAATTGTATGTGTCGGTTGATGGGTTTCTTTGACAATCGTTCGCATTGGAGGTACTTCAAGTATTTTCAAGTTGTACTTTGAAGTAGGTACGACTTGAAAGTGCAATATTTTTTATGATGTATTTTTTAATTGCTTTCCGAGCTACAGATAACTCAAGAGTAAGGATGTGAATGTGTTTAAATTAAAATGGAAGGCACTTTGAACACTTGTAAATAAAAATACTTTACTTTCAAGTCGTCATTTAAAAATATCAGAGTTTTTTGTCGACCATAAAAGATATTTAAAAAATGTTTAAGTAAAAGTTGTTGAAAAGCACTATCCAAAGATATCCAATATGACATACGTTCCCATTTAAAAATTCGAAATTGTCCTTGATAGCCTGTACTTCCGGTTTTTTCCGGAAAATTTCAATACTACCATTCAATTTTGTGGCTAAATTTTAGTTCAACATTTTTCCCAACTTACTCACACGTCGTCTTTTCGAAAAAACTCGTGCTCCCATTATCTTGATACACCATAATATAGGGGGACAATAATATAGGGATAATAAGCCGCAGACAATATCTACATAGTTTCGGAGGGTCCCAGACCAGAAAAGGTTGAGAAACACTGCTGTAGTAGACCTGGGTAGCCAAAACGACACTTGCATAATTTGTGAGATAGAAAAGAGGGAAAATCTGTAGGCTGATGCCGGAGCGAGGGCAGTGAAATACGAGGGGAAAGTCAAAAGAGAAGAGAATAGGAAAGTAATAAGGGAATACTGGGAAGAAAGAATGAAGGAAGAACAAAAATGCAAATTGTCGGCATGGGGAGAAACGAGAAAAAAACGTACTTTTGGAGGTGTGGAATGGACATAAGAGGAGAAAGCCTTCCAGGAATTCATTTACTCTCGTCCGCTAGGGTTTTATACCACCGGCCTGAACAACCTGCCGCTTAAATGGCAAACGTGTATAGCCAATATGGGTGCATACTTTGATAAATAAAATAATTCCTTATATTTGTAAGTTATCGCCCAACTTTGCCATTTTTAGGGTTTTGTAGGTATGACCAAAAAAACCCTTATACCGTCATTTTGTCGACTATCTGTCTGTCTGTCTGTTCGGTAAACATTGTAGCCAAACGGCTAAATCTAGAGAGTTGAAATTTGGCATGATTATACAAGTCTTTGACCCGCACATAGGAAAAATACTAAAACATCTAAAAAACATATCTCCCTAAAAATATAAACATATATCTGCTCATCGAAAATAAAATATTTTTTTAAAATTCTGAGTAGGGTATCAAATGAAAACCCTTGGTACGTGGATTAACGATCAAAAATTTATTTTTGCAAAATAAATTATTTAGACGCGATTTTTGCCAAAATTGTGCCAAAAAAATTTTGTCCCACACTCTGTAGCCCAGATGGTTAAAACTAAAACTCTGAAAAAATTCTAGGTAATGTGCATTTGTGTGAACCGGAATAGTACAACAGGAATTTTTGATCAGATTATGTTTTCGGAAAATAACGCATTTTTTGTATTTTTTGCTTCACTACGTAAAATATTTAATAGCTTATCTAAGCCTGTTAATCAGCGTGCTTTGATAGTTCCATGGCGAACATACTCGCGTTCTAATTTGCAAACTAAAGTTCGAGCCGCTCTCAGGGCAATTTATTTTTTTCCGTTTTTTTTTGCATTTTTATTTTGTTTAAATTTCAATTTAAATTTTTTCAAAATTCTAGTTATATTTTGGCAAATGTTGCATTTAAATTTTAAAAGCGTAAATTTAATAACCAGTGGAAATTGTTGAAATTGAATACACAAATCAGAGGGGCGGGGTTATGACTTAAAACAACCAATGGAAGCCATAGGCGCAATTTTCAAAATATTAATGAACCTTGCTATATATATATATAAAAAAAAATACTGCACATATTTAGAAACCTGAATAATGGTATTAGGAATTCGAATTAAAATTAACAAAAAAAAATATTGTAACATAAAATTTGTTTTGGCATCTCAGATAATCACCATTCACTTACTAAATACCTGCGAAATCCTGAAATGTGTGAAAATTCACACTTCACATAATTTTTTCTACAAATTTCATCCTTGACGAATAAAATACCAGCCATATATAATTAAGACAAATTAATATACAAGTAAAAACTATAGACCTATATGTATAAAATTTAAATTTATGTAATTTAACAAATACCTACGATGGACACTTTCAATCGATAAAAGAACACCGCTCTACATAATACACGAGGAAACGAAGAGGCATAAACTATGCGTTGAAACGGGCAGAAGAGCAAGAATATACGAGGAGAAAACAAGAAGATCGAATTGGAAAGAACTGGTTTTTGCATGCTGGGAGCAGATAAGAAGAAAAGAAGGAAATAAACTAGAGAAGAATGATTGGGAACTAGAACGCACAAATAATTACGAAAGAAAAGGCTATTCAACAACAGAAGTAGAGAACCGAAGACGAATGGGAGTTAGCTTAAAAGAAGAAATTGTGAGAAGGGAAAAGGACATGGAACTGCAACAACGAAGAGAGAAGATACAGATATCAAAATACAACCCCAGATACAGGTTTTTAGAAACAATAGGCATGCCTATGTATCTAAGAAAACAATCAAAAAACCAAAAAATAATAGCCAGATTCAGAGTAGGAAACGAAGAAAGAAGGAACGAATATTGGAGAGAAAAAGATGAAAAGAAGTGCAGAATATGTGAGAGGAATGAAGAGACAATAGAGCATCTAACACGTGACTGCAAGGAAGAAGTGAGAAACCCGAAATCAGCCATACAAATACTCAATGACGAAAACCCGGATGAAACCTGGATGAAGAACATACTAAATAAAAGACTGTAAATGACAAAATTTAAAAAAAAAATGTACTGTACATATAATAATTGCACACTGTTTGCCACTAGAAAATGTAAATGTATGAAAATTTTAACACCGCAAGGTGAAAAATAAATCTTTACTACTACTACTATAAAATTTAAATAACTTACTCCAATAAATTGATGGTTTCATTGCCGTAACTGCTGCTCAGCCAGATTGCCACTAAGAAAAGTGGCACGAATATATTGCCACTCTTCATATTGCAGCGACCATCGTCACGCAGTGGCACAGACGTAATATGGAGCACACGTCTGAGGTGCGAAGTAGTAATGAACAACATCCCCACCAGTAAAGCGTCGCTGACGTAGATTGAGCATGACGATTCGTCACGTAGGCCGGCTAGCAAGGTATACTAGCGTCGGAGAATGAACGCAGTTACGTCACACGACGTAACAAACAAATGTATTTTCTAGAATAATGCAATCGTTTGTTACGTCGTGTGACGTAACTGCGTTGATTCGCCGACGATAGTATATCAAAATAGTATATTAAAACACAAGTTTCATAAGGCATGATTTTGCTTGTCTATTAGAATATTCTAACCTAGACGCGTACGGCAAAGGGCCTTATGAAACGAGTTTTTTATACTATTTTTAGGGTTTTGTAGGTATGACCAAAAAACCCTTATACCGTCATTTTGTCGTCTGTCTGTCTGTTCGGTAAAAATTGTAGCCAAACGGCTAAACCTAGAGAGTTGAAATTTGGCATGCTTATACAACTCTTTGACCCGCACATAGGAAAAATACTAAAACATCTAAAAAACATATCCCACTAAAAATATAAACAAATATGTGCTCATCGAAAAAAAAAATATTTCTTTATAATTCTGAGTAGGGTATCAAATGAAAGCCCTTGGTACGTGGATTATCGATCAAATTTTTATTTTTGCAAAATAAATTATTTTGGAGCTATTTTTGCCAAAATTGTGCAATTTTTTTTTCCCACACCCTGTAGCCCAGATGGTTTTAACTAAAAATCTAAAAAAATTCTAAGTAATGTACATTGGTGTGAACCGAAATAGTACAACAGGAATTTTTGATCAGATTACTTTTTGGAAAAAAACGCATTTTTTGTGATTTTTTGCTAATAATGTACAGAAGTTATAGCTTTGTAACACGCTACAATGGAACGTGTATGCTGGTGTAGTGGTTTTGACGCTGACGTTTCACCCAAGTAACTCTATCCGAAAGGGATCGAACCTTGCGAGAAGAGACAATATTTTATTTTGTTTTTTTTTTTAAATTTTAATATTGTTTAAATTATTTTTTCAAAATTCTAGTTATATTTTGGGAAATGTTGCATTTAATTTTTAAAAGCGTAAATTTAGTAACCAGTGGAAATTGTTTAAATTATAATGTAATTCTGTTTTAATGTACACGAAATCAGAGGGGCAGAACTTATAACAACCAATGGAAGCCATAGGCGCAATTTTTAAAATTCTTAATTAACCTTGCTATATAAAAAAAATACTGCACATATTTAGAAACCTAAATAATGGTATTAGGCGTTCTAATTAAAATTAACAAAACAAATATTTTAATATAAAATTTGTTTTGGCATCCCAAATAATCATCATTCACTTACTAAATACCTACAAAACCCTGAAATGTGTGAAAATTCACACTTCACATCAATTTTTTCTACTTTGCCATTTATTCTTTAACTAGCTGAAACCCCGTGTTTCGCTACTGTATATTGATGCTCTCATTGGCGTAAAATCCGCAGTTCGTTTTTTAACTTGTCTAGGTTATAATATTGGTACTAGGTTATACTCACAGAGAAAATTAACTACTATACTTTGAACTTAAAACATTTATTTAATACCTAATATCTACACATTTCACTAGAAATTTTATAGAAAGAGAACTATTAATTTATTCTACACAAGAAAACTGCCAAATATATGCAAACTACCACACTTACGAAACACTCACAAGGAGTTTTAATTATATTAACAATAGGCGTTTTCGCAAACCCTATCCGATACATATATGACGTCATTGATTTAATCTGATAGCTACGAACCTGTTCGCAAACTTTTTCTTTGATCAGATACAAAACTATCTACGTTCGCAAACCTACAATAACTATCTGATAAACGCGATCGGATAGCAATATTTCAATCCTGCAAAATAGTAGGATTCATTTCAGATTAAATAACCTAAAAAATTATTTGATGTGTATGTCATTTTGGGTTCTTGACTTTAATCTAAAAAATTTTGCCGATTATAACTATTGGACACGATCTTTTTTTCGATGATGATGGTTATGATGATACTGACGAAAATAATATGGTAATGCTATTTTTAAACCGCAAAGATAAAAAGAAAAGAATTACAGTGGAAAACATGAAAATATTATTTATCGTTATTCGTTAAGATCTTACAAATCGTCAAGTTTAAATAAAGAAATAAAGTCGTAAGTGCTGCTATCTAGACAATAGAACACTAAACTCTAAACAATCCTGTCCGCAAAAGTCCGTAAGAAGTTATTTGGATCAAGCGATTAATATTCGTTCGCAAACTGACTTTATCTGATAAATTCTATCCGATTGAATTTCGTGACTTCATTTATTTATCGGATACGCGATCGGATTGAGGTTTGCGAAAACAGCTAATAGTTTAGTCAACATTACAAGATTTTCTTGCGCATGTGAGACAGGGAAAATGAAAAATTCAACGTTAAAAGTTTGTTTAGAAACATCTGAACACTAGTAATTCCCTTCAATAAATAGAAACAAAATTTTAGAAACCTTAATAAATTTTCTTCTTCACTTACAGCAAAACATGAGTATAAATGGTGCATTTATTAACCAATCAAGAGACAGGGTATCCCCAGTTAGACAATCACGACAACCTTAGGAAAAATTGACGTCACAATGTTACCGAAAGTACATATAGACACTTACTACTTATGTGTAGATACTGTGGAAACCTATTTGGAAAACCAGTGTGGAAAAGAGTCCAGAACCAAACATTTCTGTTCCATTTTTAAAATAAATTTCGCCACTTAAAATTTAAATTTACACCGAAATATTGGGTTAAGATTTTCTTTACATTTGACACATTCAAAAAATTTTATAAACAACGTAGCAGCGCATGCGCGTGCATTAATATAGCCTCTTCAACAAGACGAGTTAGCACCTCGCGTTAACAAATATGGTACTAACGCTTACCTTAACAAATGCTCTTACAGAAGAGCATTTTTCTATAAAGGCGTTAGACACGGTTAAAATAAAAATTTTAACCTGACGATAATACATAAAGTGGATAGTGTACAGCGTACAGCCTACACAGTCTGTCGTGAACTTATTTACTTGTATAACTTTTATAGATTGTGTAAAGTCAGAGTGATTTTAATTGAAATAAAGTTATTCTACATGTTTACCGAATTAAATTATATATTAAAATATATAAAACATGGAAGATCAAGGGCCCAGTACTTCGAAACATCGAAAATATTGTTCAGTACCGATGTGAACAAATACTTTGTTTAGAACTCCACAAAAACAATTTATTTTATTACCTAATGGTGAAAAATAAAATAAAAGGAAGAAAAGAATCAATGTTGGGTAAATAATCACTCTGATTCCTAACAAAATCTTTATCTGCCATTTTAATAATAAATGCGTGAAAAATTGTTTAAAAAACAAATACAAAACTCTCAAACAATACACGTTAGAGTTTGCAATAACAATTAATCAATCGATTAATTGATCATTTGATTAATCGAAATATTATAATCGATTTTGATTAAATTGGTAAAAAATAATCGATTAATTGATTATGAAATAAAAAAAGAAACATGTTCATTCGCCGACAAAAAAATGGGACAGTCTTAATGTTGTATTTTAAAGGCTGATATAAAATCATTTGACCATTTTATTAGGAAAACATAAGTAATGGAAGATAATACAATGTCTGCATGAACAAATATTTTTTTTTTACAAACAGGCTGTAACAATAAATAATGCCAGTTTGAAGGAATACTATATAATATTGATATTGCATATTAAGTTCGTAAATTTTAATACAAATAATTCATTGTTAAAATAAATTTTTGCTTATTGAAAAGAAGAGAGCAAAGTCATCTTACCGACCAGTGTTTCAACAATACAACTAAGTAATTTTTTGAAAATAAAATAAAATTATCAATTAATAATAAATTAATCGTAACTTTATTTATAAAAAAATAAAGCAATATTTATTAAAAAATATTGTATGGTTAATCGATTAATTGAAACAAAATAATCGATTATTTCAATATACGATTAATCCTTGCCATCTCTAATACACATGTAAAGGCTTGTGTAGGTAGCATGGGACGTCTTGGTTCTGACGTCATGCTCAGTCGTATTTAGTCGGCAACCTTCGCGCTATGGTCGGCTTTATTTCAAATTTATAATATTTTAATTAAAATATTTCGCTGAAATATTAATTAAAATGTGATTTTTGTTTTGTTAGGTGACATAACTAATATTAACGTATCGAAAAAATGTACTTTTAAGAAAATATAAATTCTATGCGTATCCCCTATTGTTTTATTTTTTACATATGTAAATATTACATTCAATTCCACTGTATATATATTCTGTACACTTATATTTATGTATACTGTATTCCGATCTGAAACATTATCGGCTTGTAGCCACCTTTTTCAAAACAAATAATAATAATAATTTTAACGCAATTCTTACAGAATACACCCGTATAAATGTTTATGATTGTTGAGATTTGATAAGGGTGAAAATATTTTATCACACTGATTATATTTGAAGGGTTTCTTTCAGGAATGCACTCTCTTGTGTATAATGAGATATGATGACCTTGAAAATGATTTTTCACACTGATCACATTTGAATGGTTTCTGTCCAGAATGAATACGTTTGTGTCTAATGAGATGTGATGGAGTTGAAACTGCTTTATCACACTGATCACATTTGAATAGTTTTTTCTTAGAATGCAATTCTTTGTGAGTGAGGAGATCTGATGACTGTGAATATGCTTTATCACATTGATCACATTTGAATGGTTTCTTTACAGAATGTATTAGTTTGTGAGAACGACGACCTGATGACCTTGCAAATGTTTTATCACACTGATCACATTTGAATGGTTTCTCTCCAGAATGTATTCGTTTGTGTGCAATGAAACTTGAAGACACTGAAAATGCTTTATCACATTGATTACATTTGAATGGTTTCTCTCCAGAATGTATTCTTTTGTGAGTAACCAGAGTTGTTGACCGTGAAAATGCTTTATCACATTGATCACATTTAAAAGGTTTTTCTCCAGAATGTGTTCGTTTGTGACCTTGGAGGTTCGATAACTGTGCAAATACTTTATCACACTGATCACATTTGAATGGTTTATATCCAGAATGAGTTTTCATGTGTCTAATAAGAAGTGATGACCGTGAAAATACTTTATCACAGTGCTCACATTGGAATGACTTCTCTGCAGAATGCATTTTTTTGTGATTAATAAGACTTGATAACGTTGAAAATACTTTATCACAGTTATCACATTTGAATGGTTTCCCTTCAGAATGTATTTTTGTGTGTCTCGTGAGATTTAACGACTTCTGACTGGCCGGCGACTCCCAAATCTCATCTGATTCACTTGAAGATGTTACTCTAGCTGCAAACAAATTTACAATGTTTACTTACACAATAATTCACTTGTTGAAATATAGATATTTTCTAATATTAATTTTCCCGCATGTGGCTATGTATGTACATGTTATTTTCGTGAATTCGTGGAGCAACAACGAACAAAAATTTATTTTCAAGAAAATAATATCCCTTCAAATAAATTCTTAAAATAATAAAATTTCCCTTGATCGTAATTTTATCATGGGATTCTTAACTTAATAAACAATCGTTAAGGCACAAAAAAATACGTATTTTAGAAAAAAGAAATTCAAAACAGAAACTACTTGATGTAACTAGGACGCGCGATATCTAAAGCTCATAAAATACAGATACTAAAATAGAAGCATCTCCATCAGTGAACAAATTAATCGCGAAATCGCGCGGTCCTAACAACTCTGCCTGGCGTGTTATACCTAATCATGTCACCTCAGTTAGAACTGAAGTCATAACAAGCCGTAATCAGAGTTTGTGGCAAGTCTATATGAATTAAATTATTTATTAGATAAATTATAAAAACATATTACTACAACTAGCAAACTATTAGATATTCGTCCACATGTGCCATTGATCGAATTCGAATTCGAAGGTTCGATTGATCGAATTTTTAAAATTAAAAAACATGCCATAAGACAAATTAATAATGCTCCATATAGAGCCCATTGTAAACCATTGTTTATTCGCAATAAAATTATGACTGTGTACATTCTTTTTATTTATAATTGTTTACAGTATGTAAAAGAGAACCAGACCAAATATGTAACAAACTCTGATAATCATTCCTATGAAACAACACGCAAATTTGATATTCGCTGCCCAAAAATCCGATTAACCAAATCTTAAAATGGTATGTACTTGGCCGCTCTCTTCTACAGCCATCTGCTTGAAAGTTTTAAAACTTTATCAAGAAAACCTTTAAGAACAAATTAAAAAATATTTTAACTGATAACTGTCTTTATGATTTTGATGACTTTTATAATATTGTATTTTAAGATAATATTTGACTTGTGTTTTACTATTTTATCTTAACATGTTGATTTGTAATATTATTTTAAAATTTATACTTTTTATATATTTTCATTTTAACATTTTTACATTGTTTAAACATTTTCTGTAATGTGTTCAACACTAATAAATATTATTAATATATTATTGTAGTATTGCTGGAGTTGGTTTGTTTTTCCGGGATTATAAGTCATAAAATTAAAACATCAAATTTATTGAATATTCAAAACCGGTTTCGATATAGTATATTAAAACACAAGTTTCATAATGCATGATGTTGCCGCACGCGTCTAGGTTAGAAAACGAGTCCCGAAGCAACGTGTTTTTTAATAGACAAGTGCGGCAAAAGGCCTTATGAAATGAGTTTTTTATACTATTTTTTCTACTTTGCCATTTATTCTTTAATTTGATAAATTTGTATTAATAGCAAACAGTATCATTTCATGCAATATTTGTTATATGTTGGTAACACTGATTTGTTGTTTTGAAATGTGCTGTCAGCTGTCAATTGAGTTTTTGTTTTCTCCAACATAGCTCTCTGGCGAACGTGTAATTATATTTTAGTGAAAAATCATGTCTGAAGAAGATATTCATTGTACCCCACCTGAATTAAGGGAAATTGTAGTAAATATCTTGAAAAATTTACTTCCCCGGAAGTCAAGAGAGGCATACGACGGAATATAACTCATTTGGGGAAGGTTCATAGAACACTACTATAATATTGGGGGGGGGGGTAGAAGTAACCTCATACACCCCCTCCTGGCGTTGATGAATCTACGACACAATTTCAGAAGTAATTTCCGCAAGAGGGATAGTTAAAAAAAATAATAAATATAAGTCCGCATATTATGCGGTGGGGTACACACCGCATAATATCCGAGTCTTCAATAACTTATTCGGGGGTGAAAAAACACGTTAAAAACCTCTAATTATGAAGCCCTGATGCGCTAGGGCCAAAAAAACTAAAAAATTTCAACCTTTTCAAGAAAAATTCAAAAAATCATAAGCATAAAAATGCAAGTAATCATAATTTGACAGCATCAGAAATTGACATTTCGATCAGTGTTACCAACCTCCAATAACTAAAATTCGGGTGTTGAAATGGACCTTTTTATAGCACTCAAATTAGTGTTGAAATGAGTGTCTTATGAACGCAAAGTAGAAAATGTTTATTTATCTTCATCAGTTGATCTAAGTGGAAAAAAGGGAATACAATATAATACAAACTGTTAAAACCAACAAAATATACTGGAAATTTTAGTGTGCGCTTCTTCTGTGTGCGTATTTTTCCGCGTGCGCTTTTTTCCGTGTGCGTATTTTTATATAAGTAATTGAAAAAATTATTATAATAAATATATTTTAAATGTAAAGTCTCAAATCGTTTTTAGTTTTAACATTATATCAGTGCATTACATCACTGAGTAAAAATGAATCGTTTTCCCATTTTAAAAAGTTTATGAATAAATAATTCTAAATAATACTTATTATTTGTCCAGTTTTTAATAATGGGCGAAGAGTTGATTCAATTTGAATTGAATGAAGTGAGGCGTATAACTAGAGAAATAAGTCAGAGGTGTCGAGCAAGTTCTACATTAAGGTCAATTTTATATACAATGACGTGTTTGCAACGATTACACTAGTAACTAAATACGAAGGATGTTTCCTAAATTCTGGGAATTGTGCTATAATTAAATTACGCAGAACTTATAGGCAATGTTATTGGTGCCAGACAAGTCTTGACATGTTTATGCAACTATCTAGTGCAATATTGTTCAGTCAGATTTAGGTGTTCGACTGATATAGATGCGTTTTCATAGCACTGTTTTTGTAACCATGGAAGACGCAGCAAAATCTCAAAGAGCAATAATTTTCTTTTTGTGGAAAGAAGGTGTGAAAACATCAGAAATTATTCAGCGTCTGCAAGGAGTATTTGGTGAGTCTGCAGAATCCAAAAGTACTGTTTATCGGTGGATCGATCGGTTTAAAACCGGTAGAACGTCACTAGAAGACGATCCACGCAGTGGGCGCCCAATCACGTCGGTAAATGAAGGAAACATTACTGCCGTCGAAGACCTACTGAAAGAGGACAGGCGAATGACTATTCGTCAAATTAGTGTGCGCCTAGGGATAGGTACATGACAAGTTCATCACATCTTGCATGATTGTTTGGGCGTTAGCAAGGTTTCGCCGCGCTGGGTGCCAAGGCTGTTGGGACCAGAACAGAAACTCAATAGGAAAGTTCTTTGAGGACGGCTTAAAAAAAATAGTTTATCGTTGGGATTAATGTATTCAGGTAAATGGAGATTATGTTAAAAAACTACATTGTAATATTGACGAAAATTAACAAAATAGTAAAAATTATAGCTTAATTCCCAGAACTTTGGAAACATCCCTCGTACATTGATAAAAAATATGCATTACCATTACCAATTACAAATAACTCAAAAACCTGTCCTGCAGTTTTGCGTAATATTCGGGAAATTTATCAGTTTGTTTTTTATGCATGTAAATTGACTGACCTGTATATTGTTCAGCTGTACTCTCCTCATATTCACTGTCATTTCCACATTCAGACTTGATGTCGATTTCCTCATTTATGATGATATTAGTGTTATAGTTATACTGGGACAGGTCGTCAGTAGATGATATGTAATATGTCTCCTGAGTAATGCGGTTTTCTGAAATATAATTACTCAAGGTTACTACGAGGGTTATAATAATAATAATTATAATAATATTTATTTATTGTCCACATACAATACATAATCATTAATGGACAGTCAATCAGATAAATTACAATAACATGACAAATGATAATTGATACACAGAAGTTATAAATTAAGTTAAAAAAATTCCTTAAAACTATACATTGGGTTTTCAGTCAATAAGTTTTTAATTGATTTTTAAAATTGTACTGAACTTAATTCTTTGGTAGAAACTGGTAACGAATTCATAAACTTTATGGAATAATAGTTAATACTATATCTTGATTTATTTATTCGTGTAAAATTGGGGTAAATATTTGATTTATTACGTGTGTTGTATTTGTGAACGTCTTCCTAAGAGACAAAAGAAATTAGGTTTTGATGGGCATTTACTAAACAGTGATAGATAAAAAGTGATGGTAGTGTCATGATTCTAAATTCTTTAAAGAGTAACCTACAATCGGCTCTATAAGATGCACTCTCCATCACTCTTATTGCACGCCTCTGTAGTCTAAAAACTCTTTCAGCAGAGGCAGAGTGTCCCCATGCTAAAAGAGCGTATGCTATGTGCGACTGAAATAACGCAAAATACGTAATTAATAAAACATCCCTTGTAACTAATTTTTGTAGGTTTCTTACAAGATAGATGGTTTTGCACAATTTGCCACATATATGGGCAACGTGATGGTCCCATATCAAATGAGGATCAATATGGACTCCTAAAAATTTATTGCAATCCGGATTATTGTAGTTATGATTTTTTGTTGTTATGAGTAAATTTTGTGTTTTCTCCTCATTTAATGATAATTTATTTGATAACCTTTTTGGTTACCTTTTATATTTCGGGATTTGAGATCAAAAACAATTATTTATCAACAAAAATGGCTTTATTGTTTTTCAAAATATTCTCCATGAAGATCAATACACTTTTGAATGCGTTTGGACCAATTTTCAAGCACTTTTTTCACTCCGATTGATGCGATTTCTACTCTGATTGTCAAACTATGTAGGATTCAACGTAAACAAATCTTTTTGACGGACAAACTAAATCCCAAGAATACCACAATTTCATGATAAGTCACATGACGATCTTGCAGTATCAATTCACGAACAGCAATGTTTTTCCGAACAACAACCGATTTTGGACGATCTTCACGAAATTCGTCCTAAAACGAACTACGGCCACGATTGAAGTCGGCAAACCATCGATAAACAGTAGTCCTTGATGGTGCTTCATCGCCAAAAGTCGAATTAAGTTCATCGATGCATTCTTGTTGGGTTAATCCACGTCGAAAGTTGTAAAAAATAATCGCTCGAAAATGTTCACGATTAATGGGGCAACTCTGTGGCAACCCTGTAAGCTTACAGACAAAATCTATAAAAAAAAAACTGTCCATAACAACACATAAAACAACTCCTTAAATGCGATGGTCTGTAGCTTACAGATTTACCACAGAATTTCCGCATTAATTCCATTTTTAGCCGACATGAATTTTTTTCATGTTACTGTAAACAACACAAATAACTCTCGTACGTTAAAACATATCGCAAACTGCATATCGCCAGGGTTTAGGATGCAGTCGTGTGTATTTAGCTCCACTAGTAACTAACAACAACAACAAGACAATGGCGCAATCCCGAAATTTAAGAGGCAACCCTCGTATCACTCTTTCTACTGAAAAAGTTTAAAACAAAAACACTCCGTTTATTGTTTCAAAAATTATTTAAAATTTTTATTGTTGATTTTTTAAACTTTATGTTATATATTTTAGAAACTTTATGTTACTTATGTTACTTAGCTTAAGTAGTGGCGTATACGAAATCAGCTGCAACGAATGTGATTTTATTTATATAGGAAAAACAGAGAGAAACTTTAATATTAGAATCAAAGAGCACATGAGCGCATGGCGTCTCAACAAAACCCATTCTAATGTTGCAGAACACATGATTCATAATAATCATACGTTTGATTTTGACAATGTAAAATGCACATGTTAGAAGCGTTTGAGATTAAAAAGGCTGTTTCTAAGAACAAAAATGTAATGAATGAACAACTATCCATTCTACCTTTACCAATTTTCTCTAAAATGTGAATTTCGTCCAAAAATAAACAAACAAAAAGATGCCCCAAATTTTGAAAACCACTGACTTTTTTTTAAATTTTCATATTACTCCAGAAGTTGTGTAGTTGCCATAGAGAAAATTTTATATTCTATTAATGAACTACAATTAAAACTTTAAATATGAAGCATTTCAGAAGTGAGACGTTTGTAGGTGTTAGGTTCTTTGTCTAGGATTTCGACTTTACAGTACTCAAAATTATGATTTAAAGTTGTGGCATGTATTCCGAGACTAGTTCTAAGTTCTCCGCTTCTAATACCTTTTTAATCCTTTAGGTTTTTCCTTATCTTGTTTGTTGTACCTACCTGTTGGTATATATTTCAGTTATGTATGTGATTTATTTATTCTGAAGATGACTTTGTAAGTCGAAATACGTATCATTACATTAAATAATTTTTTTAATGTGTGTTTAATGTTTTTAAAGAGTGTTTTTATTTTAAACTTTTTTAAAATGTTTCAACGAGTTCCTTCAACTAATTCAATTAATATTACTTTCTACTGAGTTGTTGCAATGAAAATATTTTTTCCAGTGAAAAAATATTATTTTAACTGTCCAGGTCCAGACCATTTGGCCTCAAATTCTATCGAACAGACAAACTCATGAGTGAAGGTATAAGAGTTCGCTAGGCATACCTATGAAACTCTAATCATACTTTAAAGATAAACTGACAGCACAAGCACCAATAAAACTCTCTCTACTGACCAGTGTTTGAGCCTGCAGCTTTCTGCAGTTCACCTTCACGTTCATTGGTTTCCACAGGCTCAGGCTTGATGTCTATCTTCTTTATGTTAGAATTATTATTAAATGCGGCATCAATAACTCCATCTATGATCTCTGTAATATAAATACATCATTGTGAAATATAAACAAATTACTTACTGTACAAATACATTATTTACCATGTTTCCAAATCAAATATTACCGAATTTCGTCCGAAAAAAAATTAACTGTGTTAGCAAAATATGAATAATAATATTAACCATTACCAGGATAATGGTGTATTTCTAAATATATTTGGCTCATATATAGCCTTGGACAAATGTATGGAGCACCCATGCAGTTATAATATAACATCTAAATTTATATACTTTGCAACTTATATATATTTGACAAAATGTTTTTAAAATATCATTGACACATTCTAAAAGACGTACATCTAACCAGATAACCGAAAATGTAAACAGAATTATGATAAATCATGAAATACAAATAAATAAAGGCCCAAATCTGTTACGTTTTGTGTACATAAAAATAAACAACTAGGACTTGGATCATTATTGCACATGCGTTTGAAGTGAACACTGTCTTTTTAGTTATGATAAATCTTGAAATATGTATTTTACCTTTTGCAACCACGTTCAATATTTTTGACTATATACTTTCCTACATATCTAAAAACGGTTACTATTCTAAGATTGTTTTGTTTTTTGTCTTATCTTAAAACTCTCATAATTTTATTTTATATCCAACTTTTCATTCAAGCGCATGCGTGGTATCCTAAATTGCTTTTGATGTTTTAGCATGCTAACACTATCCTAAAGTAAATATTTTTTGATTATCAAATAATTTCAAAATATTTTGATTTTTACAATTTACCATATAAAAATAAAACATTTAATTTATAAAAAAAACCGTTTTTCTATAAATTTCAATACTTTTTACAAAGAAAATATAACAGCATATCAATTAATTAGAAAACTATTTTTTGTTCTAATAAATTAATAAAAGTACTAAGAATATTTGGTTTTCTTAATTTAAAAAATATTAGTTCTTGTATAGTTAAATTACAATTTAGAACCCAATATATCAGGTTGTCAAGGATGAAATTTGTAGTTAGTAATATTGCCAACTTTAACAGCTTATTAATTGACATTGGCTTAATATTTTACCGTTTTTTTTTTTTTTTTTTGTTGGAAAGTTACACATCTTGCCTGTTTAACGAAATTATTGTATGCTCTAAAAAATACCAAAAACTTTTTTTTTAATTAATTTTCTTGAAATTCACGAAAACCTTCTTCGCGTTTTTCGGAACGTTAACTGAAACTTTACCCACATTTTTGTTGTAAGATATATTAATCATACATACCACTCAATACACCGTTAACATTGAAATGTCCAGCTACACGACAGTGCCTGTCAATCCTTTCTTTCAAAATTTGACTTGTTGAACTACCAGCATTAATATCCATTGGTTGGTTTTCAAACTTAATTTTAGTGAAATCAGCAGAATACCCGTCGAATAGTTTATTCTGTTTTTCTTCGCTTAACAATTTTTTATCTATTTTATCTTGTTTTATATTCACAGTCTCTATATTGTTACATATTGAACTATTGGCTTGTTGATTTATATTAACAAATTCATTTTTAGAAATAAAATCATTTAAAATATTTGTATGTATAACGTTAGATTTGTTTTTAGACATTACTTTATCAAACATATCAGCAGGCTCAGTTTTTACATACACCTCATTCATAGAAATACTGTTATTAATATTATTACTCATTAGATCTCTTATAGTTATTTGTTTTTCTTCTGACAGTGGATTTGTTATAGGATTTAGAACTGTATTTCCAGAATCCATGGTAATATTGATAATATTTGTAATACTTTTGTTAATTTTTAGCCTTTCAATAAAACTTTGATAGGATTTTAGTCTATATTGTTCAAAACTGTTTAAAAAAATGAACTACTATTAATTATTCTTAGTATATAACATGCCGTGTCAATCCAGGCCGTGGCGGAAATGAGTTTTATGCTAAATAATTGAAGTAATCTGCACGGACTGTTACATAAAAAAATTACAAAACACGTTTGTTCTAGACATAATTTTGCTCATTTGGAAATTTGATGTTTGTTCGAGACATAGATATGAATAATGCGAAAGACAGATATAAAAAATTGCTTCACTCATTGAAATTTTCCTGTAAAATAGTACAGTCAGCGCTCGCTTAACGTACATCCGCTTAAGGTACGTACGATGTTACGTACAGATATATTTTGTTAATATGTCCGGACAAACGTACGAACATACACTTCACTTAGACCCGTAGGCGAAAATGCGTGTAGATTTCCAAAACACGCAAATTTTGATTGACAAGCAAGTCGAACGTATGACTGAATAGATTATAAAATTTTATGTACTTTTTTATTCACACAAAATATTAAAAATATAATGTATAGAAAATAATGTGTACATAAAACGAAATATGTAAACTTGTATCTTGCACAATTTGAAAAATAACTTAAAAGTAATATGTAATGGGACTATTATGATACGTTATTGATATGAAATCGTTATTACTTTAAACAAATGATTAAATTAAAAATACGATAATTCCCTAATACACTCATACCTTGCTATACGGCCGCTCTTTATACGGCTTTTCGCTATAACGGCCTTCTTTAATTATGGCACTTTTTCGATATATGGCCCAAAATGTTTCGTTAAACGGCCAAAAAAATAATAAATGTGAAAAAAATATGGCCAGAAAGAATAAAAACTAATGATCCTTAAGTTGATTCTATTTCTGAACTTCGAAAAACCATATTGAACCTAGCAAATGATCTTAGTTTTGAGAATTCGGAATTGATTTGTTATACGGCTTTTCGCTTTGCGGCCAACTTTTCCGGAACATATCTAGGCCGTAAAGCGAGGTATGAGTGTAATTCAATATGCCCGTATGCCCCTTCACAAAGCGGCGATTGTACGTTCGTGCGGACATGAAGAAGCAATGTGAGTACAAAAAAAATGGTAATCATGTACATTTATATGGAAATACACTGTCCGATTAACGTGCAACACATTAGGAACGCATTAAGTACGTTAAGTGAGCCCTGACTGTACTTGGTATTTGTTGTCTAACTTAAGTACGGTGACCATTTTCTTGAGAAGGGATTGCGGTATGGAATTAATATAGGAGAATGTTTTAAAAATGCCAACATTTTAAAACAAAATAATATTAAGGCAGGTTTTTATAATAAAAATACCCTGAGAAGTAAATTAGTTATAAACAAAATAAGTCAGAAAGAAAATACTTCCTATTCCGGTATCTACCAAATCAAATGTAATGATTGTAACGCGTATTACATAGGGCAAACAAAACGTAATTTTAAAGTCATATTTCAAGAACACTTGAGGGCATGGAAATATTATAAAACCGAATCATCTAATTTAGCCAAACATTTAATAGAAAACGGTCACCATTGCAATGAAAAAAATTTAGAAAATAAATTTGATACTTTTTTCAACCAATAAACCATATTGTTGGATATATCTGACGCAACTAAAACAGACCATACAGTATAAATGTCGGATATATTCGGCGTATTCATTTTTATTTTTGTTTCATTATAATTGACTTTTAATTTAATAAATTATATCAAATACTATTTATTGTAAGCAGAAAATATTTTATTGCCTGTTTTAAACAACATCAACAACATATTCATGTAAAAATGACTTATTTTTTTTATTTAACATATCTATTCATATATTATTTCAATAATTATCGATTTTTGAGCTTATTTTTACAAAAATACTTGAAACGTAAGTATATGTGTCATTTGTGATGTGTACGAAATCAATTTTTATCTAAAATTAATCCGCGCGGGATTGCAACCCCTACTGGTTACATATGACGGGTGTCTCTCCCAAGTGTATTTGTTTGTGATTTCTGAGACCTGATGGATATGAAAATACTTTATCACACTGATGACATTTGAATGGTTTCTCTCCAGAATGTAATGATTTATGTACGATAAGGTTTGAAGCATTTGCAAATGCCTTTTTACACTGATCGCATTTGTATGGTTTCTCTCCAGAATGTGATCGTGTGTGCTTAATGAGATATGATTTTTCTGAAAATGCTTTATCACACTGATTACACTTGTATGGTTTCTCTCCAGAATGTTTTCGTTTGTGTCTAACGAGAACTGATGATTGTGAAAATGCTTTATTACACTGATCACATTTGTATGGTTTCTCTCCAGAATGTATTCGTTTGTGATCAATGAGATATTGTGATCGTGCAAATGCTGTATCACACTGATCACATTTGTATGGTTTCTCTCCAGAATGTGTTCGTTTGTGGTCAATGAGATGTTGTGATCGTGCAAATGCTTTATTACACTGATCACATTTAAATAGTTTCTCTCTATAATGGGTTAGTTTGTGTGTTTTAAGATTTGCTAATTGTGAAAATGCTCTGTAACACTGATCACATTTGAATGGTTTCTCTTCAGAATGTGATAGTTTGTGTGTTGTGAGATTTGCTGATTGTGAAAATGCTTTATTACACTTATCACATTTGTATGGTTTCACTCCAGAATGCGACCGTTTGTGTGCAATGACGCTTGATAAATGTGAAAATACTTTATCACACTGATTACATTTAAATGATTTCTCTCCAAAATGTACTCGTTTGTGTGCAGTAAGATTTGCAGATTGTGAAAATACTTTATCACACTGATTACATTTGAACGGTTTTTCTCCAGAATGTAATCGTTTGTGTCTGATGAGATTTGATGATTGTGAAAATGCTTTATCACACTGCTCACAACTGAATGTCTTCTTGCGAACATCTACTGGCTTAAGGGCAACATGATCCCGAATTTTAGCATATGTTTTTTCGCATACATCAGGCTCATAACATATCTTTACTGATTGCGTTGTATTAATTTGATTGAGCTTGTCGATGGACACCGGCTCCCAACTCTCTGGATAACTGGAGGAAGATTCACTAGCTGCAAACAAAAAACTAATTAGGAAATTGTTTTGTTCGTTACTTTGCGATATTCCATATTAAAATAAATAAAAACACTAATTGCTACGCAAAATATCACTTAATAATTTAACTAATAATACGACTAGTTTCGCCACACGATGGCATTATCAAGTAATTCAAATGATGTAATGAATGGAGAACATTCAATGTACAGCATTTACCCCACCCAAAATTTGCCTAAATCATCAGTTGATATATTAAAAGGCCCTTCTACTTTTTCAGGCAGAGATATTATATATTACTAATATATTTACCATATTTTTGTTGCTATTATATTGACAGACAGTCAAAAAGAATTAAAAATACAATGAAAAACTAAAAATTTCTTTAGAATAGTATAATATTACATATCTTGTAAATCGTAGATTACCTTCAAATTAACAAAAAAGCTCGGAAAACAGGAAAAATACAACTCGTGTTCATTTTCACCATGTAAACAAATACACGAGTAACAGTTTAATGTCACTTTCGAGTGTTCCAGCTTTGCCGCATATGGCGCTCCGATCTTAAAAAGTTTCCCCGAATGAACCCACGATGGAAAGTGATAAAAACAATCTATCTAAAAATACGTGAAGATGCATCATGCAAAGTAACTGTCGACCAGTTAAGAAGATAAACTAAAAATTCTCTTTAAATATTCATTGATAAAACAGATATCAATTAAACTAGCTCTACTGACCAGTGGTTGAGAAGGCTGCACTCTCTGTAACTTCCTCTTTGATTTCTGCAATAAAATCATAGTCAAACATAAAATAATTCGACTGAATCAATGTGCTCATTACTAACCTTTCTCCCATTTAGCCATTTGATCTATTTCAGTCTTAACTTCATATTCATCAGTATCTTCATATTCTGTTTTAATATATATCTCTTCTGTAATAAAATCACTGTCTTCCGAATTATTCATACTTATTATTAAAACAAACAACTTCCAATTTCCAAATAATAATAATATTTATTTAATATTTTGTAACTTATGTAGAAAAATTATGCCCGTCATAACATAGTTGCTTATAAATTTCAGTATAAAACAGTCCGTGCAGATTAGAACATAGAAAAGTGTTCGCCACTATTGGGCTCAACAGCGCTATGAAGTGACGCTAAGCGGATAAAAACTGAACTAGGCGAAACGAGTAATAATTTATTGTTTACATCTGGTTTACATGTGTTTTCTCGTGTAGTTTGTGTTGCTTTGAAACGTTAGTGTTGCAGTTTGTTTGTTATATTAACTTTTGATAGCAATTATTATTCTTTTTTATATTACTTTATGTTATAATGAGTTATTATAACACAAATTTGTGTGTGTTTGGCTGTCACTATAGAAAAGGAAGTAACAAAAATATTTACTTCCACTATTTCTCAAATGAGAAACAATTTGTGAATTGTTAATAAATTTGGTGTTGTGGAAGAGATAATAACAAACTAGTATTTATTAAACAAATTAAATAAAAAACAAACACTAAATTATAAAAATCCTTCTCGAACATAATTAAATATCTACACGTGTAATTTTAATGCAGAATTAGGGCAAGCGGTCTTAAATTCTGTACGCAGCTTTTCTAATACATTTTCACTAAACCTTCAGTGCCTGCTTTTGTTTTTAATCAATTTATTTAGGCAAGGAGTTTCTAACAGAGGTTGCAGTTCATACTGTTGTAAGACAGGTTTTTAAAAGTAAACCACAGGCATTTTAAATCTGTGCTGGTTAATATTTCCATACACAATATATTGTTTCTGGAACAAAAAGAAAAACCAACAGAAACCACACAAAAAAAAAGAAAAATCAAATATTACAATCAATGCCCTGATCTTGGCTTCTTTCATTTTGGTTTGTTAACCACCTGGTACAAAATAATAGTGTTTGCATGTAGTTCCTGCTTTAAGGTGCAGGACATATTTAAAACTTCAACATCATACTAAATTTTAATTTCCCAGTGACTTCGTGAGGTGGTGATCTCAAACTGCTTGTTTGTAAACATAACCCACATATGTCGACATGCTCATCATTTTTGTCCAAAATTCCGCACAAGATAAGATGTCCGGCGTTTAACAACTCTTCTCCTTCAACTACACACCTATAAAAAGGTGTTGCACTTAAAAAATTAAAATGATTTAATAAGGATAGCTGTTTATTATCCATTGCAAATCGATGATTTAACATGTAAACAAATATGGACAACTTTCACATTACTCGTTTCAATCAGCTGTTCATAGCGCTTGTAGCGCTGCCATCGGGCATTGTTGTATCCAATTGAGAAGTGACATTACCGTTGGCGTCGCTGTATTCCAAGGCAATATGGCTTTAGTGTCTAGTATTCAGCTGTCAATATGCTAACAGCGAACAGGTTAATATGCTAATAATAAGCACAGTACATTTTTATTTTATGAAAATGCGAGAAAATATGTACTTCCTAGAGGCATTTGAGATTAAATATGCACAGCGAGAAGGGCATAATCTCATTAATGAACAATTGGATCTGTTGGAATCTCCTATTCTGAGGACTATGGTCAATGGTATTTCCTAATCCCTTCCCACACCTATTTGTTCGTAAAAGTTAACCTGTATATTTAGGTAATATTGTTAGCATTTCTTGTACATTCATTCTTCTGAAGATGGCCTAACAAGCTGAAATATATTAAGTTTTATTAAAATATTTTGTGAAATATAACCAAGTGTATTATTTACTATTTATTCATCATGTTCCATCAAGAGTTAACAGCTACATCTATCAATATTATAACTATTCATTAATGTTTAGTAAGATATACATTTTATAAAAACTCTGTTTTACTAGTTACATATGATGGGTGTCTTTCCAAAGTGTATTTGTTTGTGATTTCTGAGACCTGATGGATATGAAAATGCTTTATCACACTGATCACATTTGAATAGTTTCTCTCCAGAATGAAATGGTTTATGTCTGATAAGGTTTGAAGAATTTGCAAATGCCTTATTACACTGATCGCATTTGTATGGTTTCTCTCCAGAATGTGTTCGTTTATGCTTAATGAGACTACATTGTTCTGAAAATGCTTTATCACACTGATCACATTTGTATGGTTTCTCTCCAGAATGTTTTCGTTTATGAATAATGAGATATTGTGATCGTGCAAATGCTGTATCACACTGATCACATTTGTATGATTTCTCAGAATGTGTTCGTTTGTGCAGAGAGAGATTTGATGTATCTGAAAATGCTTTATCACACTGATTACACTTGTATGGTTTCTCTCTAGAATGTCTTCGTTTGTGAGTATTGAGATGTGATGATTGTGAAAATGCTTTATTACACTGATCACATTTGTATGGTTTCTCTCCAGAATGTTTTCGTTTGTGAACAATGAGATATTGTGATCGTGCATATGCTGTATCACACTGATCACATTTGTATGGTTTTACTCCAGAATGTGTTTGTTTGTGATAAATGAGATATTGTGATCGTGCAAATGCTGTATCACACTGATCACATTTGTATGGTTTCTCTCCAGAATGTGTTCGTTTGTGATCAATGAGATTTTGTGATCGTGCAAACGTTTTATTACACTGCTCACATCTGAATGTCTTCTTGCGAATATCTATTGGCTTAAGGGCAACATGGTCCCGAATTTGAGAATATGTTTTTTCGCATACATCACGCTCATAACATATCTTTACTGATTGCGTTGTATTAATTTGATTGAGCTTGTTGATGGACACTGGCTCCCAACTCTCTGGATAACCGGAGGAAGATTCACTAGCTGCAAACGAATGAATAATTAAGAAATTGATTTGTCCGGTACTTTGTGAAACTCCATATTAAAATAATTAAAAACACTAATTTCTATGCAAAATATCACTTTATTATTAACTAATAAACACGACTAGTTTCGCCATATAATGGCATTATCAAGTGATTCAAATGTTGTAATGAATGGAAAACATGCAATGTACAGCCCTTATATATTAACAGTACCGAAAAACCCTAATTAACAAATACTTGGAAAATTGGGGAATAAACCAAATCTGTTTTTTGATTGAGGACTGGTGCGCCCTGCCTCAGATGTTTAAAGATTTCAAGGGATTCAAGCAGATTTTACCCTTATTTACATAATGTAATGGTTTTAAACAATTTATGTCAACAGAATGACCGCTGGATATATGTTTACAATCTTTAAGATGGTCACTAAATGTTGAGTGGTATATGTCCAAATCAGAATAAAAGTCTCTATTGTGTTCCTTTAATCTAATATTGAAATTTCTTTCTGTTTGACCAATATAAATGCTATTGCACTCACAAGTCAGCTTATAGACTCCGGACTTAAAATGGTGTCGATCGGATCTTTAGCATTAAAAAGACAATTAGATATTTTTATCGCGGATTTAAAAGCAATCTTTAAGTTATGTTTTTGAAGTAAATTGGCAATTTTATCTGATATAGTCCCGTAATATGTTAGCGAAATATACTTATTTTCTTCAGAAACAGATACATAGTGGTAAATGCTAAATAATTTCTTGTTTTTCCATTTGTAACAAATATTATTTATAACTATCAAAAAATAAAGCCGAAATATCGGATATTTGGAATAAATGTTGTCTTAAACTTTATTTATTTAACATCAGTCCAAGCAGTGGCGGAACTACAAATTTCGGCACCCCCTCAAAAAAATTAGATCGGCCCCCCAACCTTATGTGATTTTTTTCTTTTCGTATCTAGAGTGCCATAATTTTGAAGAAATTTAAACTTGGATTCTTCTTACCCAAAGAATCATTTTACTTTATAATACATATATTTTTTTTTAATTTATTGTTTATTTAGGGGTTCTTTATGAATATAAATGAAAAACAATAATATGAAACAAATGAAACATAAACAAAACAAACCAAAACTAAATATAAATAAATAAATCACTTTAAAATGTTAAATCTTTCTTTCTGGATTTTAAATTAGCAAAATCTCTAATTAAGTCTTTAATGCCCATTTATTGAGCAATTTCAGCCTCAATGCTCAACAACGATACATTATGTAAGCGTTCTTCTCCAGTAGAATTTTGTAGATAGTACAGGAAATGAAGCATTTTGGCTCGCAATTTTTTCGTCCAGCATGGAATAACGTGAAATTTTCACAGAAGGTAGGGAATAGCCCAAGGATCATTTTCTACATCATGCCGGTGTACGCTAAAACCTTGGGGGTGGTTGCCACCCCATCTCGGGGGTGGAATTTTTTTACTACATTTTAACTATAGGAATCGATGAGAAAAGTAATTCTAAGAAAAAAATGTTCTTTACGTTTTCTTCGTAAAACTAATATTTTTTGAGTTATTCGCGGTTGAAAGTAACAGTTTTTCGACGAAAAAATCGATGTTTTTAAAAAGTTTTTGCGAATAACTCGAAAAATATGCATTTTATCAAAAAAACTGTAGAAAGCAAAATTGTAGCTTTTAAAAAAACAAATAAAAGCTTTTTTTTATTAATTTTCTACGACCAATACGAACCGAGATACGGCATGTTAATGGTTAACTTTTTTTCGCCAAATGCATAATTTGAAAGATTCAAATTCAAATAACAGGAAAAATTTGCATTTTTCGAGGAAAACTCATTGAATCTTTTTTAAAGTATTTGATTAGATCTTTCAAACAAAAAAACGAAAAAGTCTCTAGCATAAAAATTAAGCGACTTATGATCAAAATAAGGTCGGTACCTACTTTTTTCTACGAAAAAATCAGTGAAAACAACACCCTATTTACCCCCCTAATTAAAATTGATCCTCACCCTTCAGTGGTTCTCTTCATATATGTATTTTCAGTACACCCAAGAAGTTTGACCAATTTAAAATGCCTAATTTTAGATAAATTGGAGTTTAAAGAAAAAACGATTTTTTGCGATTACGTATTTTTCACCCTTTTCTTCAAAATATCTCCGAAATTACTGGAGATACGAAAAAAATGATAGAGCACTAAATTGTAGCTTTTTTAATGACTTAAATTTCCCTGTGCATATATTTTCTCTACAGTGAATATTTGGCGAGATATAGCCGTTTAAAACCTCTATTTACAAGCGAACACCACCTTATTCGAGCCCTTCAAACTCACCCCATTTAAAAACTAAGAGATCTTAAGGAATTTAAATTACATAGTCTTATAGCTCTTGAAAATCCTTACAAAATCGTTTTTGAAAAAACTTTCTATCACTAAAAATGAAGGAGCTATGTTTAAAAAACCAATAAATTTTTTTTCGAAACATTCGAATAGCACGGTTCGGAGCGTAATAATCTACATAACCAGTATTTTCGGCAGCAATACGTTACATGTTCCACTTTTTCCATTCAAACTAAAATTTGAAGTAGAGGGTGAGATGAGCCTAATCCCAAATTTTTATGCAAATCGATGAAATTCGAAATCATTTTTTTAGGATAAATAATTTTTTTTATATCAAGCTCTAACAAGGGTGGGTTTTTAAGGGTTGAAACATTAGAAATTGTATTCCAAAGCATGAAACAATCATTATTCAACTAATCCAAACCAAATTTTGCCCATCTTAAGGTTTACAACGTTATTTTATAATTTTTGACAATTAGGGGTAGTTTTTACCCTTAAAAAATAAACAGTACCCATGAGCATGATATAAAATTTGAAGTAGAGGGTGAGACGAACCTAATTTCAAATTTTGGTGCAAATCGGTGCAAGATCATTTTTTAAGATAAATACTTTTTTTTTTACATTAAGCTCCAACAAGGGTTGATTTTTAAGGGTTGAAACATTATGAAATTGTATTCTAAAGCATAAAACGATCTATATTTAGCTAATCCAAACCAAATTTTACCCATATTAAGTTTTAAAATGTTATTTTATAATTTTTTACAATTAGGGGTAGTTTTCACCCTTAAAAAACAAAAAACGTACAACGGCACAATGTAGAAAATGAACTAGAGGGTGAAATGATCCTAATTCCAAATTTTTATCCAAATCGATGCTGGACGAAAAAATTGCGAGGTTTTGTCATTTTTTGAGCTTCATTTCCTGTACTAAGATAGTTTTTTATTATTTTAATTTGGAAAAAGAACGCTCTGCCGCAGCCACAGTGACAGGAAGTGTTAAAAATAATAAAATTGCAGTAACTACGTCTAGGGAGGTATATTTAATTATTAAAAGTTCGGCAAATTGTTTCATTGCTGATATTTTAGAGATTTCCTCATTAAGCATCGAAGCTAACATTACCATTTGTAACGGAAAATTGGACGAAATATCACCTTTGTATTTTTTTTTTTTGTAAGATTTCCGCAGAGCTTAAAAATTCTGTTTCATCCAAATTGATTAAATTTCGAGGTGACATGAATAAAAATAAATTTGCAACGTCGTTCATCCCTCTGAATCTATTATCAATTTGATTGATAACAATATCGAGAACTGTATTAAATCTATGCAATTATGTAGCGTCTCTAAATAAAGATTAATAAAAAAAAAAAAAAACACCGATATGATTCTAGCAGCCTTCCTTTAATCGCGTTATAATAATATTTATTTTAAATGTTATTTTTTGAATTGAATTACTATTTTTAATATGGATAAACCATCTCGCTATTGTTTTGCTGAGGTGTTACTAAACGTAAGATAAAAAAAAATATATATATATGTGAAGTGTGAATTTTCACACTTTTCAGGGTTTCGCAGGTATTTAGTAAGTGAATAATGAATATTTGGGATGCCAAAACAAATTTTATGTTAAAATATATATTTTTTTTGTTAATTTTAATTCGAATGCCTAATACCATAATGAAGGTTTCTAAATATGTGCAGTATTTTTTTTTTTATATAGCAAGGTTCAATAAGATTTTGAAAATTGCGCTTATGGCTTTCATTGGTTGTTTTAGTCATTAACTTTGCCCTTCTGATTTCGTGTTTTTATAGGAATATAAATAGCAGTATAGCAGTAATATATTTAGGCACTAATATGATACAGACATTATAACACATGACATAACATATATTTTATATATTTTATTTTTTTACTTGTATCCATGATATTATATATAAATTACTTGGTTGTAAGTCCAACAGTATTCAATTTCAACAATTTCCACTGGTTATTAAATTTACGCTTTTAAAAATTAAATGCAATATTTGCCCAAATATAACTAGAATTTTGAAAAAATAATTTAAACAAAATAAAAATGCAAAAAACAAAGAAAAAATGAAATTGCCTCGAGGCCGGATTGAACTCGAGTTTGCAAATTA
Source organism: Liopterus haemorrhoidalis (assembly GCA_963971575.1). Lineage (NCBI taxonomy): Eukaryota > Metazoa > Arthropoda > Insecta > Coleoptera > Dytiscidae > Liopterus > Liopterus haemorrhoidalis. The sequence goes on from OZ020623.1 coordinate 31,012,581, forward strand.
GAACGCCAGTGTTCTAAGCATTACATCATCTAAGCGCTCTGTTTAGTGTATTACATAATATCATTAAATATTTTACATGGTCAAGCAAAAAACACAAAAAATACGTTATTTTCCGAAAACATAATCTGATCAAAAATTCCTGTTGTACTATTCTGGTTCACACAAATGTACATTACTTAGAATTTTTTTAGATTTTTAGTTTAAACCATCTGGGCTACAGGGTGTGGGACAAAAAATTTTTTGCACAATTTTGGCAAAAATCGAGTCAAAATAATTTATTTTGCAAAAATAATATTTTGATCTTTAATCTACGAACGGCTACGGCTTTCATTTGATACCCTACTCAGAATTTAAAAATTTTTTTTTTTTGGTGAGCTCATATTTGTTTATATTTTTAGGGGGATATGTTTTTTAGATGTTTTGGTATTTTTCGTATGTGCGGGTCAACGAGTTGTATAAGCATGCCAAATTTCAACTCTAGGTTTAGCCGTTTGGCTACAATTTTTACCGAACAGACAGACATACAGACAGACAGACAGACAGACAGACAGACAGACAGACGACAAAATGACGGTATAAGCGTTTTTTGGTCATACCTACAAAATCCTAAAAAAAGTTTATTTTTTTGTATTATTTTTTTTTATGTATGCGCTTTATAGTGAAAAGTAAATTCTTTATTTTTCAGTATAAAACGCGACTAATATTCTCAAAATTTTCGCCCCCCCCCCGCGTTGCGGTGTCTGGCGGTATGGTAGTTCCGCAACTTAGTCCAAGAGTGCATATCCCAATATATTCTATATTTTAAATTTCAACAAGTCACTCGTAACTTCCACCAAAAAAAAGAAGTTCTTTAGCTTTTGCTAAGAATTATTAAAGACATTATTATTTATTTTAAATCAATTTAACTGAAATTAATTGAACTTATCGCATGCGAAGAAAGGGTACTCTACTAGTGATAGTATATAATTGATTGTGGTTTAGTAACACATGATTAGAAACAATGGCTACGGTTTTCACCAAATGGAAATGTATTTAAAAGTAATATCCCAGAAAATTTATTCGACACGTTTAAAGAGATGACGTTTTAAGAGAAGCATTTTGCGCGTAATAATTGCGATCCCCCAATCAGACCTCTAAGTCTCTCCTAAGAAAAACAACTGGGTACGCGCCTGATGGAAAACAAAGAGATAAATAAATAATAAAATATTTTAACAAATATGAATAATAGGATCAAGACACCTAGATAATAATAATAATAATAATAATAATAATAAATCTCTTTATTGGCAAGGTTCAGTTTACACTGGTCCACCTAACCTTAAAGTTATTTTACAATTGAGTACATATAATGTTTTATGTTAACAAATAATAGCATTGTTTACTAAGTGCAATATGCAGTCTAATTGAACACGGATCGATCCATTAAGCTCACATTGGGACCATTTGCTGGCGGAGTCGCTTTTTGAATTGTGCAATTTTAAGAGTTCTAAGATTTTTCGGAATGGAGTTGTATATTGTGGCAGAGTTGTACGAAAAAGATTTTTTGAATAAGGTTGTTCGGTGTTTGGGAATATGTATTATGTGAGAGTTCCTAGTATTTTTACTGTTAATTTGAAATCTTTTAACGATTTTTTCGACTAAATAGCTAGGTTGGTTTGTGCTTAAGATTTTGTGAATGAAACATGCGTAATGCAAGTGTCTTCTTTCAGACATGTTTACCCATCCTAACTTATTCAGGTGTTGGGAAGTAGGTTCCCTTTTCTTTAGTCCTAATATGAAACGTACACAGTAATTTTGCACTTTTTGAATTCGCCTCGAATCGAAATACGACAGGGAAGGTCCGTAAATCGTGTCAGATATGCGTATAAGGGGCAGAAAATTTTAGAAAAATATTTATTTTTTTATTAAATACATATTTGTTTATATTTATCTCGAGATAAATTTTGGTGGCATTTTAGCCTTTCGACACATTGAGTACCTTCAGATAGTCAAATATAGCATCTTTGATTAAATTGACCTTACATAGATTGATGCAACTATAACTGAGTGAGATGAAAAATTCTGTGATAAATTTTATAATTTTCTGAAATAAGAATTATAAATACGGCAATAGATACCCAGTTTAATGTCTTTTCATGTGTCTAACGACATGCGATGACCTTGAAAATGCTTTATCACACTGCTCACATTTAAAAGGTTTTTCTTAGGAATGTGTGTTTGTGTGTCTTGAGGTTTGATGACGCTGGAAATGCTTTGTCACACTCAACACATTTGAAAGGGTTTCTTTCCAGAACGTAATCGTTTGTGATTAATGAGACTTGAATAAACCAAAATTGCATTGTCACACTGATCACATTTGAAGGCTTTCTCTCAAGAGTGTACTTTTTTATGAGTAATGAGATTTGCTAACTGTGAAAATGCTTTGTCACACTGATCACATTTGAAAGGTTTTTCTCCAGAATGTACTTTTTTATGAGTAATGAGATTTGCTGACTGTGAAAATGCTTTGTCACACTGATCACATTTGAAAGGTTTCTCTCCTGAATGTATTCGTTTGTGAGTAATAAGATTTGAAGACGCTGGAAATGCTTTGTCACACTCATCACATTTGAATGGTTTCTCTCCAGAATGAACTCTTTTGTGCTTAATGAGTGTTGACGACCGTGAAAATGCTTTATCACACTGCTCACATTTAAAAGGTTTTTCTCCTGAATGTGTTCTTTTGTGTGTAATAAGACATGATGCCCCTTGAAATGATTTATCACAGTAATCACATTTAAAAGGTTTTTCTCCAGAATGTATTCGTTTGTGTTCTTGGAGATGCGAAGACTGTGAAAATACTTTATTACACTGTTCACATTTGTAGGGTTTTTCTCCAGAATGTACTCGTTTGTGAGAAATGAGATGTGATGACTGTGAAAATTCTCTATCACACTGCTCACATTTGTATGGTTTCTGTCCAGAATGTACTCGTTTGTGTCTAATGACATGTGATGACCGTGAAAATGCTTTATCACACTGCTCACATTTGAAAGGTTTTTCTCCTGAATGCGTTCTTTTGTGTCTAGTAAGACTTGATGACACTGGAAATGTTTTATCACAGTAAACACATTTAAAAGGTTTTTCTCCAGAATGTGTTCGTTTGTGACCTTGGAGGTGCGATAACTGTGCAAATACTTTATCACACTGTTTACATTTGTAGGGTTTCTCTCCAGAATGTACTCGTTTGTGTACAATAAGATCTGGTGACCGTGAAAATGCTTTATCACACTGATCACATTGGAATGGTTTCTCTCCAGAATGTAGTTTCCTATGTTTAATGAGATGTGATGACCTTATTGTTGCAGGTTGTTTACGCTTGCTACTGGTCAACGACTCCCAATTCTCATCTGACTCACCGAAAGATGTTTCACTAGCTGCAAACAAATTTACATTCATTATTGAGGCAAAAATTCAGTTGTTTATAGTTGGCAATTAACAAACCCATTCAAAAGAAAATGTTTGTGTGTGTTTTTGGTGTTCCTGCTTTCAGTTCTTGCGTCAGTTGAATTTTATACGCCTTTAAATGCATTCAATTGTTGTGAACGGTGACGTATTGACGTGTTTGGTTCTTCTTGCACACTATCACGTATACGAGCAATATTTTCACCAGAACGACCTCTGCGTTGATAGCGAACTTTTAGTGCATCAATAAGCATACCAATTGTTTCAAATTTTTGCAGTAGTTCAAGAATTGCACGCTCACTTGGAACATTATTCCGCCCAAAAAGTGGTCGAAATTTTCTTCGCGTAATCGTAACTGACTCCTGTTTTCATAATAAACTTAGAAGCACATAGAAGCACGATATTTATGCGTTGCTGCACAGTATACGGTGCCATGATGAATTTGCTATGTGTTTAGATACCAACTGTAAAAATGCAAACTTCCAACATTCACTAAACGAAAATTGCGGGCAATTCAAATCCCGGAGTCCAATTTGCATCACCGTTTAGGTCAGCATTTCACAAACTATGCGCCGCGGCGCCCTGGGGCGCCGTGGCTAGGCTACAGGGGCGCCGCGAATACCCAGGACGTTGTTTTTTTGTGTGATCACTTTGTAGCTTAGAAGTTAGGACCTTTTTAGGGTTTTGTAGGTATAACCACCAAAAAATTCTTATAACATCAGTCATGTGTCTGTCTGTCTGTCTGTACGGTAGAAATTGTAGCCAAACGGCTTAACGTAGAAAGTTGAAATTAGGCATGCTTATACAATTTTTTGTCCTACATGTAGGAAAAATACTGAGTGTTCAAAAAAACACATCTCGAAATAAATATAAACTAATATATATTTAATAAAAAAATAAATATTTTTTTTTAATAAAAAAATAAATATTTTTGTAAAAGTTTGAATGGCATACTAAATAGCTCAACACGAATTTTTGATCAGATAAGTTTTTCGAAAAGTTTCGATTTTTTTATGTCGTTTAAAATGAAGTGATAAAAAAAAATAATAATAATAATTTATTGCGATATCAAAAGAAAGCTCTTAAGACGTAGATTAAGGAACGATAGATAGTTTTTTGAAAGTCGTTTCTTTTAACATGAATTTAGCCAAAAATGTGTAAAAGTTCTTGTCCCGCACCCTTTTACCCAAAGGGGTTAACTAAAAATCTGAAGAAATTATAGGTAATGTATATTGATCTGAGCCGGAAACGTACGAGAGGAATTTTTAATCAGATTGTGTTTTTGAAAATATGGCAGTTTTTGGGTTTTTGACAAAATTATATTTTTAATTCATGGTTAAATTAAGGCTAATAATGTTATGGATTTTTTTGTATTTATATCTAAGATAGTGCGTGTATTTTTTTGGAATTAAAAATATTTAAAAAAATAATATATCAGGTCTACAAGTATGAAATGCGTTTTTTTTTTTTTTTTTAATAAAACACATTAAACTCAAAAGATCAGTAAAAGTTTATTTATTCAAAGTATGCTCCATTAGAAGTTATACATTTTTCCCATCTTTCAGGCAATTTGTGAATACCTCGCTAGTAGAACTCTTCCCCTTTCCCCGCAAACCATTCATCAAGCCATTCTTTCACATTTTCATATGAACAAAAGTGCTGCTCGGCAAGTGCGTGACACATAGATGCGAACAAGTAGTAATCTGAAGGGGCCAAGTCTGGTGAGTAAGCGGCATGGGGTAGCACTTCCCACTTGAGTGCCTCCAATGTGTTGCAAACTGCTTTTGCCTTATGTGATGGAACGTTATCGTGAAGAAAGGTTACCTTGTGCTGTCTTCTTTCGTATTCTGGTCGTTTTATGAGCAGCGAATGGTTCAATTCGATCAGTTGTTTTTGGTATCGTTGGGTATTAACTGTTTCACCAGGTTTTAATAATTCATAATAGACCACACTCTTTTGGTCCCACCAAGTACAGAGAATTGTCTTTTTGCCAAAGCGATTCGGTCTTGCAGTTGATGTGGATGGTGAGTCTGAGTTCACCCATGATTTTTTTGCGTTTGGGATTTTCAAAATAAATCCATTTTTCATCGCCAGTAATGATACGATGCAAAAAAGACTTACTTTTGTATCGTGCAAGTAAAATTTCACAAGTGTTTTTGCGTTTTTCCATCTGCCTCTCATTCAATGCATGTGGAACCCATCTGCCGACTTTCTGGATATTACCCATCTCTCGTAGGCGATTGGAAACAGCTTGTTGACTAACGCCTAACTGCTCTGCTAATTGTTTTTGTGATTGACTATCTGTAGATTGTCTTCCTGTAGCAATGTTTCCAATTTTGTATCTTCATATTTTTTTGGAGGTTTTCCATGTTCTTTGTCTGTAAGATCAAAGTCACCAATTTTGAAACGCCGAAACCATCGTTCACACGTATCTTGCGATGGACCATATTCACCATAAGCTTTTCGAAGCAGTCGGTATGATTCAGTAGCAGTTTTTTTCAAATTAAAACAAAACAGTAGTACTGTCCGCGAATGCTCTTTATTTGCCACAAAATTTGACATTTTTAACACAGTAAAACAAAACTATATGGTCACTTTTCAAATTATAACCTATACGCATTTGACACTTAATGATAACTTAACAAAACGGCATATGTGTTGAAACTTTGAACTATACACCTTGTTTGCGCGGCAAGTTTGAAAAAAATCCGCATTTCATACTTGTAGACCTGATATTTATTTAATAGTTGCGAACTGAGTTACTCACACCACACTACAATCTACATTGTAAAATATTTCTTATTCTAATGAAGACTTGAATACGAAGCAAATGTAGAAAAAAACGCTAGGATATATGGCAAATTATTTAAATATAGTTTAAAAAGATTAAATAGAAGCTCTTAGTTCTCAAATAACGAATAAAAGTGATTATCAAAAAAACTGTTGATTTTTATGTGATAAATATTCCTAGACATCCAGTATTATGTTGGCATCTTACACTTATTAACCATAACTTATTAACCATATTATTATATAATACCTACAAAACCCAGATATGTGTAAAAATTCAAACTTCACTTCAATTTTTTTTGTTTTGTTATCACTTTTTTTAGTTTAGATATGAGGCCCTCTTTTTTAGATCATCAATTATAGTTTCATATAACAGTCTAATAAAATAAATGAAAAATGTATTTACCTGGGGCGCCGCGGAATAATTTTAATACATAAAGGACGCCCGAACCGAAAAAGTTTGGGAACCACTGTTTAGGTGATATTGGTTGTTTAAAAGTAGTTTTAAAAATATTTAGTTAAAGTGGGAATTCGTTAAGTGAGGTACACACGTAAAAAGAATCCTACATGGAAGTGAAAATATTGTAACTATATGAAAAAAATTTCATTAAATTCCGACTAGTCGTTCTCAAAATTTGAAGTATTAATTGTTTCTAATTTTACTTCAAAATGTTAGTTTTGTATAAGAAACTTGTAAGCTTTGAGGGTTATTCGTGGCGTTAACTGTTATGTCGCTTGATTTCAGTTAGAACTTAAGTCGTATCAAGCAATAGTTTCGGAGTTGCATCTACTCCTTGCAAAGTATTAGCCATTTTACTCCTGTGAATGTAATCGATAAATGGAATTCGGGAATAGCAGTATTGGAAACTTACAACTAGCACAATATTACGTTATTGACTGACCTGTATCTTGCTGAGCTGCATTCTTCTCATATTCACTGTCCTCTTCACATTCCGACTTGATGTCATACTCCTCAGTGATGATAATTTTAGTGTTGTAGTTATACTGGGACATGTCGTCAGTAGATGATATGATATATGTCTCACGAGTATCACGACTCTCTGAAATATAAGTACTCAAAGTTACTGTTACTATTGCCTGTGTTCAATGTCAATATTTTTATTCCACCCGCCGCAGAGAAAATTAAATTAAACTTATTAAAAAATGAATTATTATTATTTCAATAGAAATGTACCGGTTTCAACCATCTTCCCAAAAACCGAATTAAAACAGACGGTTATCGAAAACTTAATATCAGAAGTCTTGAGCTGTTTTGTCCAACAGTGTGTTTTTGGTTAAACTCCATTTTATATTCCGAGCGTTGCAAAATTATCTAGAAGATAACACAATCTAAAAACCAAATAATCTGGTTACGTTATTGAATTTTAGTGACAGGAAAACCCCTAAGATACAAGGAGGCTTAAAAAGTCTTTTGAACTAAACAAATTTACCAAACTTCTAGAAAACCTTCTTCGCATTCTTTGGAACGTTAACTGGAACTTAACCCACATTTTTGTTGTAAGATATATTAATCATACATACCAGTCAACACATTGTTAACATTCAAATGTCCAGCTACATGAGGTTGCCTGTCAAACCTTTCTTTCAAAATTAGACTTGTTGAACTACTAGCATTGATATCCATTGGTTGGTTTTCACACTTGATTTTAGTGAAATCAGCAGAAAACCTGTCTAATAGTTTATTCTGTTGTTCTTCTCTAAACATTTCTTCATCTATTTTCTCTTGTTTTATGTACACAGTATCGTTACATATTGAACTATTGGCTTGATTTGTATCAACTAATTCGTTTTTAGAAATAAAATTATTTAAAATATTTCCGTATACATCGTTTGATTTGTTCACAGACATAACTTCAACAAATATATCAGGTGGTTCAGGTTTTATATACACCTCATTCATAGAAACACTATTATTAATATTATTACTCATTAGATCTCTACTTCCTTCTTTTTCTTCTGACGGTACATTTGTTATTGGATTTAGAACTGTATTTCCAGAATCCATAGTAATATTGACAATATTTTTAATATTTCTGTTAAAGTCTTTAGCCTTTTAATGAAATACTGATTCCATTTTAGACTATATTTTTGAAAACTGTTAAAACATGATCTAATTTTTATTAATTTTTCTTAGTATCTAACGTGCCGTGCCAAACCGGGCCCTGGCAGTAGATTTTATGAGAGGATAAATCTGACGCTCGATTGAGACATGTGCGCATGCTTCAAAATGATCTTGAACGGAGATTAAAGATATATTTAATATTATCATTAATACATCAATAATAAGACAATAATAATCATCAGTTTATTATTTATTTAATAGAACAGCACGTAGCTAATATGAACAATAATACAAAAAAAGAAAAAAAAAAAAAAAGAAAAAAAAACAAAAAGCAACAAATATCACAGTGTTGTCGAGTCATAAAATTATTGTTAAGCAACAAATAATTCATTCTTAAGTTATAATTTGCTTAAATAAATACAAAGGAGATAAAATGAATGACATTACACGTGTGTGCGTGTAACTACTCACAAAGTTAAAACAAAAAAAAGTTACTTCTGTATTTTTTCAATAATATTTTCTTCCAGTTGCGTTGTCGGTTTTTTTAAAATATGCGACTTCTTAATTTTTTTCCTGGTACTAAATAGAGAAATTTGTTAATAAATTTTTTTATTACTTGGTTTAAATTTTGTCGTATCTAGTTGGTGTTTCAGTTTTTTCTTTTCTTTGTTAATTTCTAAACATTTTCTATAAGTATAAGCCCAAAGATTGGGCTTCTCATAATCATTTGTAAAAAATATTCACCAAATTTTGTCATGTCATTGTCCGAAAGTAAAAAACTATTGCTTTTGGTAACATTTCTATTATAAATTTTGATTCTTCAAGGGTTATTTGTAAAGTTTTTAAAGTTTGGTGCCCATCACTGCACACCAGGCATTGTAAAACACTTCATTTATATCGGACATAAAAACATTGTAATTTATTAAACCGATTTTTTTGAAAATTTTACGAAAAAAAAAAGTAGTGTCCTGCCTGTTTGTAAACATACATGATGCAGGAAAGTCCCTCGCCATATTCGTCGATTACCATTAAAGTTTATCTTATGAATACTTTATAAATGTACATTTAAATTATATGGTTTTGAGAATATTTTATTGCAAATTAATCACATCACAGACATTTTCAATTTATTTAAAAATGTGTGCGCTGCGTATAAGTACATGTAAACACAACAGTGGTTTCCTGGTTTCATCCTCGTTTCCCGCTACACTGGAGCGCATGCGTATATGTGTCAATCGAGCGTCAGATTTATCCTCTCATGTAGATTTTACCATAAAAGATCCAATATGAAATCTGCACGGGCTGCTATATGTAGAAATTAATAAAAGAAGATAGTTTTAGGCCAAGGATTATTGACATCTGACACTACCGATAGAGGCGCTACAGCACTTTACATCATGGCTGACTTTGGTAGGATATTTTTGACAGGTTCAATGGTATCTTCATGTGATATTTATTGAAACACACGGGAACATACTCTAAAATGGTCTTTAACTGTCTTTCCACTTCTAAGAACATATTCCCATGCTTGTCTTCTATCCATAACTACACGTGCACCACCACGTAAATTCAGAAACGTTTTTTTTTTGCCACGTTTCGGAACACGATGAAAACTTAGGTCTCTATCACGACCTACTTTTGCATTGCAAAGATAAACACAATAATTCACGTTGCATTTAATTTTTTCTTGCAATTTTAAAGACATTTTTTTAAAAACTTGCTATGAAAACAACAGTAAACAAACACGACTATCCTTCAACCGTCAGTTTCTCAAAATCTCACTAGAGGCGCTTCAGTTATTGTCAGTTGACAATAGAATTATTATTGAGAAGTGACATTACCGTTGACGGCGCTGCAATACAAGGCAATATGGCTGAATTGTCTAGTATTCAGCGGTGAATATGGTAACAGGTTAATTTAAGCATAGTACATTTTTATTTTATGAAAATGTATCTATCGACATTCTAACAAAAAATTAACACTAGAAAATATGTAATAATTACAAATAGTACTATAGTCGCGTAGTACAGTATTTGACCACCAAACTGCGTATCCGAGCGGGTCAGTTCTCAATAGACCTTGGTTTTAGGCGTAATTTTGATTATTTGGAAATTAGATGTTTGTTCGAGTTATAAATATGAGTAATGCGAAAGACAGTGATGTTACCAAAGATGCGATTTATATTAAAATAGCATACAAAGATACTTATGAACATAAAGTGAAAACTGAAACAGAGCACGTTGCTAGATAGAGCACTCCAGAACAGCTGATCGCTAAAACAGCTGATAGTCCGTGGGGTTGTGGTTTACCACAAAATTTAATTCGCCATAAGTGCAGTATGTGGAGTAGTATTGGTATTAAATACTTAAATAAATACCTGTTTATACAGGGATAATAACTTATCTGATCGAAAATTCCAATTGAACTATTCCGGTTCCCACCAATGTTCATTAAGGAGATTATTCGGATTTTAAGATCAACCCCTCTGGGAGATAGGGTGGGGACAAAAGTTTTCTGACACATCATTGACGAAAATCCCATAAAAAATTTTTTTTTCAAAAATAAAAATTTGCGTGTTGATCCCCACATTAAGAGGTTTCATTGACCTTACATAGAATGATGCAACCATTATTGAGTGAAATAGAATATTCTGTGATAAATTTTATAATTTTACGAGATAGGATTTATAAATATGGCAGTAAATACCAGTTTAATGTCATTTCATGTGTCTAACGACATAATAATAATAATAATTCTTTATTGACCAAGTAAACTTGTACATTATACAGCTTTTAGTCAGTCAGATTGTTACATGATACATAACATGGCAAAACCCGTAAAATAACATAGGTAATATATTATAACTAGTTGTACATTTTGAAACTAATATTGTTAAATTCCTCGAAAATATATATTGGATTGCTAGTTAATGTATTTTTTATGGTATTTTTGAAAACATTGAAAAGCGATGATCTAATGCTCATGAGTAATAAGTTAAAGAAACGAATAGAGCAATAATTCGAAGCGTTTCTAGATTTGTTGAGACGAATAAAATTAGAACGTATATTGTTTTTAGAGCGCATGTCATGCGTGTGTTGCGCACTAAAGGTACTATACGTGCTCCTATGCTTATGTATGAATATAAGGCACTCGTATATAAATAAAGATGGTAGGGTCATTATTTTAAATTTCACAAAAAGGTCACGACACTCAGTGCGAAAAGGAACACCTGCAATAACTCGAATCACTTTTCTCTGAACAGCTAAAATCCTATTTGCCGCAGCTGAATGGCTCCATACTATTAAACCATATCTTAGGTGGGAATCAAAAAGGGAAAAATACGCTTTTAATATAATATCTGTGCTTACTTCAGATTTTAAATTTCTTATTAAGTAGATAATAGAACGGAGTTTTTTACTGAGGAAATCGGTGTGTTGGTCCCATCGTAAGTGAGGGTCCACGTGTAATCCAAGAAATTTAATGTAAGGAGGATTATTGAAGTCGTGTTTTCTGGTGGTCAGCAGCAAGGACTGAGTTAAGGGTCAGATTGTTAGTATTGAACCATGACTTAGTATGACATGCGATGACCTTGAAAATTCTTTATCACACTGATCACATTTAAAGGTTTTTTTCATAAATGTGTTCGTTTGTGTGTCTTGAGGTTTGATAACGCTGGAAATGCTTTGTCACACTCATCACATTTGAAAGGTTTTTCTCCAGAATGTAATCGTTTGTGAGTAATGAGACTCGAATAAACTGAAAATGCTTTGTCACACTGATCACATTTGAAGGGTTTCTCTCCAGAATGTACTCGTTTGTGAGTAATAAGATTTGAAGACGCTGAAAATGCTTTGTCACACTGATCACATTTGAATGGTTTCTCTCCAGAATGTAATCGTTTGTGAATAATGAGATTTGAAGACGCTGAAAATGCTTTGTCACACTCATCACATTTGAATGGTTTCTCTCCAGAATGTACTCGTTTGTGTATAAGGAGATCTGGTGCCATTGAATATGCTTTATCACACTGCTCACATTTAAAAGGTTTTTCTCCTGAATGTGTTCTTTTGTGCCTAATGAAACTTGATGACGCTTGAAATGATTTATCACAGTAATCACATTTAAAAGGCCTTTCTCCAGAATGTGTTCGCTTGTGACTCTTGAGGAGTGATAACTGTGAAAATGCTTTATCACACTGCCCACATTTGTATGGTTTCTCGCCAGAATGTAGTCGTTTGTGTATAATGAGTGCTGATGACCGTGAAAATGCTTTATCACACTGCTCACATTTGAAAGGTTTTTCTCCTGAATGCGTTCTTTTGTGTCTAATGAGGGTTGATGACACTGGAAATGTTTTATCACAGTAATCACATTTAAAAGGTTTTTCTCCAGAATGTGTTCGTTTGTGACCTTGGAGGTGCGATAACTGTGCAAATGCTTTATCACACTGCTCACATTTGTAGGGTTTCTCTCCAGAATGTACTCGTTTGTGTACAATGAGATCTGATGACCGTGGAAATGATTTATCACACTGATCACATTGAAATGGTTTCACTCCAGAATGTAGTTTCCTATGTTTAATTAGAAGTGATGACCTTATTGTTGTTGAAAAACCTTGTTGTTTACGCTTGCTACTGGCCAACGACTCCCAATTCTCATCTGACTCAGCGAAAGATGTTTCACTAGCTGCAAACAAATTTACATTAATTATTGAGACAAAAATTCAGTTGTTGAAATGTAGTACTTTTGTAATATCAAGTTTTGCTTCAGGCCAATACATAGGATGTTTTTGGGAATGTTTAAACATTGCTTTTTTTTCTATATTATGAAGAATACGATGGTTAAATTAGTATAGATAAATTATTCTAATCTACAAATAAAGATATTAAATTGGAAATACAATTGAAAATCAAATAAACCAGTTAATTCAAGCCTTGTTCTTGTTTTTTTTTTTTTTTTATTTATTTATCGCCGTGCCTTCCAACCATTGTGTCGCAACACATTTGTGTGTTAACGACTCGTTAGTTTGTCGCGAAATTTATGGTTTAAATGCATATACTGCTTTTTGTTGTACAAATCTAAATGAAACTAAAATTGTCAAATTAAAACCAAGGCATTACAAAATAGAAATAACTTAAAATAAGTGAGCCAAGTAACTAAAATAACTAAAATATGACTTCATAGTTTAGGGAAAGAGATTTTAAAAAATCGTTGGTACTGTATAGGCAATTCTCAGTCAGGATTGAACTCACTATTCTTTAATATCTCAAGTTTTAGTTCCGTGACTGAAATAGATAGGTGGTTGTAAAAAGTATATTTTGGGGCGGCGGATTTTTAGCGTAAATTAACAATCTGAAAACATACATGATTCTGCTATCAACAAGTCCTTTTAAAGTCAGATTTTAAGTAATTTTAAAGTCAGATTTTAAGAACACTGAGGGCATGGAAATATAATTAATCCGAATCAACTAATTTAGCCAAACATCTTATAGAAAACGTCATCATTGCAATGAAAAAAAATTAGAAATTTTACATTTAGAAAATAAAAGTGGAAAGCCCATGTACTTCCTAGAGGCATTTGAGATTAAATATGCACAGCGAGAAGGGCACAATCTCTTTAATGAACAATTGGATCTGTTGGAATCTCCCATTCTCAGGACTATGGTCAATGGTATTTCCTAATCCCTTCCCACACCTATTTGTTCGTAATAGTTAACCTGTATATTTAGGTAATATTGTCAGCATTTCTTGTACATTCATTCTTCTGAAGAGGGCCTAACAAGCCGAAATATATTAAGTTTTAATAAAATATTTTGTGGAATATAACCAAGTGTATATAAGTGTTTCAATACCAACATGACATACAATTTCAAAGGTGCAAACTATTGAATGTATCAATTTGTAATTTTTTCAAAATATTTTAAATATTTCGAACCAATTTTAAATTTACACAAATAAGTTGTTACCTAGTGGCGCTGATATAAATGACCAAACTCGGCCGGTAATTCTTGTTAAAAATTTTAATTTTTACCAAGGCGAGTTTTACTCAAAGCATTACATTTACATTTTTGAAAATTTAAGACGTTAGATAATTTAAAACGTTAATCGTAGAAATAAAAATACAACAAAGCATTGAAAAAATAATAATAAAGAAAAGAAAGTCACATTTTTCTTACTTACTTTCATCAAAACCAAATATTTTTTAAAATAATTATTTTTCTGCTACTAATAATTTTAATTTATATTATTTTTGTGTAAACATATCAATTAACAACTATTATTATTACGCGTTATATGTCAATATATACTTCGGTAAGCTTCGGAATATTTCGTTACATTTCGGAATCTCGCTTCAATTGTTTTAGATTTTAGACGACAAACACGCACCCACGCAAGGACACACGTTGGCGTATTATATTATAGATTAACTGACTTGTATCTCGATCAGCTGGACTCTCCTCATATTCACCGTCATCTCCACATTCCGGCTTGATGTCAATCTCCTCAGTGATGATACTCTCAGTCTTGTAGTTATACTGCGACATATCGCCAGTGGATGATGTGCCACATATCTCCTGAGGAGCACAACCCTCTGAAATATAAATATTTAGTTAATGTGACTATGTCTATATTAGCAGTGTATATATTTTTTTTAGTCCACCTACAGCACGGAATATTTCAAATTCAACTTATTATAAAATGAATATTATAAAATATTTCATTATTCGGGAATTCGTAAATCAAGATACGCACATAAAAAGTAGTTGATTGGCTCTTTCATAAGAGAAAATTATACTGACGGACATATGGGTGGATATTGGTTGTTTAAAATCAATTTTAAAATTATTTCGTTAAAGTAGGAATTCATTTAGCGAAGTAAAGCTGTAAAAAATATCCTATCATGCAAGTGGCAATATTATTACTATATGTATAAAATTTCATCAATATCAGACTACTCGTTCCCAAAATTTGAAGTATTAATTTTTTCTAATTTTACTTCAGATTGTTAGTTTTGTATAAGAAACTTGTAAGCTCTGAGGGTTATTCGAAGCCTTAAATGTATAATTACAGACGGTTATGCCGCTTGATTTCAGCTAGAACTAAAGTCGTATCAAACATTAGTTTCTGAGTTTGTTGATATGAATTAAATCATTTATTGGATAAATTAAATAATGTATTATTACACCTAGCAAACTATTAGCCATTGTACTCCTGCGCATGTAATCGATAAATGGGATTTGGGAATAGCACTATTGGAAAGTTACAACTAACACAATATTACGTTATTGACTGACCTGTATCTTGTCGAGCTGCACTCTTCTCATATTCTCTGTCGTCTCCACATTCAGACTTGATGTCATACTCCTCATTAATGATAATTTTAGTGTTATAGTTATACTGGGACATGTCGTCAGTAGATGATATGCAAAATGTTTCCCGAGTATCGCGACTCTCTGAAATATAAGTACTCAAAGTTACTGTTACTATTGCCTGTGTTCAATGTAAATATTTATATCCACCCGCCGCAGAGAAAATTTTATTAAACTTATTAAAAAATGAATTATTATTTAAAGCAGAAATGTACCGGCTTCAAACGTCTTCTCAAAAACCGAACTGAAACATACGACAGTTATCGAAAACTTGATATCGAAGTCTTGAGCCGTTTTATCCAACGGCGTGTTTTTGGTTAAACTCCATTTTATGTTTCGAGCGATGCAAAATTATCTAGAAGATAACACAATCTAAAAACCAAATAGGGGAAACTTTTTAAGATCGCAGTGCCGTATGCGGCAAAGCTAGAACACTCGAAAGCCACATTAAACTGTTATTCCTGTATTTGTTTACATGGTGAAAATGAACACGAGTTGTATTTTTCCTGTTTATCGAGTTTTTTTTTTTTTTAATTTAAAGGTAATCTACGATTTACAAGATATGTAATAATATACTATTCTAAAGAAATTTCAAGAATATTTTTAGATTTTCATTGTATTTTTAATTCTTTTTGACTGTCTGTCAATATAATAACAACTAAAATATGGTAAATATATTAGTAAAAATTAATATCTCTGCCTGAAAAAGTAGAAGGGCCTTTTAGCATATCAACTTATGATTTAGACAAATTTTGGGTGCGATAAATGCTTTTTTTCAGTCTTTTTTTGGACGTAAAAAATCACTTTCCATAAAATGCAACGGGCAAACATGCATACATGGGTTTGGATTTTTGCCCATTTTTAGTTTTTGAGTCCATAAAAACCTACGATCCACTTTCTCTCTGCCTCCAAACGTCGTTTCAATTGATTTTTTTTTTTCGATTTAGGTAAATTATGGATTCTTCATTATTCACGATTTACATTGCGGCACACCACAAAATTGATTTTTTTTTTCCATGATACACAAAAATAAAACACAAACAACAATAAAACGTATTTCTCCATTGAACAAAACAAAACAATGTGGCTTTCGTATCTTTCACAAATTGCCACCAGATGTCAGGGCGCTTAGGAAGTTTCCCCTATAATCTGGTTAAATTATTGAATTTTTAGTAAAAATCCCTAAGATACAAAGAGGCTTATAAAGTCTTTTGAACTAAACAAATTTACCAATTTTGTAGAAAACCTTCTTCGCATTCTTTGGAACATTAAATGGAACTTAACTCACATTTTTGTTGTACGATATATTAATCATACATACCATTCAACACATTGTTAATATTCAAATGTCCAGCTACATGAGGTTGCATATGAATCCTTTCTTTAAAAATTTGACTTGTTGAACTACCAGCATTGATATCCATTGGTTGGTTTTCAAACTTAATTTTAATGAAATCAGCAGAATACCCGTCTAATAGTTTATTTTGTTCTTCGCTTAACATTTCTTCATCCATTTTCTCTTGTTTTATGTACACAGTCTCTATATTGTTACATATTGAACTATTGGCTTGTTGATTTGTACTAACAAATTCGTTTTTAGAAATACAATTATTTAAAATATTTCCATATACATCGTTTGATTTGTTCACAGACGTAACTTCAACAAATATATCAGGTGGTTCAAGTTTTATATACACCTCATTCATAGAAACACTGTTATTAATATTATTACTCATTAGATCTCTACTTCCTTCTTTTTCTTCTGACAGTAGATTTGTTATAGGATTTAGAACTGTATTTCCAGAATCCATAGTAATATTGATAATACTATTGTTAAAATCTTGAGTCTGGTTCGCTCGAACCGTTTGTTAAGAAATTTTAAGATCGGCGAACCGCTTGTTAAAATACTTTAGATATGGTCATTATCTGGACCATAGCCGTCAGTTCAGCAGAAACTGAAAGAGGCTTTAGCCTTATGAACAATATATGCACAGAAAAACGAAACAGACTGATCGTTATAAATATAAGTTATATAATGGTTAATAATTTGAATGGTTTGCCTTTAATAGTCTGGGGTCCAGTACCGATAGTGCTAAATTGGTTAAGAAGCAATCACAGTTCGGATGATCGTCGTGTAAAAACAAAAACGGAAGTAGAAGTGACTGAAAACCTTTTTATTGACTATTTGGCAATATTTAAAATAATTACATGTCTTAATGTTCAATTTAAATAAATATAGGTACTATTTTGAATTTAGTGAAAATGTTGTGTTTTTAAACAAATACCCCTGCGAACCGGTTGTTGAGCAAATTGAATCCCATCACTGCTTTCAATGAAATACTAATTCCATTTTAGACTATATTTTTGAAAACTTATAAAATCATCTACTATTTATTAATTTTTCTTCGTATCTAGCATGCCGTGCCAAACCAGGCCGTGGCAGTCGTTTTTACGATACATGACCCCATTAAGTAATCCACACGGTCTGCTATATGTAGAAATTATTAAAACGATGTAGTTTTAGGCATAATTTTGATTATTTGGAAATTAGATGTTTGTTCGAGTTATAAATACAGTAATACCCCGCCACTAGACTGCCTCTTAGCTCGACGTTTTCGCCATTCGACGTAAATGTCGAGCGTGAGAGTCGACGGAGCATCGCTATCCGACACGTGATCGAGTACCGATCACGTGATACATATTTTGATAAACAAAGCGAAATGGACCCATGGCCAGCAATTCGCAACTCAAGCTAACGTTGGCGGCGCTGCGTACAACAGTTGATGACCGACGAGAAGCGTATATGTTAGAAGTTTTTTCTTAACATTTATCTGTTCAAACAATATTTCGGGAAAAAAGCACTGTATTTAAGTCACTATATTTAAAAACACGTCTTAATTCACATAAACTGCAGAACAACATACTACAAATATTATACAAATATACGCTTCTCTTTAATTTACCAAGCCGCCACCAGATGTCTCACTGGGTTTTGGAGTCGCGAATATATCTACATTATAGTACAGTATAGTGTATAACTACTGTACATTATTGTTTTATGTATGCTTATATTGCCATTACTCAAAATTTTAAACAGTGTATTAAAAAATTATACATATATGTATTTCCTTATATGTATATATGTACATATGATTCCCTTTATTTCTTATGGGGAAATTTGACTCGTCGCTCGACAAAATCGCTATTCGACGCTTTTTCAGAACGAATTAACGTCGAGTGGCGGGGTATTACTGTATGAATAATGCGAAAGACAGTGATATTATTAAATATGAGATTTATATTAAACAGAATACAGAGATACTTATGAACATGAAGTGAAATCTGAAACAGAGCACGTGGCTGAATTGAAGAAATGTTAGTAATGAGCACATTTATTCAGGCGAAGACCAATGTTTGTTTAGTGAACAGCTGGGTACAGATTAGCGAGCCGATCCTGACATGTACCGTGTAACGTAATGCTCCCTTGATATCTACGCGTCGCGAACGTATTGCATACATCCTGTGAACAGTCCGAGTAGACAGAGAAAATTGGAAAAACAGACAAGAGAGACAGATATACAAAAAGACAGTCTGTTTCACAAGATAGCCTGCTATGCGCAGTAGTCGTATTTTGGTTTATTAGCCCGTCCGATTCAGTTACGTTCTATGGACATATTGTTATCTCATTCTATCTTCTATTGCCAATACATTAGACAGACAGAGTGAGAAGCGATTTATTTTCATCGCAGCTGTTGGCATTAGTTTCCAACAGTTATATTTGTTGTGTGGTTAATAATCTAAATTTTTACATGGCGTTTTGTTATAATATCTGTGATTTCGTTAAGTTAGTGGGTTTAAGTTAGCGTTTTACAGTTCTTTGTTTAGTGTTTAATTAATAATTGGGTTTATTCTGATTTATGTAATACAGACATGCATGCGTCTGCGATTTCCCGAATATCCATGTATAAAAATGGTGTTAGGACACATTGCACTGATGAGAACGAAATAGTTAAGCAATAAGTTCTTATCGCAAATCAAAACAAACGAAGCTTAGGCCGCCAGCCTAAATTCAGTAACACATACACACTAACAACTCGGCCCTGTTGCCCTTTCCAGTTCATTCTTATTACTTGCGTAGATAAACACATTAGAAATCGCTTGTGGCAACTCCGTCTCGGGGCACTCCGAGGTAGTGTCCATAACATTGTTTTCTAGATCTAAATTTTTAAAATCTAACGCATATGAAAAATTTTTGAATTAGAAATAATAAAAATAAATATATGCAGATATATTTGGCTAGTTTAATGCAATTTTAAAGTATAAATGAGATTTAAAATTCAGTTTTCCTTATGATTTTTTTTTCTTAGGAGGACTGTCCCTGCGCCTCTTTGTCATCAAACATAATCATATTATCCACAAAAACAAAAAATATATATTAATATTCTTTTCAAAACATACAAATACATTTTGTAGCAATTTGTTGCAAAAATATTTATTAGTATTACACTAAGAGTAGATTTCAATCAAACAAACAACAAAACTAACTACACTACACTTTAGCAATGGTTCCAAAGTTGTGGCAACAGGAGTAACCCTAGACATTCTATCTCATCATCAGGACAACATCCTGCACCCCATAGCACCATTTCAATTGGTCTATGCCGATATCGCTAGTTGGACAAAGGACCTTTCCTAAAGGGCATGGTTGAGAAACGCAGCCGCAAGTAGCCATCAATAAACAGCGTAGTCCTGCAGGACATTTTTCGCACTGTTTCTGTTCGCAACGTAACTGAGAAACTCCATTGAGTTTACAAAGGCACTGGGAGCAATCTGCCTTCTCATTAATAGTACCTACAGCATAACGATTTTCTCCATAGACATCTTTAAAATAAAAAATTGTTGCAAATCTCTTCATTAGTTATTAAGAAATGTCAATTTTCAAATTATCAAGTTTTTAAAATTATCTTGCTGTGATTGCCTAATTCAGTAACCAATCAGAGGAAAGACACCAGCTTTGCTCTGATTAGCTGATTAAGTAGCCAATGAGAGCTACTTTGTGGTGGTTGGCTGATACAATAGCCAATAAGAGCTACTTTGCAGTGATTGGCTGATTCATTAGCCAATTAGAGCTATTTTGTGGTGATTGGCCGATTCATTAGCCAATGAGAGTTACTTTGCATTGATTGGCTGATTCGGTAGCCAATGAGAGCTACTTTGTGGTGATTGGCTGATTCGGTAGCCAATGAGAGCTACTTTGCGGTGATTGGCTGATTCATTAGCCAATGAGAGCTACTTTGCATTGATTGGCCGATTCGGTAGCCAATGAGAGCTTCTTTGCGGTGATTGGCCGATTGAGTAGCCAATGAGAGAAGACCCGCGTATTTTGTTGTGATTGGCTGATTCAGTAGCCAATCAGAAGAGGGTTCATTGCTGATTTCAAGATTTTTCAAGTTAAGATATTGTTTTAATTGCCAATCTCTTTTCCAATTTTGTGGTATATTTTTATTTCACTTTTCCACATTATAATCCCATCAATAGTCGCCACAAATAAAGCTGACGATAAATTTAAATCGTTTAAGTTCAATGGAGATTTTTATGAGTGGAACAATGTCTTATTAAACATATTACATTAGATTGGTTTCTCTTCAGAATGTAATCGTTTGTGTCTTATGAGACTTGCTGACTGAGAAAATTCTTTATCACACTGATCACATTTAAATGGTTTCTCTCCAGAATGTACTCGTTTGTGAGAAATGAGATGTGATGACTGTGAAAATTCTTTATAACACTGATCACATTTATATGGTTTCTCTCCAGAATGTACTCGTTTGTGATAAATGAGATGTGATGACCTTAAAAATGCTTTACCACACTGCTCACATTTGAATGGTTTCTCTCCAGAATGTATATTCTTGTGTCTAATGAGAATTGATGACCTTGAAAATGCCATATCACACTGCTCACATTTGAATGGTTTCTCTCCAGAATGTTTTCGTTTGTGAATATTGAGACTTGAAGACGATGCGAATGCTTTATCACACTGATTACATTTGAATGGTTTCTCGCCAGTATGTTGTCGTTTGTGAGTAGTAAGACTTCCAGATGCTAAATATGAGTTATTACACTGATCACATTTGAATGGTTTCTCTTCAGAATGTACACGTTTGTGAGCAATCAGATGTGATGACCTTGTTGCTGTGGGTTTTTTACGCTTGTTAATAGCCAACGACTCAGAACTCTCATCTGATTCACTGGAAGATTTATCACTAGCTGCAAACAAATTTGCATGGATTACTCAGAAGAAAAAAAAGAACAGTTATTGAAATAGTTATTTTACAATATAAGTTGTCCTGCATACATGTATGTGGGCTCGTACGTCCCTGTGCAGACGAAACGAACCAACACCACCCAAATTTACGCTCTCGGGGAGCCAGTCGACCACACCGAGCAAACGATAACTGCTATTATGTATTAGTATTAACCTATTAAATGTAATTTTACTAATATTTCACTATCAATTCATCAATTAATTATGCTAATTAATATTTTTCAATAAATTAACTTATGTTACATATTTACATATTTATCTCTGTTTTCTATGCAATCAATCCCATGTATATTATGTATATTAATGTATATTATTTTCAAGGATTTATGGAGCGATAAGGAGCAAGAACAGATTCTCAAGAACCTTGTTGTTGAAAAAGTTTCTTGCATTCAGTCGCTATGTTATATATCCATTAATTATAACAACGTATAACTAAAACAAATTATAGGTTCTGCTTTGCCGTTTGCATTCAGCTATAAATTGTAGGTACCTTTCTATTAGGTGTACCGGAAAGTTTTTTCGTTTATTTGGTATCGTACATATATAATTATCAAGTGTGTGTTTGTGATCTGGGTAATATTGTGACGTAATTTTTTCCTAAGGTTTTCGTGATTGGCTAACTGGGGACTCTTGAGGTCTCTTGATTGACAGGTATTTTGCAG
Organism: Liopterus haemorrhoidalis; assembly: GCA_963971575.1. Taxonomy (NCBI): domain Eukaryota; kingdom Metazoa; phylum Arthropoda; class Insecta; order Coleoptera; family Dytiscidae; genus Liopterus; species Liopterus haemorrhoidalis. Next base: position 31,035,258 of record OZ020623.1, read on the forward strand.
ATTTATTCTCTAAAATCTACGAATATAATTACATATAAAAATGTGTAGGATTTCGTAGGCATAAACAAGAAACTATAGATACTCCTATATGATTTTAAACCGATATGAACAATATTTTGCAGATTTATTGTATAAAATACTGCAAATAAAATAACATAGAAATGTCTAGGGTTTCGTAGGTATAAACAAGAAACTCTAGACACTCCTATATCCTATGATCGATATGAAAAATATTTTGCAGATTTATTTACTAAGAATCTGCGGATAAAAGAAATGTCTAGGATTTCGTAGGTATAAACAAGAAACTCTAGATACTCCTACATTCTTTGACAATATGATATTAACAATATTTTGCAGATTTATTTTCTAAGAATGTACAAATATAATTATTTACAAAAATGTATAGGGTTTCGTAGGCATAAACAAGAAACTCTAGACACTCCTATATCCTATGATCGATATGAAAAATATTTTGCAGATTTATTCTCTAAGAAACTGCGGATAAAATTACATATAGAAGTATTTAGGGTTTCGTAGGCATAAAAGACAAACTCTAGACACGCCTATATCCTTTAACCGATATGAACAATATTTTGCAGATTTATTCTTCAAGAATCTACGAATATAATTGTATATAGAAATGTTTATGGTTTCGTAGGCATAAAAGAGAAACTCTAGACACGCCTATATCCTTTAACCGATATGAACAATATTTTGCAGATTTATTCTCTGAAAATCTACAAATATAATTATTTACAAAAATGTCTAGGGTTTCGTAGGCATAAACAAGAAACTCTAGACACTCCTATATCCTGTGATCGATATGAAAAATATTTTGCAGATTTGTTCTCTAAGAAATTGCGGATAAAATTACATATAGAAGTATTTAGGGTTTCGTAGGCATAAAAGAGAAACTCTAGACACGCCTATATCCTTTAACCGATATGAACAATATTTTGCAGGTTTATTCTCCAAGGATCTACGAATATAAATGTATATAGAAATGTTTAGGGTTTCGTAGGCATAAAATAGAAACTCTAGTTTTAACAAGCTAAATTTAATGTACTGAGTAAAAATGAATCGTTTTCCCATCTTAAAAAGCTCATGAATAAATAATATAACTAGAATTTTGAAAAAATAATTTAAACAATATAAAAATTAAAAAAAAAAAAAAAAAAAATAATATTGTCTCTTCTCGCAGGGTTCGACCCCCTTTCGATCGAGTTAGTTGGCTGAGAAACCAGCGTCATACCCACTACTTTCAGTGTAGCTTGTTACAAAGCTATAATTTGTATACATTATTGGCAAAAAACACAAAAAATGCGTTTTTTTCCAAAAATATAATCTGATCAAAAATTCCTGTTGTACTATTCCGGTTCACACCAATGTACATTACTTAGAATTTGTTCAGATTTTTAGATTAAACCATCTGGGCTACAGGGTGAGGGACAAAAAAAATTTTGCACAATTTTAGCAAAATTCGCTTCAAAATAATTTATTTTGCAAAAATAAAAATTTGATCGTTAATCCACGTACTAAGGGCTTTCATTTGACACCCTACTCAGAATTATAAAAAAATATATTTTTTTCGATGAGCAGATATTTGTTTATTTTTTTAGGGGGATATGCTTTTTAGATGTTTTAGTATTTTTCCTATGTGCGGGTCAAAGAGTTGTATAAGCATGCCAAATTTCAACTCCCTACGTTTAGCCGTTTGGCTACAATTTTTACAGAACAAACAGACAGACAGACAGACGACAAAATGAAGGTATAAGGGTTTTTTGTCACACCTACAAAACCCTAAAAATCAACACTAGAACATATGTAATAAGTTCAAACAGTACTACAGGCGCCTAGTACAATATTTGACCACCAGACTGCGTATCCGAGCGTGTCAGTTCTCAATAATGGTTACTACAACTAGCAAACTATTGCCTATTGCACTCCTGTGCATGTATTCTGTCAATTGAAACTAGGAAAACCAGTGTTTGAAGGTTGCAACTAAAACAAAAATATTAAACTATTAACTGACCTGTATCTTGTACAGCTGCACTCTCCTCATATTCACCGTCATCTACACATTCAGTCTTGATGTCAATTTCCTCAGTGATGATAATATTAGAGTTGTAATTATACTGTGACATGTCGTCAGTAGATGATATACAATGTGGCTCCCGAGTATCGCGACTCTCTGAAATATAAAAACTCATAGTTACTGTTAATGCGAGAGTTGCCTCTTATATTCCGGGATTGCGCTAAACTAGTGCTGCCATCTGGCAACTGACACTTCTATCGTAAAGTTTGACATTTTTGACGGTATTCGTACTCAGAATGTTTTGACGTACGAGCATACGAGCGTACGTTGTGTTGTTTATAGTAACTTAAAAAAATTCATCTCGGCTAAAAATGGAATTAAATCGTGAACATTTTCCAGCGATAATTTTTTACATCTTTCGACGTGGATTAATCCAACAACAGTGCATTGATGAACTTAATTGAACTTTTGGCGATAAAGCACCATCAAGAACTACTCTTTGTTGAAGGTTTGCCAACATCAATCGTGGGCGTAGTTCGCTTAAGGAAGAATTTCGTGAAGGTCGTCCAAAATCGGTTGTTGTTCCGGAAAACATTGATGCTGTGCGTGAACTAATACTGCAAGATCGTCATGTGACTTATCGTGAGATTGAGGTACCCTTGGGCATTAGTGGGACTAGCATACATTCTGCATGAACATTTGGGCGTCAAAAAGATTTGTTCACGTTGAATCCCACATAATTTGACAATCGAAGTGGAAAATGCCTCAATTAGAGTGGAAACAGTGCTTCGAAAATTGGTTCAAATGCATGCAAAAGTGTATTGGTCTTCATAGAGAATATTTTGAAAAACAATAAAGTTACTTTTGTTGATAAATAATTGTTTTTTGATCTTAAATCCCGAAATATTAAAGGCAACCCATGTAAGGTATTTAAATCATACATACCAGTCAATACATTGTTAACATTCAAATGTCTAGCTACTTGAGGTTTAATGTCAATCATTTGATTCAAATTTTCACTTGTTGAACTAGCAGAATTTATGTCTACTGGTTCATTTTCACACTTAATTTTGTTGATATCAACAGAATACCCAACTAACAGTTCGTTCTGTTTTTCTTCATTAAACATTTCTTCATCCATTTTCTCTTGCTTTATAAATACTGTCTCTATATTGTTGCATTCTGAACTATCGGGTTCTTGATTTAAAGTAACAAATTCACTTTTAACAATAAATTCATTTGTACAAATAGGTTTATTTAAAATACTTCCATGTACATCGTTAGATTTGTTCATAGACATAACTTCATCATTCGTATCAGGTGGTTCAGTTTTTATGTTCACTTCATTCATAGAAACAATGTTATTACTGATATTACTACTTTCATTCACTAGACATCTCTTAGTAACAGGATTATTAATATTATTTTCATGTATGTCATAGCACTTGTTCGTAGACATAACTCCATCGACCATATCAGTTGGTTCAGTTTTTACGTACATGTTTCATTCAAAGAAACACTGTTACTGATTTTATCATTTACTAGATCTCTGTTAGATTGTTGTTTTTCTTGTGATAGTTGATTACTTGTACTTTTTAAAATGGTATTTTCAGAATCCATAGTAATATAGGTATTTTTTGGTGAAATGTTGGTACCATTTTAGTCTATATTTTTCAAATCTGTTAAAAAATCAACCATATACCCAAATTACATTTTTTATCTAACGGGCCGTGGTAATTATACACTGGTCCTTGTCAGAAAAATGCCTTGGTCTTTCACGGCACGGTTTAAAAATTAACACGGCACGCTAGAATGTACCCAAAAAAACGAAAAAAAGAAAGTAGAGTAGATTCTTAACAGTTTTGACAATATAGATTTAAATGGACAGAATTTAAAAAAAAAGCTAAAGATTTTAACAGTAGTATTAAAAATATCAATGTCACTATGAATTCTGGAAATACAGTTTTAAAACCTAAAACTAATCAACCATCACAAGAAATACAAGAATGTAACAGATGTCTAATGAATGATAATATTAATATCATTAACAACAGTATTTCTATGAATGAGGTGTATATAAAAACTGAACCACCTGATACGATCAATACAATTGTGTCTGTGAACAAATCTAATGATGTATATGGAAATATTTTAAATAATCATATTTGTAAAAATGAATTTGTAAATCAAGTACCAAATAGTTCAATATGTAATAATATAGAGACAGTATATATAAAACAAGAGAAAATGGATGAAGATATGTTTAACGAAGAACAACATGATATGTTTGATGGATATCCTGCTGATTCCACAAAAATAAAGTGTGAAAACCAATTAATGGAAATAAATTCTGGTAGTTCAGCATGTAAAAATTTTAAACAAAGGATTGATATGAAAACTCATGTTGCTGAACATTTTAGTATTAACAATATATTGACTGGTATGTATGGTTTATGTATCTAACAACAAAAATATTGGTCAAGTTTCAGTTATCGTTCTGAGGGGTGCAAAATTTTCTAGAACATCGGGTGTCTAGTTAAAAAGTAAAATAAGCCTAATTTGAACCTTTGAGTGTTTATGTTACTAAAAATTCACTAACTTAACCTAATTTGAGTAACCTTGTTTTAATTTTGTTAGCTTCGAGGAAATTTTGCACCATTCGGAACTTAAAATAGAGTTTAATAAAAATTTTTAACACGCATGGACAAAACAGCTCAAGCTTATTATTAGATTTTGACAATCATCGCATATTTCAATTCCATTTTTAAGAGCTAGCCTGAAAAGTGCCATTTCTATTGAAATAATTCATGCTATTGACAATGTGTTAAATTACAAATAAAATATAAAGTCTTAATATAACAATATTTTTGTTTATTATTTTTTTAATTGGTTTGTATCTAATCATTAATCTTTCGACATGTAAAGCAAATACAGTCGATTCCGCTTAATCAGAACTAGTACATATTGTCCCGATTAAGAAGCTGGCCCAGCTCTCCGAAGTTTACCAAAAATTACAAGATTAGTGTTTTTACGGTTTTCTAGGTATGACCAAAAAACCCTTATACCGTCTTTTTGTCGTCTGTCTGTCTGTCTGTTCGGTACAAATTGTAGCCAAACGGTTAAACCTAAAGAGTTGAAATTTGGAATGCTTATACAACTCTTTGACCCGCACTAAAAATATAAACAAATATCTGCTCATCGAAAAAAAAATATATTTTTTTTATATTCTGAGTAGGGTATCAAATGAAACCCTTAGTATATGGATTAACAATCAAAATTTTATTTTTGCAAAATAAATTATTTAGACGCGATTTTTGCCAAAATTGTACAAAAAAAAATTGTCCCACACCCTGTAGCCCAGATGGTTTAAACTAAAAATCTGAAAAATTCTAAGTAATGTACATTTGTGTGAACCGGAATAGTACAACAGGAATTTTTGATCAGATTCTGTTTTCGGAAAACACATTTTTTGTGTGTTTTGCTTGACCACGTAAAATATTTAATAACTTATCTAACACTCTAAACCAGCATGCTTTGATAGTGTAATAGCTAGCATGCTCACCTTCTAATTTGCAAACTAAAGTTCGCTCCGCTCTCAAGGCAATTTTATTTTTGGTTTTTTTTTTGCATTTTATTTTGTTTCAATTATTTTTTCAAAATTCTAGTTATATTTGGGTAAATGTTGCATTTAATTTTTAAAAGCGTAAATTTAATAATCAGTGGAAATATTTGAAATTGAATACACGAAATCAGAGGGGTGGGGTTTTGACTTAAAACAACCAATGGAAGCCATAAGCACAATTTTCAAAATCTTACTGAACCTTGCTACATAAAAAAAAAAAATACTGCACACATTTAGAAACCTAAATAATGGTATCGGGCATTCGAATTACAATTAACAAAAAAAAAAAATAATAACATAAAATTACTTTTGGCATCCCAAATAATCATCATTCACTTACTAAATACCTGCGAAACCCTGAAATGTGTGGAAATTCACACTTAACATCAATTTTTTAATATTTCATTTCTCAAATTCACTTTCTTCGTGTATCTTATAAAAAAGAAATTAACAATGTTAACTAAATTTTTGTCTCATAATTAAAGCAAATTTGTTTGCAGCAAATGAAGCATCTTCCAGTGAATCAGTTGAGAGTTCGGAGTTGTTGGCCATTAAAAAGCGTAAACAATCCACAACCAGGTCATCACATCTCATTAGTCACAAGATAATATATTCTGGAGAGAAACCATTCAAATGTGATCAGTGTGATAAAGCATTTTCAAGGTCATCATATCGCAAAAAGCACAGGATAATACATTCTGGAGAGAAACCATTCAAATGTGATCAGTGTGATACGGCATTTTCAAAGTCATCGCATCTTATTAGACACAAAGGAATACATTCTGGAGAGAAACCATTCAAATGTGATCAGTGTGATAAAGCATTTTCAAGATCATCAGATCTCATTAGACACAGTATAATACATTCTAAAGAGAAACCATTCAAATGTGATCAGTGTGATATGGCATTTTCAAAGTTAACACATCTCATTAAACACAGGACCATACATTCTGGAGAGAAACCATTCAAATGTGATCAGTGTGATAAAGCATTCTTAGAGTCATCACATCTCATTAGACACAGTGTAATACATTCTGGAGAGAAACCATTCAAATGTGATCAGTGCGATAAAGCATTTTCAAGGTCATCAGATCTCATTGTACACAGGAAAATACATTCTGGAGAAAAACCATTCACATGTGACCAGTGTGATAAAGCATTTTCACGATCATCAAATCTTATTACTCACAAAAGAATTCATTCTGGAGAGAAACTTTTTAAATGTGATCAGTGTGATAAAGCATTTTCAGTGTCTTCAAACCTTATTACTCACAAACGAGTACACTCTGGAGAGAAACCATTCAAATGTGATCAATGTGATAAAGCATTTGCAAGGTCATCAAGTCTCATTACTCACAAACGAGTACATTCTGGAGAGAAACCATTTAAGTGTGATCAATGTGATAAAGCATTTTCACAGTCATCACATCTCATTACTCACAAACGAGTACATTCTGGAGAGAAACCATTATAATATCAATAAATTTTTCCACTCATTAAATCTCCATATAAACAAAAGGTTACATTCTGCAGAGAAACCATTCAAATGCGAGCAGTATAATAATAGTATATTAAAACACAAGTTTCATTAGGCATGATTTTGCCGCACGCGTCTAGGTTAGACAGGTTTTTTGACAGATAAAATGTGAAACAAAAATGGATAAAATAAGAACATTGTTCCGTCATACTATTTAGAAATGACAAACAGACATATTGCTATGTTACTTGCCGTAATAACTATTATTAACGTAAATTTTTCAAAACTATCCTGCAAAATGATATTGTGTTGTAAAAATAATGACATATTAAATTATAATGCATAAATTGAGAATTTTAATAAATAAATATTGACTTGTAGTCGTGATATGAAGCATTTTTTACTTTGAAAACTTAATTTATACTTCCAAAATACAATTTACAAAAAAAAATAACATGCTTTATTCAAATAAAAGGAAACCAACCGCAGGGCAGCAGAATGTATTCCCAATTTGTGACGTAGTTACAAACGTAATATGGTCTATTGTGACATAGTATGGTCTATTTCAGTGTTTCTCAACCGGAGGTTTGCAGACCATTGGTGGTTTTCGGCAAAAATTTTGTGGTCCGTGAAAGGTTTATAAATTATTATTTTTGAGAATTTTTTAAAATTTTGTTATAATCTTTTGTCCATTTTCTGTGATTTTGGTTCATTTTCAGTGATTTTTTATTACTGAGATATTATGTATATGTAAAGTATAAAACTACCATGCAGAATTTTTATGAAAAAAAAAAAATTTCATGTTTTTAATTACCCAACCTTAATATATAAGGGGCAAGTATTGTAATCGCGAAAATTTTCGATATCAAGATTTTGACTGATGACCACGTTTCAAGGTCCAGGAAGTGCCGTCCGAATGTGTGTGTGTGTGTCAGTTTGTGTGTATACACAATAACTCAAGAACGGTTCAACTTAAAGAGTTCGTTCTGGTACTAAAAAAATCTCCTATTAATTGGGAGGAAGCCTATTGTTTTTATAAAGATCCAAAACCGGAAAGGGAAGTAATTTAACTAAAATTTTAAAAAATTCGTACCTAGTTCATCAAAGCTTAAACAAAAATTTGTATAAATTATAATTTGATGTAGTTTTGGAGGTTTACCTAAATATATTTGTAATTTTTTTTTTATTTTATTTTTTTTTTTCTTTTCATGGGAGGGCAAGTCTTTCGCCACTGTTTTTTTTGTAATTTCTAACCTATTTCACAAAATCATAGCGGCATGCTTTAGTAATTCGTTTAGTGTATTGAATTTTGTGGTTGTTGCAAAATGGTTCCTTACCATGTGTTACTTGTTTTTAGATGTCCTGGAACAAAGTTTATGAATAATAAACGCAATATTGGATCAATTATGAAATAATTACATAAATTCTTCGCTCTCTTCTTTATCCCAAATAATTTTCTATGAATTATGTAGAGTATATATACAGTAAATTTATTTAATAGTACATTTATTTTTTGTGGTCCGCGGTATAAAATTAAATATTTTACTAGCCCGTGGTACGTTTTCGGTTGAGAAATGCTGGTCTATATGAGAATTTCCGGTACTGGCACGGCCGGGTTGGTTGATCGACACGGCTTGTTTGATACGTATCTAAAATATTAATAATCTAAAGTAGATAATTTTTTAACAGTTTTGAACAATATAGATTATAATTGACTTGAAATTTCACCAATAGACCAAAGATTTTATTGTAGTATTAAAAATATTTTCAATATTACTATGGATTTTGAAAATACAGTTTTAAAACGTGCAACTAACCAACTATCACTAGAAAAACCAAAAACTAAGAGATGTCTAGTGAATGAAAGTATTAATATCAGTAATAACAGTGTTTCTATGAATGAAGTGAACATAAAAACTGAACCACCCGATACAAAAGATGGAATTATGTCTATGAACAAATCATACGATGTACATGGAAGTATTTTAAATAAACCTATTTGTACAAATGAATTTATTGTTAAAAATGAATTGGTTAGTTTAAATCAAGTACCCAGTAGTTCAATATGTTATAATATAGAGACAGTATATATAAAACAAGAGAAAATGGATGAAGAAATGTTTAGCGAAGAACAGAACAAACTGTCTGATGGGTATTCTGGTGATTTAAAGACGTCTGACTTCAAGAGTGAAACTCCACCAATGGACATAAATTCTTATAGTTCAGAGTGTGATAACTTGAAACAAAGTGGAGACATGAATCCCGATGTAGCTGAACATTTGAATGCTAACAATCTATTAACTGGTATGTTTCATTTATGTATCTTACAACAAAAATGTCGGTTAAGTTCCAGTTAAAGTAACGTGGGACGCAAAATTTTCTAGAACACTTGTAAATGTGTTTAGTTCTGAAGACTTTTTAAGCTAGATTTGAGCCATTTGGGTTTTTCTGTTATTAAAAATTCACCAATTTAACCCGATTACTTATTTTTTAGCTTGTGTTATCTTTTAGAAAATTTTGTGCTGTTCGGAACTTTAACTGGAGTTTAATCAAAATTTGTAACACATCGATAGATAAAATGGCTCAAGCGTTCTGAAATTAATAGCGTATTCGATTGGGTGCTCTACTATGCACTCAGGTCACTCAGTGAACAAGTTTCGTATTCGATCCTTTCCTTCAACTACATACTTGAAAGAAGGTATTGCACTTAAAAAATAAAATGATTTAGTAAGGATTGCTATTTATTATTTATTGTAAATCGAAGATTTAACATGTAAACAAATCAGGACAACTTTCACATTACTCTTTACGATCAACGGTTTTACAGCGATCGCAGCGCCGCCATCAGCCATTGTTGAGTCCAATAGCCATATGCAGCAAAAGTTTATATTAGAAAATAACTATATTTTAACAACTAAATTTCTGTCTCAATTTATTTATTTATAACAATTTTGGCCACACAACAGGTGAAAACCCAATAATAGTGTGGCAGTAGAAAAAAATTACAAAATAATAACAGTATCATAATGAAAAAAAATATACAAAAGGTTTCAACTGTTTTACAGCGATCGCAGCGCCGCCATCGGCCATTGTTGAGTCCAATAGCCACATGCAGCAAAAGTTTATATTAGAAAATAACTATATTTTAACAACTAAATTTCTGTCTCAATTTATTTATTTATAACAATTTTGGCCACACAACAGGTGAAAACCCAATAATAGTGTGGCAGTAGAAAAAAATTACAAAATAATAACAGTATCATAATTTTATTAAAAATATAAAATATACTTATCCACTTAAAGTATTAATGACAATTTTTTTAATTGTAGCATAGGTATATGAGTATATGTCGGGAAAATTATTCATTAATCGGGGCATTATATGCAGAATTAGTTCTATTATTATATAATATTAATAATTCAGTATTTCTAATATTGTTAGAGGGAACATGAATATTAAATTTACTTAGAAGATCAGGACTATCAATTAAGTTAAAGAAGTCAATCAATTAAGTTAAGAAAAACTGATCTAAAATAATTCTTCTATTTTCTACTGACAGAAGTCTTAAGTTAATATTAGTGAATCTGAAATTGATATATTTTAAAAATCTTTTTTGTACATTTTCAATGCGATTAATGTATAGAAGATACTGTGGAGACCAACTAACAGAGCAAAATTCTGACTTATAACTAAAGAAAAATATAGAGAAATCTGTGTATTATGGGATTTAAATTTTTTTGATATTCTGGCAACGAACCCTAACTTTTTGTAGGCTTTTTTAATAATGTTGTCAATATGAATATCAAATATTAATTTCTGATCAAAGATTATTCCCAGATCTTTAACAAAAGTATCATTAGAGATGACATCTGCATTAATATTATAATTAAAATCTATTATGTTTCTGTTTCTAGTAAATGATATTTTTGAACATTTTGAAATATTTATATTTTATTTATTTAGCTGTAAGAACTCGGATAGTTTATTTAGATCAGATTGAATTTCATTGCAATCATTGAGATTTAAAATTTGCTTAAATATTTTTAAATCGTCGGCATAAAGAAGAATATTGCATTTATTAAAGCACATATTTATATAATTTATAAAAATATTAAACAAAAGTGGGCCTAAGTGACTACCTTGGGGTACACCGGAAGTTAGTTTTCTGACGTCAGATTTATAGCCCTTAATGACAACACATTGAGTTCTATCTACGAGCTACGTTTTAAACCAATTTAACAGATTACCATGGACGCCTATTCTATTTAACTTATTTAACAATATATCATGATCAATTTTATCGAACCTTCTATAGAAATCCGTGTAAATGGCATCCACTTGTATGCGCTGGTCCATTGAGTTCAAAATAAATTCGCTGTATAAAGTTAAATTGGTATCCACTGCTCATCCATGATAAAAACCATGTTGTTGTACAATAATACCATTTTTTACAAAAGAAAAGAAAATTTTATATATAAGACGTTCAATAATTTTTTCAAAATTACATAATTTAGAAAAATTTGGTCTAAAATTTTGAACTAAGTTTTTGTTACCCTTTTTAAACACCGGGATCACTAGGGCATTTTACCAAAAAGTAGGAAATGTACCTTCATAGAGAGATTTATTAAATATTATAGTTAAAGGAGAGCTAATAGAAACAGCACAATTTTTTATAAAGACAGCAGGAATATTATCCGATCCAGTACCTTTACGTGTATCTAATCTCAATAATCAATACAAGTTTTTTTGCAGCTAATGGCGCGTCTTTTAATGATTCAAACGAGAGCTGGGAGTCGTATTCCATTAACAAGCGCAAAGAACCCACGACAACAAGATCATCACATCTAATTAGATGCAGGGAAATAGGTTCTGAAGACAAACCATTCAAATGTGATCAGTGTGATAAAGCATTTTCACAGTCACCAAATCTCAGTAGACACAGGAAAATACATTCGGGAGAGAAACCATTCAAATGTTACCAGTGTGACAAAGCATTTTCTCAGCCATATTATCTTGTTAAACACAAACGATCACATTCTGGAGAAAAACCATTCAAATGTGCGCTTTGTAAAAAAGCATTTTCAGCGTCTTCAAGTCTCATTATTCACAAACGATTACATTCTGGAGAGAAACCATTCAAATGTGATCAATGTGACAAATCATTTTCACAATCATCAAATCTAATTTCTCACAAAAGTGTACATTCTGGAAAGAAACCATTCAAATGTGATCAGTGTGATAAAGCATTTTCACAGTCATCCAATCTCGCTACTCACAAGAAAATACATTCTGGAGAGAAACCATTCAAATGTGATCAGTGTGATAAAGCATTTTTACTATTTTCAGATCTCACTAAACACAAACGATCACATTCTGGAGAGAAACCATTCAAATGTGAGCAGTGTGATAGAGCATTTTCACAGTCATCAGATCTCATCAGACACAAACGAATACATTCTGCTAAGAAACCATTCAAATGTGAACAGTGTGATAAAGCATTTACAAGGTCTGCAAGTCTAGTTATTCACAAAAGATTCCATTCTGGAGAGAAGCCATACAAATGTGAACAGTGTGATAGAGCATTTTCACAGTCATCAGATCTCGTCAGACACAAACAAGTACATTCTGGAAAGAAACCATTCAAATGTGGGCAGTGTGATAAAGCATATGCAAGGTCTTCAAGTCTAATTACTCACAAACGATTACATTCTGGAGACAAACCATTCAAATCTGATCGGTGATATCTTAAGCCCAGACAAAAAAGTTTTTCTAGGAAATTAGTTCGTTTTTAATTTTTCTATTTTAGGAGCCTGCAAAATATTTCTAATTTTTATTGACTTTTCTAGTGGTAAATTTAATTATCCCCAATTCAAACAAATCGAACTGGGGTTTTATTCTGTAACTTCTCGACAGTCACATGCACAGTATGTTATGTCACCTAAGCACACTGCACTGTCTTCGTAGACTGTCCTTAATGATGTTTTGTATTTGGCATTATCGAAAATAAGTAGCGCCATTTTGAAATTTTGACATATTGTGATAGAATAAATTTCAAACGGTGCTATTTTGAATAGAAATGGCAAAGTCTTACAAAATATTAATAATAATTACGGATATATATATGGAAATAATTACTGCCATAATAACGATTATTAACGTGAATTTTTCAAAAATAACGGGAAACATAATATTGTTTTGCAAAAATAATGAAATATTAAATTATAATGTATAAAATAATAATTTTAATAAATAAATATTGACTTGTTTTGATATGAAGCATTTCCTTACTTTGAAAACTTGATTTATACTTCCAAAATGCAATTTAAATAAAGCAACATGCTTAATTCCAATAAATGGAAATCAACGGCAAGATGGCAGCACGGAAGCCTATTTTGTGACAAAGTTACTAATATGGTCTATTTATTGACGTCATATAAATAGACACAGCACGCGCTATGCCTTTGCATAATTTGTTATGAAGCCAAGACCTTGTGGAGACGAAAGGGGGATTTGCCCAGAGAAGTATAACAAATTGCCTAATTTACATTTATTTTATTCAGCTATTGCTAAAAAAAACGCCGGCGCCGTATTGTGTTTATGATTGTTTTGTTGTGTTATTTTTTTCTATTTTACTATTTTACCTTTTCATCATATTTCAACTTTTAATAAAATTGCCTTCAATTGCATTTTCGAATACATCAGAAAAATATTTTACCCAGCATTGATTATAGATATACATCTTTATAAATTGTCAGATAAATTTTAATTTATCATGGAATGGTGTCTAGATAGATATGGACTTCATTTATTTTTATAGATAGATAGATATTTTTATTATTAAATATTATATACTACATTTTATCTTACAACAATTAACTTATACTTAATAATAATTGTAATTTTCGCCTTTCGGCTTAAAATCTACTCTCCTTCTCCTCTAGTTAATATCTTCGTTGACTAATTTCCTTAATTTCCTCCCTTCTGTTTTTCACTTCTTTCATCCATTCATACCCCTTTCCTGTTTCATCCAAAATTTCCTTTCTCGTTTCCGTTCTGTGTCGTATTTCTTCACATTCTTCCAACAAATGTTCCATTGTCTTCTTACCTTCCCTGCACATTCTACATGTTCTTTCTTCCTCTTTCATCCAAAAATTATTGTCCCTCTCCTCATTTCCACATCTAAATCTCGCTATCACTTTTTTCTTCTCTCTACTGCCTTTTTCTGTCAGATACTGTGGTATTCTCACCGTCCAGGTCTTTTCATATTTGTTATTATACCTTGACTCTCTTATTTTTGTATTAACAGAATTGTCCACTTAACATTTTAAATTCAGGGCCTACTAAAATTTTTTTCGATCATATTATATTTTAAATGTATGTAATTTAGAAACCTACTAATTATCTTAAATATATACTAATAAATTCAGGTTAATTTAATATTATTTATGAAATTTATTTTATTAAAATTTGCAGTTTACAGTATTAAAAAAATGTATTTTTACTTTCAATTCTTATCGGCAAAATGTTGATGTATGCAAACTGTACATCACCCGTTTCCCCGTCTAAGGAGGTGTTGGCTTCATAACAAGTCGTCCTCGTTCAATCTCTATGTTATACTACCTCATTGGGTCTATTTGTCCGTTTTCCGTTACTGCGGCGGCCTGGTTGTTTAATCGTCACGACTTGTTTGATACCTAACTAGAAAAATTAATTGTCTAAAGTAGATAATTTTTTAACAGTATTAGACTATAATGGACTTGAAATTTCACCAATAGGCTAAAGATTTTAACATTAGTATTATCAATATTACTATGGATTCTGAAAATACAGTTTTAAAACGTGCAGCTAACCAACTATTACTAGAAAAACCAACAACTAAGAGTTGTCTAGTAAATGATAGTATTAATATCAGTAATAACAGTGTTTCTATGAATGAAGTGAATATAAAAACTGAACCACCCGATACAAAAGATGGAGTTATGTCTATGAACAAATCGTACGATGTACATGGAAGTATTTTAAATAAACCTATTTGTACAAATGAATTTATTGTTAAAAATGAATTGGTTAGTTTAAATCAAATACCCAGTAGTTCAATATGTTATAATATAGAGACAGTATATATAAAACAAGAGAAAATGGATGAAGAAATGTTTAGCGAAGAACAGAACGAACTGTCTGATGGGTATTCTGGTGATTTCAAGACGGCTGACTTCAAAAGTGAAACCCCACCAATGGACCCCAATTCTGGTAGTTCAGAAGGTGATAACTTGAAACAATGTGGAGACATGAATCCCGATGTAGCTGGACATTTGAATGCTAACAATCTATTGATTGGTATGTTTCATTTATGTATCGTACAATAAAAATGTCGGTAAAATTCCAGATAATGTAACGAGGGACGCAAAATTTTTTAGAATACTTGTAAATGTGTTTAGTTCCGAAGACTTTTTAAGCTAGATTTGAGCCATTTGGGTTTTTCTGTTATTAAACATTCACCAATTTAACCTGATTACTTATTTTTTAGCTTGTGTTATTTTTTAGAAAATTTTGTGCTGTTCAGAACTTTAACTGGAGTTCAATCAAAATTTGTAACACATCGATAGACAAAATGGCTCAAGCGTTCTGAAATTAATAGCGTATTCGATTGTTTCCTCTAACTACATACATAAAAGAAGGTGTTGCACTTAAAAAATAAAATGATTTAATAAGGATAGCTATTTATTATTCATTGTAAATCGAAGATTGTACATGTTAACAAATGGGGACAACTTTCACATTACTCGTTTCGATCAGCTGTTTTAAAGCGATCTCAGCGCCGCCATCGGCCATTATTGACTCCAATAGCCACATGTAGCAAAATTTATATTAGAAAATATCTATATTTTAACAACTAAATTTCTGTCTCAATTTATTTATTTATTTATTTATAACAATTTTGGCCACACAACAGGTAAAAATCCAATAATAATGTGGCACTAGAAAAAATTTACAAAATAATAACACTATCATAATGAAAAAAAAATAAATAAACAAAAGGTTTATACTTATCCACTTAAAGAATTAATAAATGACAACTGTCAAAGTTTAGTACAGAAAAATGTGCGATAAACGCCCAAGAAGCGCAAATTTCAATATTTCCGAAACAAGGCAACTTGTAAATCTTGTGTTATAGAAAATAAAGCTACTGACGCTGTAAATCTAAAAGATAAACAAGGGGCCTGGGAAAAAAATTGTATTATGTTTATTGCATCCTGCATACAGAATAGAAATACAAAAACACTGAAAATTAAATACGACCGTTTATTTATTTTTATATTTTAATTGGTGTAGTATTTGGTGAAGCAGGATATTAAATGCATTTTTCGCTAAGCGAAATCGATTAATAAATTCTTTCTTATCCCAATGGTTCTTATGATGTGGTCTAACACGAACTATGTATGGACGTTCTAAATGCTCTACAATTTCTTCATCATCGTCTGCTTGCAAATCTTATAAATCCATGCAGCATCCATGATTTCTTTCTTTAAAAATAAATCTAAATTATCTAAAAATAATCGAAAATATGTATTTTTTTTTTTATTTCAGTATAAATTAAAGTAGATTACTAAATTATTTTGAATTTATTTTGATATAGATAATTACACAATAAAATAGTACACATAATGGAAACAGGTGTATGTAATATGTGTACAAAGTGTAGGTATGTCTAATATGTGCATAGTACCTGTTATATTACATATTTTCCGTACATATGTTTATATTATGTACATCTATTTATCAATAAAATGTTTTTTGACACCTATCTGTCAAAATCTGTCACTTTTATCCAATGGATATTATTTATCAGTACCTACACGTTGTGAATAACTTATCCTATAGATAACTTAGTTACTCTGTAGATAAATAATTGTAGATACGCAAAAAAATCGTTTATTCCCTTGATAACAACTTATCCCATAGATAGTCAACTTTATCTATGATATCTGCAAAACCGACGAAGTCTTTGAGTACGGTGTTTCTATTAAATTCCTAGGAATATAAATAGACGGTCAACTCAGTTGGCACCACAACATTAGCAATTTGACCATTTCCCTGAAAAAAAAACTATCTACGTTTTTGTCAGGCTCAAAACTTCGGTCTCATTTGAAACATGACGTATTTTTTATTTTGCCGCGTTCCAGTCTCGTTTGTCTTACGGTATAGTCTATTGGGGTAGTAAGCTCATCGATCACCCGCATTTTCATAATCCAAAAAAGAGCCCTTAGAATTATGTATAATGTCCCCTCCAGGACCCACTGCCGGGAACTTTTTAAAAAATATAGAATCATGTCAGTGTACAGCCTATTTGTATATATCTGCCTGGTGTATGTTAAAGAAAACGTAGCCCAGTTTGTCACCGTTTCCTCAAGTCATTCTTTTAATGTTCGCTCAATAGACAATATTCGTCTCCCTAAAATAAGACTTGAGATGTCAAAACACGGTCTATACTCGGCTGCATGTTTCTTCTATTATTTGCCTTCTGTTGTCAGAAATGTGAATAACAGGACCTTTAGGAAAAAACTTAGAGAAGTTTTTCTTGAAAACTGTCTGTACAGCACTGATGAGTACCACAGCATTGATTAGAGTAAATACTAAAAATCTTCTCTTTTTAAGTACCCATCTGGCAATTGTATTGTAATTTTATAATTTATATTTCTAATAATTATATATGATCTTTGACTGGTGTAAACGCGTAAAACTTGCACAAACACTAAATAAAATTATTATTATTAATACAAGTTTTTTTGCAGCTACTGGCGCGTCTTGCAATGAATCAAACGAGAGCTGGGAGTCGTATTCCATTAACAAGCATAAACCACCCACGACTACAAGATCATCACATCTCATTAGATGCAGGGAAATTGGTTCTGAAGACAAACCATTCAAATGTGATCAGTGTGATAAAGCATTTTCACAGTCACCAAATCTCATTAGACACAGGAAAATACATTCGGAAGAAAAACCATTCAAATGTTATCAGTGTGACAAAGCATTTTCTCAGTCATCATATCTTATTAAACACAAACGAGTACATTCTGGAGAAAGACCATTCAAATGTGAGCTTTGTAAAAAAGCATTTTCAGCGTCTTCAAGTCTCTTTATTCACAAACGATTACATTCTGGAGAGAAACCATTCAAATGTGATCAATGTGACAAATCATTTTCACAATCATCAAATCTAATTTCTCACAAAAGTGTACATTCTGGAAAGAAACCATTCAAATGTGATCAGTGTGAAAAAGCATTTTCACAGTCATCCAATCTCGCTACTCACAAGAAAATAATACATTGTGGAGAGAAACGATTCAAATGTGATCAGTGTGATAAAGCATTTTTATTATATACAGATCTCACTAAACACGCACGATCACATTCTGGAGAAAAACCATTCAAATGTGAGCAGTGTTATAGAGCATTTTCACAGTCATCAGATCTCATCAGACACAAACGAATACATTCTGCAAAGAAACCATTCAAATGTGAGCAGTGTGATAAAGCATTTACAAGGTCTGCAAGTCTAATTATTCACAAACGATCACATTCTGGAGAGAAACCATTTAAATGTGATCAGTGTAATAGAGCATTTTCACAGTCATCAGATGTCATCAGACACAAACGAGTACATACTAGAAAGAAACCATTCAAATGTGGGCAGTGTTATAAAGCATATTCAAGGTCTTCAAGTCTAATTACTCACAAACGATCACATTCTGGAGACAAACCATTCAAATCTGATCGGTGATAACTAGCCCAGACAATATGTATTTTTTAATTCTTTTCTCAGATCGTGGATTATATATAATAAAAGAAATAACGCATTTACATGTATTATATACGGGTGAGGCAACACTTATGCTTAGGCAGACCAGATTTATTTTACAGAAATAAAGTATGCTAAAAAAATTTGATGTGAAGTGTGAATTTACACACATTGCAGGGTTTCGCAGGTATATAATAAGTAAAGGCGGCATGCTGAGTGTGTAGGACAAATTTAGCTTTGTAGTAATTACGGCAAAATGTACGATACTTTTAAAATAATTTATCGTCTGTTAATCTAAGAGCTTTAAAAACAAATTTTATGTTAAAATATTTTTTTGTTAATTTTAGTTCGAATAACTAATACCATTATTTAGGTTTCTAAATATGTGCAGTTTTTGTTTTTAATGTGGCAAGGTTCATTAATATTTTGAAAATTGCGCATATGGCTTCCATTGGTTGTTATAAGTCATATGCTCCGCCCCTCTGGTTTCGTATACATGACACACAGAATGAAAATATAAATTCAACAATTCTAACTGATTATTAAATTTACGTTCTTAAAAATTAAATGCAACATTTGCCAAAATATAACTAGAATTTTGACAAAATAATTTAAACAAAATATAGATAGAAATAAAACAAAAAATAAAATTGTCTCCTCTGCCCGGGAGCGAACTCTAGTTTTCTGCGTAGCAAGCGAGCAAGCTAACCATTAGACCATGATACGCCTTCTAGTATAGTGTGTTACGCAACTATAACTTTTGTACATCGTCAACCAAAAAAACACAAAAAATGCGTTATTTTCCGAAAACAATCTGATCAAAAATACCTGTTATACTATTCCGGTTCACACAAATGTACATTCCTTAGAATTTTTCAGATTTTTAGTTTAAACTATATAGGCTACAGGTGTGGGACAATTTTTTTTTTGCAAAATTTTGACAAAAATCGCTTAAAAATAATTTATTTTGCAAAAATAAATTTTTTATCGTTAGCCACGTACTAAGGGCTTTCATTTGATACCCTACTCAGAATTTAAAGAATATATATTTTTTTAGATGAGCACATATTTGTTTATATTTTTAGGGGGATATGTTTTTTAGATGTTTTAGTATTTTTCCTATGTGCGGGTCAAAGAGTTGTATAAGCATGCCATATTTCAACTCTCTAGGTTTAGCCGTTTGGCTACAATTTTCACCGAACAGACAGACAGACGACAAAATGACGGTATAAGGGTTTTTTGTCATACCTACAAAACCCTTAAAAAGGTCTTCACTCTTAGAAACATAAGTGATAAGCAAAAAAAGAACGGTGCTCGTTCTAAAAATACAAGTGATGAGCAAAAAAAAAACGGTGCTCACTCTAAAAATACAAGTGTTGAGCAAAAAAAGGTCTTCACTTTAAAAATACAAGTGATGAGCAAAAAAAGGTCCTCATTCTAGATATGCAAAAGAGTATATTGAGAGTTCTTTTATAAAAAGTAAGAGTAAAGAGGATACTACTTAGAAAAGAGTATAATACTTTAAAAAAAGAGTACGTCTGGTCAGCCTACTTATGTTCATCTTGATTATATCTTTAATAAAAAGAGTTATAAAAATATTGTTCAAATAAAACTTATTCGGGGTAATGGGGGTCAGTTTATAGTAATATCATTTTTTTTATTTTTTTTTTTTTGCAATCAGCATTTTAGTTAATATCTATTTTTCAAATTACACTAAACATATTATTTAACACAATATTATAAAGCTATTTTCTCTTTTCAACGGTGTTAAACTTTTATATCCTAATATAATATGTTTGAGAAAAGCGATTGTGGTCTTAAAAATAATAAGTGATTAGTGACTCATAACAGTAATTTACCTATTGTACCAAATGTTATTTTTGTTACCTTAATTTTATGAATATTTTCAATTTTGGAGCAAAAAATATATATCTTTGATAAGTATATACTAATATATACAGTTCAGATACTTTATATTATAGAATAATGATTTTATAAATATATAAATAAGGATTCGAAGATATATTTATAGGTTATGTTTTAAAATAATATGAAAATCGAAATATATTTTGTATTTCCTTAACTAAAACTAAGTAATCATTAATATTTAGTTTCAGAATACATAATGGTGTATTGCATTGCTCCAAATTGGAACCATTACAACCACATACTTAATTGCAAAATTTTCGTGATTTGACATTTAAAGGGTCGGTTTCTGAAAGCTTAGTTAACTATAACAAAATAGTTATAAAATGGCTGCTATGGTTACTTATGGGATTGAAATATTGTGACCGTAGTGGACCATTTGATTATGGTTAAGCTTTCAGAAACCGGCCCAAAATGTAAAACAAAAATAGATAAAATAAGAACATATTGTTTCTTCATACTATTTAGAAATGGCAAACAGACTTATTGCACTGTTACTTGTCATACAAACGATTATTAACGTGAATTTTTCAAAAATAACCGGAAAAATAATATTGTTTTGCAAAATTAATGAAATATTATATTATAATGTATAAAATAAAAATTTTAATAAATAAATATTGACTTGTAGTTTTGATATGAAGCATTTTCTTACTTTGAAAACTTAATTTATACTTCCAAAATACAATTTAAATAAAGCATTATGCTTAATTCCAATAAATGGAAATCAAAGGCAAGGTGGCAGCACGGAAGGCCATTTTGTGACGTAGTTACTAATATTGTCTATAGGTGCTTTCCAGATAGATGTGAAATACTCTGAACTACTCCGAACTGTTCTACTCCAAACTACTCTGAAATTTGTTGCATGTGGAACACTTTAGTTGAGTATTTAGTGGAAAGAGGCGCTGCTATCTTACGAATTAACAAATTTCAAAGAAAAACTATCCTAAATGTACAAATTATTTTAAATTTTACATATTTATTATAAGATAAATGGATTTTATTTAATTTTTAAAAATACACAGTTCTAAATGCGTGATGAATCTTTAACAAGTTTGAATTGCATCAGCTGTTTACCCCCACTACAAAGGAACTCTAAGTTCTAAAATAAAGGTAGGTACTTCAGGGGTCGGGGGAAATTCAGGTGTAGTTGAGAGTAGTTAACAACTAGCGAACTATTCGGAGCAACTCCGAGCTACTCTTTACAGTTGGGTGACCATTTTCTTAAGAAGGCAAAGCGGGACGGAGAAAAAAAAATAGGTCCTCATCTCCCAAATCCAAGTGAAGAGAAAAAAAAAAGGTCCTCACCTCCCAAATCCAAGTAAAGAGAAAAAAAAGGGTCCTGATTTTCTCAAATACAAGTTACAATGCGGGACAAAATGTTAAAATGCGGGACGCATCTTAATGCGGGACAAAATGTTAGAATGCGGGATAGTCCCGCAGAAAGCGGGACGAATGGTAACCCTGCTTTACAGCAACCTGGAAAGGCCCTTATTTGACCGTTCTCCGTTACTGCCTCGGCCTGGTTGTTTAATCGACACGGCTTGTTTGATACCTAACTAGAAAAATTAATAATCTAAAGTAAATAAGTTTTTAACAGTTTTGAACAGTATAGACTATAATGGACTTGAAATTTCACCAATAGGCTAAAAATTTTAAGATTAGCATTAACAATATTACTATGGATTCTGAAAATACAGTTTTAAAACGTGCATCTAACCAACTATACCAACTATTACTAGAAAAACCAACAACTAAGAGTTGTCTAGTAAATGATAGTATTAATATCAGTAATAACAGTGTTTCTATGAATGAATTATACATAAAAACTGAACCACCCGACACGAACGATGAAGATATGTCTATGAAGAAATCTAACAATGTGCATGGAAGTATTTTAAATAAACCTATTTGTACAAATGAATTGGTTAGTTTAAATCAAATACCCAGTAGTTCAATATGTTATAATATAGAGACAGTATATATAAAACAAGAGAAAATGGATGAAGAAATGTTTAGCGAAGAACAGAACGAACTGTCTGATGGGTATTCTGGTGATTTCAAGACGGCTGACTTCAAAAGTGAAACCCCACCAATGGACTCCAATTCTGGTATTTCAGAAGGTGATAATATGAAACAAAGTGGAGACATGAATCCGGATGTAGCTGGATATTTGAATGCTGACAATTTATTGACTGGTAAATTTCATTTATATAGCTTACAACAAAAATGTTGGTAAAGTTCCAGTTAATGTAACGAGGGACGCAAAATTTTGTAGAACACTTGTAAATGTGTTTAGTTCCGAAGACTTTTTAAGCTAGACTTGAAACCTTTGGGTTTTTCCGGTTATTAAAAATTCACCATCTTAACCTGATTACTTATATTTTAGCTTGTGTTACAATTTTGTGCTGTTTGGAACTTTAACTGGAATTAAATTAAAATTTGTAACACGTTGATAAACAAAATGGCTCAAGCATTCTGAAATTAATAGCGTATTTGATTGGATACTCTACTATGCACTCAGGTCACTCGGCGAGCAAGTTTCGTATTCAATTGGCTCAGTAATCGATAGCCCTCTAGAGTTGTTGAAATTTTCGTATTTGATTTGGAAGGTTACTGCTCTGAGAGTGCACTGCGAGCACTTTTTCTTGCTCTGGCTAAAGAGTCAGAGCAGCGTCGAGCAATATGGCGCGTAACGATATTTCAAAGCTATGTTTATTAGAACTTTTATTAGAAGAATTAGGTTTTTAGAAGAATTTAGAAATTAGAAAATTAAAAGTATTTTTTTTAATTGATAAGTTAAAAAACAATTGCGTTTCTATTATTTCGGGAGGGGGGGGGGGTTGTTGAACCCCTCTTTCTCTGGCAGCGGCCTTAGTATGATTCGTACAAAATAACGAATAAAATGTTCTAAATTATAGTAGAAAATAAATTTCTAATACAAATAAAAGCATTTAAAAATTTTTCATTCGGAACTGAACCGAAAAGACCGTTATTTTTGCCGGAACGAAAACCGGAACCGAACCGATATTTATTTTTTTAATTGAAGCGGAACAAAAACCGAAGCGAAAAAAATAACGGTTCGAAGCCCTGTAAATTATTGCAATCACAGAAATATAATAATAAAATTTATACATAAAGTATAATCCTGCACTGTTTACGCAATGAAATAATTTTATTTTTAAATAATTAATAATAACAGTAATTAAAACGTATTCGATTAGGAGTTATTCTGGCGTGGTCGCTAGTAAAATTCGGATAGAGCATGACGTCATTTGCTCGCTCGCAGAGCAATTCCAGAGTGGTCCAATCGAATACGCTATAAGATTTTGACAACCATTGTACAGCCCGACAGATCTCTCGTAGCCGGGCTTGAAACATGCGCGTGAAATTTGTAGTGGGGATTATAACTTTGGCGAATTGCATTATTTCCTACAGACGCTATTACAGTCAAGTGCATAAGCGCAACATTCAAAATATGTTAAATATTTAAAATCATGGAGACAAAAAGCAAACTAGGTGGACGTGCTATTAATAGTCGAAGTCGAGAAATAATTAGAAATGTTCTTGATTTTTGTAAGCCTTTATTATTTACAATCTACTGGAAATTGCTGGAGTTTGGAAAAAGACGCGGGACGGGGGTGCTCTAGCCAATAAAGAAGTCGACAAAGTGAACATCAAATACAGTAATCACTTAAATCACGTTTCTATAGATTTGTTGTTCGACTGTAATGGGAGGAACTTGTGTTTGTAGACGTACCTAAGTGATAAATATAATGTACACGTGTAAGAATTTGAATTTGTTTCTTTGACTGTTCTCTGTATCTGATATTGTCTTTCATAGTGCCCTCTCTATGCGCACCATAAGCCACGCCCGGCCACGACAGGGCTGTCCGGCTGTACGTTTTACTTCGGTTTTTGAGAAGACGTCTGAAGCCGTCGCGTTTCTGTTGAAATAATTCATATTATGAACAATGTGTTTGTTTACTAATTTTTTAACAGATTTGTCGAAAAGTACTGTTTTTCAAGTTTTCAAAACAGACCTTGCCTAGGTTATTTAATGTTTCATGTTGTTATTTATTTTTAAGTGACATTTTCTGTAAAAACTAAAATATATAATACATTTTTCAAAGATATAAAAATGTAAGAAATGAGATTTTTGTATTTAGAATGACACAAACAATCAAAATGTAATGAAAATGGTATTTTATAATGACAATTTGGTGAAACATGGCTACTTGATAAAAAATGTTTTTGTTTGCAGCTAGTGGCGCGTCGTGCAATGAATCAGACGAGAGCTGTGAGTCGTATTCCATTAACAAGCATAAACAACCCACGACTACAAGATCATCACATCTCATTAGATGCAGGGAAATAGGTTCTAAAGACAAACCATTCAAATGTGATCAGTGTTATAAAGCATTTTCACAGTCACCAAGTCTCACTAGACACAAGAAAATACATTCGGGAGAGAAACCATTCAAATGTGATCAGTGTGATAAAGCATTTCCTCAGTCATCATATCTTATTAAACACAAACGAAGACATTCTGGAGAAAAACCGTACAAATGTGAGCTGTGTGAAAAAGCATTTTCAGCGTCTTCAAGTCTCCTTTCTCACAAACGAATACATTCTGGAGAGAAACCATTCAAATGTGATCAATGTGACAAAACATTTGCACAGTCAACAAATCTTAAATCTCACAAAAACGTACATTCTGGAACGAAACCATTTAAATGTGATCTGTGTGATAAAGCATTTACACAGTCATCCAATCTTGTTACTCACAAAAAACTACATTCTGGAGAGAAACCATTCAAATGTGATCAGTGTGGTAAAGCATTTTTACTGCTTTCAGATCTCACTAAACACAAACGATCACATTCTGGAGAGAGACCATTCAAATGTGATGAGTGTGATAGTGCATTTTCACAGTCATCAGATCTCATCAGACACAAACGAATACATTCTGGAAAGAAACCATATAAATGTGATCAGTGTGATAAAGCATATACAAGGTCTTCAACTCTAATTACTCACAAACGATTGCATTCTGGAGAAAAACCATTCAAATCTCATATCAACGAGTCATATATTATTTTTGAATAAAAAATCAATTTTAATATTATTTCGTAACATTTATTAGTGTAAAAAAAAGATGTAACACATGATTTTATAAGGAATAGTATATTAAAACACAAGTTTTATAAAGCATGATTTTGCCACACACGTCTAGGTTATAAAACGAGTCGCAAAGCGACGAGTTTTCTAATAGACAAGTGCAGCAAAGGGCCTTCTGAAACGAGTTTTTTATACAATCTTTTCTACTTTGCCATTTATTCTTTAATTTGATAAATTTGTATTAATAGCAAACAGTATCATTTTATGCAATATTTGTTATATATTGGTATCACTGATTTGTTGTTTTGAAATGTGCTGTTAGCTGTCAATTGAGTTTTTGTTTTCTGCAACATAGCTCTCTGGCGAACGTGTAATTCAATGAGGTAGTATAACATAGTGACTGAACGAGGACGAGTTGTTATGAAGCCAGCACCTCTTTAGGCGGGGAAACGGGGGTTGCCCCGAGGAGTTGTACAGTTTGCATACATCAATGTTTTGCCGATATGAATTGAAAGTAAAAATATATTTTTTTAATACTGTAAACTGCAAATTTTAATAAAATATATTTCATAAATAATATTAAATTAACCCGAATTTATTAGTATATATTTAAGATAATTAGTAGGGTTTCTGAATTACATACATTTAAAATACAATATGATCGAAAAAAAAGTTTAGTAGGCCCTGAATTTAAAATGTTAAGTGGACAATTCTATAAATACAAAAATAAATGAGTTCCATGTCTATCTAGACACTTTTTTTTCCCGATCTTATTTTATAGCAATGCTTCAGACACTTTCTAAATTTAAAACGGGCAGATATTATATCATTTAGTCCATGATAAATTAAAATTTATCTGACAAATTATAAAGATGTATATGTATAATCAATACTGGGTAAAATACTTTTCTGATGTATTCGAAGTACTGAATACAAATACTTTTTTTAAGGAAAAAATATGTAACATTTTAATTAAACATTACTTTTTAGTATTTAAAATACTACCTAGTTGAAATACAGTTCGCAACTCTTAAAATGCAATTTACGGCAATATTATTAAAATTTGAAAGGTGATGAAAAAGTAAAATAGTAAAATAGAAAAAATAACACAACAAAACAATTATAAACACAATACGGCGCCGGCGTTTTTCTTAGCAATAGCTGAATAAAATATGTATATCAGGCAACTTGTTATACTCCTCGGGGTAAATCCCCCTTTCCTCTCGACAGGGTCTTGGTTTAATAACAAACAATGCTAATGCATAGAGCGTACTGGGTCTATTTATATGACGACAATGGCGTAATTATATTTTAGTAAAAAATTTTAACATGTCTGAAGAAGATATTTATTATATCCCACCCGAATTATGGGAATTGGTAAATACCTTGAAAAATTTACTTCCCCGGAAGTCAAGAGAGGCATACGACAGAGAATATAACTTATTTGGGGAAGGTTCATAGAACACCACTATAATATTGGCGGGGGGGGGGTAGAAGTAACCTCATACACCACCTCCTGACGTTGATGAAAAAGTAAAATAGAAAAAATAACACAACAAAACAATCAAACACAATACGGCGCTGGCGCCGACTTCAAAAGTAATTTCCGCAGGAGGGGTAGTTAAATAAAAAATAATAATAAATATGAGGGGCGGGGGTTACACACCGCAAAATATATACGGGGGTTCTATAAAGGGGTTTAAAAAATACGTTAAAAACCCCGAATTATGAAGCCTTGAGGCGCTAAGGCCAAAAAACTATATAAAAATATTAAATCCTTTCAAGAAACACTGCAAAAAATCATAAGTCGAAATACAATATATTCGCCTTTACATGGTAAAAATGAACACCAGTTGTATTTTTCCTGTTTTCCGAGCATTTTTTTTTTTTATTTAAAGGTAATCTACGATTTACAAGATATGTAATAATATACTATTCTAAGGAAATTTCAATGAAATTTTTAGTTTTTAATTGCATTTTTAATTCTTTTTGACTGTCTGTCAATATAATAGCAACAAAAATATGGTAAATATATTAGTAAAAATTTATATCTCTTAATATATCAACGGATGATTAAATCATCAAGGCAAATTTTGGGTGGGGTAAGTGTTGGAAATATCATTCACACTAATTTTGAATTATTTCAATGGTTATTTTCATGGCAACGGTGTTGTTGTATTTTTAGAAAAATGACAGTTCTATAAAGCAGATATTTAATAAATGTATTTTAAGTTTCTGTAAATAAAAGTAGCATATTAAGTTTAATTGCCAGTGTATTTTTATTCTCCTATTACGCTGTTAACACTGATCATGTCAACAGTAAGTGCTTTTTTCAGTCTTTTCTTGGACGTAAAAAATCACTTTCCATAAAATGCAACGAACAAACGTGCATGCATGGGCTTGCATTTTTGCCCATATTTAGTTTTTGGGTCCAAAAAACCTACGATCCACTTTCTCTCTGCCTCCAAACGTCGTTTAAATTGATATTTTTTTCGATTTAGGTAAATTATGGAATGTTTAAGAGGGATTCTTCCTTATTCACAATTTATGGCACACAACAAAATTGATTGTTTTTTTTTCCATGATTCACAAAAATAAAACACAAACAACAAAAAACACGTATTTCTCCATTAAACAAAACAAAACAATGTCACTTTCGTATCTTCCGCAAATTTCCACCAGATGTCAGGGCGTTTCCCATATACAGGGTGAGTGGGGAGGAATGGGCCGAACTTCAGGAATGTATTGTACATGTCAAAATAAGTAAAAAAAACTCTAACGTTGTTGTGCGATTGTCTTTTATTTTAGAAATACTGCAGTCGATATTAAAGAAAGGCATGAAACAATCAGGAGAGCAACGGGCGCTCTTCGTAGGCGAAGTAGACTATGTTTACAATTTACGGTGATATTTTTGAAAACTTGTTAGCACACCGAAATTAAAACGATGTTCGATAGAAAGTGTTTTGATTACGTTATAACTTGAGAATAAAAGACAATCGCATAACAACATTAGTTTTTTTTACTTATTTTTACATTGACGTGTTAGCCCTTTCTTGAATTAATGAAAACACTGCCCGACGCTCAACTCGGGGGCAAACAGATAAGAATACCCCAGGGTAAAATAAATAAAAAACACAAAAAAATACTTCTAAACACGATTTAATCGTAAACTCTCTCGCTGTACGTCTTACTCACTCCACAGTCCACAAACAAGTTTCCTTGCTTCTCCTATGCTACCATACTCCTGCCGCCATCATGCGGCAACCCCACCAACTACAGCCACAAGCGTGTAATGCCTAGGGGGCACCACGCGTCAACATGTACAATAAATTCCTGAAGTTCGGCCCATTCCTCCCCTCTCACCCTGTAGATTCGACAGTTACATTTATAATAAAGTGAGCATATGAAGTAGGAGTGCGTTGTTTTATTTGTCCTATAAAGTCTGTGCCTGCTTCACATAATAATGCACAAAAGAACACAAATATAAAATGGTCAAAAGGAAAAAGATATTTCAGCCAAAACATATATGCTTTATTTGGTTAATACAAAGTTGTTTACATTAAATTAGGTACAGGTAAAAAAAAAAAAAAAACAATGTCTGTCAAAAATAAATTACCAGTTCTCTTTCTATACAATTTCTAGAGAAATGTGTAGATATTAAGTATTCATATAAATGTTTTAAGTTCAAAGTATAATATTTTATATTCTCTGTGAGTATAACCTAGCAGCAACTTTATAACCTGTGAAAATTTTCATTTACAAACAGCAAATTTTATCATAAAATGGATTCACATATATTTATACACTTTTTTTAATACTCGGTTATTATTCAAATATACTGTATACAGCAAGAAAATTTAAATTCGACCAAAAATTGTTTATAAATCAATACTGTTTACATTTACGTTGACAGATGACTATCCTTTTTCGTGTCGAAAGTTCAGAAGGCGATAATGGCGCCGTTACGGTAATTATAGTCGCGAATAAGAAAACCCAAAAAATGGTAAACATACATAACAAGAACATACTGCAATGTTTTACATGATGCACTTCCTATAACTAGGGTGACCAGATTTCAGTGAAGGGAAACTGGGACACAGGGGAAAAAAAAAGAAGGTCTTTGTTTCCTCCCAGATCCAAGTGAAGAGCAAAAGAAAAAGGTCCTCATCTCCCTAAATTTAAAGTGAAGAGAAAAAAAAAAAGGTCCTCACATCTCAAATTCAAAGTGAAGAGCAAAAAAAAAACAAAAAAGGTCCTCACCTCCCAAATTCAAAGTGAAGAGCAAAAAAAAAAGGTCCTCACCTCCCAAATTCAAAGTGAAGAGCAAAAACGAGTCCTCACCTCAAAAACCGGGACAATCGGCCGTCCCGAGAACATTTTTCAGGACACCGGGACAATTGACCTAAAACCGGGACGGATGGTCACCATACCTATAACAAAATTTACCGCCTCCTTCTTTTGGATACCTATAAAAAGACATTTGTAGGTTATTTTGAAACTGTCCTAGGCTTTATTATTTATCACACTTCAAAGGTCTCTCTACAGATTGCTTTCGTTTGTTTCAAACCACACGCCTCTTTGTTTTTTAATATTCACCATTGACGTCATATAAATAGACACAGCACGCTCTATGCCTTAGCATTGTTTGTTATGAAGCCAAGACCAAGCGGAGACGAAAGGGGGATTTGCTCCGAGGAGTGTAACAAGTTGCCGAGAGTGTAATTTACATTTATTTTTAATTATTTTAATTAATATATTCCAATTTCAGAACTTGACATCAGAATTTGACATTTCATTCAGTGTTACCAACCTCCAATAACTAAAATTCGGGTGTTGAAATGGACCTTCTTATAGCACTCAAATGAATGTTGAAATGAGCGTCTTATGAACGCAAAGTAGAAAAAAATAATTTGCCACATTGATCACATTTGAATGATTTCTATGCAGTGTGGACTCGTTTGTGAGTATTAAGATTTGATAACTGTGAAAATGATTTTTCACACTGATCACATTTGAAAGATTTCTCTCCAGAATGTACTAGTTTGTGACAATTGAGATGTGATAACTGTGAAAATGATTTGTCACAGTCATTACATTTAAGTGGTTTCTTTCCAGAATGTATTCGTTTGTGAGTAACGAGATGTGATGAATATGAAAACGCTTTATCACAGTGATCACATTTGAATGGTGTTTCTCTTGAATGTAATGCTTTGTGGCGAATAAGATTTGCAGACACTGCAAATGCTTTATCACACTGATCACATTTGAAAGGTTTCTCTCCAGAATGTACTGTATGTTTGTGAGTAATCAGATTGGAAGATGCAGAAAATGCTTTGCCACAGTGATCACATTTAAATGGTTTATCTCCAGAATGTACTCGTTTGTGTGTAACAAGATGTGATGAATGTGAAAATGATTTATCACACTGATCACATGTGAATGGTTTTTCTCCAGAATGTACTCGTTTATGAGTAACAAGATTTGAAGACAGTGAAAACACTTTATCACATTGATCACATTTGAATGGTTTCATTCCAGAATGTAATCGCTTGTGAATAATGAGACTTGAGGACACTGGAAATGCTTTATCACACTGATCACATTTGAATGGTTTGTCTCCAGTATGTAATCGTTTGTGATAATTAAGATTTGATGCATGTGGAAATGCTTTATCACACTGATCACATTTGAATGGTTTTTCTCCAGAATGTATTCGTTTGTGAGAAATGAGTCTTGAAGACGATGAAAATGCTTTATCACACTGATCACATTTGAATGGTTTCTCCCCAGAATGTAGTCGTTTGTGAATAACGAGATTTGATGAGAGTAAAAATGCTTTATCACACTGATCACATGCGAATGGCTTCTCTCCAGAATGTACCTGTTTGTGATAATTGAAATTTGATACATGTGAAAATGCTTTATCACATTCATCACATTTGAATGGTTTCTTCCCAGAATGTACTCGTTTGTGAATAACGAGATTTGATGCGTGTAAATAAGCTTTATCACACTGATCACATTTGTATGGTCTCTCTCCAGTATGTAATTGTTTGTGAGTAATGGGATCTGAAGATATTGGAAATGCTTTATCGTACTGATCATATTTGAATAGATTTTCTTCAGAATATATTTCCTTGTGTCTAAAGACATTGGAACTCTCATCTAATTCATTGGGGGATGTTTCATTAGCTGCAAACAAATGCGAATTTATTAATGAGACAAAAATCAGTTGTTGAAATAGTTATTATCTAATATAAAATGGTCCTACATGTGGCTGTATATATTAAGTTGGAGGGAGAGTTCGGTCATATTTAAATAAAAATATTTTAAGATATTTAAAAAAGTAGATATTTAATATTATCCAATAATATAATTTTTATTATTTGTAACAACTTGTTGCCATCTTTCAGGTAACCTATCAATTCCTGTTTTGTAAAAATTCTCGTTCTTGGAATGAAAATAGTCAGTAACTGCTTTAGAAACACTTTCGAAAGAATTATTATTTTTTTGTTCCAGTTGCAGAGATCTGAATAGGTAGTAATCTGATGGCGTAATATATGGTGGGTGACTAAGAACTTCCCATCCAAACAAACTAAGTTTTTGTTGTGTCACCATTGCGATATGCGGTCTAGCATTATCTTGATGGAACACGATTCCTTTTCTGTACGCTAATACTGGCATTCTTTGCTTGATAGCTGCATGCAATTTATCGAGTTGGTTGCAGCACAGATCCGCAGTGACTGATGAGTTGCTGATGATGTTCCAGGTTTGCAGTAAGCTTTTCTTCTCTTAATATTCTCGTAAAGAATCCACTTTTCATCTCCAGTAATCAGCCTTTCCAGAAACCACATTGTGTCTAATGAGATGTGATCTGCATTATTTTACACGATCTGATAAATTCTTTTGGGTCAATTCATGGGGGACCCACATGCTTTGTTTTAAGACAAAACAAAGAGATTTAATGTGGTAACCAGTAGTTGTATGATGGATGCCAAACTATTTTGCAATTTCTCTAGTTGTTAGATGTAGATTTTGCTCGCATCTGTAGATGGACCGCAAAACATTATTATCGATCTTGGATAGTCTTCCAGATCGAGTATCTTCTTTTAGGCTCAGATCACCGGAACGAAATTTTGTAAACCATCTTTGGCAAGTACACTCTCTTCCAAATAATGCACATAAGTTTTCACATGCAACTGATGCGTTGCTACCCCTTTCGAAGTTATGCAACATAGAATGTCGTAAATACACTTTATTTACTGACATCATGCTCACTCTACATATGGTAAGATACTGATGTATTTGAAACAATTCTTTTTATATTCAACAACATATAATAAAAGATATATTAAAAATATCTCCATGACTCATAAGCCACTCGTGTCTTTTATTTACAAGCAAAATCAGTTGTTTATTTAAAATACGACAGAACTTTCCCTCCAACCTAATATATACAGCCACATGCAGACTACGGACGTTTACTCGTTTATTGTGTTAGCTAGCTCTACTGACCAGTGACCAGTGTTTGGGATAGTTTAATTTCTAATATATTACCTTCACATTCACTGTTATCCACAGGTTCAGACTTGACGTCGATCCTTTCAGTACTTTCATTATAAACGACACCTGTAACTCCATCTGTGAAACCTGAAATAAACACATCATAGTGAAATATAAACGAATTACTCACTGTAAAATATATATTTAATTTTTTCAAAATTAAAAATCGTGTATGGTCTGTAATAAATTTGTTGAGTTGTTACATGTTTCAGATTTTGCATCAGTCCACATACTTGAAACTTTCAATCTCACAACTGAATTCTTATTCAAATCTTTATCATATTTGCTTGTAAAATCGGCTGCTGCCTTTTGCAATCCAGTAACGGTCATTGATTCTAAGGACGAGCCAAAAAGAAAAGAAAAATCTTCAAATATAATTTTCATTTGTTTATAACGCCAGTCTGTTACAGCATGTAAAACTTCAAAATCGTTGTACATTTGCATTGCAAACAAATTTTCTGGACTTAGATTTGTACTTTTTTCTTCTTTAATTCGTTGTTTGGAAAATTCAGATTCTATATTTATTTCCAAAACGACTTTTTTTGCATCCACAAAAATTTGTTCAAACCTTGGTATCCTGTAGACCTTGTAAACTGCAACGCAGACCATTAATTAATTTTGTTGCATGGTCTATAGATATATTTTTTTGTTGTAAGGCTTTATTTGTTCGGTCAATGCATTGTAATATATTATTCCATACAGAAAGAGAGCAAATAAATTTGTAATTAATTTGCAATAATAAACCTTTTGCGTTTGATACTGCGTCAGAGTTTGACAAATCAGTTTCAATTCTTTCACTGAAACCCTGAAAACCCTTTGAGTGATCGTTTTAAACCTTTCATTAGATTTCCCCACCGCGTCGTTGAAGAAGAAAAATAGTTGAACAATCTTTGGATGGTGCCAAAAAAGGAAACCATTTCTGGCGTTGTGGATGCCGCATGAACGCCAGCAAAGAAAATAACTGAGATCTTTTTTTTTTTTTTTTTTGGGAGGCTTTCTGGGCCCCCCTTCGATCTGGGCTTTGGGCAAGTGCCCCTGCCTAGTTACGGCCCTGTCTACTAATTTATTTTAGAGTAAAAATTGTAAGTATAAAAAATGTACTTTAGAACAAAATGTGTAAGTACAGAACTAAAAGTTGCATTGAAAAATCCTAATCAAATCAGTTTCTTTTACAAAATAGACACAAAATGAAATTGACAATATGTGGCCACTTACAGATTGCAAAGTAACTCGAGACCAGTTTAGCATTTACACTATGAAAACACTTTAAATATTAATAGATAACATAGATATCAATTAAACTAGTTATACTGACCAGTGGTTGTGAAGGCTGCGCTCTCTGTAACTTCCTCTTTAATTCCTGCAATAAACAGATCGCAGTCAAATATAAACTAATTGTTATGAAATACATCACATAAGATGTTCACTAAACAAAGATGCTAGATATTCGTCTGAATAAATGTGCTCATTACTAACCATTTTCCCATTCAGCTACGTGCTCTATTTCAGTATTCACTTCATGGTCATCAGTTTCTTCATATTCTGTTTTAATATAAATCTCTTCTATTAAACCACTTGGTTTCGTATCATTCATATTTATTACTGAAACAAACACTCCAATTTTTTTGTAATCTACAAAAAAGCAAAATGATTGCTAACTACACCCAGCCTGAATTATTAACTTCAATATATAGCAGTCCGTGCGGATCACTGGGCGATACGTCTTGTGTAAAATCACTTAAAGTAGGCTTTATACCCTTTTCACACTAGATCTTTAAGACGATTGAACTTAAACTTCATCGATGTTTAATATCGGTTTGCTTTCACACTTGATGTTTAATTTGAAGAAGAAATCTCCATGTAAAGCTAGTATGTATTGCCAACATAATTTCATATCGTTTGAATTTATTCTGTCATTATTTTGTATATCGAGGTTAGGAGAAGTTTATTTTTTATATTTATTTAAATAATAACGCAAATAATCTTCTCATAACCTCGATATATAAAATGATAACAGCTGAACATAGATAAAAGAAGAGAAGCACAAATTCAAGGAGTATTTTTTTATAATGGGAATTAAGTTGGCAATGCGGGCGAAGTTTAAGACGCAGATCTCTGTCTTAAACATCGGTCGTGTTTAGACGAGGCCGTACGGTTTCACATTAGCGGTTAAAGATCCATTCACTTAAACATCCGATCTTAAAGATCTAGTGTGAAAAGGGTATTACAGAACAAAAATCAGCAACAGTGACAAGCTTGCCCAGTAACACGTTTTTCATCAATGATTACATTCAGCAGACTCATCGATGACTTCCCGGTACAAACTTACTGGTGAATTTTACCGAATGTAAATTTTTAGACAGCCCTGTCGAACGGTATATATGAAAACTACAATATCTAAACAATGACCGATGATTGAGAACTGACACGCTTGGATACGCAGTCTGGTGGTCAAATATTGTACTACGCGACTGTAGTACTGTTTGAAATTATTACATATTTTCTAGTGTTGATTTTTTGTTAGAATGTCGATAGATACATTTTCATAAAATAAAAATGTACTGTGCTTAAATTAACTTGTTCGTTGTTAGCATACTGACAGCTGAATACTAGACAATTCAGCCATTTTGCCTTGAAAAACAGCGCCGCCAACGGTAATGTCACTTCTCAATAGTGACAGTAATAAACAGATGAAAAGTGTCCCCCCCCCAAGAAGGAAGGAAATTTAAATAAAAACACACAAACACACTAGAAAATTTTAAAAATAGAGATGAGAACCTTTTTTTTAGATTATCACTAAATAAAAATAAATAAATAATTTTGTCTTCCGGGCCCCCCCAACTAAAATTCCTGGGTGCGCTACTGTCTTATTGCATTTCTTTCTATGTAACATACTGTATACTTGTATTTCTTTTGTACCACTTTTGTATTCATATTATAAACCGTGGAAGCCTATAATCTGTTACCTGTTGGCTTTCCTCAAAACAGAAAAAAAAAAAATAATAATATAAATATACTAGGACACAAAGGTTATTTGTGTTTTGAGATAGGACTCTTAAGATTTAGTTTTATTTATTAATAAGTGTTAGTGATAAGAGTTCATAAGACTCCAACGTTTAAAAATAAGTGTTTATTGTCAACTGACAATAACTGAAGCGCCTCTAGTGAGATTTTGAGAAACTGACAGGTGGAGGACAGTCGAGTTTGTTTACTGTTGTTTTCATACCGAGTTTTTAAATGAATGTCTTTAAAATTGCAAGAAAAAATTAAATGCAACGTGAATTGTTGTGTTTATCTTTGCAATGCAAAAGTAGGTCGTGATAGAGTCCTAAGTTTTCATCGTGTTCCAAAACGTGGCAAAAAGCCTTATTACCTTCAATTATAACCCTAGAGGTTACTTGGGCACTGAGAAAACGGAAAATTTCATTTAACGCAACCCTCATATTGAATAATAAATTAATTTCAATAAATATCACATGAAGATACCATTGAACCTGTCAAAAATATCCTATCTGCGTCCAAGATTATTAAAGTAAAGGTTGTCTCGTAACGTTCTGACCAATCAGAGCGTGAGAGGGAATACGTCATACGGATTAGTTCAAACTAGAATACAGAATTAATATAAATGCTGATAATGTTATACTGATTTATATAAAAATTAAGGTGATGGGTATTTGTATTATAGTTAATAAATAACAATAAAATCGAATTCAAATATAATTTTACGAATATTCAAATAAAAATAGAAAAACAAATTGCTATAATAATATAGTAATTAATAAAATTGAAGGTTTTATCAGTTTTTAAAAACGGCTGGACGTATTTTAACGAAATTTGGTACAATAGAGTAGAACCAGGATCAAATATAGGCATGATATCTCAAAAAAAAAATTCTTAGGGGGTGTTTCTGGGTAAAAACTGGTATTAAAAAACTTAAAATATTTCATTCATAAACAGAACTATCTTAACAGAAAAAACTATACAATAAAAATTGTTTATAAGAAAACAAATCTTATTTGTTTTATGCATTTATTCAATTTGATGAATATTAGGGTAGTTTCAGGGGGACACCCTAAAACTAAAATATTGAAATATTTCACTTATTATTCTCTTCACATCAAAAATGAATGTAAAATATTTTTATTTTATATACAAAATTCAAACTTCACTTGTATATAACATATATAATAAACAAAGGCTGAGTACCGTTAGCATAGAGATGACGTACATTTACCCCCACCAGTTCAAGTTATGAGACCACCTTTACTTTAATAATCTTGATCTGCGTCAGCCATGATGTACAATGCAGTGGCGCTTCTATCGGTTGTGTCAGTTGACAATAGGGAAATAAATTTAAGATCGTAGCGTCGCGGTGTTGAATTTTGAAGAGTCGGTAAAGCGTACTTTATGTTATTGTTATATAGCTGTGAAAGTGAAATTATAGGAATAAATATGTTTTACAATATTTTGTGAACTTGTTTTACCATTTTATCAACAAGTAAATTAATACAAATGTTTATAAAGCCATATTTTTGCATGACACGTCTCTAAAAAAAAAAAAATGAAAACTATATTTTGTGAATGTTGTAGGTTTGACATTTTCGTAATGGATTATTTAAAATATCGGCATTTCCAGATTAGAGAGATTCTAAGTGGTGAACTTTTAATGACTTACTTCAAAGTAGAAGTCGTTGGCATTAATCATACCTATTGTTTAAGTTTGTTTCAGTCGATTTGTTTTTGCAAAGCCCAATAAAATGGATATATCTTATTGTTGTGTACCCATGTGCAAGTCAAGGAAAAAGAGGAACCCTGAATTATCGTTCCTCAGATTTCCATCTACTTCAAACAATGTTAAATTAATAACAAAACTTGGAATCCAGGAAGTTGTAAATTGTCGTAAAGCTTGGATTAGAAAAGAAAAAATTGGAAAAAATTGGGCCATTGGTTGAAAATTTGCTTACGCTTTCTCTTCTTCATATACATCGCGTTAATTTTTAATTCCATCTATAAACTTGAAATAATCCACTATAACATTTTTTATCACCATAACCCACATCACAAAATATAGTTTTTAATTTTTTTTTAGAGACGTGTCATGCCAGTAGATGGCTTTATAAACATTTGAATTAATTTACTTGTTGACAAAATAGTAAAACAGGTTCAAAATATTGTAAAACACATTTATTCCTATAATTTCACAACCTACGTTCCAAAATTCAACAACGCGGCGCTACGATCATAAATTTATTTTCCTATTGAGAACTGACACGCTCGGATACGCAGTCTGGTGGTCAAATATTGTACTGCGCGACTGTAG
This sequence comes from Liopterus haemorrhoidalis, assembly GCA_963971575.1. Lineage (NCBI taxonomy): Eukaryota > Metazoa > Arthropoda > Insecta > Coleoptera > Dytiscidae > Liopterus > Liopterus haemorrhoidalis. The sequence goes on from OZ020623.1 coordinate 31,074,126, forward strand.
TACTGTTTGAAATTATTACATATGTTCTGGTGTTGATTTTTTGTTAGAACGTCGATATATACATTTTCATAAAATAAAAATGTACTGTGCTTAAATTAACCTGTTCCCTGTTAGCATATTGACAGCTGTATACTAGACAATTCAGCCATTTTGCCATGAATTACAGCGCCGCCAACGCAATATGGATGTCGTGTCCAGTATTCAGCTTTCAATATACTAACAACGAACAGGTTAATTTAAACACAGTACGTTTTTATTTTATGAAAATGCGAGTAAATATTTGCGACATTTTTTAATTTTTACGCGCTACACATGTATTGACGTTTATAACAGAAGCTGGGCATCAAATTACAGTATTTAAAGTTTAATTTCAGTAGATTTATTGAAGCGTAGTTTGTAGTTGAGCAGGTTTTAAATGCCGGGCATTTAATTTTATGTCGGTCATCTGAATTTATAATATATGGATTTTGTTTGTAAACAAGTGCATTATGTTCATTGCCTCATGAAATAAAATTAGTTTTAGTTGGACAGAAGCAGCTAATATTATTAGCTTTTATTATTAATATATTAGTGCAGTTTAGTTTTTATGCGAAAAATGTAATGAACAAACTCGCATTGTATCAGTTACTTATTAACTCAAAATATATTCCCATGCTTTCCTCCTGTCCATAACCAAATCTTTTCCAATCTGGACTTAATATTAACTTTCCTTCAATTTTTCTTAAGAACAGAAAAAAACTAAGATGCCTATCTTTCTCCTGTCTTGAATGACAGCAAAAAACACTACAATTTGTTCTACATTTAAAGTTTTTCACAACTTCTATCGACATTCTAACAAAAAATCAACACTAGAACATATGTAATAAGTTCAAACAGTACTTCAGGCGCCTAGTACAATATTTGACCACCAGACTGCGTATCCGAGCGTGTCCGTTCTCAATAGTGCAAAGAGGAAGCCTCCTTTTTTACATTAGAGGTGTTGTTAAGTAATCAGCACGGATTGTGATATACTAAAATTATTAAAGTTAGCTTGGTACGGTAGCCATAATTTTGCTTATTTGGAGTTTGGGAGGTTTCTGTTGCAGTAATAAATATGAATGATAGGAAAGACGAGAATGATATTATTATAGAAGAGATTTATATTAAAACAGAATATATAGATACTGATGAACATGAAGTGAAGACAGAAATAGAGCACAAAGCTGAATGGGAGAATGGTTAGTAATGAGCACATTTATTCAAGCGAATTTCAGTAATGTTTGTTTAGAGAATATCTTAAATGATATATTTCATAGCAATTAGTTTATATTTGACTGCAATCTGTTTATTACAGGAATTAAAGAGGAAGTTTCAGATAGTGCAGCCCTCACAACCACTGGTCAGTAGAGCTAGCTTAATTGATGTCTATGTTATCAATGGGAAAGAGTATGTTGTCGGGAACGTTTTCTCGTTATGTAGACTAGATATGTCTAGGAATGATAGTATGCATGCTTCTGCTGAGCTATATTCTAATAAGGGTGCTGGGCCTAAGGCCTAATGACATACGGGGTCTGTTCAGAAAACAACCGAATATTTTGATTTACTCGCCAACGGGGATATTTATACAATGTTCCATTACTCGATAAAAGTAACCGTGGTTGAAGTTTCCCGTTCCGAAATGGTACGACATTAAGCTTTTCAGGAAAATTACTAGGTTTCGGAACGCGATTACTGAAAATTTTGGTTACTTTTTAGGAACCAAAATATCGCAGTTAGTGTGATAATTTCCTCCCACTACAAACTTCATATCTAATGTAAACTACAAAAAATGGGAATTTCGAACAATTAATATAAAGCGGGAGTCAAGTGGAGGGAATTAATCGTTTCTTTTTAGTGCATGTAGTAAATTATAATATTTTTTATCTGTCAGATAGAAAATATGTCCACGTAGATAATAATAAGATCTATGATATGAAAAATATATTAATAGGTGTTCCTCAAGGATCAATCCTTGGCGCACTTCTTTTCCTCATATACATAAATGACTTTCGTAACTTTCTCAATTCCAAATGTATTCTTTATGCAGATGACTCAAATTTAATTGCGAGATCCTCCTCAATTCACGATCTATTAGACACATGTGCTACTGAATTTATATTGGCCAGTATCTGGATGATATCTAATAAGTTAACTTTAAATGCGGACAAAACTGAACGACTTCTATTTACATTAAGAAAAAAATACTTTCAATAATCTAGCTTCTTCGAAGTTCCTAGATGTATATGTTGATCCTAAATTAACTTGGGAACAACATGTAGATCAACTTCAGTACAGTAGTAAATTAAGCAAAACTATATATCCCTTGCGGAACCTTGTGGGGTCCGTTAATCTAGAGATATTAAAAACTGTATACTTTTCACTCTTCCAGTCGCACATCCTATATGCTCTTCTAGTTTGGGGTCACTGTTCAGCTGCTGGAACAATATTTTTCCCTTCAACCTAGATCTATAAGGGTTATTGATGGTAAATCTTACAGAGAGGATTGTAGACGCTCTTTTATAACTCTAAAGATCATGACCCTCCCTAGCCTATTTATTTACCTATGTTTCCTCTATACCTACAATAATAAAGACAAATTCGTTTCGCATTCTGTATATCACACTCACGACACCAGACACAAAAATAATCTAACTCTCAAATTTTGCCGTATCAATAAAACAAAAAATAACCTAAATTACTATTCTGCTCTATGTTTTAATAAACTACCAGAGAATCTCAAAAGTCTATCTGTACGGAGTTTCAAGAGCTCTGTAAGAGATATATTAATTTCAAATCCTGTCCGTACAATAGATGAGTTTTTGGATTTCCATATTGAATGAAACTGTTATATACACTACCGCTCAAAAGTTTGGAAGCATTCGAGTTTTTGTTAAAAAAACATAGAGAAAAAATAATTTCAAACCTTTATTTACAATATAATTAGCAATTACATTAAATTAAACTTTTACCAACTATAATCTGTCAATATTGTCTTAATTACACAAAAGCTTTATTTATATTTTTGATTCATCAAATTGTTCACCTTTATTTTTAATCACAGCTGCGCAAATTTGGGGCATTCTATTTATTAATTTAGCAAAATATTCGCTATCTAATGAGTACCATTCTGTATGCAGATACTCCCACATCTGTGTAGCACTACTTGGAGATCTACTTTTAACTCTTCTATCCAACTCGTCCCAAACTAGCTCAATTTGTGACAAATCAGGTGATTGGGATGGCCATACCATAATTTCTATAAGTTTTTCTTGTTTTTTCTCATTCAAATAGGACATACACAATTTTGATGCATGTTTCGGATCATTATCCTGTTGAAATATGAAATTTGGTCCAATAATTTCATTTTCAGAAGGCAAAGCGTGATCCTGCAAAATTTGTAAATATCCTTCTTTGTTAAGTTTGCCATCTATTTTTAGTAATTTTCCTGGCTTATTATTCCCGAAACATCCCCAAACCATTACGTTACCTCCACCATGTTTAATTGCTGGCACTGTACACTCTGGCAAAGCCATTTCGTTCTTAGATCGTCGGACAAATACTCTTCTGTTAGAACCGAAAATTTGAAATTTGGGTTCGTCCGTCCAGAGTACATTTTTCCATTCTTCAAGTGTCCAATCTCTATGAGTTTTAGCCCAAACCAACCTGTTTTTCTTATGTTGTTTTGTTAATTTCGTTTTTTTAGCTGCTACACATCCTCGGAGACCGGCAGAGTACAGTCGTCTTTTAACTGTTGAAACTGACACTTTACTTGGACGAATTTCATTTAATTTCGCTGCAATTTGGGAGGCCATTAAACGACGATTTCGCTTTGATGTTACTTTTATAAATTGATCTTCGGCTTTTGTTGTAATTTTGGGTCTCCCACTACGTTTCCTGTCTTGATTACTGTTGGTTTCTTGTTGCCTTTTTAATGTATAGGGATTTGCAGCTAAGCACCCTACCATCTGGTGAGCGTTTCATGAACTTGTGTACATCAGATAACATTTCGTTTTGTGTGTTGGTTTTGTATGAAGTTTGTTTTTAAAGTTTTATTATAATCATTGAAAGATGTATAGTACATATTGTTGTGTGCCTATGTGCAATTCATTGAAAAGAAGAAACCCGGAAATATCGTTTCCTTTGTTTCCACTAATATCAGACACCGTACGGTTCGAAACAAAATTGGGAAAGCAAGAGGTTAGGAATCGACGCGATGTTTAGATAAACAATTTAAAAATTGGAAAAAAAGTGAGCCCTTATATCAAAGTTTGCTCATTACATTTTAATGATAGTGACTACAAAAAATATTTTCAATTTTGTATTTATTATCGCATATCTTGAAAATTCCTGTTATTGTGTGTGGGTTTGTAATGCACAAGTTTGTAGGCATAAGGCATAAATCTTTATGAACTCTCTGTTTTTTTCAGTGACTCCACACAATATTATATGCCCAGCATTGTAGATTTCTACCCCTTGGTAAACACACAGATCACAAAATGTAGTATTTTAGATGTTTACAAGTAATGTCACTTCACAAAATCAGAAAATCCCAAACAATTATTTATGTTTTGTCGTTTTTTGATACACTTTTCGCTATTATTTACTAGTAAATGTCAAGTGGTATCTGATTTAGAATGGTTTCAAAAAAATCCGCGTGGCGCTACGATCTTAAGATTTTTCCCCTATAATGAACCCCTTTTTCAGAGCGTCCATTATCTTTAAACATAAATAAAAGTAGTTATATCGTACAAATTCGATTAAAAACACATAAAAGTATATTGACTTGTTAAAATTGAAGAAAATATATCTTTAAAATCGATTGCATCAATATATATTGACATTATTTTCAATTTTTCGAAAAAAAAATTAACTGCTTCCAAACTTTTAAGCGGTAGTGTAAGTACCTCAGTTTCAATTCTATTTCATATGTGATAATCTTTCTAGTTAATTAGTATCTGTGATTTATATTAAATAGTATATATTTATATTACTTAAAATGTCTAAATGTTTTTGACTGACTAGAAACAAATTTGAATTGTAATATGGTCAATAAATTTATATTATTATTATTATTATCCTTCTTGTACACACAACTGATCAATAAATTTATATTTTTATTAATTACATGTAATGTGAATAATTTATTTGTTTACAGCTACTGAAATATCCTCCGGTAATCCAGATGAAAGTTGGGATCCAGTGTCTGTTAACAAGTTCAATCAGATTAATTCAACGCAAACAGTAAAGATATGTCATAAACGTGATGGATGCGAAGAAACATATACACAAGCTCAGGTTCATACTGGACATAAAGCAATACTTGCTGGCGAAAAACCATTGAAATGTGGACAGTGTAATAAAGCATTTTCAGAATGGTCACGTCTTGTCAGACACAGACGAATGCATACTAAACAGACATCATACAAATGTGACCAATGTAATAAAGCATATTCACAGTTAGGAAATCTCACTACACACAAACGGTCACATTCAAGGGAAAAACCTTTCAAATGTGATCTTTGTATTAAAGCATTTGCTAGTTCGACAACTCTCTTGATACACAAACGATTACATTCTGGAGAGAAACCATTCAAATGTGATAAGTGTAATAAAGAATTTTCACAATCAGTAAATTTCACAAAGCACAAACTAACACATTCTGGAGAGAAACCATTCAAATGTGATCAATGTAGTATAGCATTCGCACATTCATCTGTTCTCGTTATTCACAAACGTACACATTCTGGAGAGAAACCATACAAATGTAATCAGTGTAATAAAGCATTTTCAAATAAATCAAATCTTTTTACACATGAACGATCACATTCTGGAGAGAAACCATACAAATGTGATCAATGTATTAAAGCATTTGCAAGTTCTTCTAAACTTAAAGTACACAAGCGATCACATACTGGAGAAAAACCATTCAAATGTGATCAGTGTGATAAAGTATTTTCATATTCATCAGTCCTCATTTCACACAAACGAACACATTCTGGAGAGAAACCATACAAATGTGATGAGTGTAATAAAGCATTTTCCAATGCATCAAGTCTTAGATATCACAAACGAACAAATTTTGAAAAGACATCCTTCAAATGTAGTCGGTAAAACAGAGTTTTTATTAAATGTACAAATTACTAAATATAAATAAAGATATATACAGGTAGTTCTGGATTTTTTTTACCTAATTGACCTCGAAGCTCAAAGCAGGAATTTGATCTCTATTTAAAAAAAGTTATACATAGAATTACCATTTGCAACAATGAAATTTGGAACACTTTATCCGGCTTAGTTATTTATTATATCATTTATCTGGCGGCACCAATGAGGTTGTATAACATAAAGACTGAACGAGGACGAATTGTTATGAAGCCAACACCTCTTTAGGCGGGGAAACGGGGTTTGCCCCGAGGAGTTGTACAGTTTGCATACATCAATGTTTTGCCGATAAGAATTAAAAGTAAAAATATATTTTTTTAATACTGTAAACTGCAAATTTTAATAAAATAATTTTCATAAATAATATTAAATTAACCTGAATTTATTAGTATATATTTAAGATAATTAGTAGGTTTCTAAATTACATACATTTAAAATACAATATGATCGAAAAAAAAGTTTAGTAGGCCCTGAATTTAAAATGTTAAGTGGACATTTCTGTTAATATAAAAATAGATAATTCCATGTCTATCTAGACAACTTTTTTTCTCGATCATATTGTATAGCAATGCTTCAGACACTTTCTAAACTTGAAACAAGCATATAATATATCATTTATTTCATGTTAAATTAAAATTTATCTGACAAATTATAAAGATGTATATCTATAATCAATACTGGGTAAAATACTTTTCTGATGTATTCCAAGTAATGAATACAAATACTTTTTTTAAGGAAAAACTATATGTGACATTTTAATTAAATATTATTTTTTAGTATTTAAAATACTACGTTCTTGAAATATAGTTCGCAACTCTTAAAATGCAATTTACGGCAGTATCAGTAATGCTGAAAGATGATGAAAAGGTAAAAAAGTAAAATAGAAAAAATAACACAACAAAACAATCATAAAACAATACGGCGCCGGCGTTTTTCTTAGCAATAGCTGAATAAAATAAATGTAAATTAGGCAACTTGATATACTCCTCGGGGCAAATCCCCCTTTCGTCTCCACAGGGTCATGGTTTCATAACAAACAATGCTAAAGCATAGAGCGTGCTGTGTCTATTTATGTGACGTCAATGGGCTGTACTGAGTGTGCTTCGCACGGACAGGTACTTAGTGTATTTAATAAATCAAGATTAAATTTGCTGTGGAAGTTAAAACGTATTCAAACAAATCTACAGTTATAATGTATTATTTAACAAATATTTGTTGTATCTGCCTCAAACATGAAAGACTTCTACGCAGATTTTTTACCAATAGTGAAAATTTAAACTATTATTCCAGGCTGGTATTATTATTTCCGGAACTGGTAAGAACCTATTTAATTTCATTATTAACGTATATTTGAAATGTTATATATTTAAAACTAGTTCAAAACGCGTAACAGGATTATAAATCCATGTAATTCCAATTTCATTAATATTCGTTTCAGTGACTGTGTTTAACAACTGATCTCCAGTACCAGTCATATATAAATTGAATGCAAAGATGTTCGGAAACATTTTAGTGCTATGTATATTTTCTAAAACTTTTTAATAAAAGTCCTGTCAATCAGAATAGAAATGTGGAGTTACCTCATTTATTGATAATAGGGCTATTCGAACGGTCATTACTAATGGTTTATTAATACATACAATAAGCGCAGGGCTCGTATTAGTGTGTACTTTATTGACTGACAATACCTCGGCTCCCACATTAATGCATGTTGCACCGTAAACACAAAAATAAATAAATAAACATCTCTTGAACCGATCGAGTCGCAATGTTTATTTCATTCACTATTATAATTTATATATAGTGAATTTATTTTTTAATGCAACATGTAGTGTGTATACTTTTGCTCATTGCTGATTTAAAAATGAATCAACATGTATACAGATGAAGAAAAAATAATGATGGTTACTTGGTATAACTCCCAAAAGAGTTTAAGAGAAGTTTCTGCTGTATTTAGTGCAACTTATCCAGATCGGCCAATACCAAATCCCTCTACAATTTCAAGACTAGTTAATAAATTTCATCGCGAAGGATGTCTTAAGTCAAAACATAATAAAAAAAAAGAACAACATCCCACGTGCTTACAGAAGAGAAGCATTGGGAAATATTATTACAAGTGGAAGAAAACAATCAAAATACTTTATTTTTCGGACCATAAGACACACCTTTTTAAATAGAAAAATAGGCTTAAAATTGGGGTGCGTCTTATGGTCTGAAGGTATGGACGATTATACGAGGTCCGTTAACTCAGAGCGCATAAAATAGAATCAACTAAAAAGATTTTAAAAGAAATGAATACAGAATCAGCAGTCTTTTCTGAAGGCTTCACAAGTTAATTACAACCCTTGGATACGTCTATAAATAAAAAAAAAATTATGCGGGAAGAATGGAACAAGTGGATAACAAAGCCAAATCACGATGTTACAACAGGACGCATGAAACGGACAATTTCAAAAGTATGTATCTGGGCAAAAAATTCTTGGGAAGATGTAAATGGAAAGACGATTATAAAGTCTTTTAAGAATTGAGGGATAAGCAACGAATTGGATGAAACCGAAGATGGATTAATTTTTGAAGAGAGAGTTCAGACGAAAATAATACGAACAGTGACATTAATATACTAAAGACTGATATTATAAAGAGTTAAGATAAACAGAATGTTGCTGGTATAAATTATCGTAATAAATAAAAATTAAGAATTTGTGAATATATTTTTATATAATATATATTTTTATCCTAAAAATTGTCTCATAAAATTGGGGAGCGTCTTATCGTCCGGTGCGTCTTATGGTCCGAAAAATACGGTAATTGCTCGCCATTCTACATCGCAGAAACAGAAGACGTGTCGTTTATAGGGGAAACTTCCTAAGCGCCCTGACATCTGGTGGCAATTTGTGAAAGATACGAAAGCCAGATGGTTTTGTTTTGTTCAATGGAGAAATACATGTTTTTTTGTTGTTTGTGTTTTATTTTTGTGTATCATGGAAAAAAAACAATCAATTTTGTTGTGTGCCGCAATGTAAATCGTGAATAATGAAGAATCCTTAAACATTCCATAATTTACCTAAATCGAAAAAAATATCAATTGAAACGACGTTTGGAGGCAGAGAGAAAGTGGATCGTAGGTTTTTATGTACTCAAAAACTAAAAATGGGCAAAAATCCAAGCCCATGCAGGCATGTTTGCCCGTTGCATTTTATGGAAAGTGATTTTTTACGTCCAAAAAAGACTGAAAAAAAGCATTTATCGCACCCAAAATTTACTTAAATCATCAGTTGATATATTAAAAGGCCCTTCTACTTTTTCAGGCAGAGATATTAATTTTTACTAATATATTTACCATATTTTAGTTGTTATTATATTGACAGACAGTCAAAAAGAATTAAAAATACAATGTAAAACTAAAAATATCCTTGAAATTTCTTTAGAATAGTATATTATTACATATCTTGTAAATCGTAGATTACCTTTAAATTAAAAAAAAGCTCGGAAAATAGGAAAAATACAACTCGGGTTCATTTTCACCATGTAAACAAATACACGAATAACAGTTTAATGTGGCTTTCGAGTGTTCCAGCTTTGCCGCATACGGCGCTGCGATCTTAAAAAGTTTCCCCTATTAGAACGTGAAGAACTTGGAGATCGCAAGCCATCGAAACCATATACGAATAGCCTTATTATAGCTTGTCAGCTGTACTTTTCTATTTCAGTTACAGCAGGCAAGTCTAAACGTGGATAACAATTATTTTCAGAACTCCACAGTGCTGTCCAATCAGGGAGCAATATGTGCGGAATGCTGTCATAAAGTGGATGGGTTTTACGAATTTCGTGACCAATGCTCACGCAACACTCAAATATATATAAATTACACATCACAACTGAGTTCTGTCTCTGAAACTATCGGTGAGTTGTGTGTTTCTCTGATAAATTATAAAGAAAAACGAAAAGAGTTGTTGACGAATTGTGAAGAGTCTGATGATCAATGCAGCAGTCCAGATTTATTGTCAGCGTCTTACTTGGTTACAAATAAAGCGCATGAAGAGTACTACAATAACAGTAACACAGTGAAAGAAGAACAGAAAGAAAATGCTGATTGCACAGGTATTTTTTCGTTTGAATCCTCACTATTAGAAATATACCTATATCTACTTTTTTTTTTTTTAGGGTTTTGTAGGTATAACCAAAAAACCCTTATACCGTCGTTTTGTCGTCTGTCTGTCTGTCGGTCCGTCCGTCCGTCCGTTCGTCCGTATACGAGACACGTAAATTGTTAATTGTTATATTAAGTTTATTATTTTCTTAATTATATTTGAGACAAATAAATGTTATTACCATTGTTTTTTTGCTCATGGAGAGGTCCGTTAGTATAGTCGGATTGCTGATAAGTGACTGTTCGTTGCTGCAAGTATCGATATTCAATACTATATGCTTTCTCTGTCTATATCATTATAATTATTTGCATACCCATAGTAACGTATAGTGACTCAAGTTGGCAACTAACCTTCAAAATTATTTGAATAAAAAACAAAGCATTAGAAAGAAACAGAATGATTCGTAGATATCTTTACTAATTAGAGCGCGAAAATAAATTTACAGCAGTACTCAAACAAACAAAATTATTAATTTTAAGTTTATAATTATAAATAAGGAAAAATGTATATTAATACGTAAATTTTGGATAATAATTTGTGGTTTATTCCAGCAGATTTAAAATTAAAGTTTGTGAATTTAAAAATTGGCCGCAAGCCATATTTTAATTAATATTTATTACCAGACACTGACAGTTAAGACAAATAACAAAAAACATTTTTAAAATCGCTGAAAAATGGTAACTAGATTATTATATTAATGCACTTCTTGATACATACATGTAACAGTCACCTATCAGCAATCCGACTATAACTACAAAGTGTCATTTTCAATTTGTCTGTTTTACAAAGAAAACCGATTTGATTTAGTCTTATTCAATGAAATTTTAATTCTGATAATTTTTAGGGTTTTGTAAGTATGACCAAAAAACCCTTATACCGTCATTTTGTCGTGTGTCTGTTTGTCTGTTCGGTAAAAATTGTATCCAAACGGCTAAACCTAGAGAGTTGAAATTTGGCATGCTTATACAACTCTTTGACCCGCACATAGAAAAAATACTAAAACATCTAAAAAAAATATCCGCATAAAAATATAAACAAATATGTGCTCATCGAAAAAAAAAAATAATATTTTTTTTTTATATTCTGAGTAGGGTATGAAATGAAAGCTCCTAGTACGTGGATTAACGATCAAAATTTTATTTTTGCAAAATAAATTATTCTGAAGCGATTTTGGACAAAATTGTGCAAAAAAAAATTTGTCCCACACCCTGTAGCCCAGATGGTTTAAACTAATAATCTGAAAAAAATCTAAGTAATGTACATTGGTGTGAACCGGAATAATGCAACAGGAATTTTTGATCAGATTATGTTTTTGGAAATTAACGCATTTTTTGTGTTTTTAACTAAAATATGTTAAAAAAGTTTAAAATAAAAACACTCGGTTTATTGTTTCAAAAATTATTTAATGAATTGATACGTATTTCGACTGACAAAGTCATCTTCACTAAATAATTTTTAAAACAATAAACCTAGTGTTTTTATTTTAAACTTTTTTAAAATGTTTCAACGAATTCCTTCAACTAATTCAATTAATATTATTAAAATATGTTAAATATTTAATTCGTTTTATAACACAGTAAATAAGTAAGCGCTCGTAGCGTAGTGCGTTGTGTCGTCGCTTCGTAATTTGCAAACTAGAGTTCGATTCCTGACAATTTTAATTTTTCTGTTTTTTTTTGCATTTTTATTTTGTTTAAATTATTTTGTCAAAATTCTAGTTATATTTTGGTAAATGTTGCATTTAATTTTTAACAGCGTAAATTTAATAACCAGTGGGAAGTGTTGAAATTATAATTTAATTCTATATTTGAATGTATACGAAATCAGAGGGCGGGGCTTATGATTTAAGCAACCAATAGCAGCCATAGGCGCAATTTTCAAAATCTTAATGAACCTTGCTATATAAAAAAAATACTGCACATATTTAGAAACTTAAATAATGGTATTAGGCATTCGAATTAAAATTCATAAAAAAATATTTTGACATACAATTTGTTTTGGTATCCCAAATAATCATCATTCATTTACTAAATACCTGCGATACCCTGAAATGCCATAAGCGCAGTTTTCAAAATCATAATGAACCTTGCTTTATAAAAATATACTTCACATATTTAGCAACTTAAATAATGGTATTAGGCATTTGAATTAAAATTTATAAAAAAATATTTTGACATAAAATTTGTTTTGGCATCCCAAAGAATCATCATTCAGTTACTAAATTCCTGCAAAATCCTGAAATGTGTGAAAATTCACACTTCACATCAATTTTTATATATTAACAGGTAGCGGGTAATTAACGGGTAACGGGAAATTAATGGGTAATGGGTAATTAACGGGTAGTGGGTAATATCTGGGTAATTGTTGCGGGTATCCGGATCTATACATTTTTAGTTCTCGTCATTCCTATAACATACATACGTCAGGCTGATTGAAACTTTTATGATATTATTTATTTCTTATTCCATGATTTATGGCAAGTGACTAGTTGTAGTTCTTTTATATGACAGTACGTTATTGTTCCAGGAGCGAATATGAATGAGAAGACAGGCGGTGACATGCATCCTGGTGATTCCAAAGACACAGATATTATTAAACAAGAGGATGACATTAAGACGGAATATGAACCTACTGATGACTTTATAGTGATGGCTGGAACAGAGCACACTGCTGGACTAGATAATGGTCAGTAACGGGGACATTTACAACTAACTCACACTTAATACTGTTATTCATATTTAATTTTCATAGTTCAGTTTATGTCAGATGAACTTAGTCAATTATTAGTGAACATCTCAAATAAAATATATCTTTTTATTTAAAAATGTTCGTTTATATTTTATTATGATGTATTTGTTTCAGGTATCACAGATGTAGTTACAGTTGTTGTTCATCATGAAAGCACAGAAAGTAATGACGGCAAGTCTGAATCTTTGGATAGCAGTGATTGTGAAGGAAATATAGCAGGGAGTACATCTGTCTCAAACACTGGTCAGTAGAGTTAGCTTTATTAACCACTTAATAATAATAATAATAATAATAATAATAATAATAATAATAATAATATAATAATAATAATTTTATTGATCCAGAAGATTACATACATACATAATATTGGACAAGTCATTATTTTTCATAGGTCAATACATTTGATTATTATTATGGTCAAAACAGTTTAAGATTACTTCCAAATAAAAATACATAAAATATTTTTAATATATTCAAAATCTTGCATCAGTGCAGTTGTCAGAAAACTTATCAGTTGTTTTTTATTACTTATTACTCATTCTTATTACATTACTAATAGAAATACCATTAGACGTTAGTATTTAATTAATTAATAAACCAAATAATCAATTTATTAATTTCGTCCTTTAATAAAAAATTACTGATAAAATAGTTTTGGCCAAATATAAAATAATAAATAAGTTTATAAATAAATTTAAAAAAATAAATAAATAAAATTAAAAGTAAAATTTTATAAAAATCAATACATGAGATACAATACAATACATTATATTGAAAACATAGACATAGTAACAGTAACTATGGGTAATTCTATTTCAGAAAGTCGCGATACTCAGAAGACCTATTGCATATCATCTACTGACGATATGTCGCAGTATGACTACAACACTAGTCTCATCATCAATGAGGAGATTGAAATCAAGTCTGAATGTGGAGATGACAGTGATTATGAGGAGAGTGTATCTGGACAAGATACAGGTCAGTCAATAATCTAATATTATTCCAATACTGGTATTCCCAGTTTCCATATTCTGTATACTTGCACAGGACTAAAATAGCTAATAGTTTGCTAGTTGTTGTAATATGTTTTTATAATTTGTCCAATACGTGATTTAATTATTATCGACCTGTCACAAACTCTCAGACTATTATATTATATATATATATATAATAAAAATTCTGGAATACTCGTCAAAAGTTTATTTATAAAATATCAAGAGACGTTTCGACTGGTAAATCCAGTCATCCTCAGTCTGTAAATAAAAATTACAATTGTAAAATACAAAAAATAGTATAGAAGAAAAGTAGTATTTTAACAAAACAAAAATAAGTAAAATTGAAAATTGATAAATTAGTATAAAAAGTAAAATTTAAAAAAAAATTTAAACCTATTAATTGAAAATTATCAAAATGGCGTGAGGCGCCATTTTGTGAAACTGTACCTCCTTGTCTCTCCTCCTCAATTCTTTTACTATGTTTATTCCTCCGTTTCTCTTTCGCTCAGCTTCCCTTGTGTCCATCCCATATCTCCAATAGTACTCTTTCCTTGTTTGTCCCCATTCCGACAGTTTACCCTTTTGTTCTTCATTCATTCTTTCTTCCCAGAATTCTCTTAATATCTTTCTTCTTTCGTCCTTTCTAATTTTCTCCTCATGCTTCGCGGCCCTCGCCCCGGCTCCCACTCGCATCTTTTCCCTCTTCATTTCCTCCCTCACTATATAATCTGGTGTCGTTCTATCTACACCCATAATCCATCTCATGTATCCCTCTTGTACCCTTTCTACTATCTCCCATTCCTTCCATCCCCAGATCTCTACTCCGTACATGAGTATGCTCAACACTATCACGTCAAATAATTTCATCCCCCACTTAATATCGTCGTTAAATCTCCTCTCTCCTAGGCTCCATAGCTTCCCCATAACCATTCTTGCTTTCTTCACTCTTTCCCTAACGTGCTGCTCTGCCCTATTGTTCCTCGTTAGAACGTATGTGAAGTACTTCATACTTATCACTTCTTCAATTTCTGTCCCTGCCCATTCCCATTTTATTTTCTTTCTCTTTCCTCCCCCCTTTCCAAACACCATCACCTTCGTCTTATCTATGTTTTTACCTCAAGTTTTTCCTTTTAAAGTACTTCTCCGCTCTGACCATCATTCTCTTTAGTCCTAGCTCATTCTATGCCATCAGAGTCAGACCATCAGCGTACCCTTTTGTCCAATACTTCTTCCATCCTACCACCACTCCTCCGTCTTGCCCCTTCCTCATTGTTTCCTCCAGGTCAGCTACGTATATGTTGAATAGTGTTGGGCTCAGCGGGCAGCCCTGCCTCACCCTCTTATTTACCCAAAAGCTTTCTGACTCTTCTTCTTCCACCTTTACCTTGCACCTCGTCTCTTCGTATATTTTCTTTATCCTTTTTATCATTTCCTCCCTCAGTAGCCGTATATGCAGCCGATAAAGTGGCGACACTGAAATATTGTTGTCGTATAACGATTATTTATAAGCCTAAGAAACTGTAGCACATGTAGGAAAAGTTTATATTAGAAAATAACTATATTTCAGTAACTGAATTTTTATGTCAATAATCAATGCAAATTTGTTTGCAGTTAGTGAAACATCTTCCAATGAATCGGATGAGAGTTGGGAGTCGTTGGCCCTTAACAAGCGTATGCTGCCCACAGCAAAAAATTCAACGCGTCTCGTTAGACATAAGAAAATACATTCTGGGGAGAAACTATTCAAATGTGATCAGTGTGATAAAGCATATTCACGCTCATCAAATCTAATTAGACACAAACGTGTACATTCTGGAGAGACACCATTCAAATGTGATCAGTGTGATAAAGCTTTTTCATGCTCATCAAATCTCATTTCACACAAACGTGTACATTCTGGAGAGAAACCATTCAAATGTGATCAGTGTGAAAAATCATTTTCATGGTCATCAAATCTCATTAATCATAAACGTGTGCATTCTGGAGAGAAACCATTCAAATGTAATCAGTGTGATAAAGCATTTTCACGCTTATCAAATCTCATTTCACACAAACCTGTACATTCTGGAGAGAAACTATTCAAATGTGATCAGTGTGATAAAGCATTTTCACGCTTATCAAATCTCATTGAACACAAATCTGTACATTCTGGAGAGAAACCATTCAAATGTGATCAGTGTGATAAATCATTTTCACGCTTATCAAGTCTCATTACACACAAACGTGTACATTCTGGAGAGAAACCATTCAAATGTGATCAGTGTGATAAAGCATTTTCGCAGTCATCATCTCTCATTGTTCATAAACGAATACATTCTGGGCAGAAACCATTCAAATGTGATCAGTGTGATAAAGTATTTTCACTGCCATCACATCTCATTATACACAAACGAGTACATTCTGGAGATAAACCATTCAAATGTGATCAGTGTGATAAAGCATTTACATCGTCTTCAAGTCTCATTATACACAAACGAGTACATTCTGGAGAGAAACTATACAAATGTGATCAATGTGAAAAATCATTTTCATTCTCATCAAGTCTCATTGTCCATAAACGTCTACATTCTGGAAAAAAGCCATTCCAATGTGATCAGTGTGACAAATCATTTTCACAGTTAATACATCTCATTAGTCATAAACGAGTACATTCTGGAGAGAAGCCATTCAAATGTGATCAGTGTGATAAAGCATTTTCGCAGTCATCACATCTCATTATACACAAACGAGTACACTCTGGAAGTAAACCATTTAAATGTGATCAGTGTGGTAAAACATTTTCACAATCATCACATCTTGTTACTCACAAGCGATTACATTCTGAAGAGAGACCATACAAATGTGATCAGTGTGACAAAACATTTAAAATTTCAACACTTCTCATGCATCACAAACGAGTACACTCTGGATATAAACCATACAAATGTGATCAGTGTGATAAAGTATTTTCACAGTCATATAATCTCATTAATCACAAACGAATACATTCTGGAGCTAAACCATTCAAATGTGATCAATGTGATAAGGCATGTTCAACCTCATCAGGTCTGATTATGCACAATCGAGTACATACTGGGGAGAAACCATACAAATGTGATCAGTGTGATAAAGCATTTTCACATGCATCAGATCGCACTCAACACAAACGAATCCATTCTAAAGATAAACCATTCAAATGTGAACAGTGTGATAAAACATTTTCAAGGTCATCACATTTCAATACACACAAACGAATACATTCTGGACATAAACCATTCAAATGTGATCAATGTAATAAAGCATTTTCAGATTCATCATATCTCATTAGACACAAACGTGTACATTCTGGAGAAAAACCATTCAAATGTGATCAGTGTAAAAAATCATTTTCAGTTCGTTCAAATCTCGTTACTCACAAACGAGTACATTCTGGAGAAAAACCATTCAAATGTGATCAGTGTAAAAAATCATTTTCACAGTTATCAAATCTCATTTATCACAAACGAGTGCATTCTGGAAAAAAAACCATTCACATGTGATCAGTGTGACAATGCTTTTTCTCAAGCATCACATCTCGTTATTCACAAGCAATTTCATTCTAAAGAAAGACAATACAAATGTGATCGGTGTGTTAAAGCATTTACAATTTCAAAACTTCTCATTAATCACAAACGAGTACACTCTGGAGGAAAACCATACAAATGCAAGCATTGCGATAAAGCATTTTCAAGGTCATCACATCTCATTACTCACAAACGAATACATTCTGGATATAACCCATTTAAATGTAATCAATGTGATAAAATATTTTCAGATGCATCAAATCTTAGTTGTCACAAACGAGTACATTTTGGAAAGAAACCCTTCAAATGCGATCAGTGTGATAAAGCATTTTCACAGTCATCAGATCTCATTTAACACAAACAAATCCATTCTAAAGATAAATCATTCAAATCTTAACAGTCTGATAAAACATTTTCAGATCTTTTAATTCTCAGTAGTCACAAACGAGTATATTCTGGAGAGAAACCCTTCAAATGCGATCAGTGTGATAAAGCATTTTCACAGTCATCAGATCTCATTAAACATAAACGAATCCATTCTAAAGATTAACCATTCAAATCTTAACAGTCTGATAAAGCATTTTCAGATCTATTAATTCTCAGTAGTCACAAACGAGTACATTCTGGAAAGAAACCTTTCAAATAGGGGAAACTTCCTAAGCGCCCTGACATCTAGTGGCGTTTTTTCGGAAAATACGAAAGTACATTTTTATTTTATTTTATTTCTTGCAATTTTATTTGAAGCAATAAAAGAATAATACATAATTTAATATCGATATACAAACAAGTTTAAATTCATTTATGACGTTCGAAATGAAAGTTTAAATTTTTGTAAAGGCAAGTTAAATGCATATATCTAATGGCTGATTGCTAAAGTAAGAATTATCCCTAACTCAAGTTAAAATCATTTGTTTTTGTATGTTTTAACGTATAAAAACAAATGATTTTAACTTGAGTTAGAGAAAACTCTTACGTTAGCAACCCGACATAAATGAATATACTTATTATTTTAAGTTGACATGAGTCTGTGTAAGGGAGAGTTTTTATAGCTAAAAGAATAAAATTTAGTTAATTGAAACAGTTGTTTAGATCTAGTTGTTTAAATGAGAGCTAGTAGATTAAAATTATGAATAAAATTTTGTAAATCAATTAAGTTACTGAACACCTTATATAGGAATATAATATTAGCATTCACTCGTCTGTCTTCAAGTGGACATAATTTTAATGTTTTTAAATAATCTGATTTTACAATATTAAGCCTATTGCATACTACAAAAGTGAATTTTCTCTGTATATATTCCAGTAAGTTTATATTTTGGCATACATTGGAATTCATATTATTGAACAATATTCCAGTTGTGATCTGGCAATTGAGTTATAAATTGTAGTTAATGATTCTTTGCTGTGAAAAGGTTTACTAACTCTTATAACAAATCCTAAAAGTTTGTAAGTCTTGCTAGTAATGGTGTTGATATGATTATTAAAAAGTAACTTGGAGTCAAAAGTAACTCCAAGATCCCGTACAGTATTTTTTATTGATAGATTAACGCCATTTAAATTATAGTAAAAATTAATTATACTCCTTTTTCTTGCATAGTTGACAACAAAGCATTTATTTAAATTTAGAGACATATCATTTTCTATACACCATTTGCTCAATCTAATCAGGTCATCTTGGATTTTGTTTTGTTTTATTCAATGGAAAAATATGTGTTTTTTGTTGTTTGTGTTTTATTTTTGTGAATCATGGCAAAAAACAATTAATTTTGTTGTGTGGCGCAATGTAAATTGTGAATAAAGAAGAATCCCACTTAAACATTCCATAATTTTCCTAAATCGGGAACAATATCAATTGAAATGTCATTTGGAGGTGGAGAGAAAGTGGATCGTAAGTCTCTATCATACACAAATGGATCCAAAAACTAAAAATTGGCAAAAATCCAAGCCCATGAATGCGTGTTTACACGTTGCATTTAAAACAACGAGCAACTTTTAAAAGTGAGTTTTTTACGTCCAAGAAAATACTGAAAAAAGTACTTACCCCACTCAAAATATGCCTTAATCGTCAGTTGATATATTAAAAGGCCTTTCCACTTTTTCAGGCACAGATTTTTATTATTTGAATCAAAAATTGAGTATGTTGTTTTTTTTGAACAAGCGGTTCCTTTAAATTTTTATAAATTAAGATTAGAAACCTGTAAAGATGTTTAGTTAAGTCAGGTTATGCGTTTTGTACACCGAGGCTGGCCTGAACATATTCCAGACACATTAAAACCATATTTTTTCAAAAAAGATGAGCTTTCGATTGAAAATGGACTACTATTTTGGGTAGGGTTACCAACCGTACTATTTAAAGAGTACATGTACTCTTTTTCAGCAAGTAAAGTTATGTACTCTTACTTTTTCTAAAAATTCAATAAATGTACTCTTATTTAAAAAAATTGAAGAAATGATTAAATATTTTGAAGAAAGAAATCTAGAGAATTTTTTTTTCGCGATTCCAGCGCACAACTCAATTGCGGGAAGGATTTTCAGCATGATGAAGAGTATTTGGACTGATAAAACAAATAGACTCTTGCCAGAATCAGTAAAAAACTTACTAATGGCACAATTTAATTTTAAAAATCTTAATTGTGTACAATTTTTTAAATATTTTGAGGACAATAAAAAATTTTTAAAAGAAGTGAGAAGCAAAACCAAATATGATTTTGCTGATCGTTCCTGAATAATTTACGTTTTATTCGTCGTATAATATGTTTTGTTAATCAGTCTCAGAAAGACTGATAGTAATAAAATTTATTATTTGTAAAAAGTTATTGTTTTTTCACACAGAAGCGGCCCACAAAATATGAATAGTTCGAAACGAAATATTGTTTAAAAAAACACCGAATGTGCCGCACATCTTAAATGGGAATACGAACTAGGGTTAAACATAATAGATCATAAAAATTTGACCCTAAAATTTTGAGGAAAAATATGGTGACAGGCGTGCGTTTCATGATATGATAAATATGGTCACAGGCGTGCGTTTAATAAAATGATAAATAGTAATATAGAAATACACAAAACCAATTTAAACGTGTTTAAAATGTGCACGCCACTGGTAACTGCCTGATAAAAAGATTTATTACTATCAGTCTTTCTGAGATAGACTATAATAAGTATATTGTTTATTTTTGTTTATATTGATTTTTTAAATACACGTGTCTCGTATATTAGCAATTTTTATTTATTAAATATATATAAATGACTATTGACGAAAATGATATGACGATAGATAGTAGGTACGTAGGAATTGCTATATAAAATATGGGTACGTTTTTTTTTTTTTAAAGAAATGTACTCTTTTTGATCTGGGCCCATTGGTAACATTAATTTTGGGGCTATAGGCCCATAATACCAAGTTGTCAAAATTACTTACTTAAAGAAATACATTCCTGTCACACAGGTATTTCAAAAATGAAAGCTTTAGCTAGAATGTATTTTTGGTGGTCAAAATTGGATGCTAATATTGAAAATTTTATAAAGTCATTTTTATTTTTTAAATTTATTTAAGAAATTTGCTTACAGATAAAAATCCAAATAGAAAATAAAACAAAATACATAGTAAAAAAATACATAGTAGAAAAAAAAACAGTAAAAAAAAAAAAATACATAATAATTCAGGCAAAAATAAACGATTTTATTTGGTTAATAAATGCGTTAAAAGACATGTAGAACAGATCTAGGGTATTGCTGTTATTAAAGAATTATATGTTCTAGACAGTCTATCAACGCAAGTATTAAACCCATAATTAGTCGCATGACTTCTGTAATAAAATAACGACTGGGAACGAGTCTCTTTCGCAGGTACATGGATATTAAACTTAAATAAAACATCTGGTAGAAATATGACAGTGTTCATAACTTTGTATAGAAAACACATGTCGGCTAAAGACCGTCTAGAAGTAAGTGAGGCTATGTTCAGCACATAACACTTTTCAGGATAAGTGAGAATGTTGTAGTCTATACCAAGTTTGAACAGTGCGTAATTACAAAATTTATTTTATACATACTCAACACTCTTCAATTTGGCACTTTTGCAAAGGATTCCAGATAGTTGACGCATATTCCAAATGGCTCCTAACTAATGAGAAGTACAAATTTTTTATAGAATTAATATCAGTAAACGCATTAGTCTTGCATTTAACAAAACTAAGCATTTTCAGCGATTTATTGGTTATAATACCAATATGTTTCGCAAAAGAGAGATCACTGCTAAATAAAATGCCTAGATCAGTCATTTCCTTAACTTGCACAATGTTCACTTCACTTAAGTGATACTGCACTACCCCAGGATTTTTTTCCGTGAGTAAACGATGCGCTTACACTTCTTTGGGTTGAGATGAAGGCATTTTGTGGCGCACTATTCAACCAGTGTGTTGAGGTCTTCATGAAATAGTGTTATGTCGGTTGCTGACGTTATTTTACGAAAAAGTTTGAGATCGTCTGCAAAGAGAAGATTAAAACAAAACTTAAAGTTTCTTCCGATGTCATTCACGAACAACAAGAATAATTTTGGTCCGATATGCGATCCTTGCGGAACTCCAGAGGTAACCTCGATAACATCCGAAATGAAGCCATCTATGAAGACAAACTGGACACGATCCGATAAGTACGATTCAAGCCATGCTAATAGCTTCCCATATGACTTGAGTTTTTCTAAGAGGATTTCGATATTAACCCGGTCGAAGGCCTTCTGGAAGTCTGTGTAAACCGCGTGAACAAACGCAGATATTATATAATCCTTGTAATTTATTAAGTTGGACGTTGTAGATCTACCTTTGAAGAATCCATGCTGTTCTGGTACAATTACACTGCTATAAATTAAGCTTATAGTATCAGTTACTATCGATTCTAGAACCTTAGCAATTATCGATAATTTAGAGATGGGTCTATAATTCTCAACCGAAGATTTGGAACCCGACTTATGGATCGGTCATGTGAAATTTGTATGAGCAATAGATCATCACCTCCGAAGATGAGAGTCGAACCTTGGTCTGATACTCACAAACCTTTTGAAAAAGTTCACATAGATTATTTAGGTCCAGTTAATGAAAAACACTTTTTAATTTTAATTGATTCTTTTCCAAAATGGGTAGAAATTAAAAAGTTATTGAAATTAGATTCTAAGCCCACTATTAATAAACTGAGAGAAATTTTTGCCACTTTTGGTCTACCTAAGCATATACATGCAGACAACGGAACACAATTTACATTATGCGAGTTTATTAATTTTTGCTTTTTAAATGGAATAAAATTTACTACCTCACCACCTTTCGATCCATCAACGAATGGAAGTGCAGAAAATGCGGTGAAGACATTTAAATTTACAATAAATAAAATGTTAAAAGATTGTCAAGACAAGGATTTTGACACTCTTGTTAACATGTATCTTTTTAAATACAGAAATACACCCCACTGCACCACAAATGAAACACCGGGTAACCGAATGTTTAACAGAAAATTGCGGAATAGATTAGATATTATTTTTGAAAAAAATCAAAATTGTACAAAAAATTCATCAAACCGTACTAGAGATTTAAAATTTGTAAAAAGCGAGATAGTTTATGTTAGAGATTATAGAAATCCAACCAAAAAAATATGGAAAAAGGCAACAATTGAGGAAGTCTTGGGAAAAAGGACTTATTTGGTAAAATTTAATTTGGAGATGACATGCTAATCAAATTTGAATAGGGAATCAAAACTTAAATGCGCCGGTTGAGACCAAAGAACCTACTACTTTGCCTCTATTCAAGCTCAATTGACTTATGCCATTCTAATCTGGGGTCATTCCAGCCATTTGGGACAGCTATTTTCTCTACAACGTAGAGCTGTCAGGATTATGGGGAATATCCAATTGGGCTCAACAGCGCTATGAAGTGACGCCAAGCGGACTATAACTGAACTAAGCGAAACGAGTAATAGTTTATTGTTTACATCTGGTTTACATGTGTTTTCTCGTGTAGTTTGTATTGCTTTTAAAAGTTAGTGTCGCAGTTTGTTTGTTATATTAACTTTTGACAGCAATTATTATTCTTTTTTATATTACTTTATGTTATAATGAGTTATTATAACACAAATTGGTGTGTGTTTGGCTGTCACTTATTGTTAAATAAGGAAGTAATAAAAATATTTACTTCCACTATTTTCCAAATGAGAAACAATTTGTGAACTGTTAATAAATTTGGTGCTGTGGAAGTGATAATAACAAACTAGTATTTATTAAACAAATTAAATAAAAAACAAACACTAAATTATAAAAATCCTTCTCGAACATAATTAAATATCTACCCGGGTAATTTTAATGCAGAATTAGGGCAAGCGGTCTCAAATTCTGTACGCAGCTTTTCTAATACATTTTCACTGAACTTTCAGTGCCTGCTTTTGTTTTTAATCAATTTATTTAGGCAAGGAGTTTCTAACAGAGGTTTCGGTTCATACTGTTGTAAGACAGGTTTCTTAAAAGTAGACCACAGGCATTTTAAATCTGTGCTGGTTAATATTTCCATACTCAATATATTGTTTCTGGAACAAAAAGTAAAACCAACAGAAACCACACAAAAAAAAGATAAATCAAATATTTCACAATCAATCAATGCCCTGATCTTGGCTTCTTTCATTTTGGTTTGTTAACCACCTGGCACAAAATAATAGGATAGCTGAAATGTGTTTGCATGTAGTTCCTGCTTTACATGTGCAGGACATATTTAAAACTTCAACATCATTACTAAATTTTAATTTCCCAGTGACTTCGTGAGGTGGTGTTCTCAAACTGCTTGTTTGTAAACATAACCCACATATGTCGACATGCTCATCATTTTTGTCCAAAATTCCGCACAACATAAGATTTCCGGCGTTTAACAACTCTTCTACTTCAACTACACACCTAGAAGAAGGTGTTGCACTAAAAAAATTAAAATAATTTAATAAAGATAGCTTTTTATTATCCATTGCAAATCGATGATTTAACATGTAAACAAATATGGACAACTTTCACATTACTCGTTTCAATCAGCTGTTCACAGCGCTTGTAGCGCCGCCATCGGGCATTGTTGTATCCAATACAGGTACGACTGCAAGAAAGCATTTGTGGAGTTGGGTTTATTAATGTTACCTTCCCTGTATATTCACCACTGCATCCTCTACGTTCATGAAAACCAAATCAAATTCCTAGTACAAAGTTCAGTCCATAGACACGACACTAGAAATGAAAACGAGATACATCCACACTTCAAAAGACTTGGAATGTCCAGGTATTGTACCATTTTCTTCGCGATTAAATTCTACAATGTGCTTCCTCCAGCCATCAAAAGCCTCAATATTTCAAAATTCAGAAAAATAACCAAGAGATATTTAATATGCAGGGCCTTCTACTCCACTGAGGAGTATATGCTAAACGATTTTAGTGACTTGAATGAGGTTTTATGATCATTCAGTTTGTCCAGCTAAATATCATGTACCTATGTATGACATTTGTAAACATACTACACATTTATAACCTATTTATAAAATATTATTATATGCATCCCTACATATTTTGTAAAAATAATGTTACCAGCGAATTGACCATTGTAAAAATTGTAACATATTTAGCACATAATAAATATTATTATTATTATTATGTTCCTAACTCACTTAGACAGCTTGTAAAATAATTACAAGTGCGCATAATGTCGTTCTGCTTTGTCAAGAGACGCCATTTTTCAATTATGAATTCTTGTATCATACTCGATGAATACATCTGTCCAGTGACACTGCCCAAGAAGTGTCATATTTTCATTTTAAAAATCGTGGCAGTGTAGCATCACGTGATATTATTTCACAACTATAATATTAACTTAAACAGACTACATCTTTGAAACTTTTATGCATGTAATAAAACAAATAAACATTTGCATTTACATAATTATATATTTAATTAAATTTTACGAAAAGTTTAGTTAAAAATAAAGTCTAAAATAATGTCAAAGCATTCTTAAAGATAACAAAACATTACTAAATAATGTAAAAACAGGCGTGCACACGGGAAGGGAGGCCACGGGGTTGAGCCCCCTAAACATTCAATTTACACATTTTTCTTTCTACGACATTTTTCTTGCTTGTAATGAACGTGAGCCCCTCACGAGAAATATTTGAACTGATGGAAAACCACGAGATAAATAAGAGGGTGTCTTCCAAATGTGTGTATTTTTCTATAGCATGACTATATTATTATTGCCAATATAACCTTCTCATTTTCTCATATTTGAACAGTTTTTCATCAGAATGTACTCGTTTGTGACGAATGAGATATGATGACTGTGAAAATACTTTATCACACAGATCACATTTAAATGGTTTCTCTCCAGAATGTAATCGTTTGTGAGTAAAGAGATTTGAGGATACTGAAAATGCTTTATCACACTCATCACATTTGAATGGTTTCTCTTTAGAATGTACTCGTTTGTGAGTATTGAGACTTGAAGAGACTGAAAATGCTTTATCACACTCAACACATTTGAATGGCTTTTCTCCAGAATGTACTAGTCTATGAGTAATGAGAAGTGATAGCTGAGAAAATGCTCTTTCACATTGCTCACATTTGAATGGTTTCTCTCCAGAATGTACTCGTTTGTGAGTAATAAGACTGGAAAATACTAAAAATGCTTTGTCACATTGATCACATTTGTATGGTTTCTCTCCAGAATGTATTCGTTTGTGAGTGATGAGACTTGAAGACAGTGAAAATGCTTTATTACAATGCTCGCATTTGAATGGTTTCTCTCCAGAATGTGATCGTTTGTGTATAATTAGATATGATGACTGTGAAAATGCTTTATCACACTGCTCACATTTGAATGGTTTCTCTTCAGAATGCAATCGTTTGTGACTAATGAGATGAGATGGTTGTGCAAATACCTTATCACACTGATTACATTTGAATGGTTTTTCTCCAGAATGTATTCGTTTGTGATTAATGAGATATGATGACTGTGAAAATGCTTTATCACACTGATCGCATTTGAATGGTTTCTCTCCAGAATGTAATCGTTTGTGAGTAATGAGATTTGAGGATACTGAAAATGCTTTATCACACTGGTCACATTTAAATGGTTTTTCTCCAGAATGTACTCTTTTGTGAGTAAGGAGACTTGAAGACACTGAAAATGCTTTGTCACATTGATCACATTTAAATAGTTTCTCTCCAGAATGTACACGTTTGTGAGTAATAAGATTTGATGCCCGAGAAAATGCTTTATCACACTCCTCACATTTGAATGGTTTCTCTCTAGGATGTGTTTTCCTGTGTCTAATGAGGTCGGATGATCTTGAAAATATTTTATCGCACTGCTCACATTTGAATTGTTTCTCTCCAGAATGTATTTTCCTGTGTTGGATGATATGTGATGATCTTGTTGTGCGCTGTTTACGGATATTAATGGTCAACGATTCCCTACTCTTATGTGACTCACTGGAAGTTTTGTTATTATCTGCAAACAAATTTGCATTGATTATAGATTTTGCAAAAAATAAATGCCCTCTAGTTATAACGGCATTAATATCACTGATGAAAATTAAAAACATGCATTTGCACATGCTTTGTTAATTTGTACTAGGGGTCGCAAACCGGGATCCCCACTCTCGGAAATACCAGAATACCGGACTAAAACGGATGCTTTAAAATACCGGGATTGGATGTATGAAAAATGGCGAAAACCAAAACTAGTAAGCAGTTAATAAATAAAAATAGTGAAAATTTAGAATGTTTTTTATTTTAACCATTATTAAATATACACTATTTTCACAAAGTTAATTTGTCGACATTAAATTATATTTGTGTTATTTTCAAAAGCTTATTAAATAGTAAAATGTGTTTTTGTTTCTGAATGTTTTTATGTCATTGATAAATCGTCACCTCTAATATCGAATCTCAATGAAAGCTTCTCTACATATAGAAAATATAGGGATTTCGGTATTCGTGAAACTTCAATATCGAAAATACCAAAAAATACAAATTAACAAAAAAAAAAAATTAATTTGTTGTAAGATTTCATAAATTGTACGTACCAGTCAATTCATTAACATTTGAATTTCCAGCTATATGAGGTTTTGTGTAAATACTTGTTTTCAAAATTTCACTCGTTGAACTACTAGAATTTATGTGCATTGGTTGGTCTTCGGAAAACATTTCTTCATCCATTTTCTCTTGTTTTATATACACAGTCTCTATATTGCATATTGAACTGCTGGGTTGTTCATTTAGACTAACAAATTCACTTTTAACAATATATTCATTTTTATAATTAGGATTACTTAAAATATTTCTGTGTATATCATATGATTTGTTTATAGACATAACTTCATCAGCCGTATCAATTGGTTCAGTTTTTATCTGCACTTCGTTCGCAAAAACATTGCTATTACTGATATTATCATTCACTAGATTAGTTTCTTGTTCTTGTGATAGTTGATCAGTTGTACGTTT
The DNA here is from genome assembly GCA_963971575.1 of Liopterus haemorrhoidalis. NCBI lineage: Eukaryota > Metazoa > Arthropoda > Insecta > Coleoptera > Dytiscidae > Liopterus > Liopterus haemorrhoidalis. Next base: position 31,102,249 of record OZ020623.1, read on the forward strand.
TAAAACCATACATTCAGAATCTATAGTATTATTTAAAATATTTTTAATACTATTATCAATAAATGTAGCCTTTTTGTTAGATTCTGATTCCATTTTAGTCTATATTATTCAAAAATTATCTACTTTATTGCTTTTTCTATTTAGTAGTGAGCATTTAGCGTGCCGTGTCGATTGTATTAACCGACCCGTTTTAAGATGCCGAATCGATAAATTATTGGGCTAGGAATGGTTAAGATCAATGATGGCTTCCTACCGGTACGGAACGGCCTGCGCGAACCGTTTCTTAAAATTATTGAAACCTTAGGGAACCGGTTGTTATAATTATTAAAAATAAATGAATTACTCTGACTTCAGTTTTGAATCATGCGTTGTGCCCTGCAGTGTTGCAAATGTAATATTAATTTTATAGGTTATTAATAATACGATCTTAAAATTATTTCCTTATATTTAATAAATGGAAGTAAGTGATTTGTTTTCACTCTTAAAAATACAGAATAGGTTCCTAGATATCACATGACTTTCTAGAACCGCTTCCTGAAAACTTAGGATGCCATCACTGGTGAAGATTATTAATGTAAAGTTTGTCTCGTAACTTCTGACCAATCAGAGCGTGAGAGGGAATACGTCACACGTATGCATAGTTCAAACTAGCCTACAGAATTAATATAGATGTTGCACGTTTTAAATATTTTTATTGACCATTTTCATAATAGATATTTATTTCAAGACAGTTCTATTGAATAAATTATAAAAAAAAAAACTTCCGGAAATTTTATACAGATTAATATAAAATTTAGGATGAAGAGTATTTGTATTATAGTTATATATTTTAACGAAATTAGGTACAATAGATTAGAACTAGGATCAAATTCAGGCATGGTATCTCAAAATTTTCTTTCTTAAAGGGTGTTTCTGGGTTAAAACTGGTACTAAAAAACTTATACTAAACTGGTACTCAATATTTCCTTTTTAAACAGAACTATCTTAGCAGAAAAAAACTATACAATAAAAATTGTTCATAAGAAAACAAATATTATTTGTTCTATGCATTTTTTCAATTTGATGAATATTATGGTAGTTACGGGGGGACACCCTAAAACTAAAATATTGAAATATTTCACTTATTATTCTCTTCACATCAAAAATTAATGTAAGAATATTTATTTAGAACGAAGAAACATTCTTTTCGCAGAAAATGAAATTAAAACAAGTAGAAAATCAAAAAATTAAACAATATTTTTATATCTATAGCCAAAAATAAAAACTTCTCGTGTATATTGTCAACTGACAATAACTGAAGCGCCTCTAGTGAGATTTTGAGAAACTGACGGATGTAGGATAGTCGAGTTTGTGACAAGCATGGGAATATGTTCTTAGAAGTGGAAAGCAGTGATGGGCGCGTAAGTTACATGATGTAAGTTACCTCATTGTTGACACGTAAACAATTGATGTAAAGTAAACACAAAAACTCTTGTAAACAATGTAAAGAACGTAAACAATGTAAACAATGATTTAGACATGCGCACTTGTTTTGAATTACAGAACCTCATTATCAATACACTTTTATAAATAATAAAATTTTAATGAAACGATTTTAAATGAAAAAGTAAGTATATAAAATTAGGACAAGCCAATATACATATTAATGAAAATCGATTTGAATAATTATACAGGTGTTACATACAAATTAGTAAATATGAATATTAAAAATAAAAAACTTTTTTCTTTAAAAAATTCAGTCTAATTTTTTTAATAACAAAATACATTAAATTTCGCTTTTAAGAAAATCAGCCTATACTTTTAATAACGAAAAGATTCATTGCAAATTTTGCATAACGCCCTATATTTTCTTTCATTTTCTTTGATTAAAACAAAACCTAGTTCTTCAGAACTATTGTTTCGGTTTCTTCCCACCATTTTTTTAGTAAATTTATTGTTTTGAACTGAATATACTTGTTCATTAACTCTCTATTATTCGTATTAAATAACTAAAACTAACCTCATTATTTGACAGTTTACAAAGTTTACATTGTTTACATTGTTGACAAGTTTACCAATTGTTTACATAAGTTTACACGTAAACTTAAACAATTAAAGTTTACGTGTAAACGCCCATCACTGGTGGAAAGACAGTTAAAGACCATTTTAGAGTGTGTTCCCGTGTGTTTAAATAAATATCACATGAAGATACCATTGAACCTGTCAAAAATATCCTACCAAAGTCAGCCATGATGTGAATGCAGTAGCGCCTCTATCGGTAGTGTCAGATGCCAATAACATATAGGTAACCCCTTTTAAGATTGCAGCGCCAAAGTGGCAAAATCGTAACTAGCCAAATAGACAATAACAACTTTTTGACATATGGACAATACGTTGTAATTTGACATTTAGAAAGAATTTGTTAATAATTTTGTCTTGATTTGTGTTTTCTTAATAAATATCACACTTATGCCAAACCGATACAAAATCTAAAAATCCAAACAAATGTAACACGTGCTTCAGAACAATAACAAACTTGTCTATTTGGTTAGTTCAACATAAGTCCGCCAGATAGAGTCTCTCTTAAGACCATTTGCCTATACGATAAACAAAGGCTGACGTCCCGTTAGCATACGGATGACGCGTAGCCACCCTGTTTAGCCCTACCACTACAAGTTACGAGACAGCCTTATACTTTAACAATCTTGTATAAGAAGTGCCAAATTCTCGTTTGTAGCACAGCCCGTTTTACAAATCGGCACGGCATGTTAGATACCTACCTAGAAAAACTAGTTAACTAAAATAGATAATTTTTTAACAGTTTTGAACAATATAGACTAAGATTGAATAAGAATTTCACTAAAAGGCTAAAGATTTTAACAGTAGTATTAAAAATATTATCAATATTACTATGGACTCAGAAAATAAAATTTTAAAACGTGCAGCTAACCAACTATCACTAGAAAAACAAAAAACTAACAGATGTCTAGTGAATGATGGTATTAATATCAGTAATAACAGTGTTTCTATGAATGAAGTGAACATAAAAACTGAACCACCTGATACGAACGATGAAGTTATGTCTATGAACAAATCTAACGATCTACATGGAAGTATTTTAAATAGTCTTATTTGTACAAATGATTTTGTTAGTTTAAAGCAAGAACCCAATAGTTTAATGTGTAATAGTATAGAGACAGTATATATAAAAGGCGAGAAAATGGATGAAGAAATGTTTACAAATAGCCAAAAGTTGGATGGGTTTTCTGCTGATTGCACAATAATTAAGGCTGAAAACCAACTAGTGGACATAAATTTTGGTGGTAAGACCTGCTTATGTAAAACCCCCCATACACTATGAGGCATGCATCGATTCACGGCATCGATTCCAAGGCATCATGCAACAGGCATCACTAGCTGTTGGACACACAGTACTGATGCACAACTCGATGCAAAACGTTGAGTCGACAGTCGAACACAGCTTCGATTAGTATATAGCTCGAAGTTTGTTTAACCCCTTCAGTAATCATTAAAAAATTTAAAAATGAAAAAAAAAATATTTTTTTTATGAATGAACTAGCAGTGTACCCGATGCTTCGCTACCAGAAAAAATACAGCCGTAGCCGGTTTAGACCGGGCCCATGTCGGAATGTGTTCAAATTAGATTTGGTGCGAATAGTTTTAGTATGGTCTAATTATATATTTTTTGTTTTACTCTACCATTGTATAAATATGTGCTTGTTCACAAATAATTTAAGTGAGATAATTCTTTAGCGTTTTCAAGGCGAAATGTCATATTTCTGGAGGCCACAAACTGTTTTAAAGATGCCTATACTAATTCTCCCATCGGAGTGTCTCCCGATCTCCGTCATATCCCGTGAAATCTTAAAATTTTGGTAAAATAGTAGACAGAGTAGGTACTATTTTTTCTGTTGTATGCAGGTCTAATATAGTTTTCTTTAAAACTCTTTTATCAAAATCGTCTATATTTCTTTTCGTACGATCCTTTTGTACCCTTTTTCTAGGTGAAGAAAATTTCGAGGGTTCACCTTGCTAGATTTTGTTTTTTTTTTATTTTTGAAATTCTTGTTGTGCCTGTTGCAGCAGCCACTCAAGCAAAAACTGATTTGAAAGGAATAATAGGTTCCCCAGCCTCATTAAAGTCAAAATATAAGAAACTATTTCGCGACTTTGGCTAGTAATACCGCGACCATTTAACTTACTTTTAAAAGGCATATTTACTATTGCTAGATTTTCTACCGACTGTACTCAGAGCGATGTTGCCCGCACGAACTACCGAGATTATGTTTAGAATTATGAATTATGTTTAGAACATAAATGATATATTAGGTTAGGTCATATGGAAAGACATAAGAATAAAAAAATATATATATATTACATGATCATTTTACAATAAACAAAATAAAATATGTATATATATACGAGTAGTAAGAGAAGATTTGAATCTCATAGTATGGAAATTGTATTACAATTAATTATTTAAATATGCAGAGACTGAGTAAAAACATTGCTCAATCAAATAATTCTTAAATTTACGTTTAGAAATTTTACAATTAGATATGAGTTTCAAATCTTCAGGTACAGCATTATAAATTTTTGAGCAACTATATTGGGGATTATGGCTATATAAATGAGAACTGTGTTTATCCAAGCATAAGTTAAGTTTATTTCTTGTGTTGTAATTATGATAGTTTCTATTTTGCAAGAAAAGATCGGGATGGATTTTAACAAACATTGCACACTGTAAGATATACAGTGATGGAAGAGTTAATATGTTTAACTCATAAAAAATATTTTTGCATGAGATTCAAGCTGAATTAAAGTCATGATGCGGACAGTTTTTTCTGTTGTATAAATAATTTATTAGCTTCAGAAGCATTTCTCCAAAACAGTATCCCGTAATTTATAATAGAATGAAATTTTGCAAAATAGGCAGACTTTAACGCACTTATAGAAGTAAAATCTCTAAGTCTCTTTAACATATAACAAACTGTAGACAATTTAGGATTGATATAGTCAGCCCATCGTAAGTTTTGATGAATATACCTATAAATATATATAGACTATACCTAAAAATTTGACAGTTGTTAATTGTGTTAATGACGGCGAGCCAGCTGTACGTATGAGGGGACTACTAGTTAATGGTGCTTGAGGATTGTGGAAATATATAAATGAAGTTTTTCCTTTATTTAAGAGAAGTTTTTTATCCTTACACCAATTATTAAAAGTTAAAAAAGAATCATTTGCAAAATTAATAGAGTCGGTGAAATTTGATTTATTAACAAGAAGATTTGTATCGTCTGCGTATTGACTTATTATTCCGCCAGGTGGAAAATGACTATCAAGATCATCTAACAAATCATTTTTATGTTATTAACTTTATTACTGATTGTTAGTCTTGTATAAGAAACTATACGGTTTTGCGCACCCTTAAGGATAAAAATGTCTCTTTTAATTGCCGGTTATTGAGTCGATTATGAATAAATGAACCAAAAGATTATTACAAATATTTAAGAATGGATGACCGCCAATTTCAATACCTGTTAAATAAAATTCACCCAAGAATTGTAATCAAACATTGATGCAAGCCTACACATGTTGAAATTTGGAGTCGGCATCAGTGAGGCGGCATCGAGGCTTTCCAGCATTGTCGTGATGCCGATGCGTGCATCGATTCATGATTTCGCTGATGTGGCATCACAGAGGCCGCCGTACACACAATGACTCTGGCATTGCGTCACTATTGACTCGATGCATGCATCATAGTGTATGGGGGGTTTTACTCATTTCCGTTAGGTAATACAGTTCATATCCACATTAGTGCAGAAATGAGCTCCATATTCGCACTAGTGTGAAAACAAATCAGTAAAGAAAGAAAGCAACTACGAGTATTTATATTTCAGAAAATCGCGATACTTGGAAAAGACATATATCAACTACGGACGACATGTCCCAGTATAATAACAACACAAATATCATCATCACTGAGAAGATTGATATTAAACCTGAATGTGGAGATGACTGTAAATATAAGAAGTCAAATAACAGTTTTAAACAACCCTCAACAACAAATAAGTGTGATGTATGTCACAGGTCATTTGAAAGAGTTCGCTCAATGCTTCAACATAAACGAATACATTCTGAGCCGAAGTTAGTCAAATGTGACCAGTGTAATATAGTATTAAGTCACTCATCAAAACTCATTGCTCACAAGCCATTACATTCTAGAGAAAGACCATTCAATTGCGATGAGTGTGATAAAGCATTTTCAGAATCATCATATCTTATTAGACACAAACGAATACATTCTAGAGGAAAACCATTCAAATGTGATCACTGTGATAAAGCATTTTCAGAATCATCATATCTCATTAGACACAAACGAATACATTCTGGAATAAAACCATTTAAATGTGATCAGTGTGATAAAGCATTTACAGATTCATATAATCTCATTGTTCACAAACAAATACATTCTGGAAAAAAACCATTCAAATGTGAACAGTGTGATAAAGCATTTACACAGTCATCAAATCTCATTATTCACCAACGATTACATTTTGGAGAGAAACCATTCAAATGTGATCTGTGTGTTAAAGCGTTTTCAGATCCGTCGTCTCTTACTAGGCACAAACAATTACATTCTGGAGAGAAACCATTCAAATGTGATCAGTGTGATAAAGCATTTCCAAGATTTGATTATCTCATCAGGCACAAAAAAAATCATTCTGGTGAGTAGCTAACAAATATACTGGGACTAAATTAAGCGGTCATTTCCTCTATTTTTAAACATATAACCATATCTCCTATAGTTTCCTTCAAAACATTTTTTAATTTATAATAAATTTAGCTTAGAATTCATGAGCTTGGAGGAAAACTGAAGGTAACCAAGGACCGCGTAGTCAGAACACAATCGCATGTTTCTTCGAAAGTAACCAAAGATTTAATGTTCACTCGGATATTGCGGATAACCGGATATGAAATTTTAACCGCATCCGCATGGTTTAAATGATAATTTATCCGCACTGGCAGAAAAGTTGCGGATAATCAGCGGATACCCGCGTATATTCAGGGCACTAAAAAGCCAATTTTCAACTCTCTAAGTTTCGCTACAATTTCTAACCTACAGACAGACAGTCAAATGAGTGATAGTATACAGGTTTTTGTATAAATGTATTTTTTGAAATTATAAACAAGTTATTTGAATTTCAATTGTTTATTCAATTTAATATTTTTATTTTTAAAGTAAGCAATGCTTTAACAGTTCTCGAAAACATCGTGTATGCAAATATTAGAAAATAACTATATATCAACAACTAAATTTTGTCTCAATAATCAATTGAAATTTGTTTGCAGCTAGTGGAATATCTTCCAGTCAATCAGATGAGAGATGGGGGAACAAGTGTAAACAATCAACATCAAGGTCATCACATTTCATTAGATACAAAAAAATACATTCTGGAGAGAAACCGTTAAAAAATAATCAGAATGATGAAGCATTTTCACGGTCATCAAATATCATTACTCACAAGCAAGAACATTCTAAAGATAAAGCATTCAAATGTGATCAATGTGGTAAAGCATTTTCACGATCATCAAATCTCATTAGTCACAAACGATTACATTCTGGAGAGAAACCATTCAAATGCGATCAGTGTGATAAAGCATTTTCAAGGTCATCAAATCTGATTACTCACAAACGATTGCATTCTGGAGCTAAACCATTCAAATGTGAGCAATGTGATAAATCATTTTCAGTGATTTCAAATCTCGTTACCCACAAACGAGTACATTCTGGAGAGAAACCATTCAAATGTGATCAGTGTGGTAAATCATTTTCACACACGTCCACTCTCATTATTCACAAAGGAGTACATTCTGCAGAAAAACAATTCAAATGTGATCAGTGTGATAAATCATTTTCAGTGGCATCACGATTCTTTATTCACAAACGAGTACATTCTGGAGAGAAACCATTTGAATGTGAGCAGTGTGATAAAGCATTTTCAAGGAAATCAGATCTCAATAGACACAGGAAAATACATTCTGGAGAGAAACCATTCAAATGTGAGCAGTGTGATAAAGCATTTTCACAGTTATCAAATCTCATTACTCACAAACGAGTACACTCCGGAGAAAAACCATTCAAATGTGATCAGTGTGATAAAGCATTTTCAAAATCTTCAAGTCTCTGCACTCACAAACAAGAACATTCTGAAAAGAAACCTTTCTAATGTCGATAAAGTTTGTTTCACAGATAAATATAAAACTATTACCTTCGGCAGAAATCGTATTTCAAATCTTTTTACATTTGACTTTCGTTTACATGATACTAAATTAAAGCAGGCTAGTGTATTCAAAGATCCAGGTATTCTACTAAATTCTAAATTAATTTTTGGCGACCATATTTATAATATGGTGCAAAAAGCTCTAAAGAATTTAGGATTTATATTTAGAGTTTTTAGAGATTTCAATTCTTCTTCAACTTTAATACTACTATACAACAGTTTAGTCAGAAGTCATCCGGAATATGTAGTACAATATAGAGCCCTCAATATTTATATTGACCACATAGAAAATGTTCAAAAAAAAAGTCTTTAACAGACTAAATTATAGATATAATCGTTGTAATTATTACAAATCTTATGAATTTAACCTTAAATTTCACCAGATTACAAGAATTTCACAAAGACGAATTATATTGGATTTATCATTTACTCATTATCTTCTTAACAGCGCAATAGACACTCAACCTTTTCTAACTTTTCTAAAATTTAACTTGAATCAATATTCAACCAGAAATCCGATGTTGTTTAATGTTCCCACCAGTCACTCAAACTCTAATCTTAACCCATTAGATACTAGCGTTCCATATAAGGAACGCAAAACACGACATCGTAAAATGTTTACTAAATGACGTTACTATTTAAAACTCCCGGATAAGTCAAACTTTTCAGGTCGTATAATATACGAATGATGCGCAAGGACGGTTTGTTTGTCGAGTAATCGCCTAACACCCTCCCTGAGATAGTTTGATTCTTTGCTTGTCTTGTGAACATATAAGTATGGTGAGTAGAAATGGATAAGTACTAATTTTATTAATTTTTACAACATTTAGACTGGATCCAAGTTTTGATTAAGTAACTTTTTGTAGACTTAATAATGTCTGTACTGTTAAAATAAAATTATAATATATTTATTTGCCTAATTTATACACTTTATTTTGGCGTTCCATATTTGGAACGCTAGTCCTTTAGCATACATTTTTTAACTCTGTATTTTTGTTTCTTAGATTAACGGTGCAGCAAATTGCTGATATGTTTGAAAGTGAAGGGTTTTGGGAGAATTTTGATGTCAATGATATATCTGGAAAACAACTGCAGTCAAATGCAGAAGTAGTAATGGATAGTGGCAGACGAGTTGGAAATTTTAATATATTAGTTGAAAATGATGATATTCCAGATGATGTGACACTTGCGTCACTTATAAACAAAAGGGATGAAATTTTTGAATGGTTTGGACAAACAGACTTTACTACAGACCAAATGGATGCCAACATCAATGCATATAGAACTGGGGTAAAATGTAAGCAATGGTGGTGGCCCATTTTCACCTGGCTACTAGATGCTGCCATTCAAAATTCATGCATTATTTACAAAATACATAATTCAGAAACAACACAATTGGATTTAGAGGGAAAATTGCAAAATTATTTTAAAAAAATTCAAAATTTACCAAAATCCTGTGGTACACCCAGTTATTATTATTATTATTATTATTATTATTATTTATTAGCATAGAAAGCTGAAGCCGTAGGCTTGTGTTGCTCTCATAGAAAACAAAATATACAAACAAATTTTGTACAATATAAATGACAAAAATAATACAAAAATAAAAAAAAAAAAAACAAAAAATTTACAAGATTACAAAATATTATCAATATTGTTCTTAAAATTATTAACATTTGTTGAAATGACTATAGCGGCTGGTAGGCTATTTCAAGCATGAAATACCCGGTTTGAAATAAAGCACTCACGCACTTTCTTCTTAAAACGTTCACGGCAAAGTTTGAGATTATGTCCTCGCAGTCTTTCATCCACACTTCGATCAAATAAGCCGGACAGGTCACACATATATTTGTCAGTCAGTATACGGTAGGTGGTAATAAGATCGCCACGTTGACGACGAGCAGTGAGGGTGGTTAGGTTAAGGACGCGCATACGTGCTTCATAAGGTAAACATTTAAGTTCGGGGGAGAGCCTGGTTGCACGGCGTTGCACTCGTTCCATTAAGTTTATATCTTTTTGCAACGAAGGACACCACACTGTAACACTGAACTCCAGGATAGGTCTGACATAAGTAGTGAATAGTTTCATTGTAAGTTCAGCAGAGGGTCGGTGAAACGATTTCCTAATAATAAACAACAAATAATTTGCTTTCCTGACACAGGATAAAACTTGTTGTGACCAGCTTAAATCCGATGTAACGATAATTCCAAGATCTGTCTGCGACTTAACCTTGTTTAATGTAACGCCATCCAGTGTATAGTTCGCTCTGGGATTATTTCGTCCAATGTGTTAGACACATGTTTTATTAATGTTAAGTGGAAGAAGCCAATTAGTCGTCCAGAGGTGAATTTTGTTAAGGTCGTTTTGAATCGTAAAGTGGTCAGTCAATGCGTTGTTGAAAAACTTCGTATCATCGGCAAACATTGCATATGGAGAATTTATAACAAATGGAAGGTCGGCTACGTAGATTAAAAACAACAGGGGCCCAAGTACAGAACCCTGTGGAATTCCACTTATTACAGATCGCTGAGAGGAAAGATCGTCGCCAATTTTAACTTGAAATGACAGACCAGTTAGAAAAGATTTTATCCATCTAAGCAGATTACCTCGAATGCCATAATGACCCAGCTTTTCGAGCAGCCTTCGAATCGGTACCTTATCAAAGGCGCGTGAGAAATCAAGATAAATAATGTCGAGAGGGATATCATTGTCAAGAGCGTGGGTCCACATGTTGGTGCAGTAAAGCATATTTGTTGTAACAGAACGGCCAGGTAGAAATCCATGCTGGTGAGCCGGTAGGATATTGTGTGCTTCGAGAAATGGCAGCATCTTGGCCACTATTATCCTCTCCATCATTTTCCTCACTGATGAGGCAACACTAATGGGCCTGTAATTTGCTGGAACCAATTTGTCGCCTTTCTTAAATATGGGGGTGACATATGCTAGCTTCCAAGAAGATGGGATAGTACCAGTAGTAAAAGATTGGTTCATTATTCTGGATAAAGATTCTGCCAATGTGTCTTTACATCGCTTGAGTATCACGGACGGAAGATTATCTGGGCCTGGGGTAGATGATTCACGTAAATTTGCCAGTTCATTATAAACCAAATCGGGGGAGAATTCGATATCCATCAGACTGCTATTCACACGTAGATTTTGATCCAGTAGTGGTAAAGGACCATCGGGCTCGATGGTATAGGAAGTCACAAATTCATCAGCAAATAGATCAGCAACTAATCGGTGATCTGAGTGGATTACTCCAGATGCATTCTTCAAGACGGGTAAAGAGACATTAGAAGAAAATGAAGAACGAACATAGTTATAAAAAGCTTGGGAGCCTTTCGCGAGTAAATTACTTTCGAATTCTTTTCTAGACTGTCTGATTTCAGAGGTTAATTTGTTTGATAGTTGTCGATGCTGCTTGTATAGATCCTGGCTGGGATTTTTCTTATATTTCTTCCAGAGACGACATTTTTCTTGTTGTAATTTATAGTGATATGCAGTGAACCACTTTTTCACTGAAGTAAAATTTCGAGAGCGGACTGGAGTAAATTTAGTGGTACAATGTAATAAGTGGTTACGGAGAGCATCCCATTGATCGTTAGCGTTGAGATAATTAAGCATAACAGAAAAATCGGTAGTTGAAAGAGATTCATTGATGGCTGAGAAGTTGGCATTCCAAATATTCTTGCGCTGGGTTATTTATCTACGGTATTCTCCGGGATTCTACGATATCTCCAGATATTCGCCTTGATGGTAAAGATCATTTGGTGGAATACATACTAATAACAAATGCCGACGATGCTCCGGACAAAATCACAAAGGCAGCTCTGTGCGCACTCAGTGCCGTATATGTGAAGTAGGCTAAAGTATACGTTGTTTTTTTTTTTTTAATTTAATGGCCTTTGCTTCTGTGGCAATTAGCCAGGACAATTTTTATTTGAGAAAATGTCCATGCCTAAACGGGATTCGAACCCTAGACCTTCGCAACGCAGAGCACATGTGTTACCACTACGCTACGCCGGTCGGCATTAGTTGTTTTGTTGATTTTCATACAAAATAAACTTGTTTGTATAATTTTAACTTTCTAAATAAATATTTGTATCCATCGCTTTTGTTTTATTTAATTGTAGTTCTACGGACCTTTAAGTACTAGCGTTCCATATATGGCACGGCCTCAATCTTAAAACTATCTAAGTGAACAACCAAATATTTACCTAAACCATGTTTTTAATGCTAATTTAAGTTTAAAAACATAATTTAAGCCCAAATATCGAAAAACAAAAAATTCAGTCCTTAATGGGTTAATTCACCCATTCATAGAATTTTAAATGTCGCAAATAAATTCAGTCAGCAGGTAAATATATTAAGTTGTAGCTTAATGTAATTCAAAAGGAAATGTCGAGCAATACTTGTAAAAAAAATTGTTTTAATTTAAGTCAGTGTGTATTTTTTGCTGTGTTGCGCTGTAATTGGAACATCCCACTCCATGGATTTGTTCTGTTGCGCAGCCTTTGAATAAATAAATAAGTAAATAAATAAATGTTATAGGTTTGTTACTACATTTTTCCACTCATCATATCTACATGTAAACAAACGATTATATTTTGTAGAGAAACCATTCAAATGTAAGCAGTGTAATAAAGCATTTTCACAGTCATTAGGAGTCCAATCATTGAACTCAGGCGGCATTTTTCCGTAACCAAATTCGAATAGTCATTTTCGTACACTAACACATCTCTGCGTTAAGTGGTATTCTTGAAAGTCATACCGAACAAGTGACGTATTGAAAGATGTTTCCGAACGGCAAGTGTAACCGTAATACACCCGGCGATCTTACAACCAATAGCAAAGCGTCACGTGATACAGAGTGGCGCGCGGCAAACGTATGGATTTGAAGAGGGCATTGTTCCCTTTCTAACGGTCCTAGAAAGTTGAGGGGGGGGGTCCAAAGATGGGAGTAGTAAGTTTATGTTCCACGCGGTTTCAGTCGCTATAAATGAGTGGTCTGTTGAACAACGTGTTTTTTGTGTGCAGACCTATTTTTCGAACGCCCGCTCGATCGTCCGCGTACAGCAAGCCTTCCGTTTAAGGTTTAATATCGCCCCCCCGCGGCCGAATTCTAAAACCATTCCAAGAATTCTGTTAAAGCATTCCAAGATACCAGGTATCATCGACCCTTACTTTTCCGAAGAAAATGATCGAGCGGCTCACTTCTGCACGTTACCTGACCATGATCCAGAATTTTTTCTTGCCTGAATTGGATGGGATGGAGCTGGAAGACGTCTGGTTTCAGCAGGACGGGGCCACAGCCCACACAGCAAGGATTTTCATGGACTTTTTGTGAGATAGATTCCACGGGCGCCTCATCTCCCTAAGAGGCTATTTAAACATGCCAGCGCGCTCTCCTGATTTGGCCCCTTGTGATTTTTTCCTGTGGGGATACCTAAAAATCTTTAGTTTACAATGATCGTCCTAGGACCCTGGAAGCCCTCAAAAACAACATTCGAGCCCAAATCGCTGAAATTCCTGTGGCAATACTTCACAGAGTGCACGAAAACTTCAAAAAAAAAGGCTTGCTCAGTGCTGTCTTGAAATAAACACCTCTTTTGAATATAGTCAATGAAAATTTTTAAAAACATGCAACATGTATATTAATTTTATATGAACTAAGCCGACATGTGACGTATTCCCTCTCACGCTTTGATTGGTCAGAAGTTTTGTGACAACCTTTACTTTAATAATCTTGTCGCAGTCGCTGGTTTTCGTTCTGTGAACACCAGTATCTTGTCCAGTAATCCGCACGGACTGTTCGATACTGAAATTAATAAAGCAAGCAGGTAATAGTAGGCATAATTTTGCTTATTTGGAAACTGGAAGGTTTTTGTTCCAATAATAAATATGAATGATACGAAAGAGAGTGATATTATTATAGAAGAAATTTATATTAAAACCGAATATATAGATACTGACGGACATGAAGTGAAGACTGAAATAGATCACCTGGCTGAATGGGAGAATGGTTAGTAATATGCACATTTATTCAGGCGAATTTCTGCAATGTTTGTATACCTTAGTAAACATTTTAAATAATATATTTCATAGCAAATAGTTTATACTTGTCTGCAATATTTTTATTGCAGCAATCAAAGAGGAAGTTACAGAGGTTGTTGGCTTAATAATCACTGGTCAGTAGTTTAACTGGCAACTAGTTTAATTTTCCAGAGAAAACTTTAATTAACAACCTGAAACTTAAGTTTTAATACAAGCACAGTAGTTAAAGACATGGACAGAGTAATAATAACTATGAATACTTGTGTTTCAGGGAACTGCGATACTCAGGAGACATGTTACGTATCATCTACAGACGACTTATCCCAGTATAACAACACTAATATTATAATTAATGAAGAGATTGACATCAAGTCGGAATATGGAGATGACAGTGAATTTGAGGAGAATGCTGCTGAACAAGATACAGGTCAGTCAGCAATTTTTATGTTATTTAAGGTGTGTTCGTTTGTGTTGCCCAATCTACACTGAACTACACCACAGCTTCCCCCACCAATGCTAACTTATATAGTGACGTCAGCTGCTCTTGTCCTGGACAAGTCTGGTGCAACACAAACGAACAAACCTTTAGTTACTTGTAAGCTTTCAACAATGTTATTTCTAAAATAGTTTCCATTTACAGGTAGAACTCGATATACTTTATTTATTTGTTTGAAACATATACAGGATTAGCCCAGTAATATGTTCACTAAGAAATAGGGTTGTACATCGAAGGCAAAACATCGATGTTTAATTTCGATGTTAACATCGGCGCTTACTATCGATGTTGAAAAAACATCGAAGGAAAAACATCGATGTATCGGAAACATCGATGTTTTATTAATATTAAAAAAAGCTATTTATTTATATTATATAGGTTTTATTTAATAATGAAAGATAAAATACGAAAAAAGTAACACATAATATCCGAGAAAATGCTTTATCACACTCCTCACATTTGAATGGTTTCTCTCTAGGATGTGTTTTCCTGTGTCTAATGAGGTCGGATGATCTTGAAAATATTTTATCGCACTGCTCACATTTGAATTGTTTCTCTCCAGAATGTATTTTCCTGTGTTGGATGATATGTGATGATCTTGTTGTGCGCTGTTTACGGATATTACTTTTATGTGACTCACTGGAAGTTTTGTCATTATATGCAAACAAATTTGCATTGATTATAGATTTTGCAAAAAATAAATGCTCTCTAGTTATAACGGCATTAATTGATGAAAATTAAAAACATGCATTTGCACATGCTTTATTAATTTGTACTAGGGGTCGCAAACCGGGATCCCCACTCTCGGAAATACCGGGATACCGGACTAAAACGGATGCTTCAAAATACCGGGATTGGATTTATGAAAAATGGCGAAAGCCAAAACTAGTAAGCAGTTAATAAATAAAAATAGTGAAAATTTAGAATGTTTTTTATTTTAACCATTATTAAATATACAATATTTTCACAAAGTTAATTTGTCGACATTAAATTATATTTGTGTTATTGTTAAAAGCTTATTAAATAGTAAAATGTGTTTTTTTTTCTGAATGTTTTTGTCATTGATAACTCGTCACCTCTAATATCGAATCTCGATGAAAGCTTCTCTACATATAGAAAATATAGGGATTTCGGTATTCGTGAAACTTCAATATCGAAAATACCAAAAAATACAAATTAACAAAAAAAAATTAATTTGTTGTACGATGTCGGAAATTGTACGTACCAGTCAATTCATCAACATTTGAATTTCCAGCTATATGAGGTTTTGTGTAAATACTTGTTTTCAAAATTTCACTCGTTGAACTACTAGAATTTATGTGCATTGGTTGGTCTTCGGAAAACATTTCTTCATCCATTTTCTCTTGTTTTATATACACAGTCTCTATATTGCATATTGAACTGCTGGGTTGTTCATTTAGACTAACAAATTCACTTTTAACAATATATTCATTTTTATAATTAGGATTACTTAAAATATTTCTGTGTATATCATATGATTTGTTTATAGACATAACTTCATCAGCCGTATCAATTGGTTCAGTTTTTATCTGCACTTCGTTCGCAAAAACATTGCTATTACTGATATTATCATTCACTAGATTAGTTTCTTGTTCTTGTGATAGTTGATCAGTTGTACGTTTTAAAACCATACATTCAGAATCTATAGTATTATTTAAAATATTTTTAATACTATTTTTAATAAATGTAGCCCTTTTGTTAGATTCTGATTCCATTTTAGTCTTTTCGCGACTATAATTACCGAAACGGCGCCACTATCGCCTTGTGAACTTTTGACACGAAAAAGGATAGTCATCTGTCAACGTATGTAAACAGTATTGGTTTATAATCAATTTTTGGTCTAATTTACGTTTTCTTGCTGTATACAGTATATTTAAATTATAACCGAGTATTAAAAAAGTGTATAAATATATGTGAATCCATTTTATGATAAAATTTGCTGCTTGTAAATGAATATTTTCAGAGGTTATGTTGGTGCCGGCTTATACTCACAGAGAAAATAAAATGTTATACTTTGAACTTAAAACATTTATTTGAATACTTAATATCTACACATATCTCAAGAAATTTTATAGAAAGAGAACTTGTAATTTATTCTACATAAGAAAACTGTCAAATATTTGCAAACTAACACAGTTATTGAACACTCCCATGAAATAACAAGGGGTTTTAATTATATTAACAATAATTTACACAACATTAAACGATTTTCTTGCACATGTGAGACAGGGAAAATGAAAAATTCAACGTTAAAAACTTGTTTAAAATCATCTGAGCAGTATAAATTCCCTTTAATAGAAACACAAATTTTAGAATCACTGATAATATTTCAATCTAATATTCGAAGATGTTCTTCCTGTGATTGACTACCATACACACAACAAGGAGTATTTAATCTTTTTTTCTTAAATTTATCACTTTTTTCGCTGTAAAAATGGAGTGAGAATGGACAGAAACAATAAAACACATGGTGAATTATACGTAAACAATGACAGTAACCTTTTTCGAAGTGTTCGCTTTTTTGCCGCTAGAGGGATACGCGTTAAGTTGAGTCACCAATATTATTCAAAAATTATCTACTTTATTGCTTTTTCTATTTAGTGGTGAGCATTTAGCGTGCCGTGTCGATTGTATCAACCGACCCGTTGCAAGATACCGAATCGATAAATTATTGGGCTAGGAATGGTTAAGATCAATGATGGCTTCCTACCGGTTTGGAACGGTCTGCGCGAACCGTTTCTTAAAATTATTGAAACCTTAGGGAACCGGTTGTTATAATTATTAAAAATAAATGAATTACTCTGACTTCAGTTTTGAATCGTGCGTTGTGCCCTGCAGTGTTGCAAATGTAATATTTATTTTATAGGTTATTAATAATACGCTCTTAAAATTATTTCCTTATATTTAATAAATTGAAGTAAGTGATTTG
The DNA here is from genome assembly GCA_963971575.1 of Liopterus haemorrhoidalis. NCBI lineage: Eukaryota > Metazoa > Arthropoda > Insecta > Coleoptera > Dytiscidae > Liopterus > Liopterus haemorrhoidalis. The sequence goes on from OZ020623.1 coordinate 31,120,037, forward strand.
TTTTCACTCTTAAATATACAGAATAGGTTCCTAGATATCACATGACTTAATAGAACCGCTTCCTGAAAACTTAGGATGCCATCACTGGTGAAGATTATTAAAGTAAAGGTTGTGTCGTAACTTCTGACCAATCAGAGCGTGAGAGGGAATACTTCACACGTATGCGTAGTTCAAACTAGCATACAGAATTAATATAGTTGTTGCACGTTTTTAAATATTTTTATTGACCATTTTCATAATAGATATTTATTTCAAGACAGTTCTACTGAATAAAATATAAAAAAAAAAACATCCGGAAATTTTATACAGATTTATATAAAATTTAAGAAACATTCCTTTCGCAGAAAATGAAATTAAAACAAGTAGAAAATCAAAAAATTAAACAATATTTTTATATCTATAGCCAAAAATAAAAACTTCTCGTGTATATAACATATAGGTAACCCCTTTTAAGATTGCAGCGCCAAAGTGGCAAAATCGTAACTAACCAAATAAACAATAACAACTTTTTGACATATGGACAATACGTTGTAATTTGACATTTAGAAAGAATTTGTTAATAATTTTGTCTTGATTTGTGTTTTCTTAATAAATATCACACTTATGCCAAACCGATACAAAATCTAAAAATCCAAACAAATGTAACACGTGCTTCAGAACAATAACAAACTTGTCTATTTGGTTAGTTCAACATAAGTCCGCCAGATAGAGTCTCTCTTAAGACCATTTGCCTATACGATAAACAAAGGCTGACGTCCCGTTAGCATACGGATGACGCGTAGCCACCCTGTTTAGCCCTACCACTACAAGTTACGAGACAGCCTTATACTTTAACAATCTTGTATTGGTGACTCAACTTAACGCGTATCCCTCTAGCGGCAAAAAAGCGAACACTTCGAAAAAGGTTACTGTCATTGTTTACGTATAATTCACCATGTGTTTTATTGTTTCTGTCCATTCTCACTCCATTTTTACAGCGAAAAAAGTGATAAATTTAAGAAAAAAAGATTAAATACTCCTTGTTGTGTGTATGGTAGTCAATCACAGGAAGAACATCTTCGAATATTAGATTGAAAGATTATCAGTGATTCTAAAATTTTGTTTCTATTGAAGGGAATTTATACTGTTCAGATGATTTTAAACAAGTTTTTAACGTTGAATTTTTCATTTTCCCTGTCTCACATGTGCAAGAAAATCGTTTAATGTTGTGTAAATTATTGTTAATATAATTAAAACCCCTTGTTATTTCATGGGAGTGTTCCATAACTGTGTTAGTTTGCAAATATTTGACAGTTTTCTTGTGTAGAATAAATTACAAGTTCTCCTTCTATAAAATTTCTTGAGATATGTGTAGATATTAAGTATTCAAATAAATGTTTTAAGTTCAAAGTATAACATTTTATTTTCTCTGTGAGTATAAGCCGGCACCAACATTATAACCTCCGAAAATATTCATTTACAAGCAGCAAATTTTATCATAAAATGGATTCACATATATTTATACACTTTTTTAATATTCGGTTATAATTTAAATATACTGTATACAGCAAGAAAACGTAAATTAGACCAAAAATTGATTATAAACCAATACTGTTTACATACGTTGACAGATGACTATCCTTTTTCGTGTCAAAAGTTCACAAGGCGATGGTGGCGCCGTTTCGGTAATTATAGTCGCGAATAAGAAGTGCCAAATTCTCGTTTGTAGCACAGCCCGTTTTACAAATCGGCACGGCATGTTAGATACCTACCTAGAAAAACTAGTTAACTAAAATAGATAATTTTTTAACAGTTTTGAACAATATAGACTAAGATTGAATAAGAATTTCACTAAAAGGCTAAAGATTTTAACAGTAGTATTAAAAATATTATCAATATTACTATGGACTCAGAAAATAAAATTTTAAAACGTGCAGCTAACCAACTATCACTAGAAAAACAAAAAACTAACATATGTCTAGTGAATGATGGTATTAATATGAGTAATAACAGTGTTTCTATGAATGAAGTGAACATAAAAACTGAACCACCTGATACGAACGATGAAGTTATGTCTATGAACAAATCTAACGATCTACATGGAAGTATTTTAAATAATCTTATTTGTACAAATGATTTTGTTAGTTTAAAGCAAGAACCCAATAGTTTAATGTGTAATAGTATAGAGACAGTATATATAAAAGGCGAGAAAATGGATGAAGAAATGTTTACAAATAGCCAAAAGTTGGATGGGTTTTCTGCTGATTGCACAATAATTAAGGCTGAAAACCAACTAGTGGACATAAATTTTGGTGGTAAGACCTGCTTATGTAAAACCCCCCATACACTATGAGGCATGCATCGATTCACGGCATCGATTCCAAGGCATCATGCAACAGGCATCACTAGCTGTTGGACACACAGTACTGATGCACACCTCGATGCAAAACGTTCAGTCGACAGTCGAACACAGCTTCGATTAGTATACAGCTCGAAGTTTGTTTAACCCCTTCAGTAATCATTAAAAAATTTAAAAATGAAAAAAAAATATATTTTTTTTATGAATGAACTAGCAGTGTACCCGATGCTTCGCTACCGGAAAAAATACAGCCGTAGCCGGTTTAGACCGGGCCCATGTCGGAATGTGTTCAAATTAGATTTGGTGCGAATAGTTTTAGTATGGTCTAATTATATATTTTTTGTTTTACTCTACCATTGTATAAATATGTGCTTGTTCACAAATAATTTAAGTGAGATAATTCTTTAGCGTTTTCAAGGCGAAATGTCATATTTCTGGAGGCCACAAACTGTTTTAAAGATGCCTATACTAATTCTCCCATCGCAGTGTCTCCCGATCTCCGTCATATCCCGTGAAATCTTAAAATTTTGGTAAAATAGTAGACAGAGTAGGTACTATTTTTTCTGTTGTTTGCAGGTCTTATATAGTTTTCTTTAAAACTCCTTTATCAAAATCGTCTATATTTCATTTCGTACGATCCTTTTGTACCCTTTTTCTAGGTGAAGAAAATTTCGAGTGTTCACCTTGCTAAATTTAGTTTTTTTTTTTTTGAAATTCTTGTTATGCCTGTTGCAGCAGCCACTCAAGCAAAAACTGATTTGAAAGGAATAATAGGTTCCCCAGCCTCATTAAAGTCAAAATATAAGAAACTATTTCGCGACTTTGGCTAGTTATACCGCGACCATTTAACTTACTTTTAAAAGGCATATTTACTATTGCTAGATTTTCTACCGACTGTACTCAGAGCGATGTTGCCCGCACGAACTACCGAGATTATGTTTAGAATTATGAATTATGTTTAGAACATAAATGATATATTAGGTTAGGTCATATGGAAAGACATAAGAATAAAAAAATATATATATATAATGTTTATTTCTTGCAGCAAATCAAGCAGCAAATGAAGTTTATTTCTTGTGTTGTAATTATGGTAGTTTTTATTTTGCAAGAAAAGATTGGGGTGGATTTGAACAAACATTGCACACTCTAAGATATACAGTGATGGAAGAGTTAATATGTTTAACTCATAAAAAATATTTTTGCATGATATTCTAGCTGAATTAAAGGTCATGATGCGCACAGCTTTTTTCTGTTGTATAAATAATTTATTAGCTTCAGAAGCATTTCTCCAAAACAGTATCCCGTAATTTTTAATAGAATGAAATTTTGCAAAATAGGCAGACTTTAACGCACTTATAGAAGTAAAATCTCTAAGTCTCTTTAACATATAACAAACTGTAGACAATTTAGGATTGATATAGTCAATGTGGGATGCCCATCGTAAGTTTTGATGAATATACCTATAAATATATATAGACTATACCTAAAAATTTGACAGTTGTTAATTGTGTTAATGACGGCGAGCCAGCTGTACGTATGAGGGGACTACTAGTTAATGGTGCTTGAGGATTGTGGAAATATATAAATGAGGTTTTTCCTTTATTTAAGAGAAGTTTTTTATCCCTACACCAATTATTAAAAGTTAAAAAAGAATCATTTGCAAAATTAATAGAGTCGGTGAAATTTGATTTATTAACAAGAAGATTTGTATCGTCTGCGTATTGACTTATTATTCCGCCAGGTGGAAAATGACTATCAAGATCATCTAATAAATCATTTTTATGTTATTAACTTTATTACTGATTGTTAGTCTTGTATAAGAAACTATACGGTTTTGCGCACCCTTAAGGATAAAAATGTCTCTTCTAATTGCCGGTTATTGAGTCGATTATGAATAAATGAACCAAAAGATTATGACAAATATTTAAGAATGGATGACCGCCAATTTCAATACCTGTTAAATAAAATTCACCCAAGAATTGTAATCAAACATTGATGCAAGCCTACACATGTTGAAACATGGAGTCGGCATCAGTGAGGCGGCATCGAGGCTCTCCAGCATTGTCGTGATACCGATGCGTGCATCGATTCATGATTTCGGTGATGCGGCATCGCAGAGGCCGCCGTACACACAATGACGCTTACATTGCGTCACTAGTGACTCGATGCATGCATCATAGGGTATGGGGGGTTTTACTCATTTCAGTTAGGTAATACAGTTCATATCCACATTAGTGCAGAAATGAGCTCCATATTCGCACTAGTGTGAAAACAAATCAGTAAAGAAAGAAAGCAACTACGAGTATTTATGTTTCAGAAAATCGCGATACTTGGAAAAGACATATATCAACTACGGACGACATGTCCCAGTATAATAACAACACAAATATCATCATCACTGAGAAGATTGATATTAAGCCTGAATGTGGAGATGACTGTAAATATAAGAAGTCAAATAACAGTTTTAAACAATCCTCAACAACAAATAAGTGTGATGAATGTCACAAAACATTTGAAAGAGTTCGTTCAATGCTTCAACATGAACGAATACATTCTGAGCCGAAGTTATTCAAATGTGACCAGTGTAATAAAGTATTTACTCACTCATCAAAACTCATTGCTCACAAGCCATTACATTCTAGAGAAAGACCATTCAAATGCGATGAGTGTGATAAAGCATTTTCAGAATCATCATATCTTATTAGACACAAACGAATACATTCTAGAGGAAAACCATTCAAATGTGATCACTGTGATAAAGCATTTTCAGAGTCATCATATCTCATTAGACACAAACGAATACATTCTGGAGAAAAACCATTTAAATGTGATCAGTGTGATAAAGCATTTACAGATTCATATAATCTCATTGTTCACAAACAAATACATTCTGGAAAAAAACTATTCAAATGTGAACAGTGTGATAAAGCATTTACACAGTCATCAAATCTCATTATTCACCAACGATTACATTTTGGAGAGAAACCATTCAAATGTGATCTGTGTGTTAAAGCGTTTTCAGATCCGTCGTCTCTTACTAGGCACAAACAATTACATTCTGGAGAGAAACCATTCAAATGTGATCAGTGTGATAAAGCATTTCCAAGATTTGATTATCTCATCAGGCACAAAAAAAATCATTCTGGTGAGTAGCTAACCAATATACTGGGACTAAATTAAGCGGTCAGTACCTGTATTTTTAAACATATAACCATATCTCCTATAGTTTCCTTCAAAACATTTTTTAATTTATAAATAAATGTAGCTTAGAATTCATGAGCTTGGAGGAAATCTGAGGGTAACCAAGGACCGCGTAGTCAGAACGCAATCGCATGTTTCTTCGAAAGTAACTAAAGATTTAATGTTCATTCGGATATTGCGGATAACCGCATCCGTATGGTTTAAATGATAATTTATCCGCATCCGCAGAAAAGTTGCGGATAATCAGCGGATACCCGCGTATATGCAGGGCTCTAAAAAGCCAATTTTCAACTCTCTAAGTTTCGCTACAATTTCTAACCTACAGACAGACAGTCAAATGAGTGATAGTATACAGGCTTTTGTATAAATGTATTTTTTTGAAATTATAAACAAGTAATTTGAATTTCAATTGTTTATTCAATTTAATATTTTTATTTTTTAAGTTAGCAATGCTTAAACAGTTCTCGAAAACACCGTGTATGCAAATATTAGAAAATAACTAAATACCAACAACTAAATTTTGTCTCAATAATCAATTGAAATTTGTTTGCAGCTAGTGGAATATCTTCCAGTCAATCAGATGAGAGATGGGAGTCGCTGGGTATTAACAAGTGTAAACAATCAACATCAAGGTCATCACATTTCATTAGATACAAAAAAATACATTCTGGAGAGAAACCGTTAAAAAATAATCAGAATGATGAAGCATTTTCACGGTCATCAAATATCATTACTCACAAGCAAGAACATTCTAAAGATAAACCATTCAAATGTGATCAATGTGGTAAAGCATTTTCAGGATCATCAAATCTCATTAGTCACAAACGATTACATTCTGGAGAGAAACCATTCAAATGCGATCATTGTGATAAAGCATTTTCATGGTCATCAAGTCTGATTACTCACAAACGATTGCATTCTGGAGCTAAACCATTCAAATGTGAGCAATGTAATAAAGCGTTTTCAGTGATTTCAAATCTCGTTACCCACAAACGAGTACATTCTGGAGAGAAACCATTCGAATGTGATCAGTGTGGTAAATCATTTTCACACACGTCAGCTCTCATTATTCACAAAAGAGTACATTCTGCAGAAAAACCATTCAAATGTGATCAGTGTGATAAATCATTTTCAGTGGCATCACGATTCTTTATTCACAAACGAGTACATTCTGGAGAGAAACCATTCAAATGTGAGCAGTGTGATAAAGCATTTGCAAGGAAATCAGATCTCAATAGACACAGGAAAATACATTCTGGAGAGAAACCATTCAAATTTGAGCAGTGTGATAAAGCATTTTCACAGTTATCAAATCTCATTAGTCACAAACGAGTACACTCCGGAGAAAAACCATTCAAATGTGATCAGTGTGATAAAGCATTTTCAAAATCTTCAAGTCTCTGCACTCACAAACAAGAACATTCTGAAAAGAAACCTTTCTAATGTCGATAAAGTTTGTTTCACAGATAAATATAAAACTATTACCTTCAGCAGAAATCGTATTTCAAATCTTTTTACATTTGACTTTCGTTTACATGATACTAAATTAAAGCAGGCTAGTGTAATCAAAGATCCAGGTATTCTACTAAATTCTAAATTAATTTTTGGCGACCATATTTATAATATGGTGCAAAAAGCTCTAAAGAATTTAGGATTTATATTTAGGAGTTTTTAGAGATTTCAATTCTTCTTCAACTTTAATACTACTATATAACAGTTTAGTCAGAAGTCATCCGGATATGTCAGTACAATATGGAGCCCTCAATATTTATATTGACCACATAGAAAATGTTCAAAAAAAAATAATCTTTAACAGACTAAATTATAGATATAATCGTTGTAATTATTACAAATCTTATGAATTTAACCTTAAATTTCAGCAGATTACAAGACTTTCACATAGACGAATTATATTGGATTTATCATTTACTCATTAACATCTTAACAGCGCAATAAACACTCAACCTTTTCAAACTTCTCTAAAATTTAACTTGAATCAATATTCAACCAGAAATCCGATGTTGTTTAATGGTCCCACCAGTCACTCAAACTCTAATCTTGTTCACCCATTCATAGAATCTTAAAACTCACAAATAATTTCAGTCAGCAGGTAAACATATTTAGTTGTAGCTTAATGTCATTCAAAAGGAAATGTCGAGCAATACTTGTAGAAAATTTTGTTTTAATTTAAGTTAGTATGTAAGGCACAGTTAAATTGTTTATTTTTTGTATTTTTTGCTGTGTTGCGCTGTAATTGGAAAATCCCACTCCAGGGATTTGTTCTGTAGCGAAGCCTTTAAATAAATAAATAAGTAAATAAATAAATGTTATAGGTTTGTTACATTTTTCCACTCATCATTTCTACATGAAAACAATGATTATATGTTGTAGAGAAACCATCCAAATGTAAGCAATGTAATAAACCATTTTCACAGTCATCAGGAGTCCAATCCTTGAACTCAGGCGGCATTTTTCCGTAACCAAATTTGAATAGTCATTTTCGTACACTAACACATCTCTGCGTTAAGTGGTATTCTTGAAAGTCATACGGAACAAGTGACGTATTGATAGATGTTTCCGAACGGCAAGTGTAACCGTAATATACACGGCGATCTTACAGCCAATAGCAAAGCGTCACGTGATACAGAGTGGCGCGCAGCAGACGTATGGATTTGAAGACGGCATTGCTCTCTTCCTAACTGTCCTAGAAGGTTGAGGGGGGGGGTCCAAAGATAGGAGTAGGAAGTTTATGTTCCACGCGGTTTCAGTCGCTATAAATGAGTGGTCTGTTGAACAACGTGTTTTTTGTGTGCAGACCTATTTTTCGAACGCCCGCTCGATCGTCCGCGTACAGCAAGCCTTCCGTTTAAGGTTTAATATCGCCCCCCGCGGCCGAATTCTAAAAGCATTCCAAGAATTCTGTTAAAGCATTCCAGGATACCAGGTATCATCGACCCTTACTTTTTCGAAGAAAATCATCGAGCGGCTCACTTCTGCACGTTACCTGACCATGATCCAGAATTTTTTCTTGCCTGAATTGGACGGGATGGAGTTGGAAGACGTCTAGTTTCAGCAGGACGGGGCCACAGCCCACACAGCAAGGATTTTCATCCTAACTTTTTGTGAGACAGATTCCACGGGCGCCTCATCTCCCTAAGAGGCTATTTAAACTGGCCAGCGCGCTCTCCTGATTTGGCCCCTTGTGATTTTTTCCTGTGGGGATACCTAAAAATCTTTAGTTTACAATGATCGTCCTAGGACCCTGGAAGCCCTCAAAAACAACATTCGAGCCCAAATCGCTGAAATTCCTGTGGCAATACTTCACAGAGTGCACGAAAACTTCAAAAAAAAGGCTTGTTCAGTGCTGTCTTGAAATAAACACCTCTTTTGAATGTAGTCAATGAAAATTTTTAAAAACATGCAACATGTATATTAATTTTATATGAACTAAGCCGACATGTGACGTATTCCCTCTCACGCTCTGATTGGTCAGAAGTTATGAGACAACCTTTACTTTAATAATCTTGTCGCAGTCGCTGGTTTTCGTTCTGTGAACACCAGTATCTTGTCCAGTAATCCGCACGGACTGTTCGATATTGAAATTAATAAAGCAAGCAGGTAATAGCAGGCATAATTTTGCTTATTTGGAAACTGGAAGGTTTTTGTTCCAATAATGAATATGAATGATACGAAAGAGAGTGATATTATTATAGAAGAAATTTATATTAAAACAGAATATATAGATACTGACGCACATGAAGTGAAGACTGAAATAAATCACCTAGCTGAATGGGAGAATGGTTAGTAATATGCACATTTATTCAGGCGAATTTTTGCAATGTTTGTTTACCTTAGTAAACATTTTAAATAATATATTTCATAGCAAATAGTTTATAGTTGACTGCAATATTTTTATTGCAGCAATCAAAGAAGAAGTTACAGAGGGTGTTGGCTTAATAATCACTGATCAGTAGTTTAATTGGCAACTAGTTTAATTGTCCAGAGAAAACTTTAATTAACAACTTGAAACTCCAGTTTTAATACAAGCACAGTAGTTAAAAACATAGACAGAGTAATAATAACTATGAATACTTGTGTTTCAGAGAACTGTGATACTCGGGAGACATGTTACGTATCATCTACTGACGACTTATCCCAGTATAACAACACTAATATTATAATTAATGAAGAGATTGACATCAAGTCGGAATATGGAGATGACAGTGAATTTGAGGAGAATGCTGCTGAACAAGATACAGGTCAGTCATATTATTTTATTTAGTTACTTGTAAGCTTTCAACAATGTTATTTCTACTATAGTTTCCATTTACAGGTAGAACTCGTAGATATACTTTATTTATTTATTTGGAACATATACAGGATTAGTCCAGTAAAATGTTCACTAAGAAAATACAAAAAATTTTCTACTTATACAATTTACAAGCATAAATAGTATATCTTAATTCATAATAGGGGATAGGCATGATTTTATTTTAATTTTTTATTATATTCCTTTTGTTGCATATAAACATAAAAAACAGTTTTGCATATATATATATTTTTTTAATTTGAAGGCTTAAAAAAATTATAAATGTATGTAGCGCGCGAAAACGACGTGTGACGTCATACCCCTTCTAAGTGACGCAGAACACTACTAGCCTACCCAGTGTACTGCGTACAGCCTACCCAGTGTTCCGCGTGCAGCCTATACAGTCGTGAACTTATTTGCTTGTATAACTTTTATAGGTTATGTAAAGTTAAAGTGATTTTAATTAAAATAAAGTTTAATTCTATAAAAACAATTTATACATGTTTACCGAATTAAAGTTTATATTAAAGTATATAAAATATGGAAGATCCAGGCCCCAGTACTTCGAAACATAGTCGAAAATATTGTTTAGTACCGATGTGCACAAATAGTTCAAATAGAAATCCAAGATAACAATTTATATCATTACCTGATGGCGAAAAACAACAGAAAAGGCGAAATTTGTGGCTGAAAGCTATGAGGCGAAATAAAACCGATATTTCAGAAAAAAGTAAACTTTATGTTGTGTGCATAAATGCATCAATGTTGGGTAAATTATCACTCTGAGCCCTAACAAAATCTTTATCTGCCATTTTAATAATAAATGCGTGAAAAATTGTTTAAAAACAAATACAAAACTCTCGAAAAATACAATATACACACGTAAAGATTATGTTGTAGCTGTATCTGTGGCGTCAAACCCCAGTCGTTTGACGTCATAGTCAGTCGTATTTACTTGGCAACCTTCGCGCCGTGGTTGGCTTATTTCAAATTTACAATATTTTAATTAAAAAATTTGGCTATAATATTAATTAAAATGTGATTTTTGTTTTGTTAGGTGACATAACTAACATTAACATATCAAAAAAATGTGATTTTAAGGAAACATAAATTTTATGCGTATCCCCTATTGGTTTAAGTAAAAATATCTGTGATAATTTTTTTTTTTTCAATTTTAAAATTCCTATAATTAATTTTGTATTTTTATTCTACACAAATTCATGAATTAGTACCAAAAATATCAATGTCAGGAAAAAGATTATTATAGGTAGAACAGAGACGAATAACGGGAGAATTTTGATAGGAATTAGTGTTTGCAAAGGGTATATTGAAGTAAAGCACGAGTATTGTAGACTGGAACATTATAACTGAATAAAGTAACTATATCATTACAACTTATCAACCTGTTAAGGATTTTAAACAGCATTTTCATGTCAGATAAAATACGACAGTCCTTTAATGTTAATAAATTGAACTCACAACAACGGTTATGATAATCCGTATAATACGAACTATTCTTAAACAAAGGTATTTAATAATTTTTTTTTTGAATTCTTTCTAACTTGTTAATGTAAGTTTCGTATGCGGGATTCCAAATATAATGATTTTAAAGCAGCTACTGATTTAAAATGTTGTGTTGATCTAATCACGAAACCTAGCATTTTAAATGATTTAGCTGTGGGGTTCAAATGTTAATTTGGAGTCAAATAGTACTTCCAAATGTTTAATAACATTAGTTCTTGTGATACGACTGCCATTAAAATTATAGTATTTTTATTTCTTGTAAAAGTTATTACTGTGCATTTGTCATAGTTTAAGAATAGTTTATTTTCTCGGCAGTACAAATGAAGACTGTTAATGTCTGTCTGCAGTAGCTCAGCATCTAGTACAGTTTAGATTTTGCGAAAAAGCTTTAAATCATCAGCAAACAAGAAAGTGAAGGAATTTTTAATTTCAAGATTAATGTTGTTGATAAATATTAAAAATAGTATTTTTTATACGCTGTAGTTTTGTTCTTAGGTGAACCGACTAGTAGTGGCTGATGGTTAAAATATTTGGGTGTCCAGTCTACGGCCCGCGGGCCTAATCTGGCGCAACAATAAGTTTCAAACGGCTCACATGAAATTTCTGCCCCCGGTTTTTTTAGAATCATCCTCCCCCCTATCTCAAAATATTTTTCGAATTTCTCCACTTCTGCCCTTAATTGATTTTCAGAATTTCTTCCCCATGTTTTCAAAAGATTTTAAGAATTTCACCCACCCGTCCTCCGTGAGTTTTAAATATCTGGTCCCCAATCCAACTCAATCTGGCCTGTGAAGCATATTTAGAATTCATATATACAATGTATCAAGGTAGAGGAATTATTGTAGCTCTGTATTGTATTAAATACATTATTAAAATATATAATTTTATTATAACAATAAGTATAAACTTCTTATAAAGTCGATATAATACAGTATTCTTGTTTATGATAATATAAAATGTTGACAGCACAAATTTGCTTGATTTAAACCGAGGTCATACGCTTTCACACCAACACTTTAACTCTCCTTCACTTTAACATCCAAACCTAAACATCTGGTGTGAAAAGGGTATAAGGCCTTCGGAAACCATACGTCATATGTACATATAATTTTAATTAATTATTTTTTTGCAGCTAGTGAAGCATCCTCCGGTAATCCAGAGGAGAGCTGGCAGCCAGTGATCGTTAACAGGGTCAATCAGATTAATACAACACAAACGGCAAAGATGCAGGCACAAACTCGAGACCATGTTGTACATAAACCAATACATGTTGGCGAGAAAATATTCAGATGTGACCAGTGTAATGCAGCATTTGCACGTTCATCAAATCTCACTACTCACAAACGAACACATTCTGGGGAGAAACCATTCAAATGTGATCAATGTGATAAAGCATTTTCACAATTAGGACATCTCACTACACATAAACGATCACATTCTGGAGAAAACCCATTCAAATGTGATCAGTGTGATAAAGCATTTTCAGAATTATCACATCTCATTAGACATAAAATGATACATTCTGGAGAAAAACCTTTCAATTGTGATCAATGTGATAAAGCATTTTCAGACTCATCAAATCTAATTTCTCATAAACGAATACATTCTGGGGAGAAACCCTTCATATGTGATCAGTGTGATAAAGCATTTTCACATTTAGCACATCTCAATATGCACAAGCGAACACATTCTGGAGAGAAATCTTTCAAATGTGACCAATGTAATAAAGCATTTGCACGTTCATCAAATCTCAATACTCACAAACGAACACATTCTGGAGAAAAACCATACAAATGTGATCAATGCAATAAAGTATTTTCAGATACGTCTAATCTTAATATACACAAACGATCTCATTCTGGAGAAAGACCATACAAATGTGATCAATGCAACAAAGCATTTGTTAATTCTTCAAAACTCATTGCACACAAACCAGTACATTCTGGAGAAAAACGATACAAATGTGAACTTTGTAATAAAGCATATTCATATCCATCGAGTCTCAGATATCACAAACTTACACATTTTGGTAAGACGCCTGTCAAAAGTGATTAGTAAAACAATGTTTTTATAAAATGTATTTTGCTTAACATAAATAAAGAGGTGCTATACACGTAGTTCCCGACTTTATGAATTCATTGGCCTTGAAACTCAATCGTCAAGTGGGAATCTAATATCTATTCGCGACTACAATTACCGAAACGGCGTCACTATCGCCTTCTGAACGTTTGACACGAAAAATGATAGTCATCTGTCAACGTATGTAAACAGTATTGGTTTTTAATAATTTTTTGTTCGAATTTAAGTTTTCTTGCTGTATACAGTATATTTGAATTATAACCCAGTATTAAAAAAGTGTACAATGTGAATCCATTTTATGATAAAATTTGCTGTTTGTAAATGAATATTTTCAGAGATTATAATGTTGGTGCCAGGTTATACTCACAGAGAAAATAAAATATTATACTTTGAACTTAAAACATTTCTCTAGAAATTTTATAGAAAGAGAATTGGTAATTTATTCTACACAAGAAAACTGCCAAATATTTGCAAATTAACACACTTGCGGAACACCCACATAAAATAACAAGGGAATTTAATAATATTAACAATAGTTTAGTCAACATTCAATGATTTTCTTGCACATGTCAGACAGGGATAATGAAAAATTCAACGTTAAAAGCTTGTTTAAAAACATCTGAACAGTAGAAATTCCTTCTAATTATATTTTTCTCGACCTTGATATTAATTAAGTATACGACATTTTCAGGATTTAATAGGTCAAATTAATAAACACAATATATTTTATTGAACAAGACCGGTTTCGATGAATTTATTTTCTGAAGAGAAAAAAGAGAAACAAAAAACAGTCATGAAAAATCATACATACATATATATATATATATATAGGTGGTATTGGTTTAGGTCTTAAACCAATACCACCAGGTACTGCACTTCAGGCTTACCACAAGGTAGCACGTCATACGCGAATACCTGACGGGGAAAATACACACTGCCGCATCCCAGACCCTGGAGATGTGCGGCAGCGGCTAGTGTACTACGCCGTGCGTCTTCAAAGTGCGTAAGGAACCAAGCAAACATGCTTTTTGCACTCTGCAGACCAAAGAGCTGGAAACTGATCTGCAGGCAGGAATGAAGTTAAGTTCCTGCTCGAAGGACGCCCTCGTTCCGCCTAGAACGCCCATAATGAGAACCACAAGCTTGATTCTGTGTTCCGGGTACATTTGACGAAGCTCAGACAAAAGGTCGGAGTATTTCTCTCGCTTTTCGACCTCCTTTAGAGACATATTTTTCTCTGCTGGACACGAAAATTCGATTACAAACATCTCTCTTGTTTCGTGGTCCAGCAGGACTTCGTTGCTTGAAGTGGTCGAGGAGTGGGCATGGAATAATTCCAGTATATGCGGCATCTGGAATTTTCCACCACCTCCTCTATATCCCCTGGAGCATATGGAATGACACGAGTTCAATTCCATAGTGTTATCTCAAGTGGTAGTAGACCACGCGTAGAGCAGCATTGTGCCGGTAAATGTAGTGTGTAACGGCGTAGAAGGGGCATGCTGATAATAAGTGCGTCAGGGTTTCAGGGTATATTTTGCACGCTCTGCAGGTATGCGAAATATCTTCCTGCAGGATGTTTTTGCGATATGCAAGCGTGCTTAAAACCCCATCCTGACATGCAAATATAAACCCTTCTACCTCGGATCTTAGGCCTGCCGAACGCAGGAAGGCAAAGGTCAATTTCCGGGACAAGGACTGTTCCCGGATTACTTGGAAGAACGTCGAGTGTAGATGTTTACTCATATGTTCTTCCAAGAGCATGTGTTGCTCTGCCTTCTTAATAGATTCGCTGATTTGCCTGTACTCCTCATTTAACATTGGAATACCAGCGAATCTTCGGTTCGGCGCTAGTTCGGTCAATCCAAGATTGTCTGCTGCTCTGCGTGCCGCTTGAAACATATATATATATATATATATATATATATATATATATATATATATATATATATATATAAAAATAATGGCTGGTGGCGACATTATTTTTATTTTTTTAATCGTGCATAATTAATATAATTAATACTACAAATTAAAATTAACACAAAAAACTGGTGGAAACATAGACAGAATAAAAATAATAAATAATTTAAAAAAACATATCACAGTAAATTGAATAACACAGTAATATCATATTTGTCAAGTTATAATATAATAAATGGCCTGTTAATATTGTTTGGTAGACCACATGTCTAAGTTAACACGTTGAAGTACAGAATGACAGGTACAGATAGTAAATTAGACATTAATTAATAATACCGCGCAAGTTTTTTTTTTTTTTTTTTATCTTTTATACACTTTATGATGTAATCATAACTGCTGTTCAAATTTGCCGCGTCTTGTTGAATGTTGATATTATAACTATTTTGTTTGATAAATATCAACGTAGAAATTCGTAGAAATTCCCTGCAATAAATAGAAACAAAATTTTAAGCCGCATTCAGAGCTCTTTAAATTAACAGGCTGTAGACTGTTCTTTGTTAGCTGTGAGTTATGTTTCTATGCATTGTTTTTAACGTTGTTCATAGCAAGTTATAGTCCGTTCAAAGGTGAGAATGCAGTATTGCTCTTATGACAAATGAAAGCGGTGTTGCTAAATGTTGTAAAAGTGTCAAATGTGTCAATTATAATAATATGAAAAACTCGCATGATTTACAAAAATCATCTCTTATAAAACTCAAAATAACACTCAACAAAAACAAATGACCATTTGTAGAATATTGCGTCTTCACAGATCAGCGCGTTTTAGAGCTGGCAACCTCCACAAGTAAGAAAAGGATAGTGTCATTGTGTAAACCCATTAGAGAGTATGAAAAAGAACTACTCCACATTTCCTGTACTGCATACTCACCTTTGAACGGATTATAGAAATTAATATGTTACGAATAGACAGCCATCTGTGTTTTTTGAAACCAACTACTTGGCTTCGTAAAATGTTTTATATGTATTATCGTTCTTATAATTCTCTTGTCTTAGATTTTAACTACCTAATTACCTAAATGGATCATATTTACTGCCCGTCTTTGTAATTTTGAGGCATTTAAAGACATTCAATAACTACGGTGTCACTGATAGAATGCGATAACCAATGTGTTTATATGTCTGTCTCAATAAAACCTCTCACTAGCTATAAGTTTAGTAAATTATCCACAATGCACAACGAACAACGTATTGAATTTAGAGGTCTGAACGGTTTCACGTCTTACCATATGTCAAACTTCTAGTGACAGTAAACAGTCTATAAGCTACAGTGTATAAGCTATTGATTTAAGAGCTCTGAATGCGGCTTTTGAATCATTAATAAACTTTCTTCTTCACTTGTAGTGAAACATAAGTATAAATAGTGCATTTATATTTTGCCCATCTCCATAAATTTGAGGGTATGCCACTGAAAATTAATATATTCGAGCGTTTGTTTCGACGCGTCACACAGCCAGGCGCTCTGGGCCCTTTGTCTCTTTCGCTTTTGCTATTCGCCGTTGCTGTATATCTCACTTATACAGCTAGAAATTTGAGAGATTACCGATTCCAGCACTGCCCAGTTACTAATCGTGACGGCACGTTAGATATAAAATTTAATTAAAGGATAGTGAATTTTTTACCAGTTTTGAACATTTACAATAACAAAAAATCAGAATTTCACCAAAAATATATCCATGAAAATGTATTTGTATTGTGTTATTCTGTTTACGCAGCACATGCTAAATTAAATCTAATCAAATCAAAATATTACTATTGTTTCTGAAAATACAGTTTTAAAACGTAAAACTAATCAATTATTACAAGACAAACAAGAAACTAGTGAATGATAATATCAGTTATAGTGTTCCTTTGAATAAAGTGTATATAAAAACAACCAACTGAAATGGCCGATAAAGTTATGCCTACAAATAAATGTTACGACATACAAGAAAATAATATAAATAATATTTGTAAAAATGAATTAATCGTTAAAAGTGAATTTGTTAATCTAAAACAAGAACCCAATGGTTCAATATGCAACAATATAGAGACAGTGTATATAAAACAAGAGAATACGGATGAAGAAATGTTAAGCGAAGAACAACAGAACGAACTGTTCGATGAGTATTCTGATGATTTCACAAAAGTTAAGTGTGAAAACCAACCAGTGGATCTAAATTTTGGTAGTTTCACTGCTGAAAATCTAAAACAAACTATTGATTTGAAACCTCATTTAGTGGGACATTTAAATGTTAACAATGTATTAACTGGTATGTATGATTTATTAATATTAACAATATGTATTTTAAAAATATTGGTAAAGGTGCAACCATCGTTCTGAAAGATGCAAAATTTTCTAGAAGAACGATAAATATGTTTAGTTGACAAGAATTATTAAGCCTTCATAGCTATGGTACAAGGGCTACCATTTAAGTTTTTACAAAAACTAAGAAAGAATTTTTTTTTTTTGTAACAAATTGTTTTATTTCTTTTCAAGATATCCACCTTATATACACTTTTGCATGCGTTCAAACTAATAATCGAAACATTTTTTCCACTCTAAAGTTGGTATTTCAAAAATATGGTTTTCAAAGGCTTCAACAGCTTCTTGAGGTGATGAAAATCGCTCTCCAGCCATTTTTTATTTGACATTGGGGAACAAAAAAAGTCGTTAGTGGATAAATCAGGTGAATACGGGCAATGAGATATTCGATGTTTTTCTCCTTCAAATAATCAATTGTTTGATTCGCTGTGTGGGAGCTTGCATTGTCATGATGTAGAATGATGCGAGGTTTTTGGTTGTTTTTCCTGATTTTGTTGACTTCTGGCAAACATATTGTTGTATACCATCCAGTATTAACTGTTCTCCGATCCTCTAAAAGAATGGTTGTGACATGTCCAGTACAACTGAAGAAACAAGCTGAAGAATCATTTTCTTAGAAGTGCTTCATGAACGAACAACTTTTGTGGGTTTCGGTTCATCTTGGAAGACCTAAACAGTGGATTGTTGCTTAGTTTTCAGTTCATATGAATAAATCCATGTCTCGTCTCCTGTAACGAAGTTGTGTACGGATTTTGCAGTTCCTAGGTTGAATTTTTTTAGCATTCCCTTACACTAATCAACACGAGCCTTTTTTTGAGCTTCAGTCAAATTGGAATCCATGGGGAACAGATTTATTTCACAGATAAATGTTCATGCAAAATCTAATGTAGTGCAGTCTGCCATATGCCAAAGGATGCCCCTATCTCACGATAAATCACATGCCTATCTTCTTCAATCATTTTTCGCACAGCATCGATGTTTTTTTGAATCACAACCAATTTTGGTCGTCCTTCACGAGATTCATCACTGACAGGCGCCCGACGACGACGAAATTCTGTAAACCAATTGTAAACAGTCTTTTATGATGGTGCTTCATTACCAAAAGTTGAACGAAACGAATCTATGCATTGTTGTTGAGTTAGGCCTTTACTAAAATCGTAAAAAATCATTCAACGAATACCTTCACGAGAAATATCCATTTTTTCACAAACTTGTTTTTTTAAACGCTCACTGTCTTCAAACTACTCAGTCAATTTATAAGCTTCCACTAATTTCACAATAACAAATGTAAAATTTTACGAATATCTTAATGACACAATTTAATATTGCCTTTAGGGTTTCTGGAAACTCGAGTTTATAGGGCTCGGCGAGTAAGAGTCCTAAATTTTGAAAACTCGTCGAGTGCGGATCTAAAGCTAAACTAAAATTATTAAGCGAAAACGTTTAATATTTTGAAGCACAATAATGATACTCATAGGTGAAGTTTTTGTAACAAAAAATAAAATACAAAATTTGTTAAAATTAGAATTATTTATTACATCACAAGATTGTCAACTGAACTTTGTGGTAGTTCCAAGAAATTAAAAATAATAAGTACTGAAATTTATTTATTAATCAATTTATTTATTTTCAAAATTTAAATTTTAAAACTAGATATAACTAGGGATGGGAAAAAAACATCGATGTATCGAAAACATCGATGTTTGTTTTAAAAACATTGATGTTTTTACCATCGATGGTCAGCTGGCGATAGTATCGATAAAACATCGATATCTACTACCGATGTCGATGTTTAAACTTTGAAATTCAGAAACTACCGCTAGAGGCGCTGGAATCTTCAAAATTTAATTTTTATTAAAATTAGTACACAAAATATAAGCGCCATCTATTGTGATATAACAATACTAATAGTGTTAGTTCTTATTCTTCTTAGCAGTTAGCAGTATACGAAAAAATAAAAAGTAACTTCTAATGTTTGCAAACAATGGGAACGACCAACGACGCCAACACACTTTTTCTTTTTGAGTCTTGTTGACACTTTCCCAGTTGTTATTCCTCCAATCCCTGGATTTTTGTAAGTTGTCATTGGCTATTTATTTATATATTGAAGTTGGCTTTTCCTGAACAAAATGATCAAAAGCTTCAATTAATCGGTAAAAGTAACTAGAATTTAAAATCTAGTTCCGCCTAAACCAAAGGAAGAGACTTTATTTTAACTTAAAAAAGTATAAAAATAATTGTGTATGACAGTGTTATTTTTATGTTAAATAATATAAAATTAACATAAAGATTACTATATTAGTATTGTAATAAAATCCAATATTTCATTTTAGAAATGTAAAAATAGTAAGGTCTGTTCCTTTGGTTTAGACGGAACTAGATTTTCAAATCTAGTTACTTTTACCGATTGATTGAAGCTTTTGACAAATTACAAAAATGAAAATTGCGGTTAGTTCCGCCTAATCGTTTGGAATAGACTATAGGTACAAATTATGATTATTATATTGGGTATAATAATATTAATGTGAAATTAATTACTATTAAAAAGGAATATTTCTATTTCAAAATATAATAAATGCTTTTTGTGTATTATGTGTTACTTTTTTCGTATTTTATCTTTACATTATTAAATAAAACCTATATAATATAAATAAATAGCTTTTTTAATATTAATAAAACATCGATGTTTCCGATACGTCGATGTTTTTCCTTCGATGTTTTTTCAACATCGATGTTAAACATCGATGTTTTGCCTTCGATGTACAACCCTAGATATAACAATTTAATTACTTTTTATCTTAAGGTAGAAATATTTGAGAAATACTAACGAGTACTATCAAAATGTTTCTAGAAAGCACCTTTTGAATTTACTGGTTTTTACTTAATTTAAGAACGTGGACTCGTCGAGTCCCGAGTAATTACAAATATTCGACGAGTCCGAGTCCAGTCGAGCCGAGTCCAGAAACCCTAATTGCCATCTAGTGGTCGTTTGTAAAAATAGAAAAGGTAACCCTCGTACTAATATAGTCATCACTGAGGAGATTATGACCAGACAGCTGGACCTACACAGTTGAATTAATAATTTTTCACTGCAAACATTATTTTTATTGGAAACAACAAAGTGACAGTATCTATGAGTATTTATATTTCAGAAAATCGCAATACTCGGCAGACAAATATCATATCATCTACTGGCGATATGTCGCAGTTTGACTACAACACTAATATTATCATCACCGAGGAGATTGACATCAAGCCTGAATGTGGAGATGACGGTGAATATGAGGAGAGTAAAGCTGAACAAGATACAGGTCAGTTAATAATTTAATATTATCGTATTAGTTGTAAGCTTCCAATACTGTTGTGCTCGGTTTCAATTTGCTAAGTACATGCACAGGAATACAATAGCTAAATAGTTTTATAGTCATAGTAATACCACGTCGCTCAATAAGTCTCCGGTCTAACTAAGAAAAACATTTTTTTTTTTTTTTAGAAATTCGATTTTATTCGTCAACATACTCTCCTTCAAGAGTGATACATTCATTCCAACGCTCCTCTAACATTTCGATGCTTTCTTTGTAGAACGATTTGTCTTTGCCCTGAAAATAGGCCTGGGTTTCGGCAATCACTTCTTCATTCGAGTCAAATTTGTTTCCCTGGAGCATCTTTTTGAGGTCTGCAAAAAGCCAGTAGTTGCTGGGGGCCAGATCTGGAGAGTACAGTGGGCGAGGAAGCATTTCGAAGCGTAATTCATTCAATTTAACCATGGTTTTCATCGACTTGTGACACTGGGCGTTGTCTTGGTGAAAGGTTTCTTTTGCATGTGAAGCCGTTTTTTCTTGATTACTACACTCAATCGATCCAATAATGCCATGTAGTATTCGCTATTGATAGTTTTACCTTTCTCAAGATAATCTATAAACAAAATACCATGCGCGTCCCAAAATACGGATGCTATAACCTTGCAAGCTGACTTTTGAGTTTTTGGTCGCTTTGGACGATTTTCACAGACTGCTGTCCACTAAGCTGACGATTTTAATTCAGGTGTGTAGTAATGAATCCATGTTTCATCCATTGTCACTTACCGACGCAAGAAATTCTTTTTATCTCGCTTGAACAGCTCCAAACAGCGCTCTGAATCCCCGACGCGTTATTGTTTTTGGTCCGGTGTAAGCGAACGTGGCACCCACTTCGAAAGCAATTTACGCATGCTCAAATTTTCATGTAAAATTGTAAACACGCTACCTTCTGATATCTTTAAGGTGTCAGCTATCTCACGCAACTTCAATTTACGGTCTTTCAAAACTATTTGTGGACTTTTTTTATGTTTTCCAGAACAACTGCCGATTTTGGGCAACCAGAGCGTTCAACATCATCGGTGTTTGTACGACCACATTTAAATTCAGCATACCAATCAGTAATAGTTGATTTGCCCGGTGTAGAGTCTCTATAACGCTTATCAAGCCACTGTTTGGCTTCAACAGTATTTTTTCCCATAAAAAAACAATGTTTAATCAGCACACGAAATTCTTTTTTATCCATTCTTTTGAAAATTACAAAACTGGAGTCCCTAAAACCACTGTAACCTCTAAACTAATTGTTAGAATGTCATGAAATTTTCGCACGTATCGTTTGAAGGTTGGTACTATCCAGAAATCTATTGGGTCTGTCAACAGTATTGCCATATATATATATATCAGACCGGAGACTTATTGAGTGAAGTGTTACAGGAAAAGTTTATATTATACAAAAGCTATATTTCAACAACTGATTTTTTGTCTCAATAATCAATGCAAATTTGTTTGCAGCTACTGAAACATCTGCCAGTGAATCAGATGACAGCTGGGAGTCGTTAGACCGTAACAAGCGTAAACATCCCACAACAAAACTTTCACATCTCATTAGACATAGAAAAATAAATTCTGGAGGGAAATCATTTAAATGTGATCAGTGTGATAAAGCATTTTCACTGTCTTCAAATCTTTGTCATCACAAACGAGTACATTCTGGAGAAAAATCATTCAAATGTAATCTGTGTAATAAAATATTTACACAGTTAGTAAGTCTCATTACTCACAAACGAGTACATTCTGGAGAGAAACCATTCAAATGTGATCAATGTGATAAAGTTTTTGCACAGTTATCAAATCTTAATACTCACAAACGAGTACATTCTGGAGTGAAACCTTTCAAGTGTGATCAGTGTGATAAAGTATTTGCACAGTCATCAAGTCTTCATGTTCATAAACGAATACATTCTGGAGAGAAACCGTTCAAATGTAATCTATGTGAGAAATTTTTTACACAATTATCAAATCTCAATACTCACAAACGAGTCCATTCTGGAGAAAAACCGTTCAAATGTAATCAGTGTGATAAAGTATTTGCACAGCAATCTACTCTCAATAAGCACAATCGAATACATTCTGAAAATAAATAGTTATAATTTTTTGTGTTTGAATACTTTCTGTAGAAAACCCCTTTAAATATAATCATTGTTCTAAAGTGCAAAATTGTCAAATTTCAATATTAACAATCGAATATTTTCTGAAAAGAATCTTCTGATAAGACATTTTTCTGCTTATATAATCCCCATAGGAAAAAACAATTTAATTTTCAACACGTGTTTATTTCATTTGAATTTTGCAATTTTGAATTTTTGTGTATTGTAAATTTTTGTATATTGTATATTTTGTATATTCTTCAAGATTATTATTACATTGTGTAATTATTTTCGTTCTATTGGTATATATTTATATGTATAGTTTTGTACCTGCCCGTTGTGGGTTAATTGTTGGGCAGTTGTAATAAATAAATAAATAATGAAATATTAATAAATCTTTGCTTTAAAGAAACTTACTTCAATAAAAACAAGAAAAGCAGCTATAGTAGTGTATCATTCCCTCGTTAATAGTCAGCTTTCTTATGGCATTCTGTTATGGGGAGCATCCCCTTCCACCAAAGATGTTTTCATAACGCAAAAGAAAACCATAAGAATCTTATGCCATTTAAATTACATGTCTTCCTGCAAGCCTTATTTTAAAACATAAAAAATATTAACTATCCCCTGTATGTATATATACTATTGCTTAATTTATTTCAAACAAAATACCTTATATTTCATTAAAATAAATCCGGGTGATTGAATTGTTACGAGGTATGGTAACAATCTAAAAATTCTTAAGCTCAGACTTAAATCAAACAAAAATAGTTCTAGTTACTGGGGTCCGAACTCTTTAATAATCTCAGTGAAGAATTAAAGAGTTTAGGTTTAAACAGCTTTAAAAGAGATTTTAATTAATAAAGCATATTACTCTATTAATGAGAATATTGATGACCCTTTATCTTAGGATATATTTATGTTTGTGTTGGAAGAGCTAAGTGGTAATTGTTGTACAAACTAACAACGCCAAGTATATGTAATTATAGATTTACTATTTATTTGTAAGTATAATTAATAATTGTTTTTTCTTAACTTGTACATTTAATTATTGTATTATTTTTCTCAACTTTTACTGTATCACACTTTTTCTTTGTATTACGAGTAGAATCTTGTGACAATTCCATAATGTATTTATAGGTGACCATTTTCTCGAGAAGGCAATGCGGGACGGAGCCAAAAAAGGTCGTCACTTCCAAAATATAAGTGCAGAACAAAAAAAAAGGTCCTCACCTCCCCAAATCCAACTGTAGACCAAAAAAATAGGCCCTCACTTCCCAAATCCAACTGAAGAGCAAAAAAAAGGTCCTCACCTCCCCAATTAACCTTTCGGCAGTCGCGCCCTAAAAAGGCACACGAGCAGTCGCGGGTTGTACTTTTTACAAAATCCATAAAAAACATATTTTTTATCATTTAATTTTGTTTTTAACCAATGTTAAGATATTTTTTGATAAATATATTATTTTTAGTTGATTTATTTATCCAAAAACATCAATACCTTTTACATAAGACTGGAGATTAAGCACAAAATTAAGTACGTAAACTGAAAAATCACACTTTTATTGCACAAATTTTTAAAGGTAAAAAAAAAACAACTAAAAACTAAAATAATATTATTCTAGGTAGCAAAATCCATTCATTTTTCTTATATAAATGTCAAACAAACTGTTTGTTTTTTTGCAAATGAAACGAAAATACTGGTCACACTTCGTGGCGGCTGATGAGTTCTTTTTTCTCCCGCAGAGACAACATGTTCCTCTTTTCTTTGCTGGTTCGTTCAAAGAAGAATGTGCTTATTCCTCAGCTTGATCTTGCTCAGCTTGCTATAATCATCTGGTTCTGGTTTTCGTCACTAAGATCACTGTCACTTTCAAAATCATCCAAATCTCCACAATTTTCTTCATCTGAAAGCTTTTGAAGAATAAGCGGAATAACACTAAACTTTATTCTTGATGCCATAATACTGATAAAATTTAAAACTTGCAAATAGATAAAAAGTGAAATGTCAAATTTGAAGAAAAAAGTGCAACTCTACCAGTCGCGTGTTGCATAAAGCACAACACTGTGTGATACCGCCAGTTTGGATTGCCTTTGGGCACTGATCGGAAGTGCGGATAAGAATGATTGGGTGGAGAGATGGTAGCGGATTAGTCAAGGGAGGAATACCTGGGTGGACTACTTTCCTGGAAAAAAATAAATGTCATATTTCTGCTAAAAACAACCTCTGTTGTACTTTTTAAAACGGCGCGACCGCCGGAAGGTTAAATACAAGTCACTTGCACAAAAGTTAGAATTAAAAATGCGGGACATTATTGGCATATCTAATAACTGATTGTTTGCCTTTAGACAAAAAAATTGATTTAAATAATCTAATCAATTTTTTAATCAAGTGATATTACATAAAACACCTCGTCGAGTAATCTGCACGGGCTGCTATATACTGAAATTAATAAAGCAAGCTGGTTATGGTAAGCATAATTTTGCCTATTTGGCAATTGGGAGGTTTTAGTTTCGATAATAAATATGGATGATACGGAAGAGAGTGATATTATTATAGAAGAGATCTATATTAAACCAGAACATATAGATACTGCTGAATATGAAGTGAAGACTGAAATAGATCACTTGGCTGAATGGGAAAATGGTTAGTAATGAGCACATTTATATTGCAATGTATATTTAGTGAACATCGTAATATATATTTCTTAGCGATTAGTTTATATTTGTACTGTGTTTATTGCAGGAATTAAAGAGGAAGTTACAGAGAGTGCAGCCTTCACAAACACTGGTCAGTAGAGCAAGTTTAATTGATTTGTGTTATCAATGTATATTTAAAGTATTTTCGTAGTGTTAATGTTAAAATGGTCATCATTTACTTTGAATTTTGTCGTATTTTTCCTATCACTGTAGTGTGGGTTGAGGAAATATTACCCTATATATCGATGGTGTTATTCTAATACCTCGTAACCCACATTTTTAAGATTTTGGGGTTATGAGCTATTCCCATAGTAAAAAGTGAGCGATTGTAAAGTTAATCGATTGGAAAGTGCCTCGTAAGCTGCAGGGGATTGACTTTAGTGCTATTACCTGTGAAAAAATACCTCATATCCAAAACTGGTACAGTTGTGGGTTATAAGATATTTCTTCGAAGAAATATTTCGTTGAGATTTTTGAGTTACGAGGTATTAGAATTACACCATCGAATATTTATATATCGACTCATTTAAATATTTTTTTCTTGCAAACTCGACCTGTTTTTACGAGGGTACGTTTTTATAGTCGCGGAATGGGGAATAAGAACAATAAATAAAAATACAGAACTATTTTTCTTGTACAATATATTCACTCTTAACACTAATACACTTTTCAGAAATATGAATTAATTTGTGTATGCCCACGAAAAAAAAAAATGATTTGTCTTTATCTTCAAAATACGCAGAAACCGCAGATTTAACTCGACTTCGGTGTACGGGCGTGTTGTCGTGCAAGAGCAGCACACCTTTGGCAAGTTTTCCTCTTCTATTTTCTTTGATGCTGTCCCTCAAATGCTCTACAAGTGTAGTATAGTATTCTCCTGTTATGGAGACACCTTTTTCTTTATAATCGATGAGTAGGATTCCATCTGTGTCCCAAAAAATGGTCGCCATAAGCTTCCCAGCCGACTGAGTCACTTTAAATTTTTTTGGCGGCAGTGCTCCCTTTTTATGCCACACCATAGAGTCTTGCGTGGACTCGAGTTCATAATGATGAACCCACGTTTCATCCCCAGTGACAATTCGACTCAATATTCCATCCTGGTGGTCAAGTTTAGTCAAGAACTTTACAACTGCACGGTACTCAACTCATATTCGATATTTCTTTACGTACTGACTTGTGTAATTGACAATAACTCACACTCTAATGATCCGATTATGATGCGGTTCGGTATTTATGATAGTGGGTAGTCATGCCAGAGAATCCGATTGGCGTACCACTCCCCACCCCTCGGCAACGCCACGATTCCGAAAATATAAAAACGCACCCTCGTATAAACATTTATTTAATATCCTTTATGGTTGACGAAAAATTATGTGAAATATTAAAATGCCTTCCATTTTAATTTAGTCACTTTCACATACTAATCACGGCATAATAAAAAAAATAAGAAAAAAACATCTTTTTTCATGCTTTGATCTTGTATGACTCGGACTGAAAAACTATTTTACTTTGAAAACATAGACAAAGTAATAGTAACTATGAGTACTTCATATTTCAGAGAACCGCGATACTCCGGAAACATATTACGGATCATCAACTGACGATCTGTCCCAGTATAACTACAGCACTAATATTATAATCAAAGAAGAGATTGACGTCAAGCCTGAATGTGAAGATGACGGTGAATATGAGGAGAGTGCTGCTGAACAGGATAGAGGTCAGTCAATCTATATACATATTATACAGAGAATTTATTTTTTAATGCAACATGTACTATGTCATTACCATGGATACAGTTTTGACAGCAATATAAATCGTGTTCATTTTCATTTGCAACATAGAAAAAACCATATTTACTACCAAAATCAAAATATTTTATTGAAAATACAAATAAAAAAATAATAAATAATAATAAATAAATAACTAATAAAAACTTATAATAAATGCTCAAAAGTTTCTCCGTTTACTTGCATACAAAATGTTAAGCGATCACAAAAATGATTCAAAACATTCAGCAATTGCTCTTGAGGTATATTGTTGGATGCTTGAACAATTTTGTCTTGCAGTTCAGCAACATCCCTAAGTTCTCCATTATATACTTTGGCCTTTAAATATCCCCAATAAAAAAAAATCATTGGGTGCCAAATCCGGAGATCTCGCTGGCCAATTCATCGACGCTCCTCTTCCAATCCAGTTATTTGGGAAAGTTCTATGTAGATATTTCTAGAAAATGGACTTGTGCGCCATCATGTTGAAACCATACTTGTCCATTAATATTCAGGTTTCGCAACGCAGGTAATATTTGGTTTTGCAAAAGGGCTAGATATTTTGCGGCATTAAGGTTACCGTCAATAAAAAAAGGCCCTACAATATTGGTTCCTATTATCCCTGTCCAAACATTTAATTTTTGCGGCCTTTGAGTTCGGGAGGAATGAAACAAATGTAAATTTTCTCGACTCCAGTACCTAAACTTTTGTATGTGCACTTCAGCATTTAAAGTGAACGTTGCTTTGTCAGTAAATAAAATTCTTTGATACATTGTTGGGTCGGAATTAATTTTTTCAAACATTTCAAAACAAAAATCCATACGTACTGCTGCGTCCCTTTCTAACAATTCTTAATGATTTTGAAATTTGTATGATCGAAACTTTTCAATGAACAATTTGTGCAATTGATCTTAAAGTATTTTGATTGTTTTCTTCCACTTGTAATAATATTTCCAAATGCTTCTCTTCTGTAAGCACGTGGGATGTTGTTCTTTTTTTATTATGTTTTGACTTAAGACATCCTTCGTGATGAAATTTATTAACTAGTTTCGAAATTGTAGAGGGATTTGGTATTGGCCGATCTGGATAAGTTGCACTAAATACATCATAAACTTCTCTTAAAGTCATTTGGGAGTTATACCAAGTTACCATCATTATTTTTTTTTCATCTGTATACATGTTGATTAATTTTTAAATCAGAAATGAGCAAAAGTATACACACTAATTGTCTATGTTGCAAATGAAAATGAACACGATTTATATTGCTGTCAAAAACTGTATCCATGGTAATGACAGTACATGTTGCATTAATAAATAAATTCACTGTATAAAATCCCTGAGGTGTCTGTCAGAGGTTTTTCGTGTACTTCCCGGTGACCTAGAAAGTTGAAATTTGGCATGGGGTTTCCTGGGAGCATTCTTTTTTAAACCTCGAAAATTCAAAAATGGGGCGGTTCCGCGACCCAAAACAGTTCCCATGTTATCTCAATGGGACAAAAATGAAGTTTGTTCGATTGCGTTGATATGTAATTAGTTTTCCGAAATTTTGATTATCTACTTTGAAATCGGTACCCGAATGATAGTTTAAAATTCCAAAATCGTTTTTTGGAATTTACAATTTGTGGTAAACACAATCCGGTTTTTAACCACTTAAGGCATACGCCCGTGTGTGACTCGGGTACTCTTATATGTCGATATATCTACCCAACCAACTGCAATTGCGTAATACAGCTGGGCGTGTTTCATTTCGGGGAAGTACCTATTTACTTGGAAGCTACGATGGTAACATATTTTTGTCATTTGCATTCAGTATTTTGGGTACCGTATACAGTGTGAGCGTGTAATTATTACGTACATAAGTTTTGTGATTACAGTCAGCGTCCGCTTAACGTACACAATGCGTACACAGATTCCCGTAGTTAATCGAACGTGCGTTAAGCGGACGGTATATTTTCATATAAATGCATGTAAATACGATTAATTGGTACATACTTTCGGTCCCTATGTTCATACGAACGTACATTTTTTTTGTATAAGTGACCAATATTCATTGATTGTTTTGAAGTTATATTTAGGCAAGATATGCGTATGAAGCTTGAAATACAGTGTTACCAACTTCTATCTTTCAATTTTACCCCTTCACTCACACTTACAGAGAAGAATCAGTAAATACGTCGAACGCAGCCGAATATGTACACGTATTTACGAGTGCTTTTCTGTGTGTGAATACACAGCAGTGTATTCACATGTATTTAAAAAAAAAAAAATGGAACTGCATATGGACACTGAAGATATTAACGATTTGTTAGAATCACATGCCGACGAACTCACAACTAATGAGTTATTAGAACTACAAGAGCAAATGAGAACTGAAA
Source organism: Liopterus haemorrhoidalis (assembly GCA_963971575.1). Classification (NCBI taxonomy): domain Eukaryota; kingdom Metazoa; phylum Arthropoda; class Insecta; order Coleoptera; family Dytiscidae; genus Liopterus; species Liopterus haemorrhoidalis. Next base: position 31,150,048 of record OZ020623.1, read on the forward strand.
AAGTCATAAACTTTTATATCAAGACAAAAATAAAACTGCGGTTCAATTGACAATGGACAAATTTCTAATTTAAAACAACAAATAATAATTTTTTAAGTACTTATTTATTTTTCTAATCATGTTTATTTTATATAATATAGTTTATTTTTATTTTTTTAACATGTATTTATATGTTAGTACTACGTATTTACTGTTCTATTCGGATGTACGAAAATATTAGGGGCATTAAATTAATAAACTTCAATATCTTGCAAATGATCATTCATGAAAAAAAAGTGTAAGAATCTTTTTTTGTAGAAAATTTTAAAATCTGCAAGTTTTATTCAAACAAATTTTACGTTATGTTTACTCTTTCAACGTTAAATGCGGTCCTGTCATTTAATAATCGGACATTTTTCGTGAATCCGATTATACATTGTGTGCTATTTCTTTTCCCTTTTTTTTAACCTTAAAGTTGCCATATCAAATTCGAAAACGACATTTTCGTGTGACGCGATGTACGTTCGTACAAAAGCGACATTTTCTTGTTACGCGATGTACGTTCGTACGAACAACGTGTACGTTCGTACGAACATAGGATCCGTAATTAATCATGTACGTATCATCGAACGTACGTTACGCAGATGTACGTTAAGCGAGGGCTGACTGTATATTTATTCACAACTAATTTGTAAGATAATATTTATTTTTTGTTAGTGAATTTTAGTGAGTTTTTTATTTATTTATTTTAGTAAAACCCTCAAAAATGTGTAGCAGTGAAAGTGAGTTCGAATACGCAAATTTATCGGAAAGTGGATCCGATGAAGACGACAATAGCGATGTCGATTACAGCGATGATAGTGATGATGCCGGAAATCTAGATTTAGTAAGAGATTGGTGCCTTCTTAGCTCAAATCATCCAAAACCTGCACCACCCAGATTTCCATTTTTGGGAGCGCCTGGATGCAAATTTATACTAGATGATGAAGCAGATGAACTATCATATTTTCAATTATTTTTTGATGACTTACTTATAAGTATGATAGTAACTGAAACAAACAGATTTGCCCAACAACAGTCCCAATCATCCCCAACAAAGCAATGGTCACCAGTGACTGCGGCGGAAATGCAAATTTATTTAGCAATAAAAATTCTCCAAGACATCATACAAAAACCAGTGGAAAGGATGTATTGGACATCTTCAGAAATATTTGAAACACCAATCTTTTCAAAACTTATTTCTTATGGAAGATATTGTGAAATACAAAAAAGTTTACATTTTGCCGATAGCGAAAGTTATAACGCGGAAACGCACCCAAATCCACGACTGAATAAGATTTGGCCCGTTTTCGACAACATAAACAAAAAGTGCAGGACTTTATACATCCCGGAAAAAGACATCACTATCAACGAAAGTCTCATGCTTCATAAAAGTCGTCTAAGCTGGATCCAGTATATACCATTGAAAAGAGCTCGTTTTGGAATAAAACTCTATCTACTATGTGAATCTAAATCTGGATATTTATATGCATCAATCATATATACTGGGAAAGGCACAATAATCAGTGATGCCTATAAAGATATGCCGATGTCTTCTCAAGTGGTTCTGTCATTGCTACAATCTCTATTAGGTTTAGGTTACTGTTTGACGACAGACAATTTTTATACATCTCCACAGTTAGCAGACATTTTGATAAAAGAAAAAACTGATTTGTATGGAACTATGCGCCCCAATCAAAAAGAAATTCCCATGGAATTTCAAAAGAAAAAATTAAAAAAAGGTGAAATAATTGCATACCAACGAGGAAAAACTATGATTATGAAATGGAAAGACAAAAGGGACATTTGCCTTCTTTCTACAATACATAATACTGAAACAAAGGAAACTAGAAAAAGGGATTTACAAGGGAATGCAATAAAAAAACCACAATTAGTACTAGATTACAACGATACCATGGGAGGTGTTGATCTGCTGGATCAACATCTCCAAGACTATCCAACAAATAGAAAGAGGGGTAAGAAATACTATAAGAAAATATTTTTCCATTTATTGGACATTTCTGTCTGGAATGCTTTTATTTTGTATCAGAAAAACGGCGGCACAAAGAAAAATTTAGATTTCCGAAAAACTCTGATAGAGAAAATGATAGCAAAATACCATACGACTAAAAAAATTGGTCGTCCAAGTTATCAACCAGGACCAGTACGACTAACTGAGAGGCACTTTCCTGAATATGTACCAGCTACACCAAAAAAAACTGCTCCATGTAGAAACTGTGCTGTATGTTGCAGTAGAAGAGATGCCAATGGAAAAAAAATTAGGAAAGAAACTAGATTTTATTGCAGCAACTGTAATGTAGGACTATGTGCTGTACCTTGTTTTATGATTTACCATACTAGATTAAATTTTTAGTTTTTTTATGAATTGTCTGTTCTTATTATATGTATAGGTATATAGCTACAAAATACATTTTCAAAATAATTATACAAATGCGAAATAAATGTATACTTTTTTAAATTTTATAATCCCTCCCAATCCCCTCCCTTCTACGCCATTGATACTTCAAAACTCCGAAAAATAATTATATAAAGTCGGTTTACGATAACTATGAGATGACGTCACACTTGGTTAATTTAAGTACCAACGTTATGATATGTTTTTATCAACATCAATCCATAACTCAGTTAGTAAATTTATTTATTTAATTTTGGTACATTTTTTTAATGTTGCCAGTTTGAAATTGGATTGTTCAATCGTTATTTGTCAGGTTGACATTTAGGTGTTTAGAATTTAGTGAGGTTAAATTTTATTTTTTTTTTAAATATTATTGTAATAAAAATGCCCAAAGCTCTTAGTAGCCATGCTCAAAGGATGCATATTAAGTATTTTCCATGTTGGGTGATATTTCTATAACGTACTTTTATCTGTATATTGTGTTTGTATATTTTAAAAGGTTTTATAATTTGTAATGTAAGTGAACAAAAACAATATTTAATTTTGTATCTTGGTCGATAAACAAATATTATATATGATTAATAAAATATGTTCTATTTACATTTGTTACATTCTTTTTTTTTGTAATTTTAACCTACAGTCTGTTACGTAGAACGGTTTATTATCATCAGATGCAATGTACTCATGAAATTTACACTTGCAGCTAGCACCAATGAACTTTTCGACTGTAAATAATGTTTGAATATTCATTATTCAAAACAAAATTTTATCTAACATCTGAAATTCAAAAATTTCTATTCGAATAATAAAAAAATTGACTCTTTATCATTGCTTTCCGATATTATTTAGTGAGTTCAGGAAGCAAGTTCGGAGCGTTCGAGAAAAGGTCTAAACGCGTTTATTCGAGCGGTCTGGAGTTAAACAGTGTGACTCGGATAACTCCGTGTTTGCTTCCCGAACCCGCTGTGTCAATGTGACACCAGGCGAAAAATTAAAGTAAATTGTATAAAAAGTATTAAAAGAACACGACACATTTCTAAAAACAAATATTTCTGATGATTCTTATACACTTTTTTTTTTTTTTTTTTTTGTATTACTACATTACACATAATATAATATAAACCATAAATTTCGCGACAAATCGGTTAGAAAGAACTGCTGTGCATCATAATTTACATTAATTCTTTTCCTCCATAGGAAATATAGGTTTTCAATATATTTTTAGAAGTTGTTCGATATAACCTAACTTCTTTTGACAGTTTACGAACTGGCAACAAGGTGAGTTTTTCAACGATGACGTCATTTCATAGTTACGGTAAATGGACTTTACCTATTTTACCAATATACATGTATATAAGTGTATTTAAGTGCTTACAAAATTACATAAAATGTTATGAGAAATTTTTATACCTTAAATTAGCCCTTTGTGGAGCATTGGCTTTAAGCCGAGGCCAACTACATTGCTTGTAAAAATATTGAAGAATATTGTTATTGATAGATAACATATAAAGTTAAGTACAAGATTGATTTGTCAGCTGAAAGTTTTAACAACAAAGAGGTTCTTTCAACAAAGAGGTCATTTTCAGGGAAAATTTGACTTACACTGTTTGGCTTCTGAACCTCCAAATATAAATTTCTTCATATAGCATACGTCATACATACATATAATATGAATAATTTATTTGTTTGCAGCTTGGGAAACATCCGGTAATCCAGATGAGAGTTGGGAGCCAGGGTCCGATAACAAGTTCAATCAGATTAATACAACGCAAACCGTAAAGATATTTTTTAAGCCTGATGGATGCGAAGAAACGCATGAAGAAGCTCGAGTTCATGTTGGACATAAACCAATACATGCTGGCGTGAAAACATTTAAATGTGAGCAGTGTGATAAACCATTTTCAGAAATGTCACAACCCTTCAGACGCAGACGATTACAGGCCAACAAGAGTTCATATATATGTGATCAGTGTAATAAAGCAATTTCACAATTACGACACTTTACACATACACGATCACTTTCTGAAGAGAAACCCTTCAAATGTGATGAATGTAATAAAGCATTTACAAGTTCTTACAAACTCAATAGACACAAACTATTACATTCTGGAGAGAAACCATTTAAATGTGATGAGTGTAATAAAGCATTTGCATATTCATCAGTTCTCGTCATACACAAACGAACACATTCTGGAGAGAGACCATTCAAATGTGATCAGTGTGATAAAGCATTTTCACAATCAGATCATCTCATTAAACACAAACGATCACATTCTGGGGAGAAACCTTTCAAATGCGAGCAGTGTGATAAAGCATTTGCTCAGTCAGATCATCTTATTACGCACAAACGAACACATTCAGGAGAGAAACCTTTCAAATGTGACCAGTGTGATAAAGCATTTGCACATTCATCAAATCTCGTTACACACAAACGAACACATTATGGAGAGAAACCATTCAAATGTGATCAGTGTGATAAAGTATTTTCAAATACATCAAATTTTATTATGCACAAGCTAACACATTCTGGAGAGAAACTATTCAAATGTGATCAGTGTGATAAAGCATTTTCAGAATCTGTAAATCTTACAACACACAAACTATCACATTCTGCAGAGAACCTATTCAAATGTGAGCAGTGTGATAAAGCATTTTTACAAGCAGATCATCTTATTTCGCACAAGCAAACACATTTAGAAGAGAGACCTTTCAAATGTGACCAGTGTAATAAAGCATTTGCATATTCATCGGATCTCGTTACGCACAAACGAAGACATAATGGAGAGAAACCATACAAATGTGATCAGTGTGATAAAGCATTTGCAAATTCATCATATCTCGTTATGCATAAACGAACACATCATGGAGATAAACCATTCAAATGTGATCAGTGTGATAAAGCATTTGCACATTCATCTGTTCTCATTATACACAAACGAACACATTCGGGTGAGAAACCGTATAATTGTAATCAATGTGGTAAAGCATTTTCAAATACATCAAATCTCTTTACACACGAACGGTCGCATTTTGGACATAAACCGCACAAATGTGATCAGTGTAATAAAGCTTTTCCAAGTTCTTCAAACCTCAATAGACACAAACGATCGCATTCTGGAGAGAAACCATTTAAATGTGATCATTGTGATAAAGCATTTGCATATTCATCAGTTCTCATCACACACAAACGAACACATTCTGGAGAGAAACCATTCAAATGTGAGCAATGTGATAAAGCATTTATACAATCAGATCATCTAATTAAACACAAACGAACACATTCTGGAGAAAAACCTTTCAAATGTGAGCAGTGTGATAAAGCATTTTCTCAGTCAGATCATCTCATTACGCACAAACGAACACATTCAGGAGAGAAACCATTCAAATGTGATCAGTGTGATAAAGCATTTTCACAAACTTGTAATCTCATTAATCACAAACTAATGCATTCTGCAGAGAAACCATTTAAATGTGATCAGTGCGATAAAGCATTTTCTCAGTCAGATCAGCTTATTACGCACAAACAAATACATTGTGGAGAGGAACCATTCAAATATGATCAGAGTGAAAAAACATTTTCAGAATCTGTAAATCTTACAACACACATACTATCACATTCTGGAGAGAGACCATTCAAATGTGATCAGTGTGATAAAGCATTTTTTCAATCAGATCAGCTCATTACTCATTACCAACTAACACATTATGGAGAGAAACCATTCAAATGTGACCAGTGTACTAAATCATTTTCAGATAAATCAAATTTTATCATGCACAAACGAGTACATTCTGGAGAGAAACCATACGAATGTGATCAATGTGATAAAGCATTTGCACATTCATCCGTTCTCATTATACACAAACGAACACATTCTGGAGAGAAACCATATACATGTAATCAATGTGGTAAAGCATTTTCAAATACATCAAATCTCTTTACACACCAACGATCACATTTTGGACAGAGACCGCACAAATGTGATCAATGTAATAAAGCATTTGCAAGTTCTTCAAAACTCAATAGGCACAAACTATCACATTCAGGAGAGAAATCATTTATATGTGATCAGTGTAATAAAGCATTTGCATATTTATCAGTTCTCATCACACACAAACGAACACATTCTGGAGAAAAACCATTCAAATGTGAGCAATGTGATAAAGCATTTACACAATCAGATCATCTTGTTAAACACAAACGAACACATTCTGGAGAGAGACCATTCAAATGTGAACAGTGTGATAAAGCATTTTCTCAGTTAGATCATCTCGTAACGCACAAACGAACACATTCAGGAGAGAAACCATTCAAATGTGACCACTGTAATAAAACATTTGCACATCCATCAAATCTTGTTAAGCACAAGCGAACACATTACGGAGAGAAACCATACAAATGTGATCAATGTACTAAAACATTTTCAGGTACATCAAATTTGATTATGCACAAACGATCACATTCTGGAGAGAAACCATACAAATGTGATCAGTGTGATAAAGCATTTGCAAGTTCAACAAAACTTATTAGACACAAATCAATACATTCTGGAGAGAAACCTTACAAATGTGATCAGTGTAGTAAAGCATTTTCTCAATCAGAACATCTTGTTACGCACAAACGAACACATTCTGGAGAGAGACCATTCAAATGTGACCAGTGTGATAAAGCATTTGCAAATTCATCAAATCTCATTAAGCACAAACGAACACATGGAGAGAAATCTTAAATGTGACCAATGTATTAAAGCATTTGCAAGTTCAACAGAAATGAGGCACAACTCGTCATATTCTGGAGAGAAACCTTTCAAATGTGGTCTGTAAAATAAAGCATTTACATCTTTAGCAGGTCTCAGATAACACAATGAACACATTTTGGAAAAAAACCTTGCTAATATAATCAGTAAAACTGTGTTACTAAACATACATGAAGAGATATAAATGTATTTTTTTACTTTATGGCTCAATCGAAAAGCAGAAAACTGGAACCTATATAAGCAAAGTTAAAAATATGGGTATCATTACCAACAATGAAATTATTAGCACTCTTTTCGGCTTAGTCATTTATTGCGTAGAAGCAAGTATTGAGTTGAGTAGAAGCTAAGATTAACGCGATTGTTATTGGTATTGTCGGAATTTATAAGCCACCCCCACTAAATAATATCAAATTTAATGAGCTCAATAATTTCTTTATTATAACTTATTGTATATGCTGTAATGAAACTATTGTAGGTGACATAAATATAGACTTTTTTGTAACCTAAAAATAATAAAAAACCTAAAATATAGTCGGATTGCTGATAGGTGACTGTTACATGTATGTATCAAGAAGTGCATTCATATAATAATCTAGTTAACATTTTTCAGCGATTTTAAAAATGTTTTTCGTCTTAACTGTCAGTGTCTGGTAATAAATATTAATTAAAATATGACTTGCGGCCAATTATTAAATTCACAAACTTTAATTTTAAATCTGCTGAAATAAACAACAAATTTTAATCCAAAATTTACGTATGAGTATAAATTTTTCCTTATTTATAATTATTACCTTAAAATTAATAATTTTGTTTGTTTGAGTACTGCTGTAAATTTATTTTCGCGTTCTTATTAGTAAATATATCTGCAAATCATGCCATTTCTTTCTAATGTTTTGTTTTTTATTCAAATAATTTTGAAGGTTAGTTGTCAACTTGCGTCACTATACGTTACTATGGGTATGCAAATAATTATAATAATATAGACAGAGAAAGCATATTGGTGGCTCAACTTAACGCGTATCCCTCTAGCGTCAAAAAAGCGAACACTTCGAAAAAGGTTACTGTCATTGTTTACGTATAATTCACCATGTGTTTTATTGTTTCTGTCCATTCTCACTCCATTTTTACAGCGAATAAAGTGATAAATTTAAGAAAAAAAGATTAAATACTCCTTGTTGTATGTATGGTAGTCAATCACAGGAAGAACATCTTCGAATATTAGATTGAAAGATTATCAGTAATTCTAAATTTTTGTTTCTATTGAAGGGAATTTATACTGTTCAGATGATTTCAAACAAGTTTTAAACGTTGAATTTTTCATTTTCCCTGTCTCACATGTGCAAGAAAATCGTTTAATGTTGTGTAAATTATTGTGAATATAATTAAAACCCCTTGTTATTTCATGGGACTGTTCCATAACTGTGTTAGTTTGCAAATATTTGACAGTTTTCTTGTGTAGAATAAATTACAAGTTCTCTTTCTATAAAATTTCTTGAGATATGTGTAGATATTAAGTATTCAAATAAATGTTTTAAGTTCAAAGTATAACATTTTATTTTCTCTGTGAGTATAAGCCGGCACCAACATACAATATATAACCTCTGAAAATATTCATTTACAAGCAGCAAATTTTATCATAAAATGGATTCACATATAAAGGGTGTTTTTTTTAGAGGTATAGAACTTTAAATTGCAATAAAACAACGATGGATTATTCGATTGACATGAATTTTTTTTTATTCGAAAGATAATCTTGTGGCATTACATTTTAAATATGATTTCTGGCATATGACCGCCACGGCTGGCTCGGATGTAGTCCAATCTGGACGTCCAATTTTCGATGACTTTTTCCAACATTTGTGGCCGTATATCGGCAATAACACGGCGAATGTTGTCTTCCAAATGGTCAAGCGTTTGTGGCTTATCCGCATAGACCAATGACTTTACATAGCCCCACAGAAAGTAGTCCAGCGGTGTTAAATCACAAGATCTTGGAGGCCAATTCACAGGTCCAAAACGTGAAATTAGGCGGTCACCAAACGTGTCTTTCAATAAATCGATTGTGGCACGAGCCAGCCGTGGCGGTCATATGCCAGAAATCATATTTAAAATGTAATGCCACAAGATTATCTTTCGAATAAAAAAAAATTCATGTCAATCGAATAATCCATCGTTGTTTTATTGCAATTTAAAGTTCTATACCTCTAAAAAAAACACCCGTTATTTATACACTTTTTTAATACTCGGTTATAATTAAAAGTACTGTATACAGCAAGAAAACGTAAATTAGACCAAAAATTGATTATAATTCAATACTGTTTACATACGTTGACAGATGACTATCCTTTTTCGTGTCAAAAGTTCACAAGGCGATAGTGGCGCCGTTTCGGTAATTATAGTCGCGAATAGTATTGAATATCGATACATGTAGCAACGAACCGTCACTTATCAGCAATCCGACTATACCAACTGCATTTTAGTTTTAAAGAAATAACTCATAATCAGGTCTATTCTGTAGCCTAAGGTTTTGCCTGAAGGTTTGGCCAAGCCTTGAGGAAATCCTCACCGTGTATGGCGGCGTCCGTGAGTTCGCGGCTGGTACTTGAGGCCAAAAATTCCCGAACATAAATCATATTTCGGCCTTGAGGCCAGATTGTATTTGGCCTTGAGACCAGACTCTTACTACCGTGCGTGTGCTGTAGACAGTCGGCCTTGAGGATTTGTAAAGTGAGTGTCGAATTTATTTAGTCATGTCTAGAGAATTTTTATCGGAATTTATACTAATGTATGAAATTGAACCTTGTTTGTGGCAAGTAAGTTCTAAAGAATACCATGATAGAAATAAAAAGGAGGTTGCGTACGCGAAATTATTGGAAAAAATAAAAGAAGTGGACGCGAAAGCTACAAAAATTACATAATTAAAAAAATAAACAATATCAGAAGCGCTCTCCGAAAAGAGAATAAAAATATTAAGGAATCGATGAAATCATAAGCATCTGCTGATTCTACGCACAAGCCTAAGTTGTGGTCCTCAAGGCCTTTTCCTTGAGGCCAATCCTCTCCGTGTGTGGGCGAGGGTTCGGTACAGGAATTCTTCAAGGAATTCCTTGAGGAAATCCTCACCGTGTATGACTACCTATAAAAAGTTAAAAATTAACCTCAAGGTCGAAGTTAAAAATTTTTAACCACGCCTTACAATATTTTGTTATTTTGTAACTCTATGACGTTTAAATTTTAACCTCGATGTGGTTAATTCAGTAGGTTATAATCAGAATTTTAACTCCAGCCAAATACATGGCGTTAACTTTTAACCAGCTGTAATTTTAACCTCTAAACGTCAAATAGCCAGAAAAAAATGCATTTTTAGAATTAATCATGGCAAGTCTGTTTATTTTAAACCAATTATTACTAGAACAAATTGAACATCAAGAGGTTAATAAGTAACAAATTAATATAGGTGAATAAAAAAAAATATATAAAAATGCTTTATAGGAGATCAGTTCGAACTAAACAAAAAAATTGTGGTACAATTTCAATAATTTTTTTAATTTTTATTAAGTAAAATGTTTATGATATATAAATTTAAATTAAACTTAACCTTAAATATTCAAACCGCTGACAAAGAAGGTTATTAAATGAGAGCGAGAGAGGGAGATGTGACAGCGCAGACGTAAACTTAAGATCGTAAAAATTGCTGCTTTAGTTTGCTTAATAGGGGAAGCAATGTTGCCAATCAAACCCTGGGGTCTGTCGGCTTCTTCAAAGGTTTGCGGTACTTTGTATAATCCAGTGACTTTAATTCACCCCTCATCCAGGTGTAGGATAGGCTCGTTGCAGAAATAGGCCGATGTAAAATAAATAAAAAAAAGAACCTGTATTGGGTATACAGTCTATATATAGTATGCTATTATCAGAGAGGGCGCTTTATAAGTAAAATATAAGTTAAAAATGATTACTGAATTATTCGTTCAAAATAAAGTTTAAAATAGCACGTCTATGGTAAAAGTACCATTGCATATTTTGAACGGTCTCTACTTATAACTAATTGTTTGCCTTTTGACAAACTAATTGATTTAAATAATCTAATCAATTTTTTAATGAAGTGATTTTACCAATGAGGTTGTACAAGGTGTCTCAAAAGAAATTTTATATTTATTTAGCTTACTGCGTGAACGCAACGTATCCGAGGGGCGCGGGGGTTATATCAATCGGTAGCCTGGCTCTTGGGAATTCAGTCGCTATGGAGCGTTTCTCGGGAGCAGACCGCGCGTTATGCGTGCGAGAGTTTTACAAAAACGGTTATTTGGCGACTGTAGCGCGTAGAAAATTCTGCAGTATTCGAGGTTTTCGCCACTTAAATGATGCGCCAAGCATTCCTCTCATTCGACATTGGGTTAAAAAGTTTGAAGAGACTGGTACAACGCTGGATAAATCAAAATCCGGGTGACCTAGGTCATCAAGAACGGTAGAAAACGTGGAGAATGTTAATCAGTCTGTTCGTGACGACCCGAACCTTTCAATTCGGAAGCGCGCAAGTGCTTTAAATGTGCATAGATCATCATTACATCGCATTATGCACAAAGACCTAAAGCTGCACCCCTACAAAATTCAATTGATGCAAGAATTAAAGCCCCAAGATGCCAGTCAGAGGCTTAATTTCGTAAATCAGGTGATTGAGCGATTTTCAACGTTTACCAACATTTTGTTTTCGGATAAAATGAGCTTCATTCGAATCTTAATGGCCACGTAAATAAGCAGAACTGCCGCTACTGGAGTGCAACGAATCCGAAACGCAAACATCAGAAACCCCTACATTCGTCTAAAGTGACCGTATGGGCTGCGATGTCGGCGCGAGGAATTATCGGCCCTTACTTTTTAGAAAACGAAAGGGGGCGAGCAGTTACAGTGAATTCAGAGCGTTATGTGGAGATGTTAGACAACTTCTTGGTACCTGAACTGCAAAACTTTCCTGGCTATAACCAAAGAACATGGTTTCAATAGGACGGAGCAACTTCACACACGTCCAATATGTCTCTGCCACGTGTTCGTGAAATTTTCTCAGGCAAATTGATCTCCCGGAGAGGTGACATAAATTGGCCTCCACGCAGTCCAGATTTAACCCCTATGGACTTTTTCCTATGGGGTTATCTTAAATCTAAAGTTTGCGCCAATAAACCGACTTCACTAGCGCATTTGAAAGAAAATATCCGTCACGAAATGGCAGCCATCCCTGAGTCCACCTGCCGAGACGTCATAAGTAATTTTACTGTTCGATTAAATGAGTGCCGAGAACGCGAGGGTCTACATTTAGACGATATTATTTTTAAGAAATAAATCCCCAAAAAGTGTATTTTAATAATTAATAAACATTTTTTCTATATACGGCTTACTTTTTTTTTAATCGATCCACTAAATATAAAATTTCGGCACTATTCTACTTCTGCAAACCCACCTTATTGCGCATGCGTACTGTCTATTTAAGGTGTAAATTTAGGTAAATAAATTTACTTTTTGTAAAATTTTCGGTTAGCTTACCTTAATAAATTATTTTTCCTAGTTTTATTTAGTCACAAATCATTTTATTTATTTATGTTTTTAAATTTTACTTGATTATTTACTGACATGCATATTGCTGGGTTTGCAGTTGTAGAATAGTACCAAAATTTCTTTTGAGACATCTTGTATAACATAGAGACTGAACGAGAACGAGTAGTTATGAAGCTAACACCTCTTTAAACGGGAAACGGGGGTTGCCCTGAGGATTTGTTCAATTTGCATGCATCATTGTTTTGCCGATAAGAATGGAAAGTAAAAACATATTTTTTTAATACTGTAAACTGCAAATTTTAATAAAATAAATTTCATAAATAATATTAAATTTACCTCAATTTACTAGTATATATTTAAAATAATTAGTAGGTTTCTAAATTACACATATTTAAAATACAATATGATCGAAAAAAAGTTTAGTAGGCCCTGAATTTAAAATGTTAATTGGACAATTCTGTAAATATAAAAATAAATGAATTCCATGTCTATCTAGACACCTTTTTTTCTCGATCATATTGTATAGCAATGCTTCAGATACTTTTTAAATTTCAATCGGGCATATATTACATTATTTATTCCATGATAAATTAAAATTTATCTGACAAATTATAAAGATGTATAACTATAACCAGTGTTAGGTAAAATACTTTTCTGATGTAAGTACTGAATACAAATACTTTTTTTAAAGGAAAAACTATATGTAACATTCTAATTAAACATTACTTTTTAGTATTTAAAATACTGCGTATTTGAAATACAGTTCGCAACTCTTAAAATGCAATTTACGGCAATATATATAAACTAAACTAAAAATTGAAGACCCTGGGATAAGAAGGCTACAAGCCACACTTTGTATAATTTTAAGTTGTTTATTGGATTATGATCGTAAAAACGACATTTCCCACACAAAAATATAATTTAATATTTTAGTAACAGATAGCAGAAATAAATCGAAATATTGTTTTTGCCATTCAGATATTTTTCGTTGAAATTTGCAGAATAATGTCATAAGCCACAGTGTTTTCAAGATGGATACTTATTCATAGACTTAAAAATTTTGCAATTATTGCGTTATTTTAAATTTGATATCAATTATCCAAATACTATGTTTGTAAAATATGAGTATAATGAAGAATTTAGAAGTGTAAACATAGCGAAAAGGGGTCGACCAATTTGTTATAGTTTAAAAGAATTAAAATCAATGTACGATGGCCCTATTAGAGTTAATTCTAAAAAAAATAAAGACTTAAAGCAACTTTTATACCGCCAATACATCATGGTTTCTACACCAGTTTAAGCGGCTTTAATAATGAAGTTGACGAAATTAATGATGATTTTCCGGAAAATGAAGAACTAGAGTAGCTCAATTTGATATGGCATCTATTATTGTTAGATTATGGTATAACAAAATATTCATCCGTCAGTTGAATATTTAGTTTTGAACAATAGATTGTTTTAAAGGGACTATTTTCTTGTTATTGATTGTAACATTGCATGAAAAGTATGATATATTTTAATATAAAAAGGGTACATGCCTCATTTTTTAAACAAAAATCCTTATTATTAATAACATATAAACATTATTTACACTGTTTCCATCCTAGTACATATTTTTGAATCTATTAAAGATGTTGCGTATGTTGAAAATTGTGTAGTAACGTGCGTACGATTTATAGATTCTTCTAAAATATTCTAAATGAAATAACTCAAAAACTTAGTTTTGCGGCTTAAATCCTTCTTATCCCAGGGTCTTCAATTGAAAGATGATGAAAAGGTAAAATAGTAAAATAGAAAAAATAACAATAAAACAATCATAAACACAATACAGCGCCGGCGTTTTTCTTAGCAATAGCTTAATAAAATAAATGTAAATTAGGCAACTTGTTATATTCCTCGGGGCACGAAAGGTATATACTCGCGGAAACGAAAGGGGGTTTCGTCTCCGCAGGGTCTTGGAGTCTTGGCTTCATAACAAACAAGGCTATGGCACAAAGCGTGCTGTGTCTATTTATATGACGTCAATGGATTTCACATTAAACACCTCGTCGTGTAATCCGCACGAACTGCTATATACTGAAATTAATAAAGTAAGCATAATTTTGCTTATTTGGGAATTGGGAGGTTTTAGTTTCAATAATAAATATGGATGATACGGAAGAGAGTGATATTATTATAGAAGAGATCTATATTAAACCAGAACATATAGATACTGATGAATATGAAGTGAAGACTGAAATAGATCACCTGGCTGAATGGGAAAATGGTTAGTAATGAGCACATTTATATATGTAGCAATGTATATTTAGTGGACATCTTAATATATATATTTCTTAGCGATTAGTTTATATTTGATTGTAATCTGTTTATTGCAGGAATCAAAGAGGAAGTTACAGAGGGTGCAGCCTTCACAACCACGGGTCAGTAGAGCTAGTTTAATTGATGTGTGTTATCAATGTACATATACTTAAAGTGTTTTCGTAGTGTTAATGTTAAAATGATCATGATTTATATTTTGTATAGACTATTACTTGTTGTTACATAAGTCCGTTCGTTTTTTTTTACCTTTTATTCAGTAAAATATACATTTTAAAAAAAACTTATCGAATGTATTGTCGTATTATCAAATGTACTGTCCATTATTTTATATCACTTTGGACAAATGCTCAGGCAATTTCATTATGCCATCTCTCCAGAAGGTTCTGTCTTTGCTCTCGAAAAATCTGTAGAGGTGAATTATGATATCGTTCAAAGATGCAAATTTTTTTCCGTTAAGGGAATTTTGTAGAGAGTGAAACAAATGGTAGTTGGAGCATATGGTCCAGACATCGCACCATCTGACTACCATTTTACTTTCTACAAAATTCCCTTAACGGAAA
The DNA here is from genome assembly GCA_963971575.1 of Liopterus haemorrhoidalis. Classification (NCBI taxonomy): domain Eukaryota; kingdom Metazoa; phylum Arthropoda; class Insecta; order Coleoptera; family Dytiscidae; genus Liopterus; species Liopterus haemorrhoidalis. The sequence continues at coordinate 31,165,662 of OZ020623.1, forward strand.
AAATTTCGCATCTCTGGACGATATCAAAATTAACCTGGACAGATTTTTCGAGAGCAAAGATGGAACCTTCTGGTCAGCTAGATCTAGTTGTATCATTTATGTCCGCAACCCGTACAACCTTCTCCACATATAAACATCTATTTAACCCTTTACTGCATAATTTTTTATTTTTGGATAAAATAATTCATGGGCATTAGGAATTGGTTCTTATTGATAGAAAAATTAATTAAAAAAATATATTTAAAATATTAATTATTATTTTTATGAAAAAAATAATAGTTAAAATAATAATTTACAATGAATTTTATTTATTTTAAATACATTTACAAACTATTATTTACATTAGTAATTTGAGTAAGTTTTTATTTAATTTTTTTTTTTTTTTTGATACACATGTTTATTTATTTGTTAATTTTCATACTAATTTTTGTGAACATTATTGTAATATTAAATATTTTTCTTCTCAATTTTTCCTCAGAGATACTGAAGAAGACAATAAAATTGTCGAAACCGGTCTATTCAAATATATGAATATCTAAGTGTTTTACTTATTGACCTAATATCCCAAGAATTGACTACATAATTTAACTTACTCGAAAAGAAATACCAGAAAATAATTTAGGGTTTGCGCCATACGTGGAACATTATGATTCTACATGATGTTACAAAAGAAAATGATTCCGTATTATTTGCTCGTCAATTGCTAGGTGTTCTTCATTAGGGATTAAAAGCAGTCGCCCTCGAATTTTTTAAAGAAAAGGTCGTATCTTCTAGTTGTCCTTTCTCAATAAATTCAGAATTATCGTTGAAGTGCAAATTCCGCTTGATATCCTCAAGTCTATTGCAGCCCATTACTTGAGATACTGCAGGATCCATTGCTGTGTATGTGGCATATATGAACATTCATGAAGTAATGTTCTGATTTTTTTGACAATTAGCGAAGTGGCAACACAGAAAGTTTTTCAACTGTGACGTTATTTCATAGTTATCGTAAATGAACTTTATGAGTACTTATATTTCAGAGAATCGCGATACTCGGGAAACATATTATGGATCATCAACTGACGACCTGTCTCAGTATAACAACAGCACTAATATTATAATCAAAGAAGAGATTGACGTCAAGTCGGAATGTGGAGATGACAGTGAATATAAGGAGAGTGCAGCTCAACAAGATACAGGTCAGTCAATAATTTAATATTATTGCGTTTGTTGTAAGATTCCAACAATGTTATTCTGATTTTTCACCCCCTTTAATAAACCCCCTGCTATTCAAGACTCCGCATATTTTGCGGTGTGTAACCCCCCCCCAACTTATATTTATGATTAGTTTTTTTTAAACTATACATCTTGCGGAAATGTCTTCTGAAGTTGGGTCGTAGATCCTTCAACGCCAGGAGTACGTCCATTCTTTTCCTTTTTTGGTGTATGTGGTTACTCCCCTCCCGCAATATTATAGTGGTGTTCAATGAACCTTCCCCAAATAAGTTATATTCTCTGTCGTAAGCCTCTGTTGACTTCCGGGGAAGTAAATTTTGCATTTTCCCGTAAAGTATTTACTGCAATTTCCCGTAATTCGGTTGGGGTACTGACAGCTGACAGCACATTTCAAAACAACAAATCAGTGATACCCCCAACATATAACAAATATTGCATAAAATGATACTGTTTGCTATTAATACAAGTTTACCAAATTAAAGAATAAATGGCAAAGTAGAAAAAATAGTATCCAAAACTCGTTTCATAAGGCCTTTTGCCGCACTTGTCTATTAGAAAACCTAGACGCGTGCGGCAAAATCATGCCTTATGAAACTTGTGTTTTAATATACTATTATATGTTTTCTATGCTACACTATTATTGGGATTCCTTCTGTTGTGTAGCCTACTTTTGTGCATAAAATAAAATAAATTAACTACGTAAGTCATTTTCAGGAATAATTTGACTTACATTGTTTGGCTTCTGAAACACCAAATATACATACATACATACATATAATATGAATAATTTGTTTGCAGGTTGTGAAACATCCTCCGGTAATCCAGATGAAAGTTTGGAGCCAGTGTCCAATAACAATCAGATTAATACAACGCAAACGGTAAATATAATTTTTAACCGTGATGGATGCGAAGAAACACATGAAGAAGCAAGAGTTCATGTTGGACATAAACCAATACATGTTGGTGTGAAAACATTCAAATGTGAGCAGTGTGATAAACCATTTTCAGAATTGTCACAACCCTTCAGACGCAGACGAATACATGCCAACAAGAGTTCATTTATATGCTATCAGTGTAATAAAGCAATTTCACAATTACGACACTTTGCACATACACGATCACTTTCTGAAGAAAAACCCTTCAAATGTGATCAATGTAATAAAACATTTACAAGTTCTTACAAACTCAATAGACACAAACTATTACATTCTGGAGAGAAACCATTTAAATGTGATGAATGTAATAAAGCATTTGCAAGTTCTTACAAACTCAATAGACATAAACTATTACATTCTGGAGAGAAACCATTTAAATGTGATCAGTGTGATAAAGCATTTGCATATTCATCAGTTCTCGTCATACACAAAAGAACACATTCTGGAGAGAGACCATTCAAATGTGATCAGTGTGATAGAGCATTTTCACAATCAGATCATCTCATTAAACACAAACGATCACATTCTGGAGAGAAACCTTTCAAATGCGAGCAGTGTGATAAAGCATTTTCTCAGCCATATCATCTTATTACGCACAAACGAACACATTCAGGAGAGAAACCTTTCAAATGTGACCAGTGTGATAAAGCATTTTCACATTCATCAAATCTCGTTAAACACAAACGAACACATTACGGAGAAAATCCTTTCAAATGTGATCAGTGTGATAAAGTATTTTCAAATACACCAAATTTTATTATGCATAAACTATCACATTCTGAAGATAAACTATTCAAATGTGATCAGTGTGATAAATCATTTCCAAAATCTGTAAATCTTACGACACACAAACAATCACATTCTGCAGAGAACCCATTCAAATGTGAGCAGTGTGATAAAGCATTTTCTCAGGCAGATCATCTTATTACGCACAAGCAAACACATTTAGTAGAGAGACCTTTCAAATGTGACCAGTGTAATAAAGCATTTGCATATTCATCACATCTCGTTACGCACAAACGAAGACATAATGGAGAGAGACCATTCAAATGTGATCAGTGTGATAAAGCATGTGCCCATTCATCACATCTCCTTATGCATAAACGAACACAACATGGAGAGAAACCATTCAAATGTGATCAGTGTGATAAAGCATTTGCATATTCATCTGTTCTCATTATACACAAACGAACTCATTCGGGTGAAAAACCGTATAATTGTAATCAATGTGGCAAAGCATTTTCAAATACATCAAATCTCTTTACACACGAACGATCACATTTTGGACATAAACCGCACAAATGTGATCAGTGTAATAAAGCATTTCCAAGTTCTTCAATCCTCAATATACACAAACGATCACATTCTGGAGAGAAACCATTTAAATGTGATCAATGTGATAAAGCATTTTCACAATCATCAGTTCTCATTACGCACAAACGAACACATTCAGGAGAGAAACCATTCAAATGTGATCAGTGTGATAAAGCATTTTCACAAACGTGTAATCTCATTAATCACAAACTAATGCATTCTGCAGAGAAACCATTGTGAGCAGTGCGATAAAACATTTTCTCACTCAGATCAGCTTATTACGCACAAACACATTGTGGAGAGAAACCATTCAAATCTTATCAGAGTGATAAAACATTTTCAGAATCTGTAAATCTTACAACACACATACTATCACATTCTTCAGAGAAACCATTTAAATGTGAGCAGTGTGATAAAGCATTTTCTCAGTCAGATCAGCTCATCACTCACAAACGAACACATTATGGAGAGAAACCATACAAATGTGACCAGTGTACTAAATCATTTTCAGATAAATCAAATTTTATCATGCACAAACGAGTACATTCTGGAGAGAAACCATTCGAGATCAATGTGATAAAGCATTTGCACATTCTTCCGTTCTCATTATACACAAACGAACACATTCTGAAGAGAAACCATATAAATGTTATCAGTCTCTTCACACACGAACGATCACATTTTGAACAGAAACCGCACAAATGTGATCAATGTAATAGAACATTTGCAAGTTCTTCAAAACTCAATAGGCACAAACTATCACATTCTGGAGAGAAATCATTTATATGTGATCAGTGTGATAAAGCATTTGCATATTTATCAGTTCTCATCACACACAAACGAACACATTCCGGAGAGAAACCATTCAAATGTGAGCAGTGTGATAAACCATTTTCTGATTTATCAACTCTCAATAGACACAAACCAGTACATTCTGGAGAGAAACCATACAAATGTGAGCAGAGTGATAAAGCATTTTCTCATTTAGATCATCTTGTAACGCACAAACGAACACATTCAGGAGAGAAACCATTCAAATGTGACCACTGTAATAAAGCATTTGCACATCCATCAGATCTCATTAAGCACAAACGAACACATTCTGGAGATAAACCATACAAATGTGATCAATGTAATCAAATATTTTCAGGTGCATCAAATTTGATTATTCATAAACGATCACATTCTGGAGAGAAACCATACAATTGTGATCAATGTAATAAAGCATTTGCAAGTTCAACAAAACTTATTACACACAAATCGTTACATTCTGGAGAGAAACCATACAAATGTGATCAGTGTAGTAAAACCTTTTCTCAGTCAGAATATCTTGTTACACATAAACGAACACATTCTGGAGAGAAATCATAAAAGCGACCAATGTATTAAAGCATTTGCAAGTTCAACAGAACTCATTAGGCACAACTCGTCATATGCTGGAGAGAAACCTTTCAAATGTGGTCTGTGAAATAAAGCATTAACATATTTAGCAGGTCTTAGATATCGCAATGAACACATTTTGGAAAAAGCTTTGCTAATTTAATCAGTAAAACTGTGTTACTAAATATTCATGAAGAGATATAAATGCAGTTTATGGATTAATTCGCCTCGAAGCTCAATCGAAAAGCAGAAAACTGGTACCTATAAAGTTAAAAATATGGCTACTATTACCAACATTGAAATTTTTAACATGCTTTTCGGCTTAGTCATTTATTGAGTAGAAGCAAGTATTGAGTTGAGTAGAAGCTAAAATTAACGCGATTGTTATTGCTATTGCCGTAATTTATAAGCCACCCCCACTAAATAAAATCAAATTTAATGAACTCTATAACTTCTTTATTTTAACTTATTGTATATGCATTTTACTTATTGAAATTATTGTAGGTGACATAAATATAGACTTTTTTGTAACCTTAGAATAATAAAAAAACCTAAAATACCGACTGCATTGATATACACTAGGATTCTCATCCCTCTCACTTTTCCAATTATTCACGTTTATTTATTTATTTTTTTATTTATTTATTTATTTATTTATTTATTTATTTATTTTACATTTTAGGAACACAGACAGGACGAACCCACAGCAGTGTTCAAGAATTTTTTAACAATTACGTGCGTAAAGTTTACATATTACACGATACTACAAGACTGCAAAGGTTTCATTTTTGATTTGAAAAATTTTAACGAAGTGAGAATGGACAAAAACAAAAAAAGACATGGTGAACTATACGTAAACAATGACAGTATACTTTTTCGAAGTGTTCGCTTTATTGCCGCTAGAGGGATACGCGTTAAGTTGTCACTACAGTGACGGTATAAAGACAGTGTGACCATGTGAACTGTAGCCGCCATTTTTTTCCAGATTTGTATTGGGTTATATGGAATAAATGTTAATATATCCTAATATCTTATAATATTTCTTAAAATTTTAATAGTTTTACGTATTTATGTTTATATATATATGTGAAGATCAATTTATTGTTAAGAAAAAAAAAGTATATGATTCAACATTTATTTAGATAAATATTAAAATTACCTACCGATGAAGGTATTTTTTTTTTTTTTTGAAATGTTTGCAACACAAAAAGAAAACAAATGAAAAAAAAAATTTAAAATGACTTGAAAGGAAATAAAAGTGGTATGTTTTTATTATTTTATAATTTTATTTGAGGACCTATTTAAACGAAAACATTTTTTTTTTTTTATAAAAACGGGGGTTACAGTCGTAAATTAAAAATATACTTATTTATTTTAATTTGAATATTTTAGATTTAAGAAAACAAGTTCAAACAGGACATTAGAAATAGAATAAAAAGAAAGGACAAAAATATTGATAAGGTTCTATAAAAAGTGATGTTGGGTTCTTTAATTTTTGGAAACAAAAATTACTAACGTTACTTTAAAAGTGATTACAAAAAAGTGTCCTTTGGACCAATTTTGTAGTACTTCAAAATTTAAAGTTGATGAAACGATCGTAATTTTGACTTACGATCGTTTTTTAATGAGAATATTAATATTTTCAATTAAAAAAAAAAAAGGATATTTTTATATTAAAAAAGAATAAGCAGAACAAAAAGTAGAACATGTTAAATATAAAAGATATATTAATAAAGAAAACTGATGTATATATTGACAAATATGCATTTATTCAATAAATATACGTATATTCCTGGAAAATATCACTTAAATCGGCTGAAACACAAGCTAAACATATGTAAACCATATGTAATCTGTAATAAAGTTGGAAGAAATATGGCGGACTTTAGCTCGACCAATAGAAAATGAGACTATCGTATGGCCACATTGTCTTTATACAGTCACTGTAGTTGTCACCAGTTTGGATTCCCTATTGAGAAGTGACTGTTTTCACTTACAAAATGGCGATTGAAATATTATCTTTTGACATTTGCCATTTGATACACAAGAATGCACATTGCAGTAAATTTTCTATTGCGATTTTAAAGACATTTTATTCACTTTTCTTCACTTTGACACATAGAAACAATGCAATTAAATGAGCAACATCCAACAAAATCCTATTCCGTTAAGTTCCAAAATATTCCGCTAGGCGTCACTTCAGTTACTGTCAGTTTTCAATTAGTCTATAGGTTGTTATCTATGATTATCTCTATAGTATACTCCACACGGACTGCTACATAGTGTATTTAATTAACGTTATTAGTTATAACGATAAAAATTTAGCTTTTTTGTAAATTGGAATACTGTTGTTTAAACAAATCAGCAGTTATGTACTTTTTAACAGACATTTGTTGTATTTGCCTTAAACATGAAAAACATCTACGCAGACTTTTCAGTAGTGAAAATTTAAACTATTATTCCAGGCTGGTATTATTATTTCCGGAATTGGTAAGAACCTATTTAAATTAATTATTAACAGATTGAAATCTGATATATAAAATCGCGTAGCAGAACTTTATAAAGCCATGTAATTCCAGTTCCATTAATTTTTGATACAGTGTCTCAATTGACCTCCAATAACATTGGAACGATTCAGACATTAACTCGTTTTTTTTTTTTTTTTATAATAAATTCGCAGAGATGTTTAGAAACATTCTGGTGCTATGCATATTTTTTAGAACTGTTTATTGACATGTCCACCAGAATAGAAATGTGCAGTTAAGTCGTTTAATGATAAAGTCTGTCAAGCGAAATGTAATTTTAACACAATTCTATGAGTTCTAGCTTGTGGCTGACAGTAAGAGAAATTTGGAAGTGACTGCTAACAGCCCTAATGTAGATATTATCAACTGTACTTTTTTCAGTTACAGCAGTCGAGTCTAAACAAGGATAACAATTATATTCAGAACTCCACAGTGTTGTCCAATCAGGGAACAATATGTGCGGAATGCTGCAGTAAAGTGGATGGGAGTTACGAATTTCGTGAGCAATGCCTGCGAAACAGTCAAATATATATAAATTACGCATTACAACTGAGTTCTGCCTCTGAAACTAGCGGTGAGTTCTGTATTTCTCTGACGGATTTTAAAAAAGAACGAAATGATTGAAAAAACATATTAATATGGTTCCACAAATCAACAGTTTCAAAGATATATTTTCGTCATTGCTCTATCTATGAACACTTACGAGTGCTGCATTTGACAACCAAGTAAAAACGTATTGACAACTAAGTTAATTTTCGATAACCGAGACTTCTTTTTCAATAAAAATTTGATCGGCAATCGAATTGTTTGTAAATTGAGTAATTTGAGAACTGAGTGTCCACGGTACTAAAAATATTTTACCTACCGGATAAAAAATGCTTACTACAAACTCTAGCATATTTCTGCTGAAGTTCATTAAAACCTACTCTTTTAATAGCTTGTAAGTATTTGTTACATATAATTTTTGAGTGTTCGTTCACTTCGGTACACTACTTATTCGTAGAATATAAAATTTTTGGAATCCTAAAAAATGACAGTTCTGCTTCTTTTACAGCAATTGATGTGCAATCAACCACACAACAATAGGACGTAATTTCAATGTATATATAGAATAACCTAAAATATAATATTCCTTAGCCACTAATGATGTGATTATGGTCCAACATGTAAATCTTACAGAATTTAAGGCTAAATGAATCTTTAACTTCGACTGTTAAATTATTTAAAATTTTGCTATTATGGTGAACTAAATTTAAATACTTCAGCTACAGAATTGTGACCTTTTTAGAGGCTAATTAGGTAACATTCAACTGAGCATTGTCTGTCTCTGTCTGTGCGCATTGAATAAAGAGAGAAAGCACTAGTAAAGACATGTTAATTTAGTGTTTTAGTGCTGGCTGTCAGAACATATAACGTGATATAACCAAACATTTAAAATCTTTATTTATTGAAGAAAAAACAAAAAAATACGTAGCAAAATGAATTCAAAGTACATGATTTATTAAACCATGTTTACAATATTTACCCAAAAATAATAAATAGTAAAAGTATAATTTTAAGATAACACACATTTCATGGGTAATTTTCATACAAAATAACACACATGGCTTAAGCGATTCGTAATGAGCCTGCATACTTGGTTTATAACTTTGCTTATACTACTCTGGCTCATGCAATTAAAAATTGAGTTCCCCACAGCTCTTTGGTCAGAACCAGTTGCCAAAAAGTTGATAGTTCCTAACACTTTGAGATGTAGTGGAAGTTTGTCTTGCCTTGCAGGTTGACCATTATGTAGTGATTGCAAAATTTCGTAGAAAATCATTTCTTTTGACAGCCGAATTTTTTTTCTAAAACTCTCATTAGCCGTTTCAAATGGATTTTCTGTGTCTCTTATAAATCTTCGTTCTATGCGAAGATTGTTCCTAAAAATACAAAGTAGGTACATATTTTTGATATTTTATAATGTTTATAAATTTATCTTTTATTACCTGTTGTCATCTTCCTCGGCAATTAAATGAACTAAAACATGGATCAATTCCATTTTCTTGTAAATGAAAATGTTTAACTTTAAATACAATTTCGAGAAACGTTACAATCTGATCCAGTGTCAAACATAACCTCAAATTTAGCGCTATAGAGAGATATATCTGGCTGTAGCTAAAAGAAAAATTTAAGGATTTATTTAACGTTAAATGGTGACCGTAATTGCACTTCACGCTAAAGCCTGTGACCTTCACATTTAAAGAGCTGAAATATTTAACTGAAGTGACCATAATCGCACCATTAGTGTCAGATTTAAAATACAATTTTACGTTTATATTTACACCATGACAACTTACTAATTGCAATTGATATATTAAATACATACCTTAGAAATAACGTAAACGTAAAAACAACACAATTAGAGGTGTCAAATTCGATTAATCCTAATTTGAAAATCATCTATTTAACACAGTTATAAATGGACAAAAACATATGTTATTCCTCCACGCTGAACAATGACGTCATATGGACCACGTAATTAGATTGATGTATTAAAACCTGATCATTTTTTCCTAAATTCTGCATAATATAACATGACCAGTGTTTAATAACTATTTTCCTTCAACTATACACATAGAAGAAGGTGTTCCACTTAAAAAATTAAAATAATTTAGTAAGGACAGCTGTTTATTATTAATTGTAAATCGATGATTTAACATGTAAACAAATAAGGACAACTTTCACATTACTCGTTTCGGTCAGCTGATTTACAGCGATCGCAGCGCGGTTATCGGCCATTGTTCAGCCCAATAGAGAGTGACTAGTTCTGGTCTTATTATATGACAGCATATTTTTACTTTCAGGAATGGATATGAATGATGAGGCAGGCGGTGATATGCATCCTGATAATTCCAGAGACACTGATATTATTAAAACAGAGATTTTCATTAAGACAGAACATGAACTTACTGATGAACATGAAGTGGAAACTGGAATAGAGCACACGGCACAATGGGAGAATGGTCAGTAATGAGCACATTTACAACTATTTCACTATTAACCCTTTCCAGCACAATTTATTTTAATTCGCCGAAATTTAAAAATTATTTTAAAAAATCATATCAAATTGTTACAGAATTAGTCTGGTGCCTACGTCGAAAGATACTGCACTTGATGATAATGGAATGCCATTTGGCACACGTGTTCCTTATAAAAATTAAATCATTTTGACCCGCAGCACCTATTTGTGAATCGAGGCAAATTCAAGATGGCGGCGAAACTAGCGCGCCAATTACGATAACGATAACTGATTCTAATGGCAAAATAGCTAAATACATATTTGTACAATGGACCTTTAGCTACAATTTGCCGCGTCATACGCGAATTTCCGTTACTTAGTTTATAAGATACCGTCTATAATTCATTCTCAGACGCAAAAAAGTGATTACTGAAATGGCTAACGAATTTCGTATGATATGGCTTGTTTTCTATTAATTTAAAGCCGTAGATTACGAATCTGTTATCAAAATGGCGAAAATTTAAAATTTTGATAGATTTTTTTCCCAAATTCGAGACATGTTGATATTCTCTATCACTGCAAATCTGCGTATATTAATATTTTGTTTCAATTCTTCCTAAATCTGTAGGGCATATCCTTGGCTACAAGAATATGTGCGGAATTTTTCTCTGCGGGGCGCCAAAATTAAGGTAGCGGCCGAAATGTGTAAAGTCTCAACTTCCTATTATTTTGACACTCTTTATAACGTTTTCGACCAAATCGGACCTGTAAATTACAAAAATGCAATAAAAAATGGCATATGACTTGTTATTATTCGGATTTTGCCCGAAATGAAATTTAAAAAAATTACATATCCGGCCGGAACGGCTGTAAATTATGACATTTAAGTAAGATACTCCATGCATATATGGAATGCATCAATTTGATTAGGTTTGTTCGCAGCACCTGGTCTCAAATGAAGCCGCTTTCGAAATAAGGCTCGAAAATCGAATTTTGCTATTTACATCAAATTTGTTGAGTTGTATATCAATTTCGGGTATATAGAAGTCGCAGATTTCGAAAATTGAGTTAATTTAAAGATTTGCGACACATAAGATTGTATTTTGCCCGAAAAAAAAATAGTTACATGTATTATTTACATAGCAGTGAGATTCATTACACGACAGTGAAGTGTTTCTCCATCGAAAACAGTAGTATATAGCAGTTCTGACAAAATAATATAGATTACTACACACTTAATAAGATTCTAATGGTGGCCGAAAACTATTCTTTCGAAAATGGTTAAAATATTCTCTAATATTTTTACCAGTTATTAGGACAACATTTTAATGTGTTGATAGTTCCTTTATGTTTGCTAATAATACTGACTTCCAGTCCTACCTTACAAAATAATTTATATTTGTTTACAAATCAAAATCAAAAGCCTCACTAATTGGGTGGGCCTATGTAAAGATAAAATTCTAGTGAGATAGAGTATGTCCATTCATGCCATCAATTGTACTGATTATTGCCGTTATTAATTTTAATTTAGGTTTATTTTAAATTTTTAAAGGGATAAAATATTTCAAAATTATAATTTTAAAAACTACGCCTATGAAAACGCGAAGATTTTGGCCCCCCGCAGAGAAAAATTCTGCACATATTATTGTAGCCAACGGATATGCCCTACAGATTTAGGAAGAATTGAAACAAAATATTAATATACATAGATTTGCAGTGATAAAGAATATCAACATGTCTCGAATTTGGGAAAAAAATCTATCAAAATTTTAAATTTTTGCCATTTTGATAACAGATTCGTAATCTACGGCATTAAATTAATAGAAAACGAGCCATATCATACGAAATTTGTTAGCCATTTCGGAAATCACTTTTTTGCGTCTGAGAATGAATAATGGACGGTATTTTGTAAACTAAGAAACGAATGTTCTCGTACGACGCGGCAAATTGTAGCTAAGGGTCCAATGTACAAATATGTAGTTAGCTATTTTGCTGTATCATAAAAATTAGTTATCGTTATCGTAATTGGCGCGCTAGTTTCGCCGCCATCTTGAATTTGCCTTAATTCACAAATAGGTGCTGCGGGTCAAAATGATTTAATTTTTATAAGGAACACGTGTGCCAAATGGCATTCCATTATCATCAAGTGCAGTATCAACGTAAAATATGGTGCGTAGGCACTAGACTAAATATACTATTATATTTCACAATGATGTGTTTATTTTACAGAAATCACAGATGGAGCTACAGACGACGTATATCATGCTAACCTAAAGGAGACTGACATCAAGTCTGAACCTGTGGACAGCAGTGAATGTGAAGATGAACTGCAGAATGCAGCTGCCCCAAAAACTGGTCAGTAAAGAGAGTTTTTTAAATTATAGAGTTTCGTAGGTACGAAGGCAACCTTTTAAGTTTTTACAAAAACTAAGTAAGATTTTTTTTTGTAACAAACTGGTTTACTGTTTTTTAAAATATTCGCCTTTAAGATTTATACACTTTTGCATGCTCCTTTTCTGAATTTTATTATTTGTGTTTTCTTGAGATTTTAAATTGACATTTTGAAAGCTTTTTTGAAGTCGACAAAACAAGCATATAGACATCTTTTTGTTTTTTGCAGTAATAATAAAGGTAACATCTACCCAAAATTTTTACGTCTTGATAGATCTAAAAATAGTGAAAATTATTATGGCATTAAATTTTATAATTCATTACCCAGCAAGCTCAAAACTTTAAATTTCTCTAGTATGACGCGGCTCAAAAGGTTGCTGAAGTTTGAGATTAGTGGACGCTTGTCAAGACCTGACAAACCCCATAATAATAATAATAATAGGCATATTGCCAGGGTTTGGGATGCAGTCGTGTGTATTTAGCTCCAGTTGTCTCTAGTATGACGCGGCTTAAAAGGTTGCTGAAGTTTGAGATTAGTGGACGCTTGTCAAGACCTGACAAACCCCATAATAATAATAATAATAGGCATATTGCCAGGGTTTGGGATGCAGTCGTGTGTATTTAGCTCCACTTGTCTCTAGTATGACGCGGCTTAAAAGGTTGCTGAAGTTTGAGATTAGTGGACGCTTGTCAAGACCTGACAAACCCCATAATAATAATAATAATAGGCATATTGCCAGGGTTTGGGATGCAGTCGTGTGTATTTAGCTCCACTTGTCTCTAGTATGACGCGGCTTAAAAGGTTGCTGAAGTTTGAGATTAGTGGACGCTTGTCAAGACCTGACAAACCCCATAATAATAATAATAATAGGCATATTGCCAGGGTTTGGGATGCAGTCGTGTGTATTTAGCTCCAGTTGTCTCTAGTATGACGCGGCTTAAAAGGTTGCTGAAGTTTGAGATTAGTGGACGCTTGTCAAGACCTGACAAACCCCATAATAATAATAATAATAGGCATATTGCCAGGGTTTGGGATGCAGTCGTGTGTATTTAGCTCCACTTGTCTCTAGTATGACGCGGCTTAAAAGGTTGCTGAAGTTTGAGATTAGTGGACGCTTGTCAAGACCTGACAAACCCCATAATAATAATAATAATTCTTGTCCGAGCTTAGAAAGCTGTATCCCGGGTATAAAGTTAAGCCTGTAGTCCTGCTAGTTGGTGTTTTGGGTGGTATAAAAGCCTCCCATCGAAGGGAAATCGAGTCCATTCCCGCCTGCAGATCTTCTGCCAACTCTTTGATCTGCAGGATGCAGAAAGCAGTGCTGCTCAGGTCACTCCGCATTGTGCGGGCACTGGATCTGGCGTAATTTTCCGTGGCTGCATGTCGCCAGGGTTTGGGATGCAGTCGTGTGTATTTAGCTCCACTAGTCTCTAGTATGACGCGGCTCAAAAGGTTGCTGAAGTTTGAGATTAGTGGACGCTTGTCAAGACCTGACAAACCCCATAATAATAATAATAATTCTTGTCCGAGCTTAAAAAGCTGTATACCGGGTATAAAGTTAAGCTTGTAGTCCTGATAGTTGGTGTTTTGGGTGGTATAAAAGCCTCCTATCGAAGGGAAATCGAGTCCATTCCCGCCTGCAGATCTTCTGCCAACTCTTTGATCTGCAGGATGCAGAAAGCAGTGCTGCTCAGGTCACTCCGCATTGTGCGGGCACTGGATCTGGCGTAATTTTCCGTGGCTGCATGTCGCCAGGGTTTGGGATCCAGTCGTGTGTATTTAGCTCCACTAATCTCTAGTATGACGCGGCTCATAAAGTTGCTGAAGTTTGATATTAGTGGACGCTTGTCAAGACCTGACAAACCCAATAATAATAATAATATATTTATTGATTAAATTACAATAACAAAGACTGTTTTTAGTCAGTCAAAATTACAAATATATAAAATTTAAACAAAATTGAGGACATACATATAAACACAAATATAAAATATAATAACATCAAATATGCAGAGATATAAGAAAATAGTCAATTGGATAAAATATCACTGTTGTTTAAAATATTCTAGGAACTCACTTATCGAATACATCGGGTTTTTTGTTAAAATATCTTTTATTACTTTTTTAAAGTTTGTAAAATTTAGAGTTTTGAGCTTGCTGGGTAATGAATTATAAAATTTAATGCCATAATAATTTTCATTATTTTTAGATCTATCAAAACGTAAAAATTTTGGGTAGATGTTACCTTTATTTCTTGTGTTATAACTATGATTTTCTTCATATGTAGATAGATCTGATTTTTTTTTGTGTACATACAGTAGACTGAAAAATATACAAAGAAGGCAGGGTCATAATATTAAAATTAACGAAATGTGCACGGCAATCAGCCCAATAGGAAATGCGTGCAATTATTCTCAATGCTCGGCGCTGTAGCCTAAAAACTCTATATGACAATGATGCATGTCCCCAGGCTAATATCCCATAAGATATGTGTGACTGAAACAACCCAAAATATGCCATCAGGAGAATAGGCTTTGAAACCGAATTAGCCAGTTGCCTTAGCAAGTAAATTGATTTACACAAAGTACTACATAAATGATTAATGTGTTGCTCCCAAGTTAGTTTCGGATCAACGTAAATACCAAGAAATTTTACACATGCTTCATTTTCATAAATGTGCTTTCTACAGCTGATGAGCAATCCAGTATGTATGTCGGAAATAATTTTTTCTATGGCTTTTAATGTAGATTTTTGTGGTAGAAACCCATACTGTTCTTTTGGAAGGATGTGAAGCACATTAGTCCATAAAGCACATGAAGCACATAAAATTCGATTGTTTATAAGTTTTGTTAGGCACTTGAACATAGTTTGTTGGAAGGTGATTCCACGGTAATTTTTCGGACCATCGACTTCTCCTATTCCTATATAAAGTGTCCATATTTTGCTTTCCCGCTATTTTTCTGAGATCTCTGCTTCAATCAGGCATCGGTTGAACAGCATCAACCACTCAGTTTCCATATGCGGCAAGGATTGCTTAAGTAGTTCGTATGAGATTTCATCAGTTCATGCATAAGAAACTGACTTTACTTTCAGCTACTCATTAATGTAAGTTTGTTTACAGTTACAGAAACATCTTCCAGTAATCCAGATCAGAGTCCAGATATGCCAGTGACCAACAGGTTTAAACAACTTTCAACAACAAATAAATGTGACATATGTGGCAAGACATTTGAACGAACTACTGCCCTTATTCAACATAAACGAATACATTCTGAATTTAAGTTATTTCATTGTGATCAGTGTGATAAAGCATTTACAGAGTCATCACATCTAATTACTCACAAACAATTACATTCTGGAGAAAGACCATTTACATGTGATCGGTGTGACGAAACATTTGCATGTTCATCAGATCGCATTAGACACAAACGAGTACATATTGGAGAAAAATTCTTTAAATGTGATCAGTGTGATAAAGCATTTTCACAATTAACAATTCTAATTGGTCATAAAAGAACACATTCTGGAGAAAGACCATTCAAATGTGATCAATGTGATAAAGCATTTTCATTGTCTTCAAATCTCATTAAACACAAACGAGTACATTCTGGAGAGAAACCCTTTAAATGTGATCAGTGTGGTAAAGCATTTTCACAATCATCACATCTCATTACACACAAACGAATACATTCTGGAGAAAAACCTTTCAAATGTCATCAGTGTGATAAAGCATTTGCAGTGTCTTCAAACCTCATTAAACACAGAAAAGTTCATAATAAGTGTTAATTCTAAAAGTTAGGGACCGGCGGCCATTTTAGTCGCCAAGTTGTTAAGTAGTCAATGTACAGTAATTTTATTTTTGTGTATAAGAACATGGTGTTACAACGGGTGTACCATAATGTTTTGCTGTTTTTGCAAAGCGCTGGTTTGGCAACGTTGTATAGTAGCGCCACGACTAGGTATTCTCCAGATAGGCTGCTCAAAATATAGTTTTTAATTTTTTTTAGAGACGTGTCATTCAAAAATATTGCTTTATAATTATTTGTATTAATTTACTTGTAGATAAAATATTAAAACAGGTTAACAAAATATTGTAAAACATATTTATTCCTATAATTTCACTTTCACAGCTATGTAACAATAGCATTAAGTACCCTCTACCTACGTTCCAAAATTCGTCACCGAGGTGCTACGATCTTAAATTTATTTCCCTATTTTATAGCAATGCTTCAGACATTTAGTAAATTAAAAACGGGCAGATATTCATTTATTCCATGATAATTTAAAATTTATCTGACAAATTATTATATCTATAATCAATGCTGGGTAAAATACTTTTCTGATGTATTTGAAGTACTGAATGCAAATACTTTTTTTAAGAAAAAACTTTGTGTAATATTTTAATTAAACATTACTTTTTAGTATTTAAAATACTAAATAGTTGAAATACATGTAAAAATAAATGTAAATTAGGCAACTTGTTATACTCCTCGGGGCGAACCCCCCTTTCGTCTCCACAAGGTCTTGGCTTCATAACAAACAATGCTAAGGCATAAGGCGATTTCGCAAACCCTATCCGATACATATATGACATCATTGATTTAATCTGATAGCTACGAACCTGTTCGCAAACTTTTTCTTTGATCAGATACAAAACTATTTACGGTCTCAAACCTACAATAACTATCTGATAAACGCGATCGGATAGCAATATTTCAATCATACAAAATAGTAGGATTCATTTCAGATTAAATAACCTAAAAAATTATTTGATGTGTATGTATGTCATTTTGGGTTTTTGACTTTAATCTAAAAAAATTTGCCGATTATAACTATTGGACACGCTCTTTTTTTCGATGTTGATGGTTATGATGATGCTGACTAAAATGATATGGTAATGCTATTTTTAAACCGCAAAGATAAAAAGAAAAGAATTACAGTGGAAAATTATGAAAATATTATTTATCGTTATTCGTTACGATCTTACAAATCGTCAAGTTTAAATAAAGAAATAAAGTCGTAAGTACTGCCATCTAGACAATAGAACACTAAACTCTAAACAATCCTGTCCGCAAAGGTCCGTAAGAAGTTATTTGGACCAAGCTATTAATATTCGTTCGCAATTCGTATGATTATAAAAGTCAGTACTTTATCTGATAAACAGTAATCTAATAAATTCTATCCGATTGAATTTCGTGACGTCATTTATTTATCGGATACATGATCGGATTGAGGTTTGCGAAAACGGCTATTGGCATCTGACACTACCGATAGAGGCGCTACTGCATTCACCTCATGGCTGACTTTGGTACGATATTTTTGACAGGTTCAATGGTATCTTCATGTGATATTTATTGAAACACACGGGAACACACTCTAAAATGGTCTTTAACTGTCTTTCCACTTCTAAGAACATAATCCCATGCTTGTCACAAACTCGACTATCCTACAACCGTCAGTTTCTCAAAATCTCACTAGAGGCGCTTCAGTTATTTGTCAGTTGACAATTGGTGACTCAACTTAACGCGTATCCCTCTAGCGGCAAAAAAGCGAACACTTCGAAAAAGGTTACTGTCATTGTTTACGTTTAGTTCACCATGTGTTTTATTGTTTCTGTCCATTCTCACTCCATTTTTACAGCGAATAAAGTGATAAATTTAAGAAAAAAAGATTAAATACTCTTTGTTGTGTCTATGGTAGTCAATCACAGGAAGAACATCTTCGAATATTAGATTGAAAGATTATCAGTGATTCTAAAATTTTGTTTCTATTGAAGGGAATTTATACTGTTCAGATGATTTTAAACAAGTTTTTAACGTTGAATTTTTCATTTTCCCTGTCTCACATGTGCAATAAAATCGTTTAATGTTGTGTAAATTATTGTTAATATAATTAAAACCCCTTGTTGTTTCATGGGAGTGTTCCATAACTGTGTTAGTTTGCAAATATTTGACAGTTTTCTTGTGTAGAATAAATTACAAGTTCTCTTTCTATAAAATTTCTTGAGATATGTGTAGATATTAAGTATTCAAATAAATGTTTTAAATTCAAAGTATAACATTTTATTTCCTCTGTGAGTATAAGCCGGCACCAACATTATAACCTCTGAAAATATTTATTTACAAGCATCAAATTTTATCATAAAATGGATTCACATATATTTATACACTTTTTTAATACTCGGTTATAATTTAAATATACTGTATACAGCAAGAAAACGTAAATTAGACCAAAAATTGATTATAAACCAATACTGTTTACATACGTTGACAGATGACTATCCTTTTTCGTGTCAAAAGTTCACAAGGCGATAGTGGCGCCGTTTCGGTAATTATAGTCGCGAATAGAGCGTTCTAAGTCTATCTGTATCACGTCAATGGTTTTCGAACACCGATTTATAAATCGACACGGCATGCTAGATATGTACCTAGAAAAATTATTTTTCTAAAGTAGATTATTTTTGAATAATATAGACTAAAATGGAATCAGAATATCACCAAAGGGCTAAAAATGTTAACAGTAGTATTAAAAATATCAATGTTACTATGGATTCTGGAAATACAGTTTTAAAACGTACAACAAAAGAAATATCACAAGAAAAACATAAAACTAATAGAGATCTAGTGAATGATAATATCAGTAATAACAGTGTTTCTATGAATGCGGTGTATATAAAAACAGAACTACCTGATACGATCGATGAAATATTGTCTATGAACAAATCTAATGACATACATGGAAATATTTTAAATAATCCTATGTGTAAAAATGAATTTATTGTTAAAAGTGAATTTGTTAGTTTTAATCAAGAGCCCAATAGTTCAATATGTAACGATATTGAGACTGTGTATATAAAACAAGAGAAAATGGATGAAGTAATGTTTAGTGAAGAACAACCGAATGAAGTACTAGACGGATATTCTGTTGATTTCACAGAAACTAAGAGTGGAAACCAACCAATGGACATTAATTCTGGTAGTTCAGCAGGTGAAAAATTGAAACAAAAGATTGACATGAATTCTCACGTACCTGGGCACTTGAATGTTAACAATGTATTGAGTGGTATGTATGATTTATGTATCTTACTACAAAAAGTTGATAAATTTCCAGTTAATGTTCGGAAGGACATTTTCTAGACAATTCGTCACCCCAGAATTGGTTTGTTCTATCTCCATTTGTTAGTTTTTCAAGTTAATGTTATTTATGGGATTTTTAGGAATGGTTTGTTCTCTATCCATTCAAATATTTTACTTTTTGCTGCCACATTCGATATTTTAAACTATATACTTTGTGATATATCTAAAAAACGATTACTATTCTAATATTGTTTTGTTCTATGTTCTGTCTTAAAACTCTCATAATTTTATTTTATATCTAACTTTTCATTCAAACAGCAACCTAAATTGCTTTTGACGTTTCAGTATGTTTACACTATCCTAAAGTAAAACTGAAAATTATTCATTGAAAGAGGAACACTTTTTTGATTATCAAATCATCTTTTCTGGTTCTAGTTTTTAATTAATTAAATTAATCAAAGTACCATGAACATTTCGATGTTTTAATTTTAAAAATACAGTCGATTGCGCTTAATCGGGACACATTTTGTCCCGATTAAGCGGCTGGCCCAATTATTCGAAGTTCCACAAAAATTACCGGATTAGTGTTTTGTGATAAGTATTTTATTTGAAAAATTGCAAAAAAATAAAACAACTCACAAAACTATTTGTAGGTATGTATAAATATTAAAAAATTATATACGTAATACACCAAATGCTTTCAAATGTGTCAAATCCTTTCTTGGCATCCCGGTAAGGGTTATATCAGTGAGTCACTGCACTAAATTTACGTGAACTCGACCACACGCTTATACATAATGATGTCAAAATGAATCCCCACTCCAACATGAATTCTCGGCGCCACGGGAATTCACACGATTACTGTCCCGATTAAACGGAATATTGTCCCGAAAAAGCGAAGTAAATTTACGATATTTCCTCGGTTACGTTTCCATTCTTTAGGATTTGTCCCTAATAAGCGGCTGTCCCGATTAACCGGTGTTCTGATTAAGCGGAATCGACTGTATTAGTTTTTGTATAGTTAAATTATAATTTACAATTATTATATATTATATATAAACTAATAAAACATGTTTTTATTTTGATATTGATTTTTTTTTTGCTTTATCAATTGTTCTAAAGACCTTCTTATTTGGCCACAATAAGCGGAGCCACACGTGTCGAATGTTAACATGTAAATGCCACTCTTGTCCATTTGCTTTGTGTTTATTATTTCCTAAAGATTTTTTAATATTTTCAAGAGTTTTAAATGAGACTTTGACGTTGCTAGAGTTAATTTTTTAGCTATTTTGTTACTAACAGACCCCAAGTAAGGCAAAGAGACGTATTAGATAGGATTTGTTTCGTTAAGGGCTAATTGTTTGAGTTTTTTGGCTAAAAGTGTGCCAATAAATTGAGGATTGTGACCGTTGTTTACTGCTATGGTCTTGATTATGGAAATTTCAGTATTGAAATCTAATGCGTTTAAGGGGCACTGTTACTAAACGATGAATAATACTATCTTCTTTAATTAGTTTTTCAAATTTGGTTGCTTTATGATTTATAATAAATTCTATAAAAAGAGGCACAATTTGTGCTTTTGAGTCCTAAAATGTGCGAGTCTGGTACGTTTAAGTAAAAAAAAAACTTATTTTAGTTGATTTCGCTTATGAAATTCCCGGCCTACTGGTCACATGGTCGGATGTCCCTGTACTCGAACTCGCCCTACTGTCGTTGTCAGAATGGGTTCTCATCCTGTTAAGCAATACAAGTTCTGCTAGTAAAGATTTCATTCTGAACTTCCACACACTATATTTTTCATCATTAAAAGTTTTTGTGTCCATTCTTCAACACGTAATTGTTTAATGAAACAGTTTTCAATGTGTATTTGTTTGTAGCTACTGAAACATCTTCCAGTGAACCAGATGAGAGTCGGGAGCCATTGACCATTAACAAGCATACACAGTCTACAACAACAAAGTCAACATGTGTTACTAAATACAGAAAAATACCTTCTGGAGAGAATCTATTCAAATGTGAGCAGTGTGATAAAGCATTTTCAAGGCCATCAAGTTTAATTATTCACAAACGACTACATTCTGGAGAAAGACCATTCCAATGCGATCAGTGCAATAAATCATTTTCACAAATATCACATTTAAATTATCACAAGCGAGTACATTCTGGAGAGAAACCATTCAAATGCGATCAGTGTGATAAAGCATTTTCATTGTCTTCAGGCCTTATTACACACAAACGATTACATTCTGGAGAGAAACCATTCAAATGTGATCAGTGTAACAAATCATTTTCATTGTCTTCAGGTCTTACTACTCACAAACGATTACATTCTGGAGAGAAACCATTCAAATGTGATCAGTGTAATAAAGCATTTTCAGTGTCTTCAAATCTTATTACTCATAAAAGATTACATTCTGGAGAGGCACTATTCAAATGTAATCTGTGTGATAAAGCATTTTTACAGTCATCATATCTCATTATTCACGAACGAAAACATTCTGGAGAGAAACCATTTAAATGTGATCTATGTGATAAAAGATTTTCAGTTTCTTCAAGTTTGATTACTCACAAACGAATACATTCTGGAGAGAAACCATTCAAATGTAATCAGTGTGATAAAGCATTTTCAATGTCTTCAGGACTTATGACTCACAAACGATTACACTCTGGAGAGAAACCATTCAAATGTGATCAGTGTGATAAAGCATTTTCAGTGAGTTCAAATCTTGTTACCCATAAACGATCACATACTGGAGATAAACCATTCAAATGTGATCAATGTGGTAAAGCATTTTCAAGATCATCATATCTCATTGTTCACAAACGAGTACATTCTGGAGAGAAACCATTCAAATGTAAACAGTGTGATAAAACGTTTTCAGATACATCAAATCTCATTAAACACAAACGATTGCATTCTGTAGAGAAATCTTAAATGTGATCAGTCTGATAAAACATTTGCAGTGTCATCAAGTCTCATAGGGGAAACTTCCTAAGCGCCCTGACGTATGGTGGCAATTTGCGGAACATACGAAAGTGACATTGTTTTGTTCAATGGAGGAATACGTGTTTTTTTGTTGTTTGTGTTTTAAAATTTTCAGTTCTTATCAGTTACTAACAAACACATTCGGCAGGAAAAAAATTTCAATGTGAACATTTTAATAGGGCATTGAAAGCAGACAAGCGCCAGAAAATCAAACTAGAGAAATAAAGCGCAGCTTGAATTTGCTACGCCACTGGCGACAGTTCTTATCCATTGCTTCCTTTTATTCTGACGCCATATTGGTGACTCAAATTAACGCGTCTCCCTCTAGCGGCAATAAAGCGAAAACTTCTAAAAAGTATACTGTCATTGTTTACGTATAGGGATTTGCAGCTAAGCACCCTACCATCTGGTGAGCGTTTCATGAACTTGTGTACATCAGATAACATTTCGTTTTGTGTATTGGTTTTGTATGAAGTTTGTTTTTAAAGTTTTATTATAATCATTGAAAAATGTATAATACATATTGTTGTGTGCCTATGTGCAATTCAGTGAAAAGAAGAAACCCGGAAATATCGTTTCATTTGTTTCCACTAATATCAGACACCGTACGGTTCGAAACAAAATTGGGAAAGCAAGAGGTTAGGAATCGACGCGATGTTTAGATAAACAATTCAAAAATTGGAAAAAAAGTGAGCCCTTATATCAAAGTTTGCTCATTACATTTTAATGATAGTGACTACAAAAAATATTTTCAATTTTGTATTTATTATCGCATATCTTGAAAATTCCTGTTATTGTGTGTGGGTTTGTAATGCACAAGTTTGTAGGCATAATGCATAAATCTTTATGAACTCTCTTTTTTTCAGTGACTCCACACAATATTATATGCCCAGCATTGTAGATTTCTACCCCTTGGTAAACAACACGGAAATTATTATTTCCCCCAATATAGTTAAAATAATCGACAATGGAAAACCGCCATAACTTAAAACCAGATCACAAAATTTAGTATTTTAGATGTTTACAAGTAATGTGACTTCACAAAATCAGAAAATCCCAAACAATTATTTATTTTTTGTCGTTTTTTGATACACTTTTCGCTATTATTTACTAGTAAATGTCAAGTGGTATCTGATTTAGAATGGTTTCAAAAAAATCCGCGTGGCGCTACGATCTTAAAATTTTTCCCCTATAGTTCAGCATGTGTTTTTTTGTTTCTGTCCAGTTTTTACAACGAATAAAGTGATAAATTTAAGAAAAACAGATTAAATAATCCTTGTTGTGTGTATAGTTGTCATTCTGAGGAAAAACATATTTCAATATTAGATGAATTTTATTAGAAAAATTATAGTGTAAGATAAAGTGTCTTAATTAGTTCTGCAATTTAATTTTAACACTAGCGGGAAAAATGCCTTGAAAGTTAATTAATGCACCATTTATACTTGTGTTTTGCTAAAAGTGAAGAGACAGATTATTAATGATTCTAAAATTTTGTTTCTATTTATTGTTGGGAATTTCTTCTCTTAACATGTTTTTAAAAAAACTTTTAACATTGAATTTTTCATTTTCCTTGTCTCACATGTGCACTAAAATCATTTAATGTTGACTAAACTATTGTTAATATAATTAAAACCCCTTGTTATTTTATGTGGGTGTTCCGTAATTGTGTTAGTTTGCAAATATTTGACAGTTTTCTCGTGTAGAATAAATTACCAGTTCTATTTCTATAAAATTTCTTGAGAAATGTATAGATATTAAGTATTCAAATAAATGTTTTTAGTTCAAAGTATAATATTTTATTATCTATGTGAGTATAACCTGGCCCAACATTATAACCTCTAAAAATATTCATTTACAAACAGCAAATTTTATCACAAAATGGATTCACATATATTTGTACACTTTTTTAATACTCGGTTATAAATCAAATACACTGTATACAGCAAAAACTTAAATTTGACCAAAAATTGATTATAATTCAATACTGTTTACATACGTTGACAGATGACTTCTGAACTTTTGACATACGTGTCAAAAGTATGTGCAAAAACAAAATACATAAAAAAAAAGGTAAACAAAGAGAGAGAGAAAAAAAAAAATAAAGCAAGTTAAACTAATCCTTAATAGTAAACTTAGACTAAAAAAAATAACAGAGTGATTGAAAGTGATAATGTGTTGCACAGTGGCGCACCCAGGAATTTTGTTGGGGGGGGCGGAAGACAAAATGATTTAATGTATAAAAAAAAGATAAAGGTCCCCACTTCGGAAATACAAGTCATGATCTAAAAAAAAAGGCCCTTGTTTCTAAAATACAAGTGACTAGCTAAACAAAAAAAGTTCTCATCTCTATTTCTAAACAGATATGTTTACTTAAGACGATGGTGAAAATTTTCTAGTGTATTTGTAGGTTTTTATTTTAAGTTCCTTCTATCTTAGAGGGCGGGTCCCTTCCCCTGGGTGCGCCACAAGTGTTGCATATTGAAAGGGATGGGCTTTATTCAGTGGCGTTGCTAGCGAGGGGTCCGGGCCCCCTTAAAAATTGCTCTGGTCCCCCCCAAAATTGTTTGGAGAAAAATGTATTTTAGAAGTGAGGACCTTTTTTTTAGTTCATCACTTGTATTTTCATGGGTAAACGATAAAAAAATAATTTCAAATATTTCCTGCCCCCCCCCCAAATTTTCCTCACCAATTTCCTGCCCCCTCCCAGATTTTAAGAGCTAGCGCCGCCACTGGCTTCATTTGAATAACAATCGGACAAAGGGTGCGTTTTGTTGTGTCAATTCTGGTTTCGGTTTAATCAGAATACGCGTTTTGTTGGGAAAATATTCTCATTCTATTAATTCTACTCATTCGATGATTTGAGGTCGAACGACTGGAATGAATAAGTGTGGTGGGGATGAAAAGTAATATTTGAATGCAGTTGTTTTCATTTGGTTTTTAAATGTATTGGAATTAAATCTTTGTATTACTGCTTCAAAATAGTTTTCACTTTTAGGTATAATATGTCCTAAATAAATACCTATATAATTTTAATATAGTATTCTTAAATAATAAATTTAAAATGTGTGTAGGTACAATTCAATTATTCGTTCTAAAACATTACGTTCTAGAATATTTGCTTCAAATATAAAGTTTTTATAATCAGCATTTATTATTTATATTATCCATTTAGGTGAAATATGTTCGTTATTTGTTCTATAACCATATGACTTAACCTCCATGCAAATGTCATTCCATGTTTACTTCACGATCAGAATTGTCGTTTTCTTGCGCATCAATTCTATAGTGCGTTCAAAGGTGAGTTTGCAGTACAGGGCATGTGGAGTAGTTCTTTTTCATACTCTCTAATGGGTTTACATAATGACGCTATCCTTTTCTTGCTTGTCGACGTTGCCAGCTCTAAAACGCGCTGATCTGTGAAGACGCAGTATTCTACAAATGACCATTTGTTTTTGTTGAGTGTTATTTTGAGTTTTATAAGAGTTGATTTTTGTAAATCATACGAGTTTTTCATATTATTATAATTGACACATTTGACACTTTTACAACATTTGGCAACACCGCTCCCATTTGCCACAAGAGCTATACTGCAAACTCACCTTTGAACGCATTATAGTACTTCTAACCAGCTACCAACAAAACGCACCCAATGTCAGCTTGACGGTTCTATCATGGCCAGGTTTAAAAATCGACACGGCGTGTTAGATACGTACCTAAAAAAAATTGTAAACCAAAGTAGCTTCTTTGTAACAGTTTTGAACAATATAGACTAAAATGGAATCAAAAATTCACCAAAATGCTAAAGACTTTAACACTAGCATGAAAAATGTTACTGTGGATTCTGGAAATACGGTTTTAAAATGTACAATTAATCAACTATCACAAGAAAAACAAAAATCTAATAGAGATCTTCTGAATGATAATATCAGTACCAGTGTTTCTGTGAATGAAGTGTACATCAAAACTGAACCACCCGATACGAACGATGACATTATGTCAATTAACAAATCTAACGACGTACATGAAAATATTTCAAATAAACCTATTTGTAAAAATGAATTTATTGTTAAGAGTGAATTTGTTGGTTTAAATCAAGAGCCCAGCAGTTCAATATGCAACAATATAGAGACTGTGTATATAAAACAAGAGAAAATGGATGAAGAAATATTAAGCGAAGAACAACAGAATGAAACGTTAGACGGATATTCTGATGATTTCATAAAAATTAAGATTGGTAGTTCAGCAGGTGAAAAATTGAAACAAGAGATTGACATGAAATCTCACGGACCTGAACATTTAAAAGTTAACAATTTATTGACTGGTATGTATAATTTATGTATTTTACAACAAAATTGTTGGTAAATTTTCATATTACGTTTCGAGGGATGCAACATTTTCTAAAAGATTCATTAATGTGTTTAATTCAAAGGACTTTTTAAGCCTAAATCTAGCCTTTTGGGTTTTTCTGCTACTAAATATTCACTAACTTAATCTAACCTGATTGCTCGATTTATGTTAAAATACGAGGTGTGTAAATTAAGTAACCGGACTGATTTTTTAAAAAAATTTTAATCGAATAGTATTACGAATTATAATTCAATATTGTCTCCCCCAAAATAACTTTCTTGGGAAGCCACACAGTGCTGGAGATGGTTCTTCCAATCCTCATAGCAGTACTGGAACTCGGATACTGGAATAGCTCTTAGCTGGTCGGTTACGGTTATTTAAAATATTTTTTCAAAATTCTAGTTATATTTGGGCAAATATTGCATTTAATTTTTAAAAGCGTAAATTTAATAACCAGTGGAAATTGTTGAAATTGAATACTATTGGACTTACAACCAAGTAACTTAAAATATAACGTAACTATAAATATATTATACCATGATTACAAGTAAAAAAAATGAAAGATATAAAATATATGTTATGTCATGTGTTATAATGTCTTTATCATATTAGTATCTAAATATATTACTGCTATACTGCTATTTATATTCCTATAAATACACGAAAACAGAAGGGCGGAGCTTATGACTAAAACAACTAATGGAAGCCATAGGCGTAATTTTCAAAATATTATTTAATCTTGCTATATAGAAAAAATACTTCACATATTTAAAAACCTACATAATGGTATTTGTCATTCCATTAAAATTAACAAAAAAAAATATTCTAACATAAAATTTGTTTTGGCATCCCAAATAATCATCATTCACTTACTGAATACCTGCAAAACCCTGAAATGTGTGAAAATTCACACTTCACATCAATTTTTCATAGATACATTCTTTCTCATTGTTGCCTTACGCTAGACATAAAATTACACAATTACACGACTAAAACCTTTACAGAATTAGTATAGTTCAACCGATTTTGACTAATTAGTCTCAAATGATTACTCAAGTTATGTAACAGTCAGAAAAAAATATTAAAGATAAGTTTAAAAAGGTATCAGTTTACGGGGTAGCGTGAAAGTTTTCAAAAAACCTAGAGTTTGTCGATTTTCTTAAATTTCATGCTTAATACGGCACGTAGTAACGTCCCATAGAACTGAAATTTTGCACATTTTACTACGTCATACTAAGGAAAAAAAAGGGGTATTGTATCAAAAAAATAAAACTTCTAAAAGGAGGACAACACTGGCCAACATACAAGAAAAGTTTATATTAGAAAATAACTACAATCAACTGATTTTTTTTTTGTCATAATAATGCACATTTTTTTGCAGCTAGTGAAACATCTTCCACTGAACCAGATGAGAGTTTGGAGTCTAGAAAGAATCTATTCAAAGGTGATAGATGTGATACATCATTTTCAAAGCCACCACATCCCAATACTCACAAGCGAATACATTCTGAAGAGAAACCCTTCAAATGTGAGCAGTGTGGTAAGGCTTTTTCAAAACCATCACATTTAATTAATCACAAACGAATACATTCTGGAGAGAAACCATTCAAATGTAAACAGTGTGATAAAGTATTTGGGCAGTCATCATATCTCATTACGCACAAACGAACACATTCTGGAGAAAAACTATTCAAATGTGATCAGTGTGAGAAAGTATTTTCACAGTCATCACATCTCGTTAGACACAAGCTAATACATTCTGGAGAGAAACCATTCAAATGCGATCATTGTAATAAGGCATTTTCAGACTCATCAAGTCTCCTCGTTCATAAACGAATTCATTCTGGAGAGAAACCATTCAAATGTGATCAGTGTGATAAAGCATTTTCAGTTAGTTCAAATCTAGTTACCCACAAACGATCACATACTGGAAATAAACCATTCAAATGTAATCAATGTGGTAAAGCATTTTCAATGTCTTCAACACTTATAACTCACAAACGAGTACACTCTGGAGAGAAACCATTCAAATGTGATCAGTGTGATAAAGCATTTTCACTTAGTTCAAATCTCGTTACCCACAAACGATCACATACTGGAAATAAACCATTCAAATGTGATCAATGTGGTAAAGCATTTTCAATGTCTTCAGGACTTATGACTCACAAACGATTACACTCTGGAGAGAAACCATTCAAATGTGATCAGTGTGATAAAGCATTTTCACATAGTTCAAATCTCGTTACCCACAAACGATCACATACTGGAAATAAGCCATTCAAATGTGATCAATGTGGTAAAGCATTTTCAAAATCGTCATATCTCATTGTTCACGAACGAGTACATTCTGGAGAGAAACCATTCAAATGTAAACAGTGTGGTAAAACTTTTTCAAATACATCAAATCTCATTAGACACAAACGATTACATTTTGGAGAGAAATCATTCAAATGTGATGTGTAATAAACGCAAGAAAGTATATTCAGAGTTAACAGTTCTCATCAGTTACTAACCAACACATTCGGCAGAAAATTTCAATGTGAACATTTTAATAGGGCATTGAAAGCAGACAATCGCCAGACTTGACATCAACAAAATCAAACTGGAGAGATAAAGCGCAGCTTGAATTTGCTACGCCACTGGCGACAGTGCTTATCAATAGAGTCAACTTCCTAAGCGCCCTGACATCTGGTGGCAATTTGCGGAAGATACGAAAGTGACATTGTTTTCTTTTGTTCAGTGGAGAAATACGTGTTTTTTTGTTGTTTGTGTTTTATTTTTGTGAATCTTGGAAAAATTATAATAATTTGTTGTGTGCCGCAATGTAAATCGTAAATAAGGAAGAATCCTTCTTAAACATTCCATAATTTACTTAATCGAAAAAAATATTAATTTTAACGACGTTTGGAGGCAGAAAGAAAGTAGATCGTTTTTATGGAACGAAAAACTACAAATGGGCACAAATCCAAGCCCATGCGTGCATGTTTGCTCGTTGCATTTTATGGAAAGTGATTTTTTGCGTCCAAGAAAAGACTGAAAAAAAAGCATTTATCCCACCCAAAATTTGCCTAAATCATCAGTTGATATATTAAAAGGCCCTTCCACTTTTTCAGGCAGAGATATTAATTTTTAGTAATATATTTACCATATTTTTGTTGTTATTATATTGACAGACAGTCAAAAAGAATTAAAAATACAATGAAAAACTAAAAATTTCCTTGAAATTTCTTTAGAATAGTATATTATTACATATCTTGTAAATCGTAGATTACCTTTAAATTTAAAAAAAAAGCTCGGAAAACAGGAAAATACAACTCGTGTTCATTTTCACCATGTAAACAAATACACGAGTAACAGTTTAATGTCACTTTCGAGTGTTCCAGTTTAGCCGCATATGGCGCTGCGATCTTAAAAAGTTTCCCCTATTGCTTCTTTTTATTCTGACACCATATTGGTGACTCAACTTAACGCGTATCCCTCTAGCGGCAATAAAGCGAACACTTCGAAAAAGTATACTGTCCTTGTTTACATATAGTTCAGCATGTTTTTTTTATTTATTTTTTTTTGTTTCTGTCCATTCTCACTCCGTTTTTACAACGAATAAAGTGATAAATTTAAGAAAAACAGATTAAATAACCCTTGTTGTGTGTATAGTTGTCATTCTGTGGAAAAACATCTTCCAATATTAGATGAATTTTATTAGAAAAATTATAATGTATGACGAAGTGTCTTAATTAGTTGTGCAATTTTATTTTAATACCAGCGATAAAAATGCCTTAAAAGTTAATAAATGCACCATTTATACTTATGTTTTGCTACAAGTGAAGAAGACAGATTATTAATGATTCTAAAATTTTGTTTCTATTCATTGAAGGGAATTTCTACTGTTCTAATGTTTTTAAACAAGCTTTTAACGTTGAATTTTTAAAGTAGTGTAAGTGTGTTAATTTGCAAATTTTTGTCAGTTTAATTATAAATTGTCAATTTAAATATTTTATTTTTACTATGAACAAAATTCAGAAAACAATTGAAATTCTAACGTTTACAAATTAAATTTATATGGAATGTCAAAAATACTTAATCGTTTTTCGTAACTTTTGAACGGCCGTAAAAATAGTAAGTATTTAGGTACAACAATAGTAGGTATATAACACTTAAGGAAAATGGGTCATTATTAATGAAAACTAAGTTTTTGAATAACTATTGTTGCTATTTTGATGAGTAATTTACTAAAAGCTTATGAAAAATTATAATATCCACACAAGTGGTTTGGGAGTATACCGTGGTTTCGTGAAGCCTTGGGCAAGACAAATTAAGGCCCTTCAAAAGTATCCAGTGATTGAAAATACACTTTGACAATTTTTTTGAGGCATTTCTTCACTTGAGGCCTGGCTCTAGTCTAGGGTGACCATTTACCCGCATTTTGCGGGACTGTCCCGCATTTTAACATTTTGTCCCGCATTTTGGATTTGGGAGGTGAGGACCTTTTTTTTGCTCTTCACTTGGATTTGGGAGGTAAGGACCTTTTTTTTGCTCTCCACTTAGATTTGGAAGATGAGGTCCTTTTTTTTGCTCTTCACTTGCGTTTGGGAGGTGAAGACTTTTTTTTTTTGCTCCGTCCCGCATTGTCTTCTTAAGAAAATTGTCAACCTACTCTAGTCCTGCTATGCTAGTGTGGATATTAAGTTCATTTCCTAATTGAAATCAGTAAAATAAGTAGATGTGTTTCAAAGGACGTATAACTGAATAAAATATTAAACGTTCACATAAATTTAATTTGTAAGCGTGAGAATGTCAACTGAAATTTTGTTTATAAATTAAATTTGTATGGAATGAGAAAAATAAAAAAATAATCACATATTTTTTATCAATAATTTTTTATTAGTGATCATAAGTGACATTACACGAATTCCACTTCAATCAAGGCTAAAATTTGATTGAAAGGAACATCTTTTTAACAAGAACATAGCTGCGTTATCTATTAAACTAACAATTAGTCTTATAGATACGCAGCTCATACGTCAGCACACATTGCTAACATAATACATACGTTATTTATTACAAATTTATTCTGTAGAATAGTGTTTTACCTTGAATTTAGTGGGCTTTTTGTAACGTCACGGTCATTTTTGAACAGCCTGTATAATACTGATTAACATACACTGTTTGTTTGGTAAAAATATGGTATTTTCATTATGCAATGTTTTTTCAAAAGTATCTAGCTGTATCTAGATACAAACATTTTTGGCATGTATCTGTATCTAAATATTTTTTATAATTCTGTATCTGTATCGGCATCTGGATACAATTTTTCTTATATTGCGTTGAAAGGTGAGTTTGCAGTATAGCTCTTATGGCAAGTGGTAGCGGTGTTGCTAAATGTTGTAAAAGTGTCAAATGTGTCAATTATAATACTATGAAAAACTCGTATGATTTACAAAAATCAACTCTTATAAAACTCAAAATAACACTCAACAAAAACAAATGGCCATTTGTAGAATACTGCGTCGACAAGCAATAAAATGATAGCGTCATTGTGTAAACCCATTAGAGAGTATGAAGAAGAACTACTCTATATGCCCTGTACTGCAAACTCACCTTTGAACGCACTATAGGTATTTGTATATGTATCTAGATATTTTTTTAAATGTATCACAACACTGGTTCTATTAGATCAACAATAGGGGATACGCATAAAATTTATATTTCCTTAAAACTACATTTTTTTGATATTTTAATGTTAGTTATGTCACCTAACACAACAAAAATCACATTTTAATTAATATTATAACCAAATTTTTTAATTAAAATATTGTAAATTTGAAATAAGCCGACCACGCCGCGAAGGTTGCCGAGTATTTACGACTGAGACTGTAAGGGTTTGACGTCACAGATACAGACAAAACATAATGTTTACGTGTTTATATTGTATTGTTTGAGAGTTTTGTATTTGTTTTTAAACAATTTTTCACGCATTTATTATTAAAATAATTTATAAAATATATGTACTCACATTAAAATGGTTTTCACAAACATAAAGTTTACTTTTTTCTGAAATATCGGTTTTATTTCGCCTCATAGCTTTTCTGTTGTTTTTCGTCATCAGGTAATGATATAAATTACTTTTTTGGATTTCTAATTGAACTATTTGTGCACATTGGTACTAAACAATATTTTCGACTATGTTTTGAAGTACTGGGGCCTGGATCTTCCATATTTTATATATTTTAATATAAAATTTAATTCGGTAAACATGTATAAATTGTTTTTATAGAATTAAACTTTATTTTAATTAAAATCACTCTAACTTTACATAACCTATAAAAGTTAAAGCTAAAGTTAACCTAAAAAGCTTAAAATTAAAAAAAAAAATTAAAAACTGTTTTTTATGTTTATATGCAACAAGAGGAATATAAGAAAATTTTTTAAAAAATCATGCCTATCCCCTATTAAAGTACTTAGATAT
This sequence comes from Liopterus haemorrhoidalis, assembly GCA_963971575.1. Classification (NCBI taxonomy): domain Eukaryota; kingdom Metazoa; phylum Arthropoda; class Insecta; order Coleoptera; family Dytiscidae; genus Liopterus; species Liopterus haemorrhoidalis. The sequence continues at coordinate 31,199,302 of OZ020623.1, forward strand.
TGAAGACTTGGAACTTGCTAACAATATCATTGTTGCTTGCTGTGTACTCCATAATTTTCTAATAGACTACAATGATATAAACATTGATCTGATTGAAAATGATTTCATTTGAATAACATTCGGACAATGTCAGCTTCACGGTTCTGCCATGGCCAGGTTTAAAAATCGACACGGCGTGTTAGATATCTACGTAGAAAAAATTATAAACCAAAGTAGTTGCTTTTTAACAGTTTTAATAAATATAGACTACAATGGAATCAAAAATTTACCAAAATGCTAAAGATTTTAACAGTAGTATGAAAAAAGTTAATGTTACTGAGGATTCTGGAAATACTGTTTTAAAACGTACAACTAATAAACTATCACAAGAAAAACAAAAATCTAATAGAGATCTTGTGAATGATAATATTAGTAATTGTGTTTCTGCGAATGAAGTGTATGTAAAAACTGAACCACCTGATACGATCGATGACGTTATGTCTATGAACAAATCTAACGACGTACATGAAAATATTTTGAATAAACCTATTTGTAAAACTGAATTTATTGTTAAAAGTGAATTTGTTGGTTTAAATCAAGAGCCCAGCAGTTCAATATGCAACAATATAGAGACTGTGTATATAAAACAAGAGAAAATGGATGAAGAAATGTTAAGCGAAGAACAACAGAATGAAACGTTAGACAGATATTCTGATGATTTCACAAAAATTAAGCGTGGAAACCAACCAATGGACATAAATTCTGGTAGTTCAGCAGGTGAAAAATTGAAACAAAAGATTGACATGAAATCTCACGTACCTGAACATTTGAATGTTAACAATTTATTGACTGGTATGTATTATTTATGTATTTTACTACAAAAATGTTGGTAAATTTCCAGGTTATGTTCTGAGGGATGCAATATTTTCTAAAAGATGCATAAATGTGTTTAGTTCAAAGGACTTTTTAAGCCTAAATCTAGGCTTTTGGGTTTTTCTGTTACTAAATATTCACCAACTTAATCTAACCTGATTCTTTCGCTTATGTTAAAATACGAGGTGCGTAAATTAAGTACCCGGACTGATTTTTAGGCTTTTGTAGGTATGACCGAAAAACACTTATACCGTCATTTTGTCGTCTGTCTGTCTGTCTGTCTGTCTGTCTGTCTGTCTGTCTCTCTGTCTGTCTGTCTGCCTGTCTGTTCGGTAAAAATTGTAGCCAAACGGCTAAACCTAGAAAGTTGAAATTTGGCATGCTTGTACAACTTTTTGACCCGCACATAGGAAAAATACTAAAACATCTAAAAACACATCCCCCTAAAAATATAAACAAATATGTGCACATCGAAAAAAAAAAATATTTTTTTAAAATTCTGAGTAGGGTATCAAATGAAAGCCCTTAGTACGTGGATTAACGATCAAAATTTTATTTTTGCAAAATAAATTATTTTGACGCGGTTTTTGCCAAAATTGTGCAAAAAAATTTTTGTCCCACACCCTATAGCCCAGATGGTTTAAACTAAAAATGTGAAAAAATTCTAAGGAATTTTTGATCAGATTATGTTTTCGGAAAATAGTGCATTTTTTGTGTTTTTAACCAAAATATATTAAATATTTAATTCGCTATGTAACCAAGTTAATACGTCAGCGCTCATAGCGATGTGCGTTTAGTCATTGGTTTTCTAATTTGCTAAACAGTTAACTTGCAAACTAGAGTTCGAATCCTGTCAATTTTAATTTTTTTGTTTTTTTTTGCAGTTTTCTTTTGTTTAAATTATTTTGTAAAAATTCTAGTTATATTTTGGTAAATGTTGCATTTAATTTTTAAAAGCGTAAATTTAATAACGAGTGGGAAGTGTTGAAATTATAATTTAATTCTGTTTGATGTATACGAAATCAGAGGGCGGGGCTAATGATTTAAGCAACCAATAGAAGCCATAGGCGCAATTTTCAAAATCTTAATGAACCTTGCTATGTAAAAAAAATAATGCACATATTTAGAAACTTAAATAATGGTATTAGGCATTCGAATTAAAATTCATAAAAAAATATTTTGACATAAAATTTGTTTTGGCATCCTAAATAATCATCATTCAGTTATTAAATACCTGCAAAACGCTGAAATGTGTGAAAATTCACACTTCACATCAATTTTTAAAAAAAATTTTAATCGAATAGTATTAGGAATTATAATTCAATATTGTCTCCCCTTAAATAACATCCTTGGGAAACCACACAGTGCTAGAGATGGTTCTTCCAATCCTCATAGCAGTGCTGAAACTCGGATACTAGAATAGCTTTTAGCTGGTCGGTTGCGGGCGTTTGAATGTTTTCGAGTGTCCCAAAATAACGTCCCTTGAGGTGATTTTTCAATCTTGGGAAGAGGAAAAAGTCACAAGGACTCAAGTCAGGCGAATAAGGAGGCTGAGGAGCCACAGGAATGTTTTTACTGGCCAAATACTCGTTTATTTAAATTAGTGTGTGACAAGGCACATTGTCGTGATGCATCACCCAGTTGTTCTTGATGTTTGGTCTCACACGCATGACCCTTTTTCGAAGTTTTTCAAGAACTTTTCGGTAAAAGTGTTTTGGCCTTTTGACAAACTCTTTGCGGGCGATTCTCTGGTTATCTAAAAAGCAAATCAGCATGCATTTGATCTTCGACTTACTCATTCTTCATTTTTTGGGCTTTGGAGAGCTTGAAGTGTGCCATTCCATGCTCTGGCGCTTGGTTTCCGGGGTCGTACTCAAACACCCAAGCCTCGTCACCAGTAATGACACGTTCCAGAAAATGGGTATCATTTTCAATCCATTCCAAAAAGTCAAGGCACCTTTGCCTCCTGATGTCCTTTTGGTCCTGTGAAAGATTTTTTGAAACCATTTTTGCTCTTTCTTCATCCCCAGTTAATTGGTCAAAATCTGATGAAAGGTAGTGTGAGTCAAATTCAACTCTTGCCCGATCATTCTTACTGTAACCTCTTTGGGTAAAAGGGGGCAGTACAAGAACTTTTTTAGCACATTTTTAGTTAAAATCGTGTTTAAAAAAGAAACGTAATAGGGGATACGCATTAAATTTATATTTCCTTAAAACTACATATTTTTTATATGTTAATGTTAGTTATGTCACCTAACAAAACAAAAATCACATTTTAATTAATATTACAGCCAAATTTTTTAATTGAAATATTGTAAATTTGAAATAAACCGACCACAGCGCGAAGGTTGCCGAGTAAATACGAGTGAGTATGACGCAAACCCCAGCAGTCCAGACTACAACATAATCTTTACGTGTGTATATTTTATTGTTCGAGAGTTTTGTATTTGTTTTTAAACAATTTTTCACGCATTTATTATTAAAATGGCAGATAAAGATTTTGTTAGGGTTCAGAGTGATAATTTACCGAACATTGATGCTTTTATGCTCATGGAATATATGAAAAATAATGAATGCTACAGTGCTGAAGAAATACGTGGTGTCAAAACAGATTTGTAAGTAATCCATTTATATATTCTATAACTTTATGTAAACAAACGCTGCAACTCTGTAAAATGTAAATATTTTTGTAATTTAGATGTCAGAATTTTACTACATTGTTTACATGAAGTTACAAAACGTTAGAGGCATAATTTAAATACTGCAGGTTATATATTTTAATATAAAATTTAATTCGGTAAACACGTATAAATTGTTTTTACAGAATTAAACTTTATTTTAATTAAAATCACTCTAACTTTACACAATCTCTAAAATATATACAAGCAAATAAGTTCAAGACAGACTGTGTAGGCTGTACGCTGTCACTGGGCAGGCCGCACGCAGTACACTTAAATGGGGTATGACGTCACACGTCGTTTTTGCGCGCTACATACATTTATGATTTTTTTAAGCCTTCAAATTAAAAAAAAATGCAAAACTGTTTTATATGTTTATATGCAACAAGAGGAATATAATTTAAAAAAATAAAAAATCATGCCTATCGCCTATTGAAAAAACTACTTTTCGTTCCTTAATATACGTCCTAAGAGCTTTATTTGGTGCAATACAATAAATTTAAAAAAAAATTCTTTTCTATGATACAAAAAAAAAACGATTTTTTTTTTTTAATAACCAATGCAAATTTGTTTGCAGCTAGTGAAACATCTTCCACTGAATCAGATGAGAGTCGGGATTCGTTGGCCCTTAACAAATGTAAACAAGCTACATTTATAAACGTGATGACTTCATCACGTCTCAATAAAGACGGGAAAATACTTTCTACAAATAATCTATTCAAAGTTGATCAATGTGATAAAGCATTTTCAAAGCCATCACATCCCATTTCTCACAAGCGAATACATTCTGAAGAGAAACCATTCAAATGTGAGCAGTGTGGTAAGGCTTTTTCAAGACCATCACATTTTATAATTCACAAACGAATACATTCTGGAGAGAAACCATTCAAATGTGAACAGTGTGATAAAGTATTTGCGCAGTCATCACATCTCATTACTCACAAACGAACACATTCTGGAGAAAAACTATTCAAATGTGATCAGTGTGATAAAGTATTTTCACAGTCATCACATCTCGCTAGACACAAGCTAATACATTCTGGAGAGAAACCCTTCAAATGTGATCATTGTAATAAGGCATTTTCAGACTCATCAAGTCTCGTCGCTCATAAACGAATTCATTCTGGAGAGAAACCATTCATATGTAGTCAGTGTAATAGAGCATTTACACAATCATCTGGCCTCATTAGACACAAACTAGTACATTCGTATTAGAAGTCATTTAAATGTGAGTAACCAAGTTATCAAATCTCATTTCTCATAGATGAGTAAATTTTAAAAAGAAGCTTTCAAATGTTAGCAGCGTGATAATGCATTTACAAAGTCATCACATTTCATTATAGGTCAGGTTAACGTCACTGGTTCGGTGATTGACGACGTGGAGGAATAACAAGGATGTTTTTCTATGCTGTATTATGTTATGTTACAGTGAATTTATGTGCTTTTAGATATTTGTTTTCAACTTTTTTTGTGATAATTATAAACTTTTCTCAACAATAAAGAACTACAATAGTATAGATTTGATAAAACATTTAACTGTGGCTGATAAATAGAGCTTTATATTTGTTAAATGTATTTGTTAATTGTGTTTTTATAGGTTAAATGTATTCTTTTGTTTGTAAATATAAATTTTAGTGATATTTAGGTAATTATGTACTTTTAAATACCTTTCTAATAGTGTACTATATACACAATCATGGATAACAATATAAATGTGAGTGATTATTTTGCTCAACTTATTTTAGCAGACCGATACAAGAAAAATATTTTGCAAGACTCCTTTTCAATAAAAAAGGAAAGTAGGCAAACCAGGAGATTTCTGGACCATTACCTACGAAACCCTGAAAAAGCAGCAAATTCACATTGCGCAACCGGAAGTCGCTATCGGATTGGCGCCCCGCCCCTTTTGTGTGAGCTCCACCTCTTTCCCTACTCCTGGCCCGCCCCTTTGGGTGGTGGCATTGCACTGGCCCCGCCCCTTTGGTTGGTGGTATTCCAGTGGCCCCGCCCCTTTGTTATCAGTGGGTTATTCCATCACGTGACCAACCCGATAGTGACTTCCGGTTGCGCAATGTGATTTTCGTAGGTAATGGGCCAGAATTCCTCTGGTTTACCTACTAAGGAAGATGCAAAATTTGAAGGGGTGAGCTACCTGCTATTACCCAACCAGACACTGAAGGCAATGCGCGGAAGGGATGAAAACAACGCACGCATCCTAGAGCGAATGTTGCCCTTGGGGTGTTTATTTTTATCAAAAATTCTTCTTTTTGTAATAACATTTATTTACAAGACTAAGAAACTCATGATAAAATTACTATTAAAGTTCTTGAGAATCAGTTGTCGGAACACGAATCTTCAAAACCAACGTATACACACGTAGAACAAGTTTATATTAGAAAATATGATAACTATAATAATAATAATAATAATATTTATTGATCCAGTATATTACATAAGAGTAATATTGGATAAGTCATTTTATAAATTGTATATAATTCATAGCATTTTTACAGTAAAAAAATAAATAAATAATAAATATATAATATTTATGGTCGTCAATATACAAATTAAGTAATTAATTAATTAAATAACTCAGTATAAATATTAAATCTGTTTGTTTATTTATTGTTGCTGCATAAGATACTCATTTAGATTATAAAAACACTCACAAATTAAAAATTTAACTATCCTTTTCTTAAAGATCAGCAAGCTCGTACTATATTTTATGTGAGCAGGTAGTTTATTATAATTTTTTTTTTTTTCATCAGTATGTTTGGATTTTGTGCCGTTTTTGTAAATTTTGCTGTTTGTATTTTTAAGTTGCCGTTGTATCTAGTATTATATGTATGTATATCTGACCGCTTTTCCAAAACTGGCAAGTTTTGTTGTACATGAAGTCTGGCCTAGTAGATGTACAGACATAGTAAAGGTAAGATTTTAAACAAGCTGTTGAACTCTGAACTTATACCCCAGCATAATAAACATATGACAAAATGGAATAAATGTGACTAAGCAATACGCTCTGACTACATTTTTACTACCACATTTTGCAAGGTTTTTCACTTTCCAGCATTCATGGGATATTCTCTTGCAAAGACTATTTATATGCACATCCCAGTTTAAGCATTCGTTCACATAAATTCCAAATATATTGGTAGACTGGACTTGTTCAATCGATTTATTTATCTAAATTAATTGACTTGTGTCACGTTCTTTTTTACGTTTAGTAAATGTAATAAAGTTACATTTACTTTCATTAATAATTAGATCATGTGACACAAGCCAATTGTACAGAATTTTAAGATCGTTGTTAATCTTTTGATCAAGATTTTGACTATATTTCAACAATTCATTTTTTGTCTCAATAATCAATGAAAATTTGTTTGCAGGTTGTGAAATGTCGTCCAGGGAATCAAATGAGAGTTGGAAGTCGTCTGCCAATAACAAACGTAAACAGCCCATAACAACAAAGTCATCATATCTCAATATACAGAAGAAAACTCATTATGGAGAGAAACCATTCAAATGTGATCAGTGTGACAAAGCATTTTCAGTGGCTTCAAATCTGGTGACTCACAAACGAGTACACTCTGGAGAGAAACCATTCAAATGCGATGAGTGTGATAAAGCATTTTCATTGTCTTTAACTCTCATTCAACACAAACGAATACATTCTGGGGAAAAACCATTCAAATGTGATCAGTGCGATAAAGCATTTGCAGTGTCTTCAGGTCTTATTGCTCACAAACGAGTACATTCTGGAGAAAAACCATTCAAATGTGATCAGTGTGATAAAGCATTTTCAGTAGCTTCAAATCTAGTGACTCACAAACGATTACATTCTGGAGAGAAACCATTCAAATGTGATGAATGTGATAAAGCATTTGCATTGTCTTTAACTCTCATTGCTCACAAAAGAATACATTCTGGAGAAAAACCATTCAACTGTGATCAGTGTGATAAAGCATTTTCAGTGCCTTCAGGCCTTAGTGCTCACAAACGAGTACATTCTGGAGAAAAACCATTCAAATGTGATCAATGTGATAAAGTATTTGCAGTGTCTTCAAGTCTTATTGCACACAAACGATTACATTCTGGAGAGAAACCATTCAAATGTGATCAGTGCGATAAATCATTCTCGCAGTTATCAATTCTCTATTATCACAAACGAGTACATTCTGGAGAGAAACCCTACAAATGTGATGAGTGTGAGAAAACATTCTCAGCGTCTTCAAGTCTCCGTGCTCACAAACGATTACATTCTGGAGAAAAACCATTCAAATGTAATCAGTGCGATAAATCATTTTCACAGTTGTCAAATTTCTATTATCACAAACGAGTACATACCGGAGAGAAACCATTCAAATGTGATCAGTGTGATAAAGCATTTACAATGTCTTCAGGTCTCATTGCTCACAGACGAGTACATATTTAAAATATACCTATTATATACACCTTATATACATTAGATACGTCAATGATACTTTTGTCATATCGCCACATGGTAAAGATAAACTCCACGAATTCCATCAATACCTAAATGCAGTACACACTATCATAAGTTTACTGATGAACTGGAAGTTAGCAAACAACTGCTTTTTCTAGATGTTTTGATAATCAGAAATGGCAAGGGGGTTCTAGCAACCACAGTCTACAGAAAACCAACACACACAGGTCTATATCTTAATTTCGACTCATTCTATCATAATAGCTCTATGAGAGCTGTTGCACTGAGTCTAGTTAATAGAGCTAAAGTAATTTGATCTTCTAAAAGGCTGTTAAAAGTTGAATTGAAGGATAACCGTTCCACCTTACAGGACAATGGCTACAGTCATAAAATTATTACTAATGCTATCAATCATAAGAAAAATGATGTACCTAGAACTGCCGAAGTGAGATATGTCTCTATGCCCTATTATAAAGGAGTATCTGAGAAAATTGGTAAGCTACTAAAGAAGCATAATATTCAAGTAGCCTTCAAATCGAGTTCGACATTAAGATCTATCCTATCATGTACGAAATCCAAATCTGTCCTAAACAAAAACTGTGTCTACTCTATTCCCTGCCAGTTCAGCAAACAACAATATACTGGCGAGACTTGCAGACCTTTGCATGTGAGGGTAAACGAGCATAAGAAAAAAGTTCAGCAGGACGAAATTTACAGTTCCAAACTGGCTGAACATGCTTGGGAAAATGAACACCATTTCCAATGGAAAGATGCTAAACCCTGAGTATGTATGAGGAAAACAAGTTCAAAAGAAAATTGAAAGAGTCTGCTTTGATCGAAAACTATGGAGATTCTGTCAGCCAAGCTAGCATAGAATTTCCTCAACTCTGGCTTTTCATTATTCAAAACAATCCTTCTAATCCTCAAGTCACTAATCCGGTAACAAACAACTCATTACTACACTATAATGTGACAAACAACCTTAATCCGGTCGTTAATCCTTCGCAGGTAGTCCCGTCCCTACCTATACCTGATCCCAACCACTCAACCAATAAAAACACAACTATAACCTGCTCCCACTCTTACAATACTCCACATTTATTACAATTATTATATATTTTTTAACAATAATATTACAATATAAGTGTATATTTATGTGATTTTTGTTTTTAATAAAGATATTTCACTTAAAGTATAACGTGTATGTTTTTTGTAAATTTAATAAAAGGGTGATGTTTTTTACAAGCTCTAGGTTTGATCACTGATGCTATAGGGCAGGCCTAGGCAAATGGCGGCCCGCGGGCCGGATCTGGCCCGACCTGAAATTCTATCCGGCCCGCGAAGCATTTTATAAATTATTGTGTCCTGCAAAAATATTAATATCTGTCTTATATTCTTTCAAATTTTCATTCTTTTCAATTTTTTTCTTTAAATTGCATAATAAATACACGTTTTGGTTTAAAAATATTGCTTTTCAAATTTATGAAATAACTTTCGTAACAAAAACAATATAAAAAATTGTAAAAACTATTTTTTTCTGTGACCCGACAGCCAAAATATTTGCCCAGCCCTGCTATAGGGGAAACTTTTTAAGATCGCAGCGCCATATGCGGCAAAGCTGGAACACTCGAAAGTGACATTAAACTGTTACTTGTGTATTTGTTTACATGGTGAAAATGAACAATATGTTCTGCTTTTATAGTTTTTCACAATTTCTGTCGACATTAACAAAAATTTAACACTACAACATAGGTAATAAGATGGTTTTGTCTCTTAATAACTATTTTGAAAGATAATTAATTTGATTTTAGGAGAGCATGAAAGGGGTACCTTAGTAAACTGCCATTTCTAACAGAGTGATTAAGACTTAAATTTAAGGATTTTTTAAAACTCATAAAAGAGTACTAGATATCAAATTTTAGCTTGATCGTAGCAATAGTTTACGAGATATTGGTCGAGTTAATTTTTAAAAATTGCAATGGTACCTTAGTAAACTACCATTTTTAACAGAGCGTTTGAGTCCAAAATTTAAGGGTTTTTTAAAACTCATAAAAGAGTATTAGATATAAAATTATAGCTTGATCGTAGCAATAATTTTCGAGATATTGGTAGAGTTAATTTTTTAAAACTGCAATGGTACCTTAGTAAACTACCATTTCTTACAAAGCGATTCAGACCAAACTTTAAGGGTTTTTTAAAACTCATAAAAGAGTAATAGATATCAAATATGATGGGTGATATTTCTATAACGTACTTTTATCTGTATATTGTGCTTGTATATTTTAAAAGGTTTTATAATTTGTAATGTAAGTAAACAAAAACAATATTTAATTTTGTATCTTGGTCGATGAACAAATATTATATATGATTAATAAAATATGTTCTATTTACATTTGTTACGTTCTTTTTTTTTTGTAATTTTAACCTACAGGTCTGTTACGTAGAACGGTTTATTATCATCAGATGCAAACGAAAATTAATTTTAGAATACTCATGAAATTTACACTTGCAGCTAGCAGCAATAAACTGTTTGACTGGAAATAATATTTGAATATTCATCTTTCGATACAAAATTGTATCTAACATCTGAAATTCAAAAATTTCTATTTGAATAATAAAAAATTTGACTCTTTATCATTGCTTTCCGATATCATTTAGTGAGTTCAGGAAGCAAGTTCGGAGCGTTTGAGAAAAGCTCTAAACGCGTTTATTCGAGCGGTCTGGACTTAATCAGTGTGACTCTGAATACTCCGCGTTTGCTTCCCGAACCCGTTGTGTCAATGTGACACCAGGCGAAAAATTAAAGTAAATTGTATAAAAAGTATTAAAAGAACACGACACATTTCTAAAAACAAATATTTCTGAAGATTCTTATACACTGAAATTTATTTATTTTTTTTTAAATACTACATTACACACTTAATATAATATAAACCATAAATTTTGCGACAAATCGGTTAGAAAGAACTGCTTTGCATCATAATTTACATTAATTCTTTCCTCCATAGGAAATATAGGTTTTCAATATATTTGTTCGATATAACCTAACTTTTTTTGACAGTTTACGAATTGGTAACAAGGTGAGTTTTTCAACTGTGACGTCATTTCAAAGTTACGGTAAATGGACTTAGAGTTTCGTATCGACGCCTGGTTCAATTGTCCGCACGGACTGGTTGTGTATGTAGAAATGTTCAAATAATACGTCAACATTTTTTTCGACATGATTGTTTATAGTTTAGAGCCTTCGTCGAAAAATATTACACTTGATGATAATGAAATGCCACTTGGACAAGCATTCTTTACATAAAATAAATCATTTTTATCAGCAGCACCTATATTAAGAACCGCGGCAGATTCGAGGTGGCGGCAAAAGTAGATTACCAAGTACAGTAACTATAAGTAATTTTCACAATAGAACAAATTATCTCCAAACATATTTGTAGAATGGAGCTTTAGCTACAATTTGCCGCATGGTACACAAATATGCGTCGAATGGTTTACAAGATGGCGTCTATAACGCAATTTGTTTATTTACAATTACATGACAGTTCTTTTTACTACTAAAAATATCCTATTAGATAGATAAAAATTCGCTGAAAATGTTGATATATAGATTGTTACTAATTTTATTTCAGGTTGCTAGTCTTAAGTTAAGTATCGAAATACAATTCAATAAACTTAAACTACCTAATGTACATATTGTTTTAACATTGATTTCAAACTAGTACTACTAACATAATATTAACAAAATATAGGAAAAAAAAAATTGATGTGAAGTGTGAATTTTAACACATTTCAGGGTTTCGCAGGTATTTAGTTACTGAATGATGATTATTTGGGATGCCAAAACAAATTTTATGTCAAAATATTTTTTTATGAATTTTAATTCGAATGCCTAATACCATTATTTAAGTTTCTAAATATGTGCAGTTTTTTTTTTTTTTAAATAGCAAGGTTCATTAAGATTTTGAAAATTGCGCCTATGGCTTCCATTGGTTGCCTCAATCATAAGCCCCGTACTCTGATTTCGTATACATTCATACATAGGATTAAAAGAGTAGGTATGGGGGCGGTTGAGCCTGGGAACCAAATGTGTTGCGGGCTAGCCTAAATTTTAGGCGCATAAGAGAAAAGCTGTTCAATTGCGAACATACCTGATTGTGAACAGACCTGAATTCAGACCTGTTTTTATCAGGTCTGTTCACAATCAGATCTGTTCGCAATCAGGTCTGTTCACTTGGGCCCTCGCACTTTTCAAAATATGGTTAAGATCCTTTTCAAAAAACATTTGTTGACCTCGCAGGGGAGCGTTAACCTCTTACCTCGCGGGGTGCGGAAGGACATTGTTGACTCTGCAAAGCGGGGAATACAATTTTGAGTGCCCCCTGCATTTAAACATTTTCTTAGTACGCCCCTGTTATCTCTGACGTCACATTTTCTCTTATGCGCCTAAAATTTAGGCTAGCCCGCAACACGCCAGTCTTAAATCAGGTCACCTGATTGCCCACCTGTAATTAACACCTGACCAGGTGTCGGCAACATCAAAGGATGCCGCACTGATAACAAAACTTTCACGGTCTCGATTTGGTTCCCAGGCTCAACCGCCCCCATACCTACTTAAAAGTATGTAAGAGAACACTTGCTACTGGTTATTAAATTTACGCTTTTAAAAATTAAATGCAACATTTACCAAAATATAACTAGAATTTCGACAAAATAATTTAAACAAAATAAAAATGCAAAAAAACAACATACAAATTAAAATTGACAGGAATCGAACTCTAGTTTGCAAATTATAAATAAACGACAAAACGCACAACGCTACGAGCGCATACTTATCTCCAGTATTACATAGCGAATTAAATATTTAACATATTTTAGTTAAAAACACAAAAAATGCGTTATATTCCGAAAACATAATCTGATCAAAATATCCTGTTGTACTATTCCTATTCACACCAATGTACATTACTTTTTTTCAGATTTTTAGACTAAACCATCTGGGCTACAGGGTGTGGGACAACATTTTCTTTGCACAATTTTGGCAAAAATCGCGTCAAAATAATTTATTTTGCAAAAATGAAATTTTGATTGTTAATCTACGTACTAAGGGCTTTCATTTGATACCCTGCTCAGAATTTAAAAAAAAAAATCCATGAGCATATATTTGTTTATATTTTTAGGGGGATCGGATTTTTATAGATGTTTTAGTATTTTTCCTATGTGCGGGTCAAAGAGTTGTATAAGCATGCCAAATTTCAACTCTCTAGGTTTAGCCGTTTGTCTACGATTTTTAACGAATAGACAGACAGACAGACGACAAAATGACGGTATAAGGGTTTTTTGGTCATACCCCTGAAAAAACAGTAGAAAACCCATATGACAAAAGAACATTATGATGCGTAAGCTACAGAAATAAATTAATTAAGAACATTAGAATATGACAATATAAATAAGTTTATAATTCGTATAAAATGATAAATAGGAGAGCTAAAGTAATATGTGTTTGGTGAGTTTATGCTTATTGAGAAGAGAAATTACCTTTGGCGGTGCTGTTTTTTAAGGCAATATGGCTGAGTACATTTTTAATTTATGAAAATGTATCTATCGACATTCTAACAAAAAATCAACACTAGAAAATATGTAATAATTTCAAACAGTAATACAGTCGCGTAATACAATATATGACCACCAGACTGCGTATCCGAGCGTGTCAGTTCGCAATACCTTTTGAATGGTAGTTCACTTCTTTCATAATTTCCTATTTCCTGTACCAGGGGGTTATTGTTTGCAAGACATTTTAAAAAGAAATTAACAGTGATTCTGTAGATTACGTCTTTGATGTGTTCTATTTTAAGTTCTTGAATTTACACGCAGCAAAAGTTTATAATAGAAAATAACTATATTTTAACAACTTAATTTTTATCTCTGTAATCAATGCAAATTTGTTTACAGCTAGTGAAACATCTTCCAGTGAATTATATGAGGATTTGGAATCGCTGGCCAAGCATAAGAAACCTACAACAAAAAGATCACATTACCTTACACCCAAGAAACAAGTACATTCCAGAAAGAAGACATTCAAATGTGATCAGTGTGATAAAGCATTTTCAGCGTTATTACATTTAATTAGCCACAAACGAGTACATTCTGGAGAGAAACCATTCAAATGTAATCAGTGTGATAAAGCCTTTGCAGTGCCTTCAAGTCTCACTCTTCACAAACGAATACATTCTGGAGAGAAACCATTCAAATGTGAGCAGTGTGATAAAGCATTTTCAAGTTCATCAAATCTCATTAGCCACAGACGAGTACATTCTGGAGAGAAACCATTTAAATGTGATCAGTGTGATAAAATATTTTCACATTTATCAACTCTCGTTACTCACAAACGCATACATTCTGGAGAGAAATCATTCAAATGTGAACAGTGTGATAAAACATTTTCAAGCTTATCATGTCTCATTAATCACAGAAATCTACATTCTGGAGAGAAACCATTCAAATGTGAGCAGTGTGATAAAGCATTTTCACACACACCAGGTCTTAGTAAACACAAACGAGTACATTCTGAAAAAAAACCATTCAAATGCGATCAATGTGATAAAGCATTTAGACAGTCATCAACTCTCTATAATCACAAACGAATACATTCTGGAGAAAAACCATTCAAATGTGATCAGTGTGATAGAGCATTTTCAGGGTGTTCAGGGCTTATTGCTCACAAACGAGCACATTCTGGAGAAAAACCATTCAAATGTGATCAGTGTAATAAAGCATTTTCCTCGGCTTCAAATCTGGTGACTCACAAACGATTACATTCTGGAGAGAAACCCTTCAAATGTGATGAATGTGATAGAGCATTTGCATTGTCTGTAACTCTCATTTATCACAAACGAATACATTCTGGCGAGAAACCATTCAAATGTGATCAGTGTGATAAAACATTTGCAAGGTCAACATACCTCACTAGACACAAACGAGTACATTAATGGTATGTACTCAGCTCTCTGCTCGAAGGATCCGTTCGTCCGACTAACCAGTCTAACTAGAAGCCTGCAAATATTTCAATTCGTCCGACACCCGTGAAAATTCGGATCATGTTCAACTTTGTCCGGCCAAACGGACGGTTTTATTTTTCTAGTACCACATCGCTCAATAAGTCCCCAATCTAACTGATTAAAACATTTTTTTTTTTTTAGAAATTCAACTTTATTCATCAACATACTCTCCTTCAAGAGTAATACATTCATTCCAACGCTCCTCTAACTTTTCGATGCCTCCTTTGTAGAACGATGTGTCTTTGCCCTCAAAATAGGCCTTGGTTTAGGCAATCACTTCTTCATATGAGTCAAATTTCTTTCCCTGGAGCATCTTTTTGAGGTCTGCAAAAAAACAGTAGTCGCTGGGGGCCAGATCTGGAGAGTACAGTGGGCGTGGAAGCAATTCGAAGCGTAATTAATTCAATTTAACCATCGTTTTCATCGACTTGTGACACAGGGCGTTGTCTTGGTGAAAGAGCACTGTTTTCTTTTGCATGTGAAGCCGTTTTTTCTTGATTACTACACTCAATCGATCCAATAATGCCATCTAGTATTCGCTATTAATAGTTTTACTTTTCTCAAGCTAGTCGATAAACAAAATACCATGCGCGTCCCAAAATACGGATGCCATAACCTTGCCAGCTGACTTTTGAGTTTTTGGTCGCTTTGGACGACTTTCACCGACTGCTGTCCACTCAGCTGACGATTTTTTTGATTCAGGTGTGTAGTAGTGGACCTATGTTTCATCCATTGTCACATACCGACGCAAGAAATCCTTTTTATCTCGCTTGAACAGCTCCAAACAGCGCTCTGAATTAAACAACTTATGCAAGCAGCTAACGTTTAAAATAATATATTTTATATTTATTTGCTATATTTTACACATATTTACCACATAAAAAGCAGACTAAGAAGGGTGTAGCAGTATGTAGTTATGATAAACTATGTAGAAGTAGTTGTCGATTTTAGAAGTTTTAATAAAAAATATCAATTATTTTATTGTATTTTTCATGTTGTCCTTTCTAATAGCTTTTTATATTATGTTGAAATACATATGAGGGGTTTTATTTACAAAAATCACATTCTCACAATTTTAAGAAAAATGAGTTGTTAGTACCATCTTGTAGAGAATTTTAAAAGCTCCATGATAACGCCCAAAAAACCTTTTAAAATATACATTATCCTATTGTAATTCGATCACAAAAACTAAATCTATTTACAAAACTTGCATTCTCCATTCGCTGTTCAGTGACAAAATCATCATTAATAATAATACCGTAATAGTTCGTACATAGGCCAGACAGGAAGATGTTTTGCTACTAGATTCGAAGAACATTTAAAATTATTCCAATCTCAAAAAGAAGACTCCAACTTCAGCAAACACTTACTCGACACTGGCCACAGCCCTCCCCTATTAACTGATATGAAAGTACTACATCTATGCAATAAGGGCAAAAAACTGTCTTTACTGGAAGCCCTAGAAATCAATAAATTTAAACATAAAAATCCTGAAAATATATTAAATGAACAATTAGACTTAAATACCTACCCTTTATTAAACCTAAAATTGTAAAATACACCCCCCACTATCATCCTTATCCTAATAGAGTACCGATATATACGTAGATGTAAGTTTGTATATTTACTTGAAAATGTCGTAATAGACGAAACTAGTCGTATTGTTTTTAACTTATAATATTTTAATAATTTTTTTTATTGTTTTCAAAGCTTGCTACGTTCAACTTTGTAAAACTTATGTTGATTATTATTTTGTAAATAAATGGTCGCCATTTTGAAATGGTTAACATAAAAATATGATTTTTTGGTGTCATTGTAAAGCTAATTTAATGTACTTTTAGGAAAAAAATATAAAATTATCGATTCCCTATGCTAGATCAAAAGTTGACATCATTTCCGGTGAAACCGGAAGTGCCTCAGAATTCTTATAGTAACCTTTAGATGGGCCTTTTTGTCTAGTTTAACTTTTGTTCTGAAGATTTTTTGTATCTTTACACATAAAGGAGATTTTCGGGGTGACCCGTTTCAAACAAATACCCTGTATATATAAAAATCAACATAACCGACTTACCTGAGAGTTCCGAGTCTTTTTTGCAGCATAATTTACCTCTTATTGATTGTTTTTTTTTTTCGTAGCTTTTAAACAGTCTTGAAAATAGTGAGTATTATATGCAACACTTGAGGAAAATGGGTCATTATTAATGAAAACTAAGTTTTTGAAAAAATATTAATGCTATTTTGATGACAAATTTACTAAAAACATATGTAAAATTATATCCACACAAGTGGATTGGGAGTGGACCGTGGTTTTGTGAGGCCTTGAGCAAGACAAATTAAGGCCCTTCAAGAGTATCCTGTGATTTAAAGTACACTTTGATATTATTTTTAAAGTATTTCATTACTTGAGGCCTGGCTCTACTGCGCCTCACCCAAGTGTGGATATTGAGTTCATTTCTTAATTGAAACCAGTAAGGTAAGTAGGTGTGTTTCTAAAAGATGTAGAAAAACTTCTTTTTTATTAAATTTCTAATTGAGAACTGACAATAACTGAAGTGATGCCTAGCGGAATATTTTGGAACTTAACGGAATAGGATTTTGTTGTATGTGGCTCATTAAATTGCATTGTTTGTATGTGTTAAAGTGAAGAAAACTTAATAAAATGGCTTTAAAATCACAACTGAAAATTAACTGCAATGTGAATTCTTGTGTATCAAATGGCAAATGTCAAAAAATCATATTCCAATCGCCATTTTGTAAACGAAATCAGCGCCTCTATAGGTAATGTCACTTCTCAATATATTTAATTTGGGTCCGGGTCAAACTCCCGGCAATCAAAATCTCGATAGGACTATATTATGAATATAAGCAGTTCACTTTTGTAAGAACAAACTAGATCTGGTTATTTTGGTGATTTTTATAGTGTATTACTGACTTTTAGAAACTTGGTTATATTGTAAAAAAGGCTTTAAAGTTTTGGGTTATGTTTGTATTATTTTAGGTTAGTATTATATTTACAAAATATTTAAGATGTCACTATTCAAATGAAATATGACAAATGATATTTTTTTAAATGACTTATTTACAATCTGACTTTTCAAATTATTTTTCTGTAGTACCAACATGACACACAGTTTCAAAGGTGCAAACAGTTGAAAACAAAATTTTCTCTTAGTTTGTTCTTACAAAAGTGAACGGCTTATAAGCCGTTTACTTTTTAATTTTGAATGTCAAAATCACATATTTCTTATCAGTAATTTTTTATTTGTGATCAAAAATGATCCTGACATTACAAGAATTCCAATACAATTAGGGCTAAAATTGAAAGGAACATGCCCTTAACAAGACAATAACTGCGTATTTATAAGACTAATATTAGTCTAACTATTTATTAGTCTTATACGTTAGTACATATGAATAACATAATACTAAGGTGACCATAGGGGAAACTTTAAGATCGCAGAGCCATATGCGGCAAAGCTGGAACACTCGAAAGTGACATTAACTCTTATGGAGCGATGCCATTTAAAATGTACCCCACAAAATTTGAATAAAATAATCGTTCTTGACTTTTATAAATACCATAAATACTTTATTTATCTACTTATGAAACAATTTAGGTAAATATGTTTTAATTTTTTATTTTAAACACCTAATATTAATTAATTAATTTTTCATGAATTTTATTGGTTATTTTTAAGTAAAGGGCGGAGTCAACTCGGGTGAATTTCCTAATATTCGCAAAGAGCAGCTACGCATAAACACCCGATTCAGTATGAATCAGTACGAAGCACTGAACAGACGTAGCAAGTTGGGCGTATATTATGCTTTGCTAGAAATTTAGTTGGTTAGCATGAAACAGGATTTTATGAATGTTGGACGTATGAAAAAATTCCAATTGAAAATATTGTAATTTAAGCTAAAAAACATTTTTAATATATTCCATAGTAAACCTGAATACAAATTATTAATAAATTAAGTTGTATTTTTCCTGTTTTCTGAGGGTTTTTTTAATTTGAAGGTAATCTACGATTTACAAGATATGTAATAATATACTATTCTAAAGAAATTTCAAGGAAATGTTTAATTTTTCATTCTATTTTTAATTCTTTTTGACTGCCTGTCAATATAATAACAACAAAAATACGGTAAATATATTAGTAAAAATTAATATCTCTGCCTGAAAAAGTAGAAGGGCATTTTAATATATGAACTGATAATTTAGGCAAATTTTGGGTGCGATAAATGCTTTTTTCAGTCTTTTTTTTGACGTAAAATGGGTCCATAAAAACCTACAATCCACTTTCTCTCTGCCTCCACACGTCGTTTCAATTGATATTTTTTTCGATTTAGGTAAATTATGGAATGTTTAAGAGGGATTCTTCCTTATTCATGTTTTTCATTGCTGCACACAACAAAAATGATCGTTTTTTTCCATGATTCACAAAAATAAAATACAAACAACAAAAAACACGTATTTCTCCATTGAATAAAACAAAATGTCACTTTCGTATCTTCCGCAAATTGCCATCAGATGTCAGGGCGCTTTGGAAGTTTGCCCTATACGTCCCGAATTTTTTTCAGAGGCATCGTTATACAATAATCGTTTGTTTCTATAGATATTGGATGAGTAGAAGATGTCTTATCAAAGATACCATATTAGAATGGTCTCTCTCTAGAATGTATTCGTTTGTGAGTAATGAGATGTGTTGTGCGTGAAAATGCTTTATCACATTGATCACAGTTAAATGGTTTCTCCCCGGAATGTGATCGTTTGTGATTAATAAGATTTGCAGACACTGAAAATGCTTTATCACACTGATCACATTTGAATGGTTTCTCTCCAGAATGTACGCGTTTGTGATTAATGAGATTTGATGACTGTGAAAATGCTTTATTACACTGATCACAATTGAATGGTTTCTCTCCAGAATGTACTCGTTTGTGATTAACGAGATTTGTTAACTGTGAAAATGATTTCTCGCACTGATCACATTTGAATGGTTTTTCTCCAGAATGTACTCGTATATGTTTAATTAGATATGGCGATCTGGAAAATGCTTTATCACAATGATCACATTTGAATGGTTTCTCTCCAGAATGTATTTTAGTGTGTCTAGTGAGATCTGATGACTGTTTAAATGCTTTATCGCATTGATCACATTTGAATGGTTTTGCTCCAGAATGTACTCGTTTGTGAGTACTAAGACCTGATGTCTG
This sequence comes from Liopterus haemorrhoidalis, assembly GCA_963971575.1. NCBI lineage: Eukaryota > Metazoa > Arthropoda > Insecta > Coleoptera > Dytiscidae > Liopterus > Liopterus haemorrhoidalis. The sequence continues at coordinate 31,219,557 of OZ020623.1, forward strand.
TGAAAATGCTTTATCACACTGATCACATTTAAACGGTTTTTCTTCAGAATGTATTCGTTTGTGTTTTAATAGAAATGATGACTGTACAAATGACTTATCACACCGATCACATTTGAATGGTTTAATTCCAGAATGTATTCGTTTGTGAGTAATGAGATATGATGATGCTGAAAATGCTTTATCACACTGATCACATTTGAATGGTTTAGCACCAGAATGTATTCGTTTGTGAATAATTAAATGTGATAACCTTGAAAGTGCTTTATCACACTGATCACATTTGAATGGTTTCTCTCCATAATGTACTCGTTTGTGAGTAATTAGTTGTGATGATTGTGTGAATGCTTTATCACATTGATCACATTTAAAAGGTTTCTCTCCAGAATGTACTCGTTTGTGAGTAATGAGATTTGATGAGATTGAAAATGATTTTTCACACTGATCACATTTGAATGGTTTCTCTCCAGAATGTACTCGTTTGTGAGTAACGAGACTTGAAGACACTGAAAATGCTTTATCACACTGATCACATTTGAACGGTTTCTCTCCAGAATGTATTTTCCTGTCTCTAATGAGATGAGCTGACTTTGTTGTTGTAGATTGTTTAAGCTTGTTAATGACCGGTGACTCCCAACTCTTAATTGATTCAGTCGAAGATGTTTCACTAGCTGCAAAGAAATTTGAATTAATCATTGAAACAAAAATTGAGTTGCTGAAATAAATTTATTTTCTAATAAATATTTTTCCTGCATTAGGCTATGTATATATACAGGTGTCGCAGCCAAGTGGCTCACCATTGCTATCTTTGTTAATAGCATAGATAGAGATTCGGTTAAAGGGACAAGGTTCGAGTATTTCGCGAAGGAAATATAATGACAGACTCGAAAATATTTTTGTATGTTTCGTTGACCAGATATTTTGAAAATAAACATTTTTTTAAATGGAATACCTGTATATTGTTAAGCCATTGGGATAACGATGTCTTTTTTTGTCTTTATAAAAAACTAAACATGTTTATAATAAAACAAAAATTAATAACGGAGATATCAACGTCACAAACTTATAAAAATAGTACGATTAAAAAATTACATATAATAAAAACAAAAGTAAAAATCACCAAGTGTTTTGGTTACAAATATGTTCGTATAAATATCCATTATTGTTTAACACAATCTTATTCTTTATTTTTTATTGACTTAACCATTGACCTAACCTAACCATTTTCACCGAATAAGTATAAAAAATATTTGTAATCCTATTTGAAAAAATAGAACTTTATAATCTAACTTGGAAATGACTGGTCTAAAAAATTATTTTCTTTTTTAAGCAGATGTCTCCTTGGTCTCCTACAACTTTATTCCACACTATTTTTTTGTAACTATAATAATAAAGCTAATATTGTCGCTACACCCTGTGTAGATAGACAAACCTGTATCTTGTTCAGCTGTACTCTCCTCATATTCACCGTCATCTCTACATTCAGGTTTGATATTGATCTCCTCAGTGATAATGACGTTAGTGTTGCAGTGATACTGAGAAATGTCGTCAGTAGATGATACGATGTAAGTTTCCCGATTATCGCGACTTTCTGAAATATAAATACTCATAGTTACAATCACTTTGTCAACCGAGTTGTTTCCATTGAAAATGTTTCCAGTGAAACATTTAATAACACAGTTCAACAAGGTTTACCAGGTCTACAAGTATGAAATGCGGATTTTTTTAAAAATAAAACACATTAAACTCAAAAGAACAGTAAAAGTTTATTTATTCAAAGTATGCTCCATTAGAAGTTATACATTTTTCCCATCTTTCAGGCAATTTGTGAATACCTCGCCACTAGAACTCTTCCCCTTTCCCCGCAAACCATTCATCTAGCCATTTTTTCACAATTTCATATGAACAAAAGTGCTGTTCGGCAAGTGCGTGACCCATCGATGCGAACAAGTGGTAATCTGAAGGGGCCAAGTATGGTGAGTAAGCGGCATGGGGTAGCACTTCCCACTTGAGTGCCTCCAATCTGTTGCAAACTGCTTTTGCCTTATGTGATGGAGCGTTATCGTGAAGAAAGATTACCTTGTGCTGTCTTCTTTCGTATTCTGGTCGTTTTATGAGCAGCGAATGGTTCAATTCGATCAGTTGTTGTTGGTAGCGTTGGGTATTAACTGTTTCACCAGGTTTTAACAATCCATAATAGATCACACCCTTTTGGTCCCACCAAGTACAGAGCATTGTCTTTTTGCCAAAGCGATTCAGTCTTGCAGTTGATGTGGATGGTGAGCCTGGGTTCATCGATGATTTTTTGCGTTTGGGATTTTCATAATAAATCCATTTTTCATCGCCAGTAATGATACTATGCAAAAAAGACTTTCTTTTGAAGTGTTTTTGCGTTTTTCCATCTGCCTCTCATTCAATGCATGTGGAACCCATCTGCCGACTTTCTGGATCTTACCCATCTCTCGTAGGCGATTGGAAACAGCTTGTTGACTAACGCCTAACTGCTCTGCTAGTTGTTTTTTTGATTGACTATCGTCTTCTTGTAGCAATGTTTCCAATTTTGTATCTTCATATTTTTTTGGAGGTTTTCCATGTTCTTTGTCTGTAAGTCACCACTTTTGAAACGCCGATACCATCGTTCACACGTATCTTGCGATGGAGCATATTCACCATAAGCTTCTCGAAGCAGTCGGTATGATTCAGCAGCAGTTTTTTTCAAATGAAAACAAAACAGTAGTACTGTCCGCGAATGCTCTTTATTTGGCACAAAATTTGACATTTTTAACACAGTAAAAGAAAACTATATGATCACTTTTCAAATTATAACCTAAACGCATTTGACACTTAATGATAACTTAACAAAACGCCATATGTGTTGAAACTTTGAACTATACACTCTGTTTGCGCGGCAAGTTTAAAAAAAATCCGCATTTCATACTTGTAGACCTGGTAACTAACATGTATGAAAACATTATAGCATGATTTTTAGTTAACTCCAATAACCTGTTTCTAAATCTGAACTCAAAAATTTTCTGAGGTCACAATTTTTATTTATTCATGAAACAAATTTAAACATAATTATTTGAATGTCTTTTTTATTTTATACAGCAATCCAGTGTGCCACACTTTATCGAAAGCCTGGCTTACATCAAGGAACACCGCAGTGCAGATTTTTCGACTTTCAAATCTCCTTTCTATTTTATCAACGACACGGTGGACTTGGTCTATAGTCGAGTGGTTTTCTCGAAAACCGAATTGATGACTGGGTATCACTTCTTCCTCTAATGTGTGTTTTAGTCGTTTTAGTATTAGTTTTTCTAGGATTTTTGACAGGATAGGAAGTAATTCTTCAAAGTTGAATAACTATAAATCTGACAGTGCTACAAACTTTTTACTGACATTTTCGTTAATAGTAGGTTTTGTTTATCCTAAAGCATTTAATTTTACTCATGTTATAAAAAAAAAAAGTTCAAATTTGTTGCCTAGTGTAATTCATTTGCCTAGGACAGATACAGGGGTGAAGGTATAAGGCAGGGGTCGGCAACCTGCGGAACCGGAGCCGCATGCGGCTCTTTTAGAAAATTTTGTGGCTCCTTGAAAATTGGCAATTGGTTTTTATTTTAATATAATTATTTTTAAATTTGTAACTTTCTGCCTGTACTATATAGATTTTGTATTATTCAGGATATTTTACGGTGCAATTCACGCCCGGTAATTCCCCGAGTTACTGCATATTCCCTTTTAGAAGAAGTAATTTATTTCGAAAAAAATTATCTGTATTTGTGAATGATTTACGTGCAGAAACATTTTTACATTTTATTAATTTACAAAAACATAAGGACAATAACAACGTTATTATGCAATTTTTTTTGCACAAACTATTGTTAACATGCAAGAAGCTTTTGGAAAAAGATTTAAAGAGTTTAGAAAATATAAAACTACACTAGTTTTTTCGACAAAACCAAATGAAGCAGATATGCAGCAATTACATTTATCACCATTTCCATTGATTAATCAGGCACAATTTGAGCTTCAATTATTGGATTTGAAATTCAAAGATTTATGGAATAATATATTCTTAAAATTTAATTCTGAACTGGAAAGTTTAGAAAGAGAAAAGTGCATTTTATCTTCCCAGCATAAGTGGTCCGAAATTCACAATCTTTAAAAAGTAGGTAAAGTTGTTTTCGAGCTTGGAAAGTTCTTTTAAAATCGTTAAATTATTTAAAAAAATATGCTTTTGGACTACTGATAATTCGGATCCACATATTATTGTGAGCAAGTCTTTTCACATATGAAATTAATAAAGTGTCAGTTAAGAAGTAATCGTACTGACCTGAAACTAGAGTGCTGCCTTAAGTTAAAGATTACTGAATATTCAACAAATATTGAAGTCTTATTGAACACTATGCAAGAGCAATCATCCCATTAAAAAAATTATTATATGGTAATATACTGGCAAGTGTAATAGGTATCACAAACTAAATGTATAAGTAAATATTAATTTATTGTAATACTTGATTATTTTAACACAAATAAACAATTTTTATGTTTTTTCTTAAATATAGCATATATTTTTTTAGCGGCTCTTCCATGTTATTGTTTTTGTTTTCAATATAGATTTGGCTCTTTGTCACCGAAAGGTTGCCGACCTCTGGTATAAGGGATTCTCGGTCAAAACTACGAAACCATAAAAATACTTAAGATTTCTTCTTAATATAATAATCTTTAAGATCTACTGTTGATATGAGCATCAATTAAACTATCTTTACTGACCTGTGTTTTTGACAGCCATTGGTTGGTTTTCACATTTAATTTTTGTGAAATCAACAGAATACTCATCATCGTTCTGTTGTTCTTCGCTAAACATTTCTTCATACATTTTCTCTTGTTTAACATAAACAGTCTCTATGCTGTTGCATGTTGAATTGTTGGGTTCTTGATTTAAACTAACAAATTCATTTTTACAGATAGAATTATATAAAATATTTCCATGTACATCGTTAGATGTGCTCATAGACAAAACGTCATCGATGGTATCGGGTGGTTCAGTTTTTATATAGACCTCATTCATAAAAACACTATTATTACTGATATTATCATTTGTTAAATTTCTGTTAGTTTTTTGTTTTTCTTGTGATAGTTGAGTGACAAGTTTTAGAACTGTATTTTCAGAATCCATAGTAATATTGATAATAATTTTAATATTAATGTTAAAATCTTCAGCCTTTTGGTGGAAATATTACACCATTTTCATTTATATAGTATTTACACTGTTGAAAAATTATCTACTTTAGTTAACTAAATTTTCTAAGAATGTAACATGCCGTGTCGAATTACAATCCAGACCGTGCTGTAACCGTGAATCAAGGAGTTCAAGGGCTCAGTAATAGGGGAAACTTTTTAAGCGCCCTGACATCTTTGCGGAAGGTACGAGAATGATATTGTTTTGTTTTGCACAGTGGAGAAATACGTATTTTTTTGTTGTTTGTGTTTTATTTTTATGAATCATGATAATGAACTTACAAGGTGTAGCACTTAAAAAAATTAAAATGATTAGTAAGGGTAGCTGTTAATTATTCATTGTAAAACGAACAGTGATGGGCGCGTAGAATACATGATGTAGACTAATGTAGATTTTACGCGTAAACATGTCAAGTAGAATATGTCTTTGTTTACGTGTCGAATGTAGAATGTAAACTGTACATGCGCAGTACGTTTAAATGTAATATTTGAAATAATAGAATGGTAATAGTTTAAATAGTTTACTTTAATGTTTATGTTTATTTCAATTTTATGTAGTTCTAATTACATATATTGTTTCCAAAAATGTTATCTCACAAATCGTATGTTGTTATGGACAATATAAATTACTTGGTTTCTGGATGTATGAACTACTAAAGTAAAATTAAAATTAAAAGTTAGTAGTTCTTTAATCAGGAAGCTGTCAAAAATATTAAATTTGAGTTCTTTACTGGCTCTTCTGCTTAAAACTGGAGGTATTTTATTTTTTTACACGTTACATAACCTCATTTTTCATTATTCTACGCTAGATTCTACGTGTCTACACTGTCTACACTTCTCTACGCTGTCTACGGTAAATTTACACGTAGACGTAAAAAATTCAAGTTTACGCGTAGACGCCCATCTCTGAAAACGAAGAACATTTAACATGTAAACAAATGAGGACAACTTTCACATTACTTGTTTCGATTAGCAGTTTCGCAGCGATAATAACGCCGCCTTCGGCCATTGTTCAGTCCAATAATTACCTACAGGTTTGTTCGTTTGTGTTGCACCAGACTTGTCCAGGACAAGAGCAGCTGACGTCACTATATAAGATAGCATTGGTGGGGGAAGCTGTGGTGTAGTTCAGTGTAGGTTGGGCAACACAAACGAACACACCTTACAAGTATTCGTATAATCGGCACGGAGTGGATAATAAGATATTAAATGTAACATTTTGTAATTTTTGTTATATCAAGTTAACAGGGATAATATTTAAATACCAACGATGTATTTTATGCAAATTCTTTGCTGTTTGTGCCTGCAAAATGAAAAAAATTTACATAAATTTGCTGAAAGCAGTAATGTGTGCCTATCATATTATTTAAAAATGATAAGAACATTAGTTCCTGATACGGTAAGCAAATTCATAGTGACATATAAGTAATGGTAGCTCGCGCGAGTCCGTTGATAAACTCACTATTAAAAGTAAGATCATCCTCTTTAATCCTAGCTCATTCTCTGCCATCAGAGTCAAAATCATCAGCGTACCCCATTGTCCAATACTTCTTCCTTCCCACCACCACTCCTCCGTCTTGTCCCTTCCTCATTGTTTCCTCCAGGTCAGCTACGTATATGTTGAATAGTGTTGGGCTCAGCGGGCAGCCCGGCCTCACCCCCTTATTTATCAAAAACCTTGCTGACTCTTCTTCTCCCACCTTCACCTTAGTTTTGTATAAGAGATTGTTAGAACTATAGTATTGTGCCCTCCTTTGAACAGTTTGCCAGTTACAGTTTTTAATAAAAAAAATGTTTTTTCAGATTTTTAGAATATTGCAAAATGAAGGAATGATTTGTCCGAAATGCCTGATCGATTTAGAGTTAGTTTATTTGTTCAACAGACGATGCGTTAAAAACGGTAATTTATTTGTTGACTACATGTCGAAACTACACTCTGTCGGAGAAAATAAAGGAGACCTGAATATTTGTGTGGAGGTGTGTAAAGAACTTCAAAGAAATTATTTGGAAAATGATGATGATACTTTTACAATAGACTTGAAAAGGCTAGAAGGTTCAAGTCAAGCAAGTTATTCAGGTAAGGTAGCACTCAGATGTACAGGGTGATTTAAAAGTCTTTTTATTATGCAACACATTGAATATTTAGCTGCCCACGACTTAAAAGTTGTTTTCCTAAGTAATCCACTCCTTATAAAGACCCTGTCTACCACGTAGGAGGGCTACCACTGCACAATAAAACAGACTTTTAGCAAGAACAACTATAAGAAATTGTACTTTTATTGCATAGATTTGCAGAACAGGCATTTAGATATTTTCTTAGAAAATTTTCTTGTCACCAATGCATTGAAAAACTTATTTACAATGAAAACATAGACATAGTAAAAGTAACTAGAAGTATTTACATTTCAGAGAGCCGCGATACTCTGAGGACATGTATCATATCATCTACTGACGACATGTTCCAGTATAACTACAACACTAATATTATCATCACTGAGGAGATTGATATCAAGTCTGAATATGGAGATGACAGTGAATATGAGGAGATTGCATCAGAGCAAGATACAGGTCAGTCAAATACAGATCACATCATATTATTATATAATTAACAGAGGAGTCCGTATATTCTCGGTGAAACATATTTAATATAAGATTAATAAATAAATAAAGCACTCGGTAAGTTTCACAAATATAAGTTTAATGTTATTCTATACGCATTTTGGCAGTGACGCCATCTACAGGAGTTCAAATTACAAACTAAACTTATTTTTTAACAGATACATTCGGTGGGAACAAATATTAATGGTAGGGAATACAAGTGAAAACCATATTAGCAGATAAGGGATTTTTTTTTTTACCGATTTATTAGGGGCGAGTTGTAAACGTCAATCTGGTCATTAATTAAGGAAATTCCAGAGTTAATATTTTTGTGAATTTCTCGGTATTCTAGAAGGTTCAATTTAAGACTTTATTGTCAATGTGTAAGATTTTAAAGTCATTAACGGAAAGGTTATGATTATTGGTGATCATATGTTCTGTAATGTTGGACTGTTCTACTTTTTAATTTTGGATGGCTTTCAAATGTTTACTAAATCTTGTAGCAAATTTTCGACCAGTTTGGCCTATATTTATTATTATTAATATTAAGATAAGAGCAGAAGCCAAGGGCATGTTATGCTCAGTATACATGGCATATTATATACTTAAAAACTACTTAAATATTATTTTACAATCTAAACAAATATTTTAAGAAAAACAGTAAACTCAAAATTACAATAAAATTAAAATTATAATTATTATTATACCTAGATCTAACACAATACAAATTATTCAAAACTCAAGAAAAAAGGTAGCTTATCCCCTAGCTTTGAATGTGTTTATGGTTGGGGCAGACACAACTTCTTCTGGGAGAGAGTTCCACAAGTCAAAGACACGATTGGTTACGAAGAACTGCCTCGGCTGTCGTTTGTACTTCTCGTGCTTCAAATTGAGATGGTGACCGCGCAGTCTGTCGTCAGTATTGAGTTGGAACAGAGGTGACATACTGGTAGAAAACTTGTTTGTTGTAATCCTGTACATCTGGATTAAATCTCCACGTTTTCTGCGATCTACCAGAGGCTGAATGTTCAGGATTTTTAGGCGCTCTTCATATGCCATAAGTACAGTGACTGTATAAAGACAGTGTGGCCATATGAACAGTAGCCGCCATGTTTATTCCAGATTTGTATTGGGTTATATGGAATAAATGTTAATATATCCTAATATATTATAATATTTATTGTTAAGAAAAAAACATGTATATGATTCAACATTTATTAAGATAAATATTAAAATTGCCTACCGATGAAGGTATTTTTTTGAAATGTTTGCAACTTAAAAAGAAAACAAATGAAAAAAATTCTTAAAAAAGGACATGAAAGGAAATAAAAGAGATATGTTTTTATTATTTTATAATTTTATTTGAGGACCTATAAAAACTAAAACATTCTTTTTATAAAAACGGGTGTTACATTTTAATTTGAATATTTTAAATTTAAGAAAACAAGTTCAAACAGGACATTAGAATTATAATAAAAAGATAGGGAAAAAATGATGATAGGTACTATAAAAATTAGAGAACCCAACATTTCTCTAATATTTGGGAAAACGCATGTTTATATATATATATATAAAAAAAAAATAGGATATTTTCATATTAAAAAAGAATAAGCAGAACATGTTATATACCCTGAGTTCAAAAAGAAATTACATAAGAGTTGGCTATGGAAAAATAAAATAATGTATACTACAAGCTTTATGTAACAATAAATAACTTATGACAACAAGAGTGATTTAATTAATTCAGACAGTAAATTAATTCTAAAGCTTTCTGTTGACATTACTTTTATTTTTCATAGCCAACCCTTATGCAATTTATTTTTGAACTCATGGTATAAATGATATATTAATAAAGAAAACTGATGTATATATTATCAATTATGCATTTATTTAACTAAAATTATGGTCAGGTGAAAAATAAAAACAAATCAACATGGAATAACATTAAAATTAATGAAAGTAAATACTTCTTATAATTGTGAAGCCATCCATTGATTTACTGGCATAATGTTTTTTATGTGCATTTAGCCTTTTTTTCCCAGCAATTTTAAACCTAAACATAACAAAACGTTTCATTATTTTTAATTTTAATTTGTGACAATTTAAAATATGTGCACAGTTTACATTATCTACATTACTCATTACTCATCACAAACACAACAATATTCACTATTAAACGTCTAAATATACGTATATTATTTGAAAATATCACTTAAATCTGTTGAAACACAAGCTAAACACATGTAAACCATATATAATCTGTAACGAAGTTGGAAGAAATATGGCGGACTTCAGCTCGACCAATAGAAAATGAGACCATCGTATGGCCACATTGTCTTTATACAGTCACTGTAGCCATAAAATGGGGACTCTTTGGCAATCTGGTTGCGCGCCTCTGAACCTCTTCCAGGAGCTGAACATCCCTTTGTAAGTAAGACGACCAAACTACAAATGCAAATGTAGGATAGATAGATTCTGCGAAATAGTGTGGGGGTTAGGTGGGAGAAGGATTTGAATATCAATGTTGTTGGCCTATTTTACAACTGTTATTACGTGAGGTGACCAGTCAAGAGTAGTTGTTACAGTTAGGCCGAGATCGACTACACAATCGACGTGCTGAATAGCGTGTCCGGCGATGCAATATGTATGCCTTGGATTTGTGGTACCTAGGTGCAGTATATTGCATTTGGAGGTGTTTAGTGGCAAGAGCCACCTATTAGACCATTCATAAATCTTACTGATAGCAGCTTGTATGTGCGCTTGATTTTTAGATTTGTTATATAGTTTGAAATCATTGGCAAACATCTGATGCTCGGATACAAGATGGGCTACCAGATCAGAGACGAATAGTAAAAATAGGATTGGGCCGGTCACACTGCCCTGGGGTACGCCGCTGGTAACAGGATAGCATCTCGAAAAGAATTTACTTATACGGACTTTAAAGTTTCTGTAGGAGAGGTAGGCGGTGATCCACTGTAGTAATTTTCCGCGAATGTCATATTGGTCCAACTTATTAAATAACCTTTGGAAAGCTACTCTGTCAAAAGCCTTGGAGAAATCAAAGTAAAAGACATCTACGGGTTCTGAGTTGTCCAAATGTTATGACCAGTAGTTTGTTGCAAGAAGCATATTTGATAAAACTGATCGTCCAGGAATGAATGAATATTGTTGAACAATCTTGACACGATTCTTGATAAACTCCACTTTTATTGTGTAAATCAGTTTTATCTAGTTTATTATTAACGAGTAAATTTTTAATTGTATATTTATTATAAAAGGCTGGAGTTATATTTGATTTCTTTAATTTTGATCCTATTTTGAAACTAACCTGGCCGTGAACGGGTATTTTTTGTAAATTTTTGTATCTGGTATACCTGGGGGTATAAGGATATCATACTCACTGTATAAAAAGCTGGTATCGTTATGTTGATGATATTATTTGTCAACAAAATGTTTTTCCCAACTTGCTCACACGTCGCGTTTCCGTGAAATATCGTATTCCCTTTATCTTGGTACGTCCTGTGTAAAATCACATACAAAAAAGTTCATATAAGAAATAAACTATATTTCAATCATTAATCTTTTGTTTCATTAACCAATGAAATTTTGTTTGCAGCTAGTGAAACATCTTCCAGTGAAACAGATGAGAGTCCAGATGAATCAGTATCATTGAACAAGTTTAAACAATCCACAGTATCATCATCGGAGACATTTGAAAGAACTACTTCCCTCCCTAAACAGAAACGAGTACATTCTGAACAGTTATTTGCATGTGAGCAATGTAACAAAACATTTACACGATTATCATATCTTAATAGGCACAAACAAATGCATTCTGGCGGGAAACCATTCAAATGTAAAGAATGTAATAAGGAATTTTCACACATGAGAAATTTCAATGTTCACAAACGTATGCATTCTGGTGAGAAACCATTCAAATGTAATCAATGTAATAAGGCATTTTCACAACTAGGACATCTAAATGTTCACAAACGAATTCATTCTGGCGAGAAACCATTCAAATGTGATCAATGTAAGAAGGCATTTTCACACATGGGAAATCTCAATGTTCACAAACGAATTCATTCTGGCGAGAAACCATTCAAATGTAAAGAATGTAATAAGGCATTTTTACAAATGGGAAATCTCAATGTTCACAAACGAATACATTCTGGCGAGAAACCATTCAAATGTAAAGAATGTAATAAGGCATTTTTACAAATGGGAAATCTCAATGTTCACAAACGAATACATTCTGGCGAGAAACCATTCAAATGTAAAGAATGTAATAAGGCATTTTCACAAAAGGGATATCTCAATGTTCACAGACAAATGCATTATGGCGAGAAACCATTCAAATGTAATCAATGTAATAAGGCATTTTCATACATGGGAAATCTCAATGTTCACAAACGAATTCATTCTGGCGAGAAACCATTCAAATGTGATCAATGTAATAAGTCATTTTCACGACTAGGATATCTCAATGTTCACAAACGAATTCATTCTGGCGAGAAACCATTCAAATGTAAAGAATGTAATAAGGCATTTTCACAACTAGGACATCTCAATGTTCACAAACGAATTCATTCTGGCGAGAAACCATTCAAATGTAATCAATGTAATAAGGCATTTTCACACAGGGGAAATCTCAATAATCACAAACGTAATCATTCTGGCGAGAAACCATTCAAATGTAATCAATGTAATAAGGCATTTTCACGACTAGAATATCTCAATGTTCACAAACGAAGTCATTCTGGCGAGAATCCATTCAAATGTAATCAATGTAATAAGACATTTTCAAACAGGGGAAATCTCAATAATCACAAACGAATTCATTCTGGCGAGAAACCATTCAAATGTAATCAATGTAATAAGGCATTTTCATACATGGGAAATCTCAAAGTTCACAAACGAATTCATTCTGGCGAGAATCCATTCAAATGTAATCAATGTAATAAGACATTTTCAAACAGGGGAAATCTCAATAATCACAAACGAATTCATTCTGGCGAGAAACCATTCAAATGTAATGAATGTAATAAGGCATTTTCATACATGGGAAATCTCAAAGTTCACAAACGAATTCATTCTGGCGAGAAACCATTCAAATGTAATCAATGTAATAAGGCATTTTCATACATGGGAAATCTCAAAGTTCACAAACGAATTCATTCTGGCGAGAAACCATTCAAATGTAATCAATGTAAGAAGGCATTTTCACACATGGGAACTCTCAATGTTCACAAACGAATTCATTCTGGCGAGAAACCATTCAAATGTAATCAATGTAATAAGGAATTTTCACAACTAGGACATCTCAATGTTCACAAACGAATGCATTCTGGCGAGAAACCATTCAAATGTAATCAATGTAATAAGGCATTTTCACAACTAGGATATCTCAATGTTCACAAACGAATTCATTCTGGCGAAAAACCATTCAAATGTAATCAATGTAATAAAGCATTTTCACAACTAGGATATCTCAATGTTCACAAACGAATTCATTCTGTCGAGAAACCATTCAAATGTGATCAATGTAATAAGACATTTTCGCAAAAAGGACATCTTTATGTTCACAAACGAATTCATTCTGGCGAGAAACCATTCAAAGGTAATTAATATAATAAGGCATTTTCACAACTAGGGTATGTCATTCTTTTTTTGGATCGTCTTTTCTAATCGCCTTTTTTTCTAATTGCTCTATTGATGATAGTATATGTTTGTTCAGTTTTGTAAACTTTTTGTATTCTGATGATGGCCTCATGAGCCAAAATACGTATTAATAAAATATTTTGAAACATTATTTTATCTCTTATTTCGAGTTCTATTTTTTTCAATATGTTCTAACAAGAGCCTACAACTGAATCTATTAATTTATTTCATTATATAATTCTTTATTTCCCCTAGACCTTGCGGCGTTTAGGGTTTTAGCTACTACATTAGAATAGAAACAATCATAATAATAATAATAATACAATTTATGAATTTGTTTCTGTTTCATTCTTCCTCCGGTGTCCCTCTCTTTCTTCCTATTCTCTTTTTGGCTTCCGTCTCCGGGCTCCTTTCTTCTTTTTCGCTTCTCTTCCCTCTATTCTTTTCTTCTCCTTTGCCTCTCTCTTCCTTCCTGTTCTCAGTTTTGCCTTACCTCTCCTTGCTTCTTTCTTCGAATACACTCGCCCATGTTTCTCCCTTTCCTTCTTCACTCAGCAGCTCCTATAACTGTTCTTCCCATTTTATCATCTTTCCACACCTTTTTGTTAAATGTTCTAAGGATTCAAAAGGCCCATCTAAAGGTTACTATAAGAATTCTGAGGCACTTCCGGTTTCACCGGAAATGATGTCAACTTTTGATCTAGCATAGGGAATCGATAATTTTATATTTTTTTGCTAAAAGTACATTAAATTAGCTTTACAATGACACCAAAAAATCATATTTTTATGTTAACCATTTCAAAATGACAACCATTTATTTACAAAATAATAATCAACATAAGTTTTACAAAGTTCAACGTAGCAAGCTTTGAAAACAATAAAAAAGGAAACAAAATATCTCTAAAATAAACTATTTGGCTATTTAGAAGAAAAAAAATATTACTTTTTACAATTATTTTACAAAAACTCTTGTTATTTATAAAACATTTAATAGAAAAATTAAAATTTAAGTTAAGCATGTTATTTCATATAATAACTAGTTATAACAGTCTATACAATAGCCTATACAAGAAAATTTTTAGCGGGTTTTAGCAACAGATTTTTTTTGAAAAATATTAAGAAAAAAATCTGTTCCCAGGGATGGGCCACGTGGAGGCACCCGCAGGACACAATATTGCAAAATTAAGTAATTAAAGTGGGTTCCTAACGACTAGGTGACTCATAAGGGCAGAAATAGCTATTTGCTCGCTTTCAAATATACAGGCTCTTGAAATGGGCTTACCCCCCCCCACACCCCTTACCGACCCAACCCAACTATCACTCAAAATACACATTTTTAGGGACGTTCACAGAGACATTTCTTTCATGTAACTAAATGTGAGGGTAAAAAATAACTCATGAGCCGGCATAAAAAAAAATATATGTATATTCATGACCCCCCCCCCCATAAAAATAAAATTTGATCCTGAGTTGTCCATAAGAAAGAAAATTGGTTCCAAGCAACCCAAAAGAAAACACTTGTGTCGAACCCTCAATAAGAAACAAAAATGGTTGTGGTGCACAACTAATAAAATTGTCTTAATACGAATCGAGACACTTAAATCGTATATTAGCATTAAACTAAAATTGTTATGATTATGTTTGCAATATTTTGCCCCCCAACCCCATCTGAAAAAAAGCAAAACAAAACAAGCAAAAATAATAAAATATAAAAACAACAATAACAAAAATGCAGTAAAACAGAAAAAATGGCAATAGAATACAAACACAAAAAATGGCAATAAAACACAAAAGACTGCAATAAAACAGCAGTAGCAGCAATCAGCAACATCTGCAATTCATACAAAATAAGCAATACAAGTGAAGCATACATATAAATGGGGCAATGCATATAAATGGGGGCAAAACATACAGAAATGTGAGAAATACACATAAAATTGGGGATAGAATACAAACACAAAAAATTGCAATAAAACAGCAATAGCAGCAATCAGCAACATCTGCAATACATACAACATAAGCAATACAAGTGAAGCATACATATAAATGGGGCAATGCATATAAACGGGGGCAAAACATACAGAAATGTGAGAAATACACATAAAATTGGGGGCAATACACAAAATTGGGGGCAATACAAACAAAATTGGGGGCAATACACACAAAACGGGGGCAATGCATACAAAACGGGGGCAATGCATACAAGGCGGGGGCAATGCATACAAGGCGGGGGCAATGCATACAAGGCGGGGGCAATGCATACAAGGCGGGGGCAATGCATACAAGGCGGGGGCAATGCATACAAGGCGGGGGCAATGCATACAAGGCGGGGGCAATGCATACAAAATTTGGGGCAATATACATAAAATCTGGGGGCAATACACATAAAATTGAGGGCAATACACAAAATTAGGGGCAATACACATAAAATTGGGGGCAATACACACAAAATTGGGGGCAATACATACAAAATAAGCATATTAAACATGAAAACGGATACCTGAAAACCTGGAGAATACTGGTATACGAAGTGTAATCTGAAACAGACAACATGAAAGTAAACAACAAGAAAACGTGAAAACATTTTTATAAAACGAAACTTAAAACCATAAGTATACAAACTCTGGGCGATTTGTAGATAACAGGCATTTGAGCTGGGTCTCGCCGTCAAGATATCTAGCAGCCGATAAGCACAGGCTCAGCCATCACTGCAAATTAGCACCCCAAGTTCTGAAACATTTAGATTAGTCTTATATCTAAGGGAGGGTGCTACTCAGGTGGCAAGATGTTTAGAGGAAAAACCTCACTTTAGGTCAAAGGGAGAGCTCAGTTTTATTGATAAAGCGTTAAGAGACGATCTTAACGCCTGGAGGAGAGCTCTGTTTTTAAATTGAGGAGTTAATAAGAAAACAATCTCTTAAACCTAGCTGGGGACTAAAATCACTTAAGATTATTAATTTACTACCTTTTTACCATTGAAATAACCAAATTCTGAACCTTCACTGTTGGGGGATAACCAAATTCTGGACCTTCACTGTTGGGGGATAACCAAATTCTGGACCTTCACTGTTGGGGGATAACCAAATTCTGGACCTTCACTGTTGGGAGATAACCAAATTCTGGACCTTCACTCTTGGGGAATAACCAAATTCTGGACCTTCACTGTTAGGGGATAACCAAATTCTGGACCTTCACTGTTGGGGGATAACCAAATTCTGCACCTTCACTGTTGGGGGATAACCAAATTCTGGACCTTCTCTGGGGAAGAATTACCCACTTCTGAAACTTACTTCAATTTTCTGTATTTAAAACAAAATTATATGCTATTTAATTTAAAATTATTAGAAACTCATTTCAACAATCTCTACTTTCTTCTTAAGGCCTCTTAGTGCATTTCGAACAGATTCAAAGTTAAAAAAGCAGATTTTTATAAATCTAATCTTAAAATTTTGAAAACTTATTTCAAATTTTCTGTATTTAAACCAAAATTATATGCCAATTTATTTTAAATTATCAGAAACTTCTTTTCAGCAAAATCTTTCTTCTTAAGGCCTCTTGCTGCATATCGTGTAGAATCAAAATAAAGAAAGCAGATTTTTATAAATCTAATCTTAAAATTTTGAAAAGTTATTTCAAATTTTCTGTATTTAAACCAAAATTATATGCTAATTTATTTTAAATTATCAGAAACTTCTTTCCAGCATTCTTTCTTCTTAAGGCCTCTTGCTGCATATCGAGTAGAATCAAAATAAAAAAGCAGATTTTTATATATCTAATCTTAAAATTTTGAAAACTTATTTAAAATTTTCTGTATTTAAACCAAAATTATATGCTAATTTATTTTAAATTATCAGAAACTTCTTTTCAGAAAATTATTTCTTCTTAAGGCCTCTTGCTGCATATCGAATAGAATCAAAATAAAAAAGCAGATTTTTAAATCGATTTTTTTATAAAAAAATTTCAAACTTATTTAATATTTGCTATACTTAAAATAAAATTATAGGTTTTCATCGAGTACATGTATAAGTTTCTAGACCTCTGATACTATATTAAAGTCACATGGTTTGCATGACGTTTCTACCGCTTTTATTTCTGAATACACTCAAAACACAAACTTTTCTAAAATTTCTTATATTTAAATTGGTGACGTATAGGGTATACTAGGTTCTCAATTTCTAGACCTCCGGCACAATAAAGTCACATGGGTAACGTGACGTTTCGATCATATAAAACTAATTTTATTAGAAGTATCTATATTATTTAAAATAATTATGGGTTCTTATCACCTAAGTGGCGAACAGGGCATAGTAAACCGGCACTATAAAGTCACAGGGCTAGTCACATTTCGATTATTTAAAAAAAAATAATTAAATAATCGGTTTCTTTTTTAAATAATGAATAGGGCAAAATAGGTTCTCAATTTCTAGACCACCTGTACTTTAATAAAGTTACATGGGTAGCGTGACAATTGCTGTATGAAAAAGTATTTAAAATTAATCGAGATTGACTCGAATCTCATGATTGTATATCGAAAAATTAAATGAATATCATGAGACTGAAAATTTGTATGAAATATAATTATTGGTTCCAATCACTTAAGTGGGAAATAGGGTTGAGTATGTTCTCTGTATTTATATAAAAATCACATGGGCTGTGTGACTTTTCGTTTTACTAATATATAAACAGGTTTAATTAATGGAAAGTGAGTCGACACTTGAAATGACTGCATATCGAAAAACCAAAAGTGGATTCCAGCCTTTCAACTTGGTTTTAGGCTACGTTGGTAATTATCTTACCATTGAGTTATAAATTGAGGTTTTATTTATTATTATTATTATTTTTTTTTTTTTGAAAAAAACTAAAATTATTTTTGGAAATTTTTTTGAAATATTATTTTTGAAGAACTAAGTTTACTAAATTTAAATCTGAAAAATGACTGGTTTTATCCCTATAGAATAAATTTTAAGTATTAGTTTATACTGAGTCGACCCCTAAGCTGATCTTTGATTAATAAAAATTATTTTCGAAAAATATTTTTGAAAAAAAAAATATTATTAATTATGATTTTGATGACTTTATGAGATTTTGACAAAATTAAAACAAAAACTAAGAGAAAAATATTTTTTAGAAGAATTTTGAAAACGTTTTAAAAACAAAAAACAAATGCTAAATTATTTCGGTAAAAAAATTTCAAAATAATGATATTACCTCGAACATTGTGAATTTTTTTATTTAAAAACAAAATAACTGGACTTATTAACTCTATGCCGGTTTTTCATAGTTATTAATCGACCCCAGAGCTGATCATACAATTTCTCAAATATTACTGAAATATTAAAAAAGTAAAAAAATTTAAAAATAACGAAAAAAAATTGGGATTTTTTTGAGAACAAATTAAAAAAAATAATAATAGTTAAAATTAACTGGTCATATATATAGTAATTTTTAAGTATTACTCTACTACTATTAAGACTACTTTTAAAATACAAATTTTGAAAAATAATTTAATACTGGTTATATCTCTATATAATCATTTTTAAATATTAATTGATGATGCGTCAACCCCTCTGCTGACTGCATAAATCTTAAACATTATTAAAATAATAACAAAATAAAAAATAGAAAAAAAAACTATTTTAAAAACAAATTTTGAAAAATAATGTTATAACTCAAAATGACTGGTCAAATCTCCGTATAGTAATATTTAAGTATTACTCGACACTGCGTCAACCCCTCTGTTGACTACACACTCTTAAATATAATTTAAATATTTTTTAAAATAATGTAAAAAAAAATGTTAAATAATATCGAATTAAAAAAATGAAAAAAGGAATTGAAAAATTGAAAAATAATTTAAAAAGAAATATTGATTATTAAAATTTTAAAAATGCTATTTTTAAAAAACTATTTTAAAAATAATGTTCATTCTTGAAAATACTAAAAATGTCTATATTTTATTTAAATAAGTCTGCCGAGTCGGCTCTTAGTCGATCTGCGTAATATCAGAATAAAAATTCAATGGTCTGAATTTAAACCATTTTGCTATGCTCTGTAGCCAAATCAAAACCACGAAACCACACAACTAAAAAATAAGTTAATATTAACAAAAAAATTGATTAATAAAAATAATATTAATAATAATAAATAAGAGCTATTAGCGCATATACTAACAGCCATTATAATACTTCTAATGGCAATAAAAAAAAAAAAACTCTAAAATACGTTTTAAAAATGGTTAAAACTAATTTTAATTTACGTGGGCTTTAGGGTTAGCCAGTTAGTGCTATATCAAAGGATATAACATTGAAATGTCCTCTTTTTGAAAGAGGACACCAAAAAATCCCCCAAAGGATTATAGTCTTACACACAAAATCACAATAAACAAATAAAGGTATTTATTATTAATTAATTTAAAAAACATCTTTCTGGTCGGAATATGTTTGACTTAACCTAAAATTTTCCATTCATTTCAAGCGCTAAATAGCCTCATCCAGAAGTACCTAAAGGCAACACCTATCCCTAGGTTTGCCAACCAATTTGGTTAGGCTCCCCTTGGGGGTCCCAGGATTACCAAAAAGTCAACCGGGATCACCGGCAAAATATATTCATATTGGCGAAATTATCAAAAAAGGATAATTTATGTTGTTTAACGTCATCCAGCCTCTTCCATACCAAAGGATATGGCCTTGTCAGCCTTCGGTCAGACGGAAGGGCGCCGGGAACCGAGGGCGCAAATAATTTTGTACGAAGGGAATAAAAAAAAAATAATTAAATTTCAACCAATTTTCTTCAATCATCAACTTAAAAATAAATCGCTTGACCTACGGATGAATTTCCAATGAATCCATCCAAGTCAAACGTTGGAAACACTCCACCACATAATTCAAGGATCTTAAGAAAATCTCCCATGTATCCTAAAAATACAGGATCAACGATAATCCTCCCCTTGGAAAATTCATACAGTCCATCCTGCCTTAGTGAGAGGCCAAACGTTTCCCAGCTATGGAGAACGGACTTCCCAAACACTCTGAAGAGGGACGTAGGGTACCCTAGGTCCAGCCAGTAACTTCTGGAGAGTACACCAGTGGACCCATGACCCTGAGACCCAAATACAAATACAAAAAAATATTTAATGTTCGCAAGATGTCTTATATTTTTTTGAGCAAAATTTTGATAAAATTTATAAAGGTCAACCAGCGTTAGGCTACTATCGCCAGGTATAAGTTCAAATTGACAAACATTTTACAATTACATATTCTTTGACCAGAAAATTTTTATTTTAATTAATTAATTTTATTTTAAACGTTATGTTCCAATTTTGAGAACAATATAGGATTGTTCTGAAGTATTGTCCGGGGTTTGAGCCCTGTTTTGTGCTGTGTAAGCAAATGTGTAACCACGTACTACAATTTGTAAAAGATAAAAATATTAATAAAACCAAAAAATGATTTGAAATCCACGAGTTGACAATTTTGCCAATTTTCCAAAACGCGCCATTTCGGATTTGATCCAAATTTGAACCCAATGGACTACAAATACAGCAGAACTAAATGGAGCCGATTTTGGACTCTAAACTTACATGGGACAGCACAGTAAAAAAAATTGAACTCTGAATTTTGAAAACTAAATATTGAAAAATAAATTGGGAAAAATTGGATGTTTATTTTATTTAAAAAAATTGCCATTTGAAGTATTTTTAGCAATAATTTATCAATGCCTAAGTGACGTATTGATTATAAAATATTTCTTATTTTCTAGACCTCCGGTACTATGTCAAAATCACGTGAAATTGACATTTTGTCCGTTTAAATGTTTTAAATTTATTTTTGTAAGTTTTGCTAACGCTGAGTCAGCCCCTTTGTTGACTGCAGAGTATCAAATTTGGAATACGAAAATTCGAAAGTTTTTTACCACAGCTCGTAATTTTTAATACTAAAAATTATTTAAAAAAAAAACTAAAATTGTTAAGAAAATTTTAAAAAGGTTGGAATAATATATATATATATATATATATATATATATATATATTTTGAAAATAGTATATCTGACTAAAATTTTAAAATAATATATCGTGACTTAATTTTGAAAACTATTTTTGGAAAATTCATTTAAAAATTTAAATCTTACCAGCTATTATCTGTTTTTAAACAGTATTTTCTCAGCATCGGAAAATCAAAATTTTGATAATTACTGAATAAGAACCTGAAATTTTGTGCCCCGTAGGCAATTAAATTACTACGAAGCTCGACAGCTCTTTGAAATATTTTTCAAAAACTAATATTTGAAAAACTTATTGTTGCCAAAAAATTAAATCTTTTTTTGAAAAACAAATATTGAAAAGTACAATTTAAAAACTAAAACTGAAAACCGGTTTGTTAACAGTTTGTTTTACACAGTCATTTTTCAGTATTATACAATGCTGAGTCAACCCCAGAGCTGATAAACAGCAATCCATACTCCACGGCATTCCGTGGAGTTTGGATTTTGAAAGAACTATTTTTGAACACCAAACTTTGGAAATGAAACGTTCTAAATCGAGAAAAAACAACAATTTGAAAAAAATAAACTAATTTGAAAAAAATAAACTAATTGGAAATATATTGGAAAAATCTATTTTTGATAACTTATTTTTAAAAACCAAATTTTGGAAGACTAATTTTAAAATATATAATTTAAAACTATCCCTATTTAAGCAGTCATTTTTAGGTATCCCCCACAGCTGAGTCAACCCCTGAAAGGATTACACAGTATCGGAAAATGAACGCTGAGTAGTCCGGGAATTGAACCCGAGTCCCTCTGCTTCATAGGTAATCAACTCGCATTAGAGATTTTTAAAATTATTTGAAAAAAAAAAATACATAATTTAGTAAATCTAATTTGGTTGAACAACTCATTTGGTAAAAAATAAATATATTTTTGAAAACAAATTTTTGAGAACATAGTAAACTACATATTTTAGAAAATGTATTTTGAGAACCGATTTTGAAAACTCTCTTCCTGAAAATGAATTATGAAAAAAATATTTTGAAAATTTATTTTAGAATATTTTCGAAAAAAGTAATTTTGAATTTAGTATTTTTGAAAGCCTATTAGGGAGCATATTTTTAAAAAGATAATTTTTAAATAAACTATTCTGAAAAGCTGTTGATGAAAACTTCTTTTTAAAATCTACTTTTAATACAACTTTACCTGAAATCTAATTTTGAAAACAAGAATTACCTACTAGTCAAAAAATATATTTAAACTATTTTGAAAAAATACGTAAATAACGTTTTTAAAACCAAGATTGAAGAAAAACTATTTTTTTTTGTTTGTTTGTTGGCTTTAGCAACTTAAGCTAACTAGCCAAAAAAACTATTTTTAAAATCAAAAATTAAACGATTTAAAAAACCTGCTTTTTAATTATTTTCTCCTGAAATCAACTCCTGAAGTATCCTAAACAAAAAACAGAATTAGCACAAAATATATCATAAAAACTAAACTTAAAACTAATTTTCAAATAACTTAAAAATTAAAATTTCAAGCACCTGTTGAACAGGATTTAAATTTTACCAACACAAACCAATTTATTTACTAGAAGTTGCATTTTGCAAAATCCAATAAAGAAAACTGGTCCCCAACATGTCGGATTTAAAGCACCTACAGACATGTCCCATTATCGGACCAAAAGTAGCCCAATAATATGAACAAATCTTGTAGGATTTATAAGGTTGGTAACACTACATCTGGTTATGAGTAAAAAATTCGTTCACTCGAAAAAAATACCCACTTCCAAAGAGCATTACCGGGTATTAGCACCCACATGAAATTCGACCAATATGTAAAATAACATGTGGCTGTAATACCCAAGAAAAATTGTTTTAATTTAAAAATCTGGAAGTCTTGATTTGTTGGAAACTGCTTCTGTTGAATCTCGAGAAGACGCAACCATACCTAATTGCCTCTCCTGCGAGTGTTAGTAGGTCGAGCTGAAAGAGGAGGTGATATTTCCTAACGGCGAACGTAATTCTTTCCGGGGAAGGCGTAAGGAAAAAGCGAGTTACCCCCCACCCACCAAAAACCCAAACGTGGAAAGAAATAACGTTCAACCGTATTGTATTCACACAACAGAGCTGGTTCCTCCACGTCTATAGAAGAGTCCGTGGAGGGCTCCATTGTAAGCCATCGCCGCCCGATCCGATGCACATGGAAAGGGCTTGGGCTCCACCGGAGGAATCGCGAGGGCAACGAACAACCTAGAGGAAAGAGGATGCTTGCCCAGAACAAACTTGTGCCCGCATTAAAGGGAATCCGAGTTTGCACAAGTATCAAGGTAACCTGAAATGTTTACTTCTGACCTCAGGAATTTTAAACTAATATTAAAACAACAAAAAATAGCGTGAGTGTTCAAAACAACTCACTAAAAGAAAAAAATAGTGAAGTTTGAACTTCAAGAGTTAAATTTTTTGAAGGCTCGTTCCTTCACTCGGTCGATCAGTTTATTTATCGAAAGATTCTTTACCGACCGGCTTCCAAAAGTTAACTTTTACTGAATTTATTGTTTTACGAGCGCTACCCATCCGTTGGGTAGTTGGCCCCGTGATCAGGCGGTGTCAAACATCCCTTACCCTTGGCTATGCCTTGGGGGGAAACATCAGATCGTCCTGACCAGTAAAAAGACTCTACCAAATAAACAAAACTCATTCGTGACATCTTCGGTCACCTTCAGTCAACTAGTATCTCTCGTCTCCCTCGGCTAGGCCGTTAAGGTAGGGAAAAACTCGGAAGAGACTTGGTCAACCGGCGCCTACAATCCCTGAGACAGAAATAAACCATGTGTATCATGAAAAGCGCAGTGTGTTTAGTGTTGTGCGTGTTTTGGTAAGATTTAACTAACAACTGAATAACCAAAAAGTTACCAGTTGTTAGAACTCACCAGTACTCTGAATTATCTGTCAAAATCAACTAGAATCTTTCTAGATAAAAGTCCAAATCTAAATCGACCCTAGTTAATAACAACAGACGCATCAAAGGGGGTGTAGTACCTGTAGTTTATTTTTTGCAAAACCCAACAGAAACATACGCAGATGATCTGTGAGTTCCACAAGAAATAAACACACTTTCACACAAAGGTACCATGTGTGGAAGGATATTTAATTGGTCTACAAGCAAACCTTGCAGCATACAAAACAGACACACGATTGTTAGTTTGAGTTATCCATCTCTAACATACCTTTACTTCGGCTGATGTACAATTTGATAAACTTTTTTAGGGTGACAAAGAAACAAATTCACCCTAAAAATGATTACAGACTGTACAGACAGAATCAACTTGGATATAAGAGGCTTTTGATATTTGATAAAAGTATTACTTTCCCCCCGTTTCTGACGGAGGAAAAATATTTCAACATAAAATTTATTTACCTACCTAAACTAAAATTTCTTTATATTTCTTTCATTTTGTGTTAAATTTTCTTTGTTAAACATGCATTACTTTACTTTTTTCAATCAAAAAATCAAAAATCATGCATTTTATCAATGAAAAATCTTTTATTTCTTTCTTAATCATTGTTGTTTTGCAAATTTGTAGGTCCTAAGCGACCTGTGTGTGGTACAAGGGGGTAGTTTTAAGGGTCAGCACTAGCTAGCCCCCCAAAACAATAAATACGCCCCCAAAGTACGCGTGTGCTTGTACCTAAGTACTGTTTGTGTTTGTGTTACCAGGGACGTGCCCTAGATGGCAGCACTAGCTAACCAAACAGGGCACAAATTGGCTGTCCTCATGGTAAGCGTGTGTGATTTTATTTTTTAATATTTCCATGCACATTTTTATATGTATGTGTATTTGTCTGTGTGTACGAGTGTGTGTTACTCGGAGTATGCCCTAAGGGGTAGCACTAGCTTCCCCCCCAAGACAATTAAAGACCACTCCGAAGTAAGCGTGTGGGAATTTAATTTTGCTTTAGTTGGGGTGTGTTTTAAGCGGTAGCTTTAAGCTTCCCACCCAAGACACGTTACAGGCTACTCCAAGGAAAAGCGAAATCCAAATTTAAAAACTCAAAAATATTTAAAAAAATTTTAATTGATTTTAATTTTAATACAAAAATGAATTATCTTAAAAGTGTGTCTATAAATTTGAGAATAAAAGAGTCTCTACAAGTTCTATAGGAGAATCTAAAAATTGAAATCTAAATTTAACTAAATTTGACTAATTAAAAATTAAAGAAAAAAAAAGTTAAAGATACTACTCAAAAAAATTATCTCAAAACATTGACTAAAAAATGTACTCAAAAATCGGTCTAAAAAACTTATTCTAAAATATTGACTTAAAAGTTTAACTATTTAAATTTTCTAACACATAAGAAAACAATTTAAAAAATTTGTGTGTGTGTGTGTATGCGTATATATTAAAAAGATACAAAAAATATTTCTCTTAAAAAAACTGATTCTAAAATATTGACTTTAGGTCAATAAAGTCAATATTTTACGTGATGACCTGAAAATAAAAAACTGCTCAAATTCGAGCCGACAATATTAAAAAATATTGTCCCTTATCTGTTTCTTTCTTAATTCTAGCATGCAAAATTACTGTGTGCCTTTTTAGTGTGTTATGAAAATGCCTCAAATATATCCAGTCAGCCTTAGTAAATTAACGTCCAGTTCAAATAAGAATGCAGTAGTTAACGCTGCAAAACGAAAACGATTTACAGCAAATACTATATATTTAAAATGAATTATTTGAAAATTTAAATAAATAAAACGACAACAATTAGGTTATCGACACAAATTCCATACAAAGGATATTTTAAATTTGAAATATTAATTTTTAAAAATTATATAAAATATTTAAAAATGGTTTAAAACCCCAAACAGATTCATTATTTCAGCAGAATTAATGTCTATAATAAACAATGTAACGATTATTTTGAAAAGTTTTGTTAATTGCAAGAGACGATGCATTCTTAATTGAAATAAACTACAGAAACATTTCTACTTAACGGTTTTACACGGCTGTTTTAGATGTCCGATGTCCTTTTGGATCTGGTCCAGTTTCGTCCTCGTCCTGGTTGGTTCCTTATCCTGCTTGGCTCCTATCCTAATTGGTTCCTTATTCCAGTTGGTCCTTATTCAAGTCCTTTGGGATCTAAAAATAATAAAAATTAATTAAAAATAAATAAATAAAAATAATAGGTTCCAAACGCCTAGTAACGGCGTATAAGGGGCAGAGAAGGTAAGCTCTCAATTTCTAGACCGTCGGCCATAGATATGAGGTCAAATAAAAAAATTAATTGTAAAACTATAGTCAGTTTTTTTGGTTTAAGCGGAACTAGATTATGAATTCTAGTAACTTTTACCGTTTAAGTGAGGCTTTTGATCATTTTGTTTAGCAAAAGCCCTCTTTAAACCTAAAAAGAAGAACTCATGACAACTTAAAAAAATATAAATTCCAGTTAGTTCCGCTTAAACTTTTTGAAATAGCCTATATAATAAAAAAAAAACTTATGTGAATTTTCACAAATTGAAAGTTGAGTTCAAATTATCGAACTGATCCTGTAATGTGCCGCGTAACGTAATGCTCTGTTGAAATGTTTGTCGCGAACGAATTGCAAACTTCCTCTGGGTGAGATGACGTACGTCAGTGCGTCCAATAAACTGTAAGGCCCGGTCTTTCCACCTTCAGGTGAACCTCTAGCCGACTGTCTGACAGTTGAGGTTATGTGATACTTTCTGTGCTGAACAGATGTCATCTCGTTTCTCAATACAAATTTATCTGACGGATAATGAGACTGACGTATTGAATTCACCGATTGTTAATGACATTTATGGAGCAGATGAAGTTCCAGATAACCTTATCTGTCAGACAGTTACCTAGAGGTTTACCTGAAGGTGTAGAGACCGGGCCTCAATAAATTATTATTTTGAAAATATCTTACCGAAGACTGCTGGTCCATCCAGGTCAATCGTAGGTCTCCACAACTCCCAATCAGTGTCGTGTAGCATTTTTGAGTACTAGTGCCTTCAGGAGATACCTAAAAAATAAAAATAAATTACAAAATTTTGTCAGATTGAACTTACAATTTGATTTAAAAAATGTCGTATAAAAAAATGTATAAAAAATTGATTTGAAAATGCATACTAAAAATTTGAGTTCAGAAAAATCGATTTTAATGTAAAATAAAAACCTTAAATATTTCAAAAATTACATACTACAAAACATTTTAGATTAAAAAACTGACTATAAAGTAACAACAAAAATTTTAATTTCAAATATTGACCCTATAATTATATTAAATTCGAGTTTCAAAAATTACTATTATCTGTCTCATTTTGTAATACGAAACTAAGAGGGAAATTTAATTTTTTATGTTGTATATTTAAAACATCATCTTAGGGTGGTAATTCTGAAGTGGCACCTTTCAAAATATTTAACATGTCTATCACAATTTTGACATGTCAGTCGCAATTTTGACATGTCAACTTGTCATCTGACATATTTAGTTTTTGAATGAATATAACCTGGATGTAATAAAACTTAACCAAATATTTAAAAGCCAGATTTACAAGTTCACATGTTTCCATAAAAGTCTATTTACACCACAAAGGTCACCAAACTAACCAGATCTAGTTTCGTATTACAAAAAGAGACAGATTATATATTAATGAATAAAAAAAAAACACTCACCATAAGCACAAAATCTCCTAGCAACCCTCCACCAACCCACTTCTTGGAAGTCCAATCTAAATTTTTCAAATTGAACACTAAGTCCGAAGTTTACCAACGAACCAGCTTAATTCTAAAAAAAAAAAAACATAAAATTCCAAAAATCCAAACTCAATTTTTTTTACAAAAATCGATCAATTGCGGAAATATTGCGCTTCTAAAATTATTAACAAAAATATACATTTTAAAAATAGTATTAAAGTCCGACTCACATATATCTTAACCGCAATCGAGCGTTCATTTGCTGACATTAGACCTAACACCACTATCAACAATAATTTTTTTAACAAATTCAAACACTAGCCCGACTGTTACAAATTTTTCCGGCTTCAGACCGATAACTAGCGGATAAAATTCCAAGCTACCGGTCAACATATATTATTCTAAAAATACAGATAAAATATAAAATATTATGCAACTATATCAATCCCGTATTAAATTTATTAGTTAAATAAATTTAATTAAAAATCCCTATTTAGTTCGAACTTGTTAAAAATTGTCAAGTCTTATCAAAATATCAGACATAGCACTCATTAAGAACTCATTAATATCCGAAAATATTTTAATCCCTTATAAATTCAAGGTGAATATTATATAACTAATATTGCGTATTAAAATTTACAAAAAATACGTAAAAATAATGGAAAAAAATGCATAGAAATGCCAATTTTTTTAAAAAATATATAATTCCTACCTTTCTCAAAATTTTTGGTAGCAACCACAGGATGCAGGATAATTTTAAATGTCCTTTCAGCAACTTCCAGACATTCATTTGGTTTTTTCCAAACATCCAGGCACTAAATTTTATTTTGTTTTAAATAAAAACTTTATAAAACAATTTTTTTAAATATTAAAACGTTGTGAAAATTTTTTTTTTCCGCACAAATTTTAAAACATTATAATTTGTTATAATATTCTTTTAAACTAATAAAAAAATAATTTAATTTTGTTTTAAAACTATTAATTTTGTTGTTTAAACAAATTAATTAACTTAAAAATATTTTTTAATACTTTTTTAAAGTTTTAGCACACGTAAATCACACAAAACGTTGAGGAGACGACACTGATCAGAATTCACCCACACCACAAATCACCCAAAGGTAACTAGCTTGATAACGTATCCAAGCACAACGCTTTAGAGGGAGTTACGCTTGCGCAGTCGGGCCTGCTCAGTAGTTTTATATTTGTGAAATGATATTTTTAGGGTTTTGTAGGTATGACCAAAAAACCCTTATACCGTCATTTTGTCGTCTGTCTGTCTATCTGTCTGTTCGGTAAAAATTGTAGCCAAACGGCTAAACCTAGAGAATTGAAATTTGGCATGCTTATACAACTATTTGACCCGCACATAGGAAACATACTAAAACATCTAAAACACATATCCCCCTAAAAATACAAACAAATATGTGCTCATCAAAAAAGAAATATTTTTTTAAATTCTGAGTAGGGTATCAAATGAAAGCCCTTGGTACGTGGATTAACGATCAAAATTTTATTTTTGCAAAATAAATTATATTGATGCGATTTTTGCCAAAATTGTGCAAAAAAATTGTTGTCCCACACCCTGTAGACCAGATGGTTTAAACTAAAAATCTGAAAAAATTCTAAGTAATGTACATTGGTGTGAACCGGAATAGTACAACAGGAATTTTTGATCAGATTACGTTTTTGGAAAAAAAAAACGCATTTTTTGTGATTTTTTGCTTATAATGTACACAAGTTATAGCTTTGTAGCACGCTACAATGGAACGTGTGTGCTGGTGTAGTGGTTTTGACGCTGGCGTTTCACCCAAGTAGCTCGATCCGAAAGGGATCGAACCCTGCGAGAAGAGACAATATTATTTATTGTTTTTTTTTTTTGATTTTTATATTGTTTAAATCATTTTTTCAAAATTCTAGTTATATTTTGGCAAATGTTGCATTTAATTTTTAAAAACGTAAATTTAATAACCAGTGGAAATTGTTTAAATTATAATTTAATTCTGTTTCAATGTACACGAAATCAGAGGGGCAGAACTTATAACAACCAATGGAAGCCATAGGCGCAATTTTTACAACTCTTAATGAACCTTGCTATATAAAAAAAAAAATACTGCACATATTTAGAAACCTAAATAATGGTATTAGGCGTTCGAATTAAAATTAACAAAAAAAAATATTTGAATATAAAATTTGTTTTGGCATCCCAAATAATCATCATTCACTTACTAAATACCTGCAAAACCCTGAAATGTGTGAAAATTCACACTTCACATCAATTTTTTTATTATTATTGTTATTAATCTAAATTAATGTGTACAAATATGTAAAAAAAAAATTGTAAGATATGTAACACAATTACAATAATTCGTAGAAGCCAGTTATAGGGTCTACTGTTGGCTTTCCTTAAAGACTGTAAAATAAATAAAATAAATAAATAAATAAATAAATAATTAATGATAAAGGTTTTTTTTTTCTTAAATAAAGTAATTTATTTTTTGCTGTAAATAAGTATTTATTATGCATTAAATAAAATGATAGACTTTATATAATAATAATACAAAATATATACAGGGTGTTCTAGCCAAGTAGCTCACCATTGCTATCTTTCTTAATATTATGGATAGAGATTCGTTTAAATGGACAAAGCTAGGTTAGGTAAGGTTAGGTATTAGGTATTAGGTATTTTTTTAATTAGGTTAGATTGAGTATTTTAAACAGGAAATATCATGACAGACTCAAAAATATTTTTAGATGTTTCGTTGACCAGATATTTTGAAAATAAACATGTTTTTAAATGGAATACTCTGTATTGACATCTGACACTACCGATAGAGGCGCTACTGCATTTTACATCATGGCTGACTTTAGTAGGATATTTTTGACAGGTTCAATGGTATCTTCATGTGATATTTATTGAAACACACGGGAACACACTCTAAAATGGTCTTTAACTGTCTTTCCACTTCTAAGAATATATTCCCATGCTTGTCTTCTATCCATAACTACACGTGCACCACCACGTAAATTCAAAAACACGTTTTTTTTGCCACGTTTCGGAACACGATGAAAACTTAGGTCTCTATCACGACCTACTTTTGCATTGCAAAGATAAACACAACAATTCACGTTGCATTTAATTTTTTCTTGCAATTTTAAAGACAATTTTTTAAAAACTTGCTATGAAAACAACAGTAAACAAACTCGACTATCCTACAAACGTCAGTTTCTCAAAATCTCACTAGAGGCGCTTCAGTTATTGTCAGTTGACAATATTGTTAGGCCATTGGAACAACTATTTTTTTTGTCTTCATAAAAAACTAAACATGTTTATAATGAAATTTTTGAAATGAGATATTAACGTTACAAACTTATAAAAATAGTACGATTAAAAACTTACATATAATAAAAAGAACAGTAAAAATTACCAAGTATTTTGGTTGCAAATATTGTTCGAATAAATATCCATTATTGTTTAAACATAATCTTATTCCTTAATTTATGTTTCGCATTACATTGCGTAACATATTTTTAGAAATTTTTCTGTTTTATTTTTGTGAAACTTATGAAAAATTAAAATGATTTAGTGAGGGTAGCTGTTAATTATTTATTGTAAATAGAAGAATATTTAACATGTAAACAAATGAGGACAACTTTCACATTACTTGTTTGAATTAGCAGTTTCACAGCGATAATAGTGCCGCCTTCGGCCATTGTTCAGTACAATAATAACCTACAAGTAATCGTCTAATCGGCACGGAGTGGATAATAAGATATTAAATGTAACATTTTGTAATTTTTGTTATATCAAGTAAGCAGGGATAATATTTAAATACCAACGATGTATTTTATGCAACTTCTTTGCTGTTTGTGCCTGCAAAATGAAAAAAAATTAAATAAATTTGCTGAAAGCAGTAATGTGTACTTATCATATTATTTAAAAATGATAAGAACATTAGTTCCTGATACGGTAAGCAAATTCATAGTGACATATAAGTAATGGTAGCTCGCGCGAGTCCGTTGATAAACTCACTATTAAAAGTAAGATCATCCTCTTTAATCCTAGCTCATTCTCTGCCATCAGAGTCAGATCATAAGCGTACCCCATTGTCCAATACTTCTTCCTTCCCACCACCACTCCTCCGTCTTGCCCCTTCCTCATTGTTTCCTCCAGGTCAGCTACGTATATGTTGAATAGTGTTGGGCTCAGGGGGCAGCCCGGCCTCACCCCCTTATTTATCAAAAACCTTGCTGACTCTTCTTCTCCCACCTTCACCTTAGGTTTGTATAAGAGATTGTTAGAACTAAAGTATTGTGCCTCCTTTTGAACAGTCTGCCAGCTACAGGTTTTAATAAAAAAAATGTTTTTTCAGATTTTTAGAATATTGCAAAATGAAGGAATGATTTGTCCGAAATGCCTGACCGATTTAGAGTTAGTTTATTTGTTCAACAGACGATGCGTTAAAAACGGTAATTTATTTGTTGACTACATGTCGAAACTACACTCTGTCGGAGAAAATAAAGGAAACCTGAATATTTGTGTCGAGGTGTGTAAAGAACTTCAAAGAAATTATTTGGAAAATGATGATGATACTTTTACAATAGACTTGAAAAGGCTAGAAGATTCAAGTCAAGCAAGTTATTCAGGTAAGGTAGCACTCAGATGTACAGGGTGATTTAAAAGTCTTTTTATTATACAATATATGAGTCAATATATTTACCACTACAAAATAGACAAAAACAAATTACCATTACCAGCCATTTTGGTTTGTAACAAATGTTTTCTAAATATGTTAGTTTAGTGTTGAAATCTTTTAAATTGTATCTCCCGCAAACATGAAAATTTTGGCGTCCATCGGTACTAATTGTAACTTTTATAATTTTAATTATTTCTTATCTTGGTATCGAAAAATAGTTTAAAAAATGTTCTATCAGCTTTAATATAAATTAATTATACACTATATTTATTATTATTATTTTGTGATATCCAGCACTCATGTTATAAAGATAAATTCTCAAATAAAAGTTTTTTAACATTATTTTAAAATTTGGTGGCATAAATATATCTATGAAAATAATTTATACAGCATATATTAGAACAACTTATAATGAACATAAAATAATTGACCTAGGAATAGTTTAGATCCAGATAAACAATATATTTTTAAGGATTTTAATTATTTTTTTATTACAAATTAATGATATATCAAATTAAAAAATAAAATTCCTAATTAAAGTATGAGAGCAGATATTTTGTTAACATCATTTATAGTTTATTTTTGTTTTATGCATACAAGCAATTATAATTTCCTAGGCTGGGACCTAAAAGTAAATAAAAAATACAGACGTATGTGGCTGTAGGCGTTTAATATAAGCAAATCTTCAACCAACCCATTTTTTTAACATTTTTACCTAAAAATTCTGAGAAGGTTTGTAACATGCAGTCACTATTACAAAGTTCTCGGTTTCGAGTCCCGTTGAAAGCATGGGTGTTTTATAATAATAATAATAATATAACTTAATTTTAGGATGCCAAACAAGTTCGTAATAAATAAAACATATTTCCTGTTCAACGGTCATAAATGCTATGAGAAAAGGTTTATAACACTAGTAATAAAACCTAAATAAGAGAAGTTTAATTTATAGTTATTATATAATTGATTTCAAAACAATTATAAAGCCAGTTTATATCTTTTATCTGATATTTTGATGTTATAAAAACTGCAATAGATACACCATAAGAATATCTTATAGGGATTTGCAGCTAAGCACCCTACCATCTGGTGAGCGTTTCATGAACTTGTGTACATCAGATAACATTTCGTTTTGTGTACTGGTTTTGTATGAAGTTTGTTTTTAAAGTTTTATTATAATCATTGAAAAATGTATAATACATATTGTTGTGTGCCTATGTGCAATTCATTGAAAAGAGGAAACCCGGAAATATCGTTTCATTTGTTTCCACTAATATCAGACACCGTATGGTTCGAAACAAAATTGGGAAAGCAAGAGGTTAGGAATCGACGCGATGTTTAGATAAACAATTTAAAAATTGGAAAAATAGTGAGCCCTTATATCAAAGTTTGCTCATTACATTTTAATGATAGTGACTACAAAAAATATTTTCAATTTTGTATTTATTATCGCATATCTTGAAAATTCCTGTTGTTGTGTGTGGGTTTGTAATGCACAAGTCGTAGGCATAATCCATAAATCTTTATGAACTCTCTGTTTTTTTCAGTGACTCCACACAATATTATATGCCCAGCATTGTAGATTTCTACCCCTTGGTAAACAACACGGGAATTATTATTTCCCCCAATATAGTTAAAATAATCGACAATGGAAAACCGCCATAACTTAAAACCAGATCACAAAATGTAGTATTTTAGATGTTTACAAGAAATGTCACTTCACAAAATCAGAAAATCCCAAACAATTATTTATTTTTTGTCGTTTTTTGATACACTTTTCGCTATTATTTACTAGTAAATGTCAAGTGGTATCTGATTTAGAATGGTTTAAAAAAAATCCGCGTGGCGCTACGGTCTTAAAATTTTTCCCCTATAAATATTTTATATTTCTTAAAATAGAATAATTATAAAATAATTTTCAGACTATTGTGGTACTTGCAATTTTTTAGAATACTGTATAAAGAAAAGTAAATCTAAAACTTAAAGAAATGATAAAACAGAGCCAAAATCAACAAGCAAATTTATTTGTCACTTCTTCATGATTACTAAAAAACATGTCAATGTCAAATAAAGCATTTATTAAATATGTTAAGGTCTAATAAATGCTTTATTTAGAAGGCAAGCAAATACATCGGTGCAATAATGCGACTTTTTAATAACAACCTAATAATAAATGGAAAATGTTTTATAAAGGTTACGATCAACTACTTTATATCAGCTTATAGCTGCGAAGCTAGTTTTATTAAAAGTTATATAACAGTGAAAGCAACAAATTGCTCAATTATATAATCAAAACGTTGTATACATGTTGTTACAAAATGTTGTAAAAACAGCATCCTAAAACATTGTGATGTTCATAATCACAACACGAGAGGGAAGGATCTATTTTCTATACCGAGGTATAAATATAGCTCGACGGGAAATCTGCCACTAATTAGGGTATAGATCTCTATAATAATCTGCCTGTAGCACTTAAAAAGTTAAATATTTATCAATTTAGAAAAAAATTGTAAACATTTTAATAGAGGGAGCATTTTATAACATAATGGAGTTCAAAACATTCAAAATTTTGTAAAATTTTTGTAAAACTTTTGTACAACTTTTGTATAATTTTTGTAAATGTAACTTGACTTAAGTTTCTGTATATATTATTACAATTAACTTCAATAAAGAATTATTATTCTTATTATTATTATAGTATAGTAAAGATTATATAATATATAAACCATTTAAATAACAATTTGGTTCTTCTGATGTCTAAATAAATTTTTAGTAGCTTTATAGGGTTTCTTAAGGTTTTATACTCAAAACGGCCATATTTTTATAAACAATGTAAATACAAAATGACGTCCATTTTGACTGAATGTATATTTAACTTAGAAAAAAGTTTTTTTTGCATTTTTCTTTTCTTTTTTTAAATATTACCCTTGAATACACACTTTCCCCATTTATTGAAATAATCGAGTTGTAATGTATTTTTTTTTATTTTTCTTTAACATTTTTAATTTATTTAATTATCAAAAAAATTATATTTCTTTGGCGAGTTGTAATTTTTGAATGTTTTACCTTATATTTTCACAGTAAATTGGCCGATGTTATACTTCAATAAGATTTTTCATCTATATGTATCTCAGTTGCAAAATTGTTTTAATATGCAGCTACAAAAGAGCAAATCTATAAATATAACAGATAAAAAGTTGCTGCTATATAACTAATCAAAAAGTTTTATTGTTTATTTTATAACTATTTTAATAATTTCCAGTGCCATTAGGTTTTTAAACTGTTGCGTATGCTATATTAATATGGCCAAAAGGTTTTATAAACCTGCGCCTATTTTGGAAGTTTAAGTGTTTTTTTGTTGCTCGATAGACATCCTTGTTGCTGAATTATAAAGCTTTCAGTTGTATAATATTTCGGTAAAAATATTTATACAATTTTTATAAAGCATTTTGTGCTAGTTGGGTAATAATCAGCACATTCAATGTTTAGCGGCCCACGATTTAAAAGTTGTTTTTTCAAGTAATCCGCTGCTTATAAAGACCCTATCTACCACGTAGGAGGGCTACCACTGTACAAGAAAACAGACTTTTACCAAGAACAGTAACTAGAAATATTTATATTTCAGAGGGTCGCGATACTCTGAGGACTTGTATCATATCATCTACTGACGACATGTCCCCGTATAACTACAACACTAATATTATCATCACTGAGGAGATTGATATCAAGTCTGAATGTGGAGATGACAGTGAATATGAGGAGATTGCAGCAGAGCAAGATACAGGTCAGTCATATACAGGTCACATCATATTATTATATAATTGACAGAGGAGTCCGTATATTCTCGGTGAAACATATTTAATATAAGATTAATAAATAAATAAAGCACTCGGTAAGTTTCACAAATATAAGTTTAATGTTACTCTATACGTATTTCGGCAGTGACGCCATCTACAGGAGTTCAAATTACAAACTAAACTTATTTTTTAGCAAATACATTCGGTGGGAACAAATATTAATGGTAGGGAATACAAGTGTAAACCATATTAGCAGATAAGGGAATTTTTTTTTTACCGATTTATTAGGGGTGAGTTGTAAATGTCAAAAAAGGAAATTTCAGAGTTAATGTTTTTGTGATTTTATCGGTATTCTAAAAGGTTCAATTTAAGACTTTTATTGTCCATGTGTAAGATTTTAAAGTCATTAACGGAAAGGTTATGATTATTGGTGTTCAATTATGTTGGACTGTACTACTTTTTTATTTTGGATGGCTTTCAAATGTTCACCAAATCTTGAAGCAAAATTTCGACCAGTTTGGCCTATGTATATTGTTGAATACTCTTGGCACGATTCTTGATCCTCCACTTTTGTTGTATAAATCAGTTTTATCTAGTTTATTATTAACGAGTAAATTTTTAATTGTATATTTATTATAAAAGGCTGGAGTTATATTTGATTTCTTTAATTTTGATCCTATTTTGAAACTAACCTGGCCGTGAAAGGGTATTTTATTATAAATTTTTGTATCTGGTATACCCCTAAGTATACCGTAAAGTTATGTTAATAAAAGTTTTTTGCGCTCTTTTCTAATAATTTTGTCTATTTCAGCCTTGTTATAATCGTTATTAATAGCAATTTTATAAATAGTTTGTAATTCCAGATTGTAGTCTTCTTGAGAAAGTGGAACTTTTAATAATCGGTCTACATAACAACTGAAAGCAGTCATTTACGTAATATAAGGATGTAAAGAGAAAGCAGGAATTATGGTGTCAGTATATGTCGGTTTTCTATAGATTTTGAAGTTAAGTTTAGA
Organism: Liopterus haemorrhoidalis; assembly: GCA_963971575.1. Taxonomy (NCBI): domain Eukaryota; kingdom Metazoa; phylum Arthropoda; class Insecta; order Coleoptera; family Dytiscidae; genus Liopterus; species Liopterus haemorrhoidalis. The sequence goes on from OZ020623.1 coordinate 31,257,244, forward strand.
ATTATAATGTGAGATAGAATAGTCTAAGAAGTTTAAGGAACGATTATTTTCTATCTCCATAGTAAATTTTATTGAAGGATTGATATCGTTACTATGGTTTAAAAATAATTTTAATTGCCTATTGCCACCTTCCTAAAGACAAATAATATCATAAACATAAGGATACCAAACTCACTGTATAAAATTCTGGTGTCGTTATGTTGATGATATTATTTGTCAACAAAATGTTTCTCCCAACATGCTCACACGTCGCGTTTTCATGACAAAATCGTATTCCCTCTATCTTGATACGTCCTGTGTATAATCACATACAAAAAAGTTCATATAAGAAGTAAACTGTATTTCAATCATTAATCTTTTGTTCCATTTATCAATGAGATTTTGTTTGCAGCTAGTGAAACATCTTCCAGTGAAACAGATGAGAGTCCACATGAATCAGTATCATTGAACAAGTTTAAACAATCTACAGTATCAACATCGGAGACATTTGAAAGAACTACTTCCCTCCCTAAACAGAAACAAGTACATTCTGAACAGTTATTTGCATGTGAGCAATGTAACAAAACATTTACACGATTATCATCTCTTAATAGCCACAAACGAATGCATTCTGGCGGGAAACCATTCAAATGTAAAGAATGTAATAAGGAATTTTCACACATGAGAAATTTCAATGTTCACAAACGTATGCATTCTGGTGAGAAACCATTCAAATGTAATCAATGTAATAAGGCATTTTTACACATGGGAAATCTCAATGTTCACAAACGAATACATTCTGGTGAGAAACCATTCAAATGTAAAGAATGTAATAAGGCATTTTCACAAATGGGATCTCTCAATGTTCACAAACAAATGCATTCTGGCGAGAAACCATTCAAATGTAAAGAATGTAATAAGGCATTTTCACACATAGGAAATCTCAGTGTTCACAAACGAATTCATTCTGGCGAGAAACCATTCAGATGTAAAGAATGTAATAAGGCATTTTTACAAATGGGAAATCTCAATGTTCACAAACGAATACATTCTGGCGAGAAACCATTCAAATGTAAAGAATGTAATAAGGCATTTTCACAAAAGGGATATCTCAATGTTCACAGACAAATGCATTCTGGCGAGAAACCATTCAAATGTAATCAATGTAATAAGGCATTTTCACAAATAGGACATTTCAATGTTCACAAACGAATTCATTCTGGCGAGAAACCATTCAAATGTGATCAATGTAATAAGTCATTTTCACGACTAGAATATCTAAATTGTCACAAACGAATTCATTCTGGCGAGAAACCATTCAAATGTAATCAATGTAATGTGGCATTTTCACAACTAGGAAATCTCAATGTTCACAAACGAATTCATTCTGGCGAGAAACTATTCAAATGTGATCAATGTAATAAGTCATTTTCACGACTTGAATCTCTAAATGTTCACAGACGAAGTCATTCTGGCGAGAAACCATTCAAATGTAAAGAATGTAATAAGGCATTTTCAAACATGGGAAATCTCAATGTTCACAAACGAATTCATTCTGGCGAGATACCATTCAAATGTAAAGAATGTAATAAGGCATTTTCAAAGATGGCAAATCTCAATGTTCACAAACGAATTCATTCTGGCGAGAAACCATTCAAATGTAAAGAATTTAATAAGGCATTTTCACAAATGTCATCTCTCAATGTTCACAAACAAATGCATTCTGGCGTGAAACCATTCAAATGTAATCAGTGTAATAAGGCATTTTCACAAATAGGACATTTCAATGTTCACAAACGAATTCATTCTGGCGAGAAACCATTCAAATGTTAAGAATGTAATAAAGCATTTTCACAAATGTCATCTCTCAATGTTCACAAACAAATGCATTCTGGCGAGAAACCATTCAAATGTAATCAATGTAATAAGGCATTTTCACAACTAGGACATGTCAATGAACACAAACGAATTCATTCTGGCGAGAAACCATTCAAATGTAATCAATGTAAGAAGGCATTTTCACACATGGGAAATCTCAATATTCACAAACGAATTCATTCTGGCGAGAAACCATTCAAATGTGATCAATGTAATAAGTCATTTTCACACATGGGAAATCTCAATGTTCACAAACAAATTCATTCTGGCGAGAAACCATTCAAATGTAAAGAATTTAATAAGGCATTTTCACAAATGTCATCTCTCAATGTTCACAAACAAATGCATTCTGGCGTGAAACCATTCAAATGTAATCAGTGTAATAAGGCATTTTCACAAATAGGACATTTCAATGTTCACAAACAAATTCATTCTGCCGAAAACCCCCACAATTGTAAGGAATGTAATAAGGCATTTTTACACATAGGAAATCTCAATGTTCACAAACAAATTCATTCTGGCGACAAACCATTCAAAGGTAATTAATGTAATAAGACATGTAAAAGGCATTTTCACAACTAGGACATGTCATTGTTTTTTTGGATCGTCTTTTCTAATCGCCTTTGTTTCTAATTGCTCTATTGATGATAGTATATGTTTGTTCAGTTTTGTAAACTTTTTGTATTCTGATGATTGCCTCATAAGCCGAAATACGTATTAATAAAATTAAAATATTTTGAAACATTTACCCAGTGTTTTATTTCGAATTCTATTTTTTCAATATGTTTCAACGAGAGCCTACAACTAAATCTATTAATTTATTTCATTATATAATTCTTTATCTCCCCTAGTTCTTGCGGCGTTTTGGGGTTTTAACTACTATATTAGAATAGAAATAATCATAATAATAATAATAATACAGTTTATGAATTTCTTTCTTCTTTATTTTTCCTCCGGTGTCCCTCTCTTTCTTCCTATTCTCTTTTTGGCTTTCTTCTCCGGTCTCTTTTTTGACTCCAGTTCTTCCTCCCCTCTTTCGTCTCTTTTTCGCTTCTCTTCCCTGTCTTCTCTTCTCCTCCTTTGCCTCTCTCTTCCTTCCTGTTCTCAGTTTTGCCTTACCTCTCCACCTTCCTTCCTTCTTTCCTCGAGTACTCTCGCCCATCTTTCTCCCTTTCCTTCTTCACTCAACAGGTCCTTTATCTCTTCCTCCCATTTTATCATCTTTCCACACCTTTTTGTTTGATGTTCCAAAGATTCCTCCTCCTTCCTACACATTCTGCATAGCCTATCCTCTGGTTTTGCCCAATACCTGTTGCTTATTTCTTCATTTCCACATCTTAATCTGGCAATCCTCCTAACTCTGCCCTCTGTCTTTTCTCTCCTCCCTTTCAAATATTTAGGTATTCCTACCGTCCTTATTTAATTTATTTTAATTTAATTTATTTAATAATTCAACATACATTCCCTATATACTACATAAATATATACATTTTTTTATTTTAATAAATACATTATCTCTTTATACCTTTTCACATTCCTTGAATTGTCTATTTTTACTGTTCTTTCCTGCTCTTGTACCTCCTTGTCTCTCCTTCTCAGAGTAGATAAATATCTACTCTGTTTCCTCCTCCGTTTCTCTTTCGCTCAGCTTCTCTTGTGTCCATCCCACATCTCCAATTTTTTTTTTTTTTACAAATTTTTTCATTATTCTTTTCCAAATGTTTTGGAACAGACACAGACGACTAAAAACAACTGCTGCAGACACATCTATGGCTGGGCCTAATTCTGTATTTGATCCTGTTCAGTATGAGGCTGGAGAAATTTTGTTATCTTTGGGACTGTCTGATGAACTACTCCAATTAAATCAGGATGAGCCCACCAGTAAAAGATACTTCTGTTCAAATAACAAGTGTTGATATGCGACAATCTTTCTATTCATTCCTAATAAGTGATAAATAGATAATTTTCATGAATTATTTGCAGTTTTAAAACATTGTGTATACCTACCATTTAATATAATGTATAGTCGACAGTTTAATTTTGTGAAACTCACTTATACTTAAGAGGTTGAAAGAAAACATGGTTTTTGTTTCACTAACTTTTTTATTTTAACTGACTGCAGTTTCGGCTCACGCCATTGTCAAAGTTGCAATGATTACAAATTACATTTTACACTAATATATACAAGAAATAGTTATATACAGGTAACAAAAGTAATAAAAAGGTTATATAGGTAATACAAAATTTCCAAATTATGTTTACAATTTTCGTATTAATCCTATGAGCGGTGAATTGTGTAGGTCGGTAATTTCATTGAGAATATTGGTTTTGGACATCAGTTTCTTAATTTCATGGGCTTCTAGTAAATTTAGTTTAAGGCCTATCCTGTTGTTATACAGTATTTTTGGTTCAAATGTGGCTGTGTGATTTTCATTTATGAAATGTTCTGCGAAGGTTGAATTCTTATTTTGTTTTGTCAATGATTTCTTATGTTCTAATATTTTAGTTTTGAAGGATCTCCCTGTTTGGCCTAGTTAGTGAAACAAAAACCATGTTTACTTTCAACCTCTTAAACCTACCATTTAAAATTGAAACGATTCGAAATATACCAATTTGCTTCCATGAGTTTTCAAAGGTGCGAAGTAAACAAGAATCATATAAAAATGTAAAAATGTCTGCAGCTCGTGTGCATATCAAGCGAAGTAATGATGGAATTAAAACTTTTAATATATTAATTGACAAGGTAGCCCGGTCATTATCACCATCTTTTGATGTATTTACCTGTATTTGTGGCATTGTAAATTTATCGTCTATAATTAATGATAAAGGTTTTTTTTTTCTTAAATAAAGTAATTTATTTTTTGCTGTAAATAAGTATTTATTATGTATTAAATAAAATGATTGTTTTTATATAATAATAATACAAAATATATACAGGTATCCCAGCCAAGTAGCTCACCATTGCTATCTTTCTTAATATTATGGCCCGGTTACACGATGCCAGTAACTTGTGCAAGTACTGGCACAAGTACTTGCACAAATCGTTTTGTCGTTTACAGGCATTCTAGTATCTTATTTAAGTAACCTTGCAAAGAACCCGAAACACACTGCAAAATGTAGATGCTTCCAATTATTTTTTATGCGTAAAACCATCTTTTTATCGCGCCAATTTTCGATGTTTAACCTAATTTTATGTATTTTATGCGTACGTCTTTCTAAACAAAAATGAATCGGCGCCAAAAACTACATTTATTAAAAAAAGGTGTGAAAAAGTTTGTTTTTGTAACCGCGAAAATACATCAGCTGATCATGGCGGCCATTTTTAAGTCACTGGCACGGCTACTAGTGCCAGTAAATAGGAACGGCTTCTATTCACTTGTACTGGCACCAGTACTGCATGTACGTTTACACGATGCCAGTGACTGGTGCAAGTACTTACTGGTGCAAGTTACTTGCATCGTGTAACTGAGCCATTATGGATAGGGAAAAATTGCTAAGCGATATGACATCTGGTGGGATTTTAGGAACTACAGAAATAGACATAGTGTCGCGCTTTTTTTTATAAAAAATGTTTGCATAAAAATATAATTGCATAAAAACAAGTATTAATATTGTAGCAAAATTACAAAAACCACCAGTAAACATTTTCCATAAGTAAAATTCACGTTGTTTATATATAACGAATGTCTATTTTGAAGGTTCCAAGTTTGCCGAAATAGCGCTGCGATCTTAAAATACTTCCCCTATAGAGATTCGGTTAAGTGGACAAAGACAAACGAGTATTTTAAATAGGAAATATCATGACAGACTCAAAAATATTTTTAGATGTTTCGTTGACCAGATATTTTGAAAATAAACATGTTTTTGAATGGAATACTCTGTATTTTGTTAGGTCATTGGAATAACGATTTTTTTGTCTTTATAAAAAACATGTTTATAATGAAATTTTTTTAATAACGGAGATATCAACGTTCCAAACTTATAAAAATGGTACGATTAAAAACTTAAATATAATAAAAACAAAAGTAAAAATTACCAAGAATTTTGGTTACAAATATTGTTCGAATAAATATCCATTATTGTTTAAACACAATCTTATTCTTTATTTTATGTTTTGCATTACATTGCCTAACATATTTTCAGAAATTTTGGTGTTTTATTTTTGTGAACAATGATAATGCACTTATAGTCCGTTCAAAGGTGAGTATGCAGTACAGGTCATATGGAGTAGTTCTTTTTCATACTCTCTAATGGGTTTATACAATGACGCTATCCTTTTCTTGCTTGTCGACGTTGCCAGTTCTAAAACGCGCTAATCTGTGAAGACGCAGTATTCTACAAATGGTCATTTGTTTTTGTTGTGTTATTTTGAGTTTTATAAGTGTTGATCTTTGCAAATCATACGAGTTTTTCATATTATTATAATTGACACATTTGACACTTTTACAACATTTGGCAACACCGCTCCCATTTGCCATAAGAGCAATACTGCATTCTCACCTTTGAACAGACAATAGAAAAAGGTGTTGCACTTAAAAAAATTAAAATGATTTAGGCCCGGTCTTTCCACCTTCAGATAAAGTTCCAGGTAACTATCTGACAGATAAGGTTATTTGTAACTTCATATGCTGAGTAAATGTCAATACCAGTCAGTGAATCCAATACGTCAGTCTCATTATACGTTAGATAACTATCCGATAGATACATTTGTATAGAAAGAAGGGATGACATTTACTCAGCAGATGAAGTTACAAATAACCTTATCTGTCAGATAGTTACCTGGAACTTTATCTGAAGGTGGAAAAACCGGGCCTTAGTAAGGATAATAAGGCCGCCTTCGGCCATTTTTCAGTCCAATAATAACCAACAAGTAGTCGTATAATCGGCACGGAGCGGATAATAAGATATTAAATGTAACATTTTGTAAATTTTGTTATATCAAGTTAGCAGGGATAATATCTAAATACCAACGATGTATTTTATGCAACTTCTTTGCTGTTTGTGCCTGCAAAATGAAAAAAAAATACTTAAATTTGCTGAAAGCAGTAATGTGTACATATCATATTATTTAAAAATGATAAGAACATTAGTTCCTGATACGGTAAGCAAATTCATAGTGACCTATAAGTAATGGTAGATTGCGTGAGTCCGTTGATAAACTCACTATTAAAAAGTAAGTTACGTAAAATTACAAGTATTGAAATCAAACATAGTAATTACCATAAAAAAATTATTACAACCAATATTTACTAGACTAATTCAACCTAAAGTTGGTGAATTATAGGTCACATTTTATTTAAGTTACTTTCTGAATATCTGCCCAGCATCTCCTTTGCAAATTTCCGAATTTCTGTCGCACGTTCGCGAATTGATTTTTGTATCCTCAGCCCGCTTGTCAAGTGTTCTTCATGAAAATTAAATTATTTTTATCAGCAGCACCTTATTATAAGGCTTTTCTATTTCCGCGACAGATTCAAGTTGACAGCAAAAATAGACAAAGTATAAAACTATAATTAATTTAAAAGTTCTTGTCAACACTCGTCAACAATTTATTATATAGTATCTAGAGACGTATCAACTGGTAAGTCCAGTCATCCTCAGTCTAAAATTAAAATATTACAATGTTAAAAATACAAAATAGTATAAAAAGAACAAAATTATTATCAAACAATATAAGTGAAATGAAAAATTAATAAATTTGAATCAAATAATGAATTGAAAATATATTAAAAACTATCAAATATTAGAATTTATTAAAATGGCGTGAGGCGCCTTTTTGTGAAACTAAATAATTTAATTACAAAGTTCATTAGCAAAATTATTCATAAATCAAAAATTGTAATAATTTTTTTTAAAAAAGTTATGAAAAAAAAAGTGTCGACTCTTTATGTGTTTGGAATGGATTTTCATTTCCTTCATTTTTTTAAAATAATATTGACCACGTCTCTAGGTAAGCTGTCTAGTTAAGAACACTTTTTTTCTATAACTTTTTTAAATTATTTTATCCCTTTCACTGTATCTCTAGTATCTCTAGTATCCCTTTTACTGTTCTGTCCCTTGGTCTTCCTATTCTTTGCGTTCTGTACGTTCTAGTCTCCCAGATCTGCTTCACTTGTCTTGTGTATTGCAGTCTTTACATGTGTCCCCACCAGGCCAGTTGTCTGTTTTCTATAAATTGTTCTATTGGTTCTATATTGAGTTCTTTTCTTATATCTGTATTTTTGATTTTATCCATCTTAGTCAGACCCTTTACTCTTCTTAAATACTTCATCTCCAAAGCTTGTATTTTACTCATTTCCCTTAGGAGGATTGCGAGGCTAAGATGCGGGAATGAAGAGAGAGGAAATAGATATTGGAGGAAACAGGAGGATAAGTTGGTATATAGAGCACCTCGCGAAGAGGTATATGGAGATGACAGTGTGGTCGGGGAGCACATTAGACCTGTTGCAAGAAGATGGAAGGGGGGAGAGGTGGGCGAGGGAATTAGAGGCAAGAAGGATTGAGATTGGGGAAGGATAACAGGAAGGGGTAAAGGAATGAAGGAAGAGGCCCGGTGGGAAACAGAAGGGGGGAAAGGAAGGAAGAAGGGGGATGAGGTTACCGGGAAATGGGGAAGAAGGAAGGGAAGGGAGTAAATTAAATTGTAATGTAAAGTAATGAAATGTGATGTATGTTTAATAGGACGTTGGGATGTTGATAGGAGATATATGTTTTGTAATTGTAGTAAATACCCAAAACACCGAAAGGTCGAGGGGAAATAAAGGATCATATATACTCATTTCTCTTCTTGAAAGCGTCCAGGTCTCACAGCCAGAAGACAGTACCGGTCTGTATATAGCTTTGAATACGTTTATTTTTGTGGTTCTTGTTATTTCTTTCCTATTGATAAGTGTATTCTTTATGTCAAAGTAAAGTTTTGTTGTCTTTTCTATTCTTGTATTTATCTCCATATCTTGTTTTCCATCCTCTCTTATCTCTATTCCTAAGTATTTGAAATTCTTAACCTGTTCAATATTAATGTCGTGTATTTTATATTTATGATTTCATCTGTTCCTATTACCATAACTTTTGTTTCATTTTTATTCATTGTCATTTCGTATTCTTTTAATATTCTATTCCATACATTTAAATTTTCCTGTAATTCGTTTCGTCCTTTTGCTATTATTACAACGTCGTCAGCAAACACTCCTTCCGATATTTCAGTTATTCGCATATTCCTATATCCAACATTGAACTTTGTTGTTTCATTTTTACACTTTTTTATAATTTCATCCATAAATGTTATAAAAAGCGTTGGACTTAATCCTCCACCCGGTCTTAATCCTTCTTCTGTTTTAAAAATACTCGACTGTTGACTGTTATAAATAATGGCATTACGATTATTTTCATATACTTTCTGTATTATTCTAATTATTTTGCTACTAATTCCCTTAATTTCTAGCATTTCCCACAGTTTCTTGCATGGTAGTCTATCAAACGCTTTCTCTAAATCGATAAAATCTAGATAAACCTTAGTATTCGCAAGTACTAAGTTCAAAATTTGTTCAATTAATTTTCATGACAGAACAAAATATTCAGACATATATTTGTAGAATTAAGCTTTAGCTACAATTTTCTGCATCATAAGCAAATATGCGTTATTTTACAAGATGAAGCTGTAATGCAATTTGTTTATCTACAATAACAATTAGTTTGTATAATTAAAAATATCCTGTTAGATACAAATTTGCTGCAAAATGTAATGTGTAGATTGTTACTAATTTTATTTCAGATTGTTAGTTTTGTATAAGAGATTGTTAGAACAAGTATTGTGTCGCCCTTTGAACAGTCTGCCAGTTACAGTTTTTAATAAAAAAAATGTTTTTTCAGATTTTTAGAATATTGCAAAATGAAGGAATGATTTGTTCGGAATGCCTGACCGATTTAGAGTTAGTTTATTTGTTCAACAGACGATGCGTTAAAAACGGTAATTTATTTGTTGACTACATGTCGAAACTACACTCTGTCGGAGAAAATAAAGGAGACCTGAATATTTGTGTGGAGGTGTGTAAAGAACTTCAAAGAAATTATTTGGAAAATGATGATGACACTTTCACAATAGACTTGGAAAGGATAGAAGATTCAAGTCAAGCAAGTTATTCAGGTAAGGTAGCACTCAGATGTACAGGGTGATATAAAAGTCTTTTTCTTTTGCAACACATTGAATATATAGCTGCCCACGACAAAAGTTGTTTTCCTAAGTAATCCACTCCTTATAAAGACCCTGTCTACCACGTAGGAGGGCTACCACTGTACAAGAAGACAGAATTTTAGCAAGAACAACTATAAGAAATTGTACTTTTATTGCAAAAGATTTGCAGAACAGGCATTTAGAAATTTTCTTAGAAAATTTTCTTGTCACCAATACATTGAAAAACTTATTTACAATAAAAACATAGTAAAAGTAACTAGAAGTATTTACATTTCAGAGAGCCGCGATACTCTGAGGGCATGTATCATATCATCTACTGACGACATGTCCCAGTATAACTACAACACTAATATCATCATCACTGAGGAGATTGATATCAAGTCTGAATGTGGAGATGACAGTGAATATGAGGAGATTGCATCAGAGCAAGATACAGGTCAGCCATATACAGGTCACATCATATTATTATATAATTGACAGAGGAGTCCGTGTATTCTCGGTGAAACATATTTAATATAAGATTAATAAATAAATAAAGCACTCGGTAAGTTTCATAAATATAAGTTTAATGTTACGCTATACGTATTTCGGCAGTTGCGCCATCTACAGGAGTTCAAATTACAAACTAAACTTATTTTTTAACAGATACATTCGGTGGGAACAAATATTAATGGTAGGGAATACAAGTGTAAACCATATTAGCAGATAAGGGAAAAAAGTTTATTACCGATTTATTAGGGGTGAGTTGTAAACGTCAATCTGGTCATTCATTAAGGTCATTCCAGATTTAATATTTCTGTGAATTTTTCGGTATTCTAGAAGGTTCAATTTAAGACTTTTTTTGTCCATGTGTAAGATTTTAAAGTCATTGGAGGAAAGGTTATGATTATTGGTGCTCATATGTTTTGCTATGTTGGACTGTTCTACTTTTTTATTTTGGATGGCTTTCGAATGTTCACCAAATCTTGTAGCAAATTTTCGACCAGTTTGACCCATATATATTGTTGAACAATCTTGGCACGAATCTTGATAAACTCCACTTTTGTTGTATAAATCAGTTTTATCTAGTTTATTATTAACGAGTAAGTTTTTAATTGTATACTTATTATAAAAGGCTGGAGTTATATTTGATATCTTTAATTTTGATCCTATTTTGAAACTAACCTGGCCGTGAAAGGGTATTTTTTTATAAATTTTTGTATTTGGTATACTTGGGGGCATACCAGATAAGGGTATGTTAATAAAGATTTTTTGCGATTTTTTCTAATAATTTTGTCTATTTCAGCCTTGTTATAATCGTTAATAATAGCAATTTTATAAATAGTTTGTAGTTCCAGATTGTAGTCTTCTTCAGAAAGTGGAACTTTTAATAATCGATCTACATAACAACTGAAAGCAGCCTTTTCAGTATTATAAGGATGTAAAGAGGAAGCAGGAATTATGGTGTCAGTATATGTCGGTTTTATATAGATTTTGAAGTTAAGTTTAGAATTATAATGTGAGATAGTGTAAGAAGTTTAAGGAACGATTATTTTCTTCGATTATTTTCTATCTCCAAAGTAAATTTTATTGAAGGATTGATATCGTTAATATGGTTTAAAAATAATTTGAATTGCCTATTACTACCTTCCCAAAGACAAATAATATCATCAATATAAGGATACCTAACTCACTGTATAAAATTCTGGTATCGCTATGTTGATGATATTATTTGTCAACAAAATGTTTTTCCCAACTTGCTCACACGTTGTGTTTTCGTGAAAAATCGTATTCCCTCTATCTTGATACGTCCTCTGTATAATCACATACAAAAATGTTCATATAAGAAATAAACTGTATTTCAATCATTAATCTTTTGTTCCATTAATCAAGGAAATTTTGTTTGCAGCTAGTGAAACATCTTCCAGTGACACAGATGAGAGTCCAGATGAGTCAGTATCAATTAGCAAGTTTAAACAATCCACAATATCAACATCGGAGACATTTGAAAGAGCTACTTTCCTTCCTAAACAGAAACGAGAACATTCCAAACAGTTATTTACATGTGAGCAATGTAACAAAACATTTACACGATTATCATCTCTTAATAGGCACAAACGAATGCATTCTGGCGAGAAACCATTCGAATGTAATCAATGTAATAAGGCACTTTCACGACTAGAATATCTCAATAATCACAAACGAATTCATTCTGGCGAGAAACCATTCAAATGTAATCAATGTAATAAGGCATTTTCACGACTAGAATATCTCAATGTTCACAAACGAATGCATTCTGGCAAAAAACCATTCAAATGCAATCAATGTAATAAAGTATTTTCACACATGGGAAATCTCAATGCTCACAAACGAAGTCATTCTGGCGAGAAACCATTCAAATGTAAAGAATGTAATAAGGCATTTTCAAACATGGGAAATCTCAATGTTCACAAACGAATTCATTCTGGCGAGAAACCATTCAAATGTAAAGAATGTAATAAGGCATTTTTGCACATGGGAAATCTCAATGTTCACAAACGAAAACATTCTGGCGAGAAACCATTCAAATGCAATCAATGTAATAAAGTATTTTCACACATGGGAAATCTCAATGTTCACAAACGAAAACATTGTGGCGAGAAACCATTCAAATGCAATCAATGTAATAAAGTATTTTCACACATGGGAAATCTCAATGCTCACAAACGAATTCATTCTGGCGAGAAACCATTCAAATGTAAAGAATGTAATAAAGCATTTTTACACATGGGATATCTCAATGTTCACAAACGAATTCATTCTGGCGAGAAACCATTCAAATGTAAAGAATGTAATAAGGCATTTTCACAAATGTCATCTCTCAATGTTCACAAACAAATGCATTCTGGCGAGAAACCATTCAAATGTAATCAGTGTAATAAGGCATTTTCACAAATAGGACATTTCAATGTTCACAAACGAATTCATTCTGGCGAGAAACCATTCAAATGTGATCAATGTAATAAAGTATTTTCATACATGGGACATCTCAATGCTCACAAACGAAGTCATTCTGGCGAGAAACCATTCAAATGTAAAGAATGTAATAAGGCATTTTCACACATGGGAAGTCTCAATGTTCACAAACGAATTCATTCTGGCGAGAAACCATTCAAATGTAAAGAATGTAATAAGGCATTTTTACACATGGGAAATCTCAATGTTCACAAACGAAAACATTCTGGCGAGAAACCATTCAAATGTGATCAATGTAATAAAGTATTTTCACACATGGGAAATCTCAATGCTCACAAACGAATTCATTCTGGCAAGAAACCATTCAAATGTAAATAATGTAATAAGGCATTTTACCCATGGGAAATCTCAATGTTCACAAACAAATGCATTCTGGCGAGAAACCATTCAAATGTAAGGAATGTAATAAGGCATTTTTACACATAGTAAATCTCAATGTTCACAAACGAATTCATTCTGGCGAGAAACCATTCAAAGGTAATTAATGTAATAAGACATGTAAAAGGCATTTTCACAACTAGGACATGTCATTGTTTTTTTGGATCGTCTTTTCTAATCGCCTTTGTTTCTAATTGCTCTATTGATGGTAGTATATGTTTGTTCAGTTTTGTGAACTTTTTGTATTCTGATGATTTCCTCATAAGCCGAAATACGTATTAATAAAATTAAAATATTTTGAAACATTTACCGAGTGTTTTATTTCGAATTCTATTTTTTCAATATGATTTTTTTCTTCACTCAACAGCTCCTTTATCTCTTCCTCCCATTTTATCATCTTTCCACACCTTTTTGTTTGATGTTCCAAAGATTCCTCCTCCTCCCTAAACATTCTGCATAGCCTATCCTCTGGTTTTGCCCAATACCTGTTGCTTATTTCTTCATTTCCACATCCTAATCTGGCAATCCTCCTAACTCTGCCCTCTGTCTTTTCTCTCCTCCCTTTCAAATATTTAGGTATTCCTACCGTCCTTATTTAATTTAATTTAATTTAATTTATTTAATAATTCAACATACATTCCCTATATACTACATAAATATATACATTTTTTTATTTTAATAAATACATTATCTCTTTATACCTTTTCACATTCCTTGAATTGTCTATTTTTACTGTTCTTTCCTGCTCTTGTACCTCCTTGTCTCTCCTTCTCAGAGTAGATAAATATCTACTCTGTTTCCTCCTCCGTTTCTCTTTCGCTCAGCTTCTCTTGTGTCCATCCCACATCTCCAATTTTTTTTTTTTTTTTTACAAATTTTTTCATTATTCTTTTCCAAATGTTATGGGACAGACACAGACGACTAAAAACAACTGCTGCAGACACATCTATGGCTGGGCCTAATTCTGTATTTGATCCTGCTCAGTATGAGGCTGGAGAAATTTTGTTATCGTTGGGACTGTCTGATGAACTACTCCAATTAAATCAGGATGAGCCCACCAGTAAAAGATACTTCTGTTCAAATAACAAGTGTTGATATGCGACAATCTTTCTATTCATTCCTAATAAGTGATAAATAGATAATTTTCATGAATTATTTGCAGTTTTATAACATTGTGTATACCTGCCATTTAATATAATGTATAGTCGACAGTTTAACTTTGTGAAACTCACTTATACTTTAAAGAGGTTGAAAGAAAACATGGTTTTTGTTTCACTAACTTTTTTATTTTAACTGACTGCAGTTTCGGCTCACGCCATTGTCAAAGTTGCAATGATTGCAACTTACATTTTACACTAATATATACAAGAAATAGTTATATACAGGTAACAAAAGTAATAAAAAGGTTATATAGGTAATACAAAATTTCCAAATTATGTTTACAATTTTCGTATTAATCCTATGAGCGGTGAATTGTGTAGGTCGGTAATTTCATTGAGAATGATGGTTTTGGACATCTGTTTCTTAATTTCATGGGCTTCTAGTAAATTTAGTTTAAGGCCTTTCCTTTTGTTATGCAGTATTTTTGGTTCAAATGTGGTTGTGTGATTTTAATTTATGAGATGTTCTGCGAAGGTTGAATTCTTATTTTGTTTTGTGAATGATTTCTTATGTTCTAATATTCTAGTTTTGAAGGATCTCCCTGTTTGGCCTATGTCTGGCCTAGTTAGTGAAACAAAAACCATGTTTTCTTTCAACCTCTTAAACCTACCATTTAAAATTGAAACGATGCGAAACATACCAATTTGCTTCCATGAGTTTTCAAAGGTGCGAAGTAAACAAGAAGCATATAAAAATTTAAAAATTTCTGCAGCTCATGTGCATATCAAGCGAAGTAATGCTCGAATTAAAACTTTTAATATATTAATTGACAAGGTAGGTTGGTCATTATCACCATCTTTTGATGTATTTACCTGTATTTGTGGCATTGTAAATTTATCTTCTATAATTAATGATAAAGGTTTTTTTTTTCTTAAATAAAGTAAGTTATTTTTTGCTGTAAATAAGTATTTATTATGTATTAAATAAAACGATTGTTTTTATATAATAATAATACAAAATATATACAGGTATCCCAGCCAAGTGGTTCACCATTGCCATCTTTCTTAATATTATAGACAAAGTTCGAGTATTTTAAATAGGAAATATCACGACAGGCTCAAAAATATTTTTAGATGTTTCGTTGACCAGATATTTTGAAAATAAACATGTTTTTGAATGGAATACTCTGTATATTGTTAGGCCATTGGAATAACGAATTTTTTGTCTTTATAAAAAACATATTTATAATGAAATTTTTTTAATAACGGAGAACGTTATCAACGTTCCAAACTTATAAAAATGGTATGATTAAAAACTTACATATAATAAAAACAAAAGTAAAAATTACCAAGAATTTTGGTTACAAATATTGTTCAAATAAATATCCATTACTGTTTAAACACAATCTTATTCTTTATTTTATGTTTTGCATTACATTGCGTAACATATTTTCAGAAATTTTGCTGTGTTTTATTTTTGTGAATCATGATAATGCACTTATAGTCCGTTCAAAGGTGAGTATGCAGTACAGGTCGTATGGAGTAGTTCTTTTTCATACTCTCTAATGGGTTTATACAATGACGCTATCCTTTTCTTGCTTGTCGACGTTGCCAGCTCTAAAACGCGCTAATCTGTGAAGACGCAGTATTCTACAAATGGTCATTTGTTTTTGTTGAGTGTTATTTTGAGTTTTATAAGAGTTGAGTTTTGTAAATCATACGAGTTTTTCATATTATTATAATTGACACATTTGACACTTTTACAACATTTGGCAACACCGCTCCCATTTGCCATAAGAGCAATACTACATTCTCACCTTTGAACGGACAATATAAAAAGGTGTTGCACTTAAAAAAATTAAAATGATTTAGTAAGGGTAGCTGATAATTATTCATTGTAAATAGAAGAATATTTAACATGTAAACAAATGAGGACAACTTTCACATTACTTGTTTTGATTAGCAGTTTCACAGCGATAATAACGCCGCCTTCGGCCATTGTTCAGTCCAATAATTACCCAAAAGTAGTCGTATAATCGGCACGGAGTGGATAATAAGATATTAAATGTAACATATTCTAAATGTTGTTATATCAAGTTAGCAGGGATAATATCTAAATACCAACGATGTATTTTATGCAACTTCTTTGCTGTTTGTGTCTGCAAAATGAAAAAAAATTACATACATTTGCTGAAAGCAGTAATGTGTACCTATCATATTATTTAAAAATGATAAGAACATTAGTTCCTGATACGGTAAGCAAATTCATAGTGACCTATAAGTAATGGTAGTTTGCGTGAGTCCGTTGATAAACTCACTATTATAAAGTAAGTTACGTAAAATTACAAGTATTGAAATCAAACATAGTAATTACCATAAAAAAATGGTAATGGTGTATTTTAGAGGCGTTTATTACGCATACTGTTCTGCGCAGGGCCATGGTCTAACGAAATTCATACACCGTTGCCAAGTGTAATTGTTATAATCTGTCACAAAGGTTTAAGGTTAGCGTGTGTTAGTAACTGTTTATCTAACTCGTGTACGTGTATTATTGTTTATTATCTGTTTTTAAAAGAAGAAATTATTAAAATGGCTGGTAGAGGAAATCCTGCCCCTACAACAATAGTTGCAGCTAATGAAGTTTTGAATGACGAACAAATAAGAGCAGAGATTTACACTATGGCCAGTAATGTCCATTTTGTAGAAAATATTGATGCCATCAAGTGGCTTGCAAGGAGAAGCTTGCTTCGTAACTTCATGTGATGCAATCAGTGCAATTTATTGATGTCGTTTGTCCGCTATGGACAGTCAATTGATGGCTTTCGCTGGAGATGTAGTGACTGTGGAGTTGCAGGCAGTGTCCGTAGTAATTCTTACTTTATTACGTCAGGCACCTCCACCAGGAAGCACCTGCCCGTCCACCTCTCAGTGCCAATAAACACCCAATGGCCTTCAGCGCTCCCCGATGGTATTTCCGATGAAAAAATTTACTTTCTTCAATCTTAACAATTTTTGCTGTGAAGTCATCATTTAAGCCGCCCATGGGTTCAGAATGTAAAATGAGATCGTGTTGGCAGACCTCACGGTTAAAAGAGCACCAATCGACAATAGTTCAGTGGTTGTTCAGGTTGAGACCTGCTTCTCGGCTCAAACGTTTGAAGTAAATCTTGTGACCACAAATATATAATAGTGATCAGTTGGCGCAGTGTTAGATGGGACACTACTCGCAACCTCACAGTCACTACATTTTCAGCGAAAGCCGTCAATTGCTTGTCCATACCGGACAAATGACATCAATACATTGCATTGGTTGCACCGCATGAAGTTACGAAGCAAGCCTCTCCTTGCAAGCCACTTGATTACATCAATACTTTCCTCAAAATGGACATTACCAGCCATAGTGCAAGACTCTGCTCTTATTTGTTCATCGTTTAAAACTTCATAAACTGTAATTATTGTTGTAGGGGCAGGAATTCCTCTATCAGCCATTTTAATAGTTTTTTCTTTTATAACAGACAATAAATACACGAGTTAGACAGTAAGACACACTAATTTTAAACCTTTGTGACATATGTTAATAAAAGCACGTGGAAAAAAGTGATTTATTGTGATAAACTGATGGGGTGGGCCCTTTTACAGTCTGCATCCATCTCAACACTTGTACTACCTTTTTTGGATAGGCTTTTATTTTAAACTATTATTGTTTTGTTAGTTTTTAAACAGACTACACTGTTCATCTGTATATTTTAAATTTGTTTATAAGCCTGTGATATTTATTGTGTTGCATAGTGCAAATAGCCTTTGATGCTGGGCGCTGCGAATTTTAACCAAGTATTATAGAGAGTTAATAAAGAAAATAAAAATAATAATATGTACATTATTTCGAGATTGTATTCCCTATGTGTGACGATAAAACCATTAGTCTATGAAGTTCGTTGGCAAGTTGTATATTAATAATCTAATTGTTATTAACTGACGCCTTGCATGGCAGCCAAGCAAAGCACACATGGGCAGCTTCTAATCACTACTTAAAAACATGTAAAATTAATATAAATTCAATGCTAATTTGAATTTTGTATTCTCGTATTCCCGCTCACGCTCTGATTGGTCAGAAGTTACGAGACCTCATTTTGGGTACAGATGACTTTTTCTATCTACAATTTGTATTTTACTGAGTTATTCTAAAAATTTCCGTTTAATTAAAATTTGGTCCTAACCTGTATTATTTATTTTTTACCTAATAATTTTTAATCTCAGCTCGATCGGTAATACAGATCTTCCACTGTTGGTTTTATCAACATTACACTTGGCAACGGTGTATGAATTTCGTTAGACCAAAGCCCTGCGCAGAACAGTATGCGTAATAAACGCCTCTAAAATACACCATTACCAAAAAAATTATTACAACCAATATTTACTAGACTAATTCAACCTAAAGTTGGTGAATTATAGGTCACATTTTATTTAAGTTACTTTCTGAATATCTGCCCAGCATCTCCTTTGCAAATTTCCGAATATCTGTCGCACGTTCGCGAATTGATTTTTGTATCCTCAGCCCGCTTGTCAAGTGTTCTTCATGAAAATTAAATTATTTTTATCAGCAGCACCTATTATAAGGCTTTTCTATTTCCGCGACAGATTCAAGTTGACAGCAAAAATAGACCAAGTATAAAACTATAATTAATTTAAAAGTTCTTGTCAACACTCGTCAACAATTTATTATATAGTATCTAGAGACGTTTCAACTGGTAAGTCCAGTCATCCTCAGTCTAAAATTAAAATATTACAATGTTAAAAATACAAAATAGTATAAAAAGAACAAAATTATTATCAAACAATATAAGTGAAATGAAAATTTAATAAATTTGAATCAAATAATGAATTGAAAATATATTAAAAACTATCAAATATAAGAATTTATTAAAATAGAGTGAGGCGCCTTTTTGTGAAACTAAATAATTTAATTACAAAGTTCATTAGAAAAATTATACATAAATCAAAAATTTTAATAAAATAATTTAAAAAAGTTATGGAAAAAAAAGAGTCGACTCTTTATGTGTTTGGAATGGATATTCATTTCCTGCATTTTTTAGGGTTTTGTAGGTATGACTAAAAAACCCTTATACCGTCATTTTGTCGTCTGTCTGTCTGTCTGTCTGTCTGTTCGGTAAAAATTGTAGCCAAACGGCTAAACCTAGAGAGTTGAAATTTGGCATGCTTATACAACTCTTTGACCCGCACATAGGAAAAATACTAAAACATCTAAAAAACATCCCCCTAAAAATATAAAGAAATATGTGCTCATCGAAAAAAAAATATTTTTTTATAATTCTGAGTAGGGTATCAAATGAAAGCCCTTGGTACGTGGATTAACGACCAAATTTTTATTTTTGCAAAATAAATTATTTTGTAGCGATTTTTGCCAAAATTGTGCAAAAATTTTTTTGTCCCACACCCTGTAGCCCAGATGGTTTAAACTAAAAATTTGAAAAAATTCTAAGCAATGTACATAGGTGTGAACCGGAATAGTACAACAGGAATTTTTGATCAGATTATGTTTTTGGAAAAAAACGCATTTTTTGGGATTTTTGGCTAATAATGTACACAAGTTATAGCTTTGTAACACGCTGCACTGGAACGTGTATGCTGGTGTTGTGGGATCGAACCCTGCGAAAAGAGACAATATTATTTTTTGTTTTTTTTTTTTTTTAATTTTTATATTGTTTAAATTATTTTTTCAAAATTATAGTTATATTTTGGCAAATGTTGCATTTAATTTTTAAAAGCGTAAATTTAATAACCAGTGGAAATTGTTTAAATTATTATTTAATTCTGTTTCAATGTACACGAAATCAGAGGGGCGGAACTTATAACAACCAATGGAATCCATAGGCGCAATTTTTAAAATTCTTGAATCTTGAACCTTGCTATATAAAAAAAATACTGCACATATTTGGAAACCTAAATAATGGTATTAGGTGTTCGAATTAAAATTAACAAAAAAAAATATTTTAATATAAAATTTGTTTTGCCATCCAAAATAATCATCATTCACTTACTAAATACCTGCAAAATCCTGAAATGTGTGAAAATTCACACTTCACATCAATTTTTTAAAAATAATATTGACCACGTCTCTATGTAAGCTGTCTAGTTAAGAACACTTTTTTTCTATAACTTTTTTAAATTATTTTATCCCTTTCACTGTTTGTCTAGTATCTCTAGTATCCCTTTTACTGTTCTGTCCCTTGGTCTTCCTATTCTTTGCGTTCGTTACGTTCTAGTCTCCCAGATCTGCTTCACTTGTCTTGTGTATTGCAGTCTTTACATGTGTCCCCACCAGGCCAGTTGTCTGTTTTCTATAAATTGTTCTATTGGTTCTATATTGAGTTCTTTTCTTATATCTGTATTTTTGATTTTATCCATCTTAGTCAGACCCTTTACTCTGCTTAAATACTTCATCTCCAAAGCTTGTATTTTACTCATTTCTCTTAGGAGGATTGCGAGGCTAAGATGCGAGAATGAAGAGAGAGGAAATAGATATTGGAGGAAACAGGAGGATAAGATGTGCAGGATGTGCGGGGAGGAGGAAGAAGATATAGAGCACCTCGCGAAGAGGTATATGGAGATGACAGTGTGGTCGGGGAGCACATTGGACCTGTTGCAAGAAGATGGAA
Organism: Liopterus haemorrhoidalis; assembly: GCA_963971575.1. Classification (NCBI taxonomy): domain Eukaryota; kingdom Metazoa; phylum Arthropoda; class Insecta; order Coleoptera; family Dytiscidae; genus Liopterus; species Liopterus haemorrhoidalis. The sequence goes on from OZ020623.1 coordinate 31,278,441, forward strand.
GGGTGGAGCGTTGGGCGAGGGAATTAGAGGCAAGAAGGATTGAGATTGGGGAAGGATAACAGGATGGGGTAAAGGAATGAAGGAAGAGGCCCGGTGGGAAGCAGAAGGGGGGAAAGAAAGGAAGAAGGGGGATGAGGTTACCAGGAAATAGGGAAGAAGGAAGGGAAGGGTATAAATTAAATTGTAATGTAAAGTAATGAAATGTGAAGTACGTTTAATAGGACGTTGGGGTGTTGATAGGAGATAGGAGTATATGTTTTGTAGTAAATACCCTAAACACCGAAAGGTCGAGGGGAAATAAAGAATCATATATACTCATTTCTCTTCTTGAAAGCGTCCAGGTCTCACAGCCAGAAGACAGTACCGGTCTGTATATAGCTTTGAATACGTTTATTTTTGTGGTTCTTGTTATTTCTTTCCTATTGATGAGTGTATTCTTTATGGCAAAGTAAAATTTTGTTGTCTTTTCTCTTCTTGTATTTATCTCCATATCTTGTTTTCCATCCTCTCTTATCTCTATTCCTAAGTATTTGAAATTCTTAACCTGCTCAATATTAATGTCGTCTTTTTTTATATTTATGATTTCATCTGTTCTTATTACCATAACTTTTATTTTATTTTTATTCATTGTCATACCGTATTCTTTTAATATTCTTTTCCATATATTTAAATTTTCCTGTAATTCGTTTTGTCTTTTTGCTATTATTACAATGTCGTCAGCAAACACTCCTTCCGATATTTCAGTTATTCGCATATTCCTATATCCAACATTGAACTTTGTTGTTTCATTTTTACACTTTTTTATAATTTCATCCATAAGTGTTATAAAAAGCGTTGGACTTAATCCTCCACCCTGTCTTAATCCTTCTGTTTTAAAAATACTCTAGTGTTGACTGTTATAAATTATGGAATTACGATTATTTTCATATACTTTCTGTATTATTCTAATTATTTTGCTACTAATTCCCTTAATTTCTAGCATTTTCCACAGTTTCTTGCGTGGTACTCTATCAAACGCTTTCTCTATATCGATAGACCTAGATAAACCTCAGTATTCGCAAGTACTAAGTTCAAAATTTGTTCAATTAATTTTCATGACAGAACAAAATAGTCAGACATATATTTGTAGAATTAAGCTTTAGCTACAATTTTCTGCATCAGAAGCAAATATGCGTTATTTTACAAGATGAAGCTGTAATGCAATTTGTTTATATACAATAACAATTAGTTTGTATAATTAAAAATATCCTGTTAGATACAAATTTGCTGCAAAATTTAATGTGTAGATTGTTACTAATTTTATTTAAGATTTTTAGTTTTGTATAAGAGATTGTTAGAACTAAAGTATTGTGCCGCCCTTTGAACAGTCTGCCAGTTACAGTTTTTAATAAAAAAATGTTTTTTCAGATTTTTAGAATATTGCAAAATGAAGGAATGATTTGTCCGAAATGCCTGACCGATTTAGAGTTAGTTTATTTGTTCAACAGACGATGCGTTAAAAACGGTAATTTATTTGTTGACTACATGTCGAAACTACACTCTGTCGGAGAAAATAAAGGAGACCTGAATATTTGTGTGGAGGTGTGTAAAGAACTTCAAAGAAATTATTTGGAAAATGATGATGACACTTTCACAATAGACTTGGAAAGGATAGAAGATTCAAGTCAAGCGAGTTATTCAGGTAAGGTAGCACTCAGATGTGCTGGGTGATTTAAAAGTCTTTTTCTTTCGCAACACATTGTATATATAGCTGCCCACGACAAAATTTGTTTTCCTAAGTAATCCACCCCTTATAAAGACCCTATCTACCACGTAGGAGGGCTACCACTGTACAAGAAGACAGAATTTTAGCAAGAACAACTATAAGAAATTGTACTTTTATTGCAAAAGATTTGCAGAACAGGCATTTAGAAATTTCTCAGAAAATTTTCTTGTCATCAATACATTGAAAAACTTATTTACAATAAAAACATAGACATAGTAAAAGTAACTAGAAGTATTTACATTTCAGAGAGCCGCGATACTCTGAGGACAGGTATCATATCATCTACTGACGACATGTCCCACTATAACTACAGCACTAATATTATCATCACTGAGGAGATTGATATCAAGTCTGAATGTGGAGATGACAGTGAATATGAGGAGATTGCAGCAGAGCAAGATACAGGTCAGTCATATACAGGTCACATCATATTATTATATAATTGACAGAGGGGTCCGTATATTCTCGGTGAAACATATTTAATATAAGATTAATAAATAAATAAAGCACTCGGTAAGTTTCATAAATATTAGTTTAATGTTACTCTATACGTATTTCGGCAGTTGCGCCATCTACAGGAGTTCAAATTACAAACTAAACTTATTTTTTAACAGATACATTCGGTGGGAACAAATATTAATTGTAGGGAATACAAGTGTAAACCATATTAGCAGATAAAGGATTTTTCTTTTACCGATTTATTAGGGCTGAGTTGTAAACGTCAAAAACGGAAATTCCAGAGTTAATGTTTTTGTGAATTTCTCGGTATTCTAAAAGGTTCAATTTAAAACTTTTATTGTCCATGTGTAAGATTTTAAAGTCATTAACGGAAAGGTTATGATTATTGGTGTTCTATTATGTTGGACTGTACTACTTTTTTATTTTGGATGGCTTTCAAATGTTCACCAAATCTTGAAGCAAAATTTCGACCAGTTTGGCCTATGTATATTGTCTAACCCTCTTAGCACGATTCTTGATCCTCCACTTTCGTTCTATAAATCAGTTTTATCTAGTTTATTATTAACGAGTAAATTTTTAATTGCATATTTATTATAAAAGGCTGGAGTTATATTTGATATCTTTAATTTTGATCCTATTTTGAAACTAACCTGGCCGTGAATGGGTATTTTTTTATAAATTTTTGTATCTGGTATACTTGGGGGCATACCAGATAAAGTTATGTTAATAAAGGTTTTCTGCGATTTTTTCTAATAATTTTGTCTATTTCAGCCTTGTTATATTCGTTAATAATAGCAATTTTATAAATAGTTTGTAGTTCCAGATTGTAGTCTTCTTCAGAAAGTGGAACTTTTAATAATTGATCTACATAACAACTGAAAGCAGCCTTTTCAGTATTATAAGGATGTAAAGAGGAAGCAGGAATTATGGTGTCAGTATATGTCGGTTTTCTATAGATTTTGAAGTTAAGTTTAGAATTATAATGTGAGATAGTGTAAGAAGTTTAAGGAACTATTATTTTCTATCTCCATAGTAAATTTTATTGAAGGATTGATATCGTTAATATGGTTTAAAAATAATTTTAATTGCCTATTACTACCTTCCCAAAGACAAATAATATCATCAATATAAGGATACCTAACTCACTGTATAAAATTCTGGTATCGCTATGTTGATGATATTATTTGTCAACAAAATGTTTTTCCCAACTTGCTCACACGTTGTGTTTTCGTGAAAAATCGTATTCCCTCTATCTTGATACGTCCTGTGTATAATCACATAAAAAATGTTCATATAAGAAATAAACTGTATTTCAATCATTAATCTTTTGTTCCATTAATCAATGAAATTTTGTTTGCAGCTAGTGAAACATCTTCCAGTGAAACAGATGAGAGTCCAGATGAGTCAGTATCAATGAACAAGTTTAAACAATCCACAATATCAACATCGGAGACATTTGAAAGAGCTACTTCCCTTCCTAAACAGAAACGAGAACATTCCAAACAGTTATTTACATGTGAGCAATGTAACAAAACATTTTCACGATTGTCACATCTTAATAGGCACAAACGAATGCATTCTGGCGAGAAACCATTCAAATGTAATCAATGTAAGAAGTCATTTTCACGACTAGAATCTCTAAATGTTCACAGACGAAGTCATTCTGGCGAGAAACCATTCAAATGTAATCAATGTAATAAGGCATTTTCACAACTAGGAAATCTCAATAGACACAAACGAATTCATTCTGGCGAGAAACCATTCAAATGTGATCAATGTAATAAGTCATTTTCACGACTAGAATTTCTAAATGTTCACAGACGAAGTCATTCTGGCGAGAAACCATTCAAATGTAATCAATGTAATAAGGCATTTTCACGACTAGAATATCTCAATGTTCACAAACGAATGCATTCTGGCGAGACACCATTCAAATGCAATCAATGTAATAAAGTATTTTCACACATGGGAAATCTCAATTCTCACAAACGAAGTCATTCTGGCGAGAAACCATTCAAATGTAAAGAATGTAATAAGGCATTTTCACACATGGGAAATCTCAATGTTCACAAACGAATTCATTCTGGCGAGAAACCATTCAAATGTAATCAATGTAATAAGGCATTTTCACAGAGGGGAAATCTCAATAATCACAAACGAAATCATTCTGGCGAGAAACCATTCAAATGTAAAGAATGTAATAAGGCATTTTTACACATGGGATATCTCAATGTTCACAAACGAATTCATTCTGGCGAGAAACCATTCAAATGTAAAGAATGTAATAAGGCATTTTCACAAATGTCATCTCTCAATGTTCACAAACAAATGCATTCTGGCGAGAAACCATTCAAATGTAATCAGTGTAATAAGGCATTTTCACAAATAGGACATTTCAATGTTCACAAACGAATTCATTCTGGCGAGAAACCATTCAAATGTGATCAATGTAATAAAGTATTTTCATACATGGGACATCTCAATGCTCACAAACGAAGTCATTCTGGCGAGAAACCATTCAAATGTAAAGAATGTAATAAGGCATTTTCACACATGGGAAGTCTCAATGTTCACAAACGAATTCATTCTGGCGAGAAACCATTCAAATGTAAAGAATGTAATAAGGCATTTTTACACATGGGAAATCTCAATGTTCACAAACGAAAACATTCTGGCGAGAAACCATTCAAATGCAATTAATGTAATAAAGTATTTTCACACATGGGAAATCTCAATGCTCACAAACGAATTCATTCTGGCAAGAAACCATTCAAATGTAAATAATGTAATAAGGCATTTTACCCATGGGAAATCTCAATATTCACAAACGAATTCATTCTGGCGAGAAACCATTCAAATGTAAAGAATGTAATAAGGCATTTTCACAAATGTCATCTCTCAATGTTCACAAACAAATGCATTCTGGCGAGAAACCATTCAAATGTAAGGAATGTAATAAGGCATTTTTACACATAGTAAAACTCAATGTTCACAAACGAATTCATTCTGGCGAGAAACCATTCAAATGTAAAGAATGTAATAAGGCATTTTCACAAATGTCATCTCTCAATGTTCACAAACAAATGCATTCTGGCGAGAAACCATTCAAATGTAATCAGTGTAATAAGGCATTTTCACAAATAGGACATTTCAATGTTCACAAACGAATTCATTCTGGCGAGAAACCATTCAAATGTGATCAATGTAATAAAGTATTTTCATACATGGGACATCTCAATGCTCACAAACGAAGTCATTCTGGCGAGAAACTATTCAAATGTAAAGAATGTAATAAGGCATTTTCACACATGGGAAGTCTCAATGTTCACAAACGAATTCATTCTGGCGAGAAACCATTCAAATGTAAAGAATGTAATAAGGCATTTTTACACATGGGAAATCTCAATGTTCACAAACGAAAACATTCTGGCGAGAAACCATTCAAATGCAATTAATGTAATAAAGTATTTTCACACATGGGAAATCTCAATGCTCACAAACGAATTCATTCTGGCAAGAAACCATTCAAATGTAAATAATGTAATAAGGCATTTTACCCATGGGAAATCTCAATATTCACAAACGAATTCATTCTGGCGAGAAACCATTCAAATGTAAAGAATGTAATAAGGCATTTTCACAAATGTCATCTCTCAATGTTCACAAACAAATTCATTCTGCCGAAAACCCATTCAAATGTAAGGAATGTAATAAGGCATTTTTACACATAGGAAATCTCAATGTTCACAAAGGAATTCATTCCGGCGAGAAACCATTCAAAGGTAATTAATGTAAAAGGCATTTTCACAACTAGGACATGTCATTGTTTTTTTGGATCGTCTTTTCTAATCGCCTTTGTTTCTAATTGCTCTATTGATGGTAGTATATGTTTGTTCAGTTTTGTGAACTTTTTGTATTCTGATGATTGCCTCATAAGCCGAAATACGTATTAATAAAATTAAAATATTTTGAAACATTTACCGAGTGTTTTATTTCGAATTCTATTTTTTCAATATGATTTTTTTCTTCACTCAACAGCTCCTTTATCTCTTCCTCCCGTTTTATCATCTTTCCACACCTTTTTGTTTGATGTTCCAAAGATTCCTCCTCCTCCCTAAACATTCTGCATAGCCTATCCTCTGGTTTTGCCCAATACCTGTTGCTTATTTCTTCATTTCCACATCCTAATCTGGCAATCCTCCTTACTCTGCCCTCTGTCTTTTCTCTCCTCCCTTTCAAATATTTAGGTATTCCTACCGTCCTTATTTAATTAAATTTAATTTAATTTATTTAATAATGCAACATACATTCCCTATATACTACATAAATATATACATATTTTTATTTTAATAAATACATTATCTCTTTATACCTTTTCACATTCCTTGAATTGTCTATTTTTACTGTTCTTTCCTGCTCTTGTACCTCCTTGTCTCTCCTCCTCAGAGTAGATAAATATCTACTCTGTTTCCTCCTCCGTTTCTCTTTCGCTCAGCTTCTCTCCATCCCACATCTCCAAAATTTTTTTTTTTACATAGTTTTTCATTATTTTTTTCCAAATGTTATGGGACAGACACAGACAACTAAAAACAACTGCTGCAGACACATCTAAGGCTGGGCCTAATTCTGTATTTGATCCTGCTTAGTATGAGGCTGGAGAAATTTTGTTATCGTTGGGACTGTCTGATGAACTACTCCAATTAAATCAGGATGAGCCCAACAGTAAAAGATACTTCTGTTCAAATAACAAGTGTTGATATGCGACAATCTTTCTATTCATTCCTAATAAGTGTTAACTAGATAATTTTCATGAATTATTTGCAGTTTTATAACATTGTGTATACCTACCATTTAATATAACGTATAGTTGACAGTTTAACTTTGTGAAACTCACTTATACTTAAGAGGTTGAAAGAAAACATGGTTTTTGTTTCACTAACTTTTTTATTTTAACTGACTGCAGTTTCGGCTCACGCCATTGTCAAAGTTGCAATGATTGCAACTTACATTTTACACTAATATATACAAGAAATAGTTATATACAAGTAACAAAAGTAATAAAAAGGTTATATAGGTAATACAAAATTTCCAAATTATGTTTACAATTTTCGTATTAATCCTATCAGCGGTGAATTGTGTAGGTCGGTAATTTCATTGAGAATGATGGTTTTGGACATCTGTTTCTTAATTTCATGGGCTTCTTGTAAATTTAGTTTAAGGCCTTTCCTTTTGTTATGCAGTATTTTTGGTTCAAATGTGGCTGTGTGATTTTAATTTATGAGATGTTCTGCGAAGGTTGAATTCTTATTTTGTTTTGTGAATGATTTCTTATGTTCTAATATTCTAGTTTTGAAGGATCTCCCTGTTTGGCCTATGTCTGGCCTAGTTAGTGAAACAAAAACCATGTTTTCTTTCAACCTCTTAAACCTACCATTTAAAATTGAAACGATGCGAAACATACCAATTTGCTTCCATGAGTTTTCAAAGGTGCGAAGTAAACAAGAAGCATATAAAAATTTAAAAATTTCTGCAGCTCATGTGCATATCAAGCGAAGTAATGCTCGAATTAAAACTTTTAATATATTAATTGACAAGGTAGGTTGGTCATTATCACCATCTTTTGATGTATTTACCTGTATTTGTGGCATTGTAAATTTATCTTCTATAATTAATGATAAAGGTTTTTTTTTTCTTAAATAAAGTAAGTTATTTTTTGCTGTAAATAAGTATTTATTATGTATTAAATAAAATGATTGTTTTTATATAATAATAATACAAAATATATACAGGTATCCCAGCCAAGTGGTTCACCATTGCCATCTTTCTTAATATTATAGACAAAGTTCGAGTATTTTAAATAGGAAATATCACGACAGGCTCAAAAATATTTTTAGATGTTTCGTTGACCAGATATTTTGAAAATAAACATGTTTTTGAATGGAATACTCTGTATATTGTTAGGCCATTGGAATAACGATTTTTTTGTCTTTATAAAAAACATATTTATAATGAAATTTTTTTAATAACGGAGAACGTTATCAACGTTCCAAACTTATAAAAATGGTATGATTAAAAACTTACATATAATAAAAACAAAAGTAAAAATTACCAAGAATTTTGGTTACAAATATTGTTCAAATAAATATCCATTACTGTTTAAACACAATCTTATTCTTTATTTTATGTTTTGCATTACATTGCGTAACATATTTTCAGAAATTTTGCTGTGTTTTATTTTTGTGAATCATGATAATGCACTTATAGTCCGTTCAAAGGTGAGTATGCAGTACAGGTCGTATGGAATAGTTCTTTTTCATACTCTCTAATGGGTTTATACAATGATGCTATCCTTTTCTTGCTTGTCGACGTTGCCAGCTCTAAAACGCGCTAATCTGTGAAGACGCAGTATTCTACAAATGGTCATTTGTTTTTGTTGAGTGTTATTTTGAGTTTTATAAGAGTTGAGTTTTGTAAATCATACGAGTTTTTCATATTATTATAATTGACACATTTGACACTTTTACAACATTTGGCAACACCGCTCCCATTTGCCATAAGAGCAATACTGCATTCTCACCTTTGAACGGACAATATAAAAAGGTGTTGCACTTAAAAAAATTAAAATGATTTAGTAAGGGTAGCTGATAATTATTCATTGTAAATAGAAGAATATTTAACATGTAAACAAATGAGGACAACTTTCACATTACTTGTTTTGATTAGCAGTTTCACAGCGATAATAACGCCGCCTTCGGCCATTGTTCAGTCCAATAATAACCCAAAAGTAGTCGTATAATCGGCACGGAGTGGATAATAAGATATTAAATGTAACATATTCTAAATGTTGTTATATCAAGTTAGCAGGGATAATATCTAAATACCAACGATGTATTTTATGCAACTTCTTTGCTGTTTGTGTCTGCAAAATGAAAAAAAATTACATACATTTGCTGAAAGCAGTAATGTGTACCTATCATATTATTTAAAAATGATAAGAACATTAGTTCCTGATACGGTAAGCAAATTCATAGTGACCTATAAGTAATGGTAGTTTGCGTGAGTCCGTTGATAAACTCACTATTAAAAAGTAAGTTACGTAAAATTACAAGTATTGAAATCAAACATAGTAATTACCATAAAAAAATTATTACAACCAATATTTACTAGACTAATTCAACCTAAAGTTGGTGAATTATAGGTCACATTTTATTTAAGTTACTTTCTGAATATCTGCCCAGCATCTCCTTTGCAAATTTCCGAATTTCTGTCGCACGTTCGCGAATTGATTTTTGTATCCTCAGCCCGCTTGTCAAGTGTTCTTCATGAAAATTAAATTATTTTTATCAGCAGCACCTATTATAAGGCTTTTCTATTTCCGCGACAGATTCAAGTTGACAGCAAAAATAGACCAAGTATAAAAATATAATTAATTTAAAAGTTCTTGTCAACACTCGTCAACAATTTATTATATAGTATCTAGAGACGTTTCAACTGGTAAGTCCAGTCATCCTCAGTCTAAAATTAAAATATTACAATGTTAAAAATACAAAATAGTATAAAAAGAACAAAATTATTATCAAACAATATAAGTGAAATGAAAATTTAATAAATTTGAATCAAATAATGAATTGAAAATATATTAAAAACTATCAAATATAAGAATTTATTAAAATGACGTGAGGCGCCTTTTTGTGAAAGTAAATAATTTAATTACAAAGTTCATTAGCAAAATTATACATAAATCAAAAATTGTAATAATTTTTTTTTAAAAAGTTATGGAAAAAAAAAGAGTCGACTCTTTATGTGTTTGGAATGGATTTTCATTTCCTTCATTTTTTTAAAATAATATTGACCACGTCTCTAGGTAAGCTGTCTAGTTAAGAACACTTTTTTTCTATAACTTTTTAAAATTATTTTATCCCTTTCACTGTATCTCTAGTATCTCTAGTATCCCTTTTACTGTTCTGTCCCTTGGTCTTCCTATTCTTTGCGTTCTGTACGTTCTAGTCTCCCAGATCTGCTTCACTTGTCTTGTGTATTGCAGTCTTTACATGTGTCCCCACCAGGCCAGTTGTCTGTTTTCTATAAATTGTTCTATTGGTTCTATATTGAGTTCTTTTCTTATATCTGTATTTTTGATTTTATCCATCTTAGTCAGACCCTTTACTCTTCTTAAATACTTCATCTCCAAAGCTTGTATTTTACTCATTTCTCTTAGGAGGATTGCGAGGCTAAGATGCGGGAATGAAGAGAGAGGAAATAGATATTGGAGGAAACAGGAGGATAAGATGTGCAGGATGTGCGGGGAGGAGGAAGAAGATATAGAGCACCTCGCGAAGAGGTATTTGGAGATGACAGTGTGGTCGGGAGCACATTAGACCTGTTGCAAGAAGATGGAAAGGCGGAGAGGTGGGCGAGGGAATTAGAGGCAAGAAGGATTGAGATTGGGGAAGGATAACAGGAAGGGGTAAAGGAATGAAGGAAGAGGCCCGGTGGGAAGCAGAAGGGGGGAAAGGAAGGAAGAAGGGGGATGAGGTTACCAGGAAATAGGGAAGAAGGAAGGGAAGGGTATAAATTAAATTGTAATGTAAAGTAATGAAATGTGATGTACGTTTAATAGGACGTTGGGGTGTTGATAGGATATAGGAGTATATATTTTGTAGTAAATATCCTAAACACCGAAAGGTCGAGGGGAAATAAAGGATCATATATACTCATTTCTCTTCTTGAAAGCGTCCAGGTCTCACAGCCAGAAGTCAGTACCGGTCTGTATATAGCTTTGAATACGTTTATTTTTGTGGTTCTTGTTATTTCTTTCCTATTGATGAGTGTATTCTTTATGGCAAAGTAAAATTTTGTTGTCTTTTCTCTTCTTGTATTTATCTCCATATCTTGTTTTCCATCCTCTCTTATCTGTATTCCTAAGTATTTGAATTTCTTAATCTGTTCAATATTAATGTCGTGTATTTTATATTTATGATTTCATCTGTTCCTATTACCATAACTTTTGTTTTATTTTTATTCATTGTCATACCGTATTCTTTTAATATTCTTTTCCATATATTTAAATTTTCCTGTAATTCGTTTCGTCTTTTTGCTATTATTACAATGTCGTCCGCAAACACTCCTTCCGATATTTCAGTTATTCGCATATTCCTATATCCAACATTGAACTTTGTTGTTTCATTTTTACACTTTTTTATAATTTCATCCATAAATGTTATAAAAAGCGTTGGACTTAATCCTCCACCCTGTCTTAATCCTTCTTCTGTTTTACAAATACTCTACTGTTGACTGTTATAAATTATGGCATTACGATTATTTTTATATTCTTTCTGTATTATTCTAATTATTTTGCTACTAATTCCCTTATTTTCTAGCATTTCCCACAGTTTCTTGCATGGTAGTCTATCAAACGCTTTCTCTAAACCGATAAAATCTAGATAAACCTTAGTATTCGCAAGTACTAAGTTCAAAATTTGTTCAATTAATTTTCATGACAGAACAAAATATTCAGACACATATTTGTAGAATTATGCTTTTGCTACAATTTTCTGCATCAGAAGCAAATATGCGTTATTTTACAAGATGAAGCTGTAATGCAATTTGTTTATATACAATAACAATTAGTTTGTATAATTAAAAATATCCTGTTAGATACAAATTTGCTGCAAAATTTAATGTGTAGATTGTTACTAGTTTTATTTCAGATTGTTAGTTTTGTATAAGAGATTGTTAGAACTATAGTATTGTGCCGCCCTTTGAACAGTCTGCCAGTTACCGTTTTTAATAAAAAAAATGTTTGACAGATTTTTAGAATATTGCAAAATGAAGGAATGATTTGTTCGAAATGCCTGACCGATTTAGAGTTAGTTTATTTGTTCAACAGACGATGCGTTAAAAACGGTAATTTATTTGTTGACTACATGTCGAAACTACACTCTGTCGGAGAAAATAAAGGAGACCTGAATATTTGTGTGGAGGTGTGTAAAGAACTTCAAAGAAATTATTTGGAAAATGATGATGACACTTTCACAATAGACTTGGAAAGGATAGAAGATTCAAGTCAAGCGAGTTATTCAGGTAAGGTAGCACTCAGATGTGCTGGGTGATTTAAAAGTCTTTTTCTTTCGCAACACATTGTATATATATAGCTGCCCACGACAAAATTTTGTTTTCCTAAGTAATCCACCCCTTATAAAGACCCTATCTACCACGTAGGAGGGCTACCACTGTACAAGAAGACAGAATTTTAGCAAGAACAACTATAAGAAATTGTACTTTTATTGCAAAAGATTTGCAGAACAGGCATTTAGAAATTTCTCAGAAAATTTTCTTGTCATCAATACATTGAAAAACTTATTTACAATAAAAACATAGACATAGTAAAAGTAACTGGAAGTATTTACATTTCAGAGGGTCGCGATACTCTGAGGACATGTATCATATCATCTACTGACGACATGTCCCACTATAACTACAGCACTAATATTATCATCACTGAGGAGATTGATATCAAGTCTGAATGTGGAGATGACAGTGAATATGAGGAGATTGCAGCAGAGCAAGATACAGGTCAGTCATATACAGGTCACATCATATTATTATATAATTGACAGAGGAGTCCGTATATTCTCGGTGAAACATATTTAATATAAGATTAATAAATAAATAAAGCACTCGGTAAGTTTCATAAATATTAGTTTAATGTTACTCTATACGTATTTCGGCAGTTGCGCCATCTACAGGAGTTCAAATTACAAACTAAACTTATTTTTTAACAGATACATTCGGTGGGAACAGATATTAATTGTAGGGAATACAAGTGTAAACCATATTAGCAGATAAAGGATTTTTCTTTTACCGATTTATTAGGGCTGAGTTGTAAACGTCAAAAACGGAAATTCCAGAGTTAATGTTTTTGTGAATTTCTCGGTATTCTAAAAGGTTCAATTTAAAACTTTTATTGTCCATGTGTAAGATTTTAAAGTCATTAACGGAAAGGTTATGATTATTGGTGTTCTATTATGTTGGACTGTACTACTTTTTTATTTTGGATGGCTTTCAAATGTTCACCAAATCTTGAAGCAAAATTTCGACCAGTTTGGCCTATGTATATTGTCTAACCCTCTTAGCACGATTCTTGATCCTCCACTTTCGTTCTATAAATCAGTTTTATCTAGTTTATTATTAACGAGTAAATTTTTAATTGCATATTTATTATAAAAGGCTGGAGTTATATTTGATATCTTTAATTTTGATCCTATTTTGAAACTAACCTGGCCGTGAAAGGGTATTTTTTTATAAATTTTTGTATCTGGTATACTTGGGGGCATACCAGATAAAGTTATGTTAATAAAGGTTTTTTGCGATTTTTTCTAATAATTTTGACTATTTCAGCCTTGTTATATTCGTTAATAATAGCAATTTTATAAATAGTTTGTAGTTCCAGATTGTAGTCTTCTTCAGAAAGTGGAACTTTTAATAATTGATCTACATAACAACTGAAAGCAGCCTTTTCAGTATTATAAGGATGTAAAGAGGAAGCAGGAATTATGGTGTCAGTATATGTCGGTTTTATATAGATTTTGAAGTTAAGTTTAGAATTATAATGTGAGATAGTGTAAGAAGTTTAAGGAACTATTATTTTCTATCTCCATAGTAAATTTTATTGAAGGATTGATATCGTTAATATGGTTTAAAAATAATTTTAATTGCCTATTACTACCTTCCCAAAGACAAATAATATCATCAATATAAGGATACCTAACTCACTGTATAAAATTCTGGTATCGCTATGTTGATGATATTATTTGTCAACAAAATGTTTTTCCCAACTTGCTCACACGTTGTGTTTTCGTGAAAAATCGTATTCCCTCTATCTTGATACGTCCTGTGTATAATCACATAAAAAATGTTCATATAAGAAATAAACTGTATTTCAATCATTAATCTTTTGTTCCATTAATCAATGAAATTTTGTTTGCAGCTAGTGAAACATCTTCCAGTGAAACAGATGAGAGTCCAGATGAGTCAGTATCAATGAACAAGTTTAAACAATCCACAATATCAACATCGGAGACATTTGAAAGAGCTACTTCCCTTCCTAAACAGAAACGAGAACATTCCAAACAGTTATTTACATGTGAGCAATGTAACAAAACATTTTCACGATTGTCACATCTTAATAGGCACAAACGAATGCATTCTGGCGAGAAACCATTCAAATGTAATCAATGTAAGAAGTCATTTTCACGACTAGAATCTCTAAATGTTCACAGACGAAGTCATTCTGGCGAGAAACCATTCAAATGTAATCAATGTAATAAGGCATTTTCACAACTAGGAAATCTCAATAGACACAAACGAATTCATTCTGGCGAGAAACCATTCAAATGTGATCAATGTAATAAGTCATTTTCACGACTAGAATTTCTAAATGTTCACAGACGAAGTCATTCTGGCGAGAAACCATTCAAATGTAATCAATGTAATAAGGCATTTTCACGACTAGAATATCTCAATGTTCACAAACGAATGCATTCTGGCGAGACACCATTCAAATGCAATCAATGTAATAAAGTATTTTCACACATGGGAAATCTCAATTCTCACAAACGAAGTCATTCTGGCGAGAAACCATTCAAATGTAAAGAATGTAATAAGGCATTTTCACACATGGGAAATCTCAATGTTCACAAACGAATTCATTCTGGCGAGAAACCATTCAAATGTAATCAATGTAATAAGGCATTTTCACAGAGGGGAAATCTCAATAATCACAAACGAAATCATTCTGGCGAGAAACCATTCAAATGTAAAGAATGTAATAAGGCATTTTTACACATGGGAAATCTCAATGTTCACAAACGAATACATTCTGGTGAGAAACCATTCAAATGTAAAGAATGTAATAAGGCATTTTCACAAATGACATCTCTCAATGTTCACAAACAAATGCATTCTGGCGTGAAACCATTCAAATGTAATCAGTGTAATAAGGCATTTTCACAAATAGGACATTTCAATGTT
Source organism: Liopterus haemorrhoidalis (assembly GCA_963971575.1). Lineage (NCBI taxonomy): Eukaryota > Metazoa > Arthropoda > Insecta > Coleoptera > Dytiscidae > Liopterus > Liopterus haemorrhoidalis. The sequence continues at coordinate 31,293,697 of OZ020623.1, forward strand.
CACAAACGAATTCATTCTGGCGAGAAACCATTCAAATGTTAAGAATGTAATAAAGCATTTTCACAAATGTCATCTCTCAATGTTCACAAAAAAATGCATTCTGGCGAGAAACCATTCAAATGTAATAAGGCATTTTCACAACTTGGACATCTCAATGTTTACAAACGAATTCATTCTGGCGAGAAACCATTCAAATGTGATCAATGTAATAAGTCATTTTCACACATAGGAAATCTCAATGTTCACAAACAAATTCATTCTGGCGAGAAACCATTCAAAGGTAATTAATGTAATAAGACATGTAAAAGGCATTTTCACAACTAGGACATGTCATTGTTTTTTTGGATCGTCTTTTCTAATCGCCTTTGTTTCTAATTGCTCTATTGATGATAGTATATGTTTGTTCAGTTTTGTAAACTTTTTGTATTCTGATGATTGCCTCATTAGCCGAAATACGTATTAATAAAATTAAAATATTTTGAAACATTTACCGAGTGTTTTATTTCGAATTCTATTTTTTCAATATGTTTCAACGAGAGCCTACAACTAAATCTATTAATTTATTTCATTATATAATTCTTTATCTGCCCTAGTTCTTGCGGCGTTTTGGGGTTTTAACTACTATATTAGAATAGAAATAATCATTATAATAATAATACAGTTTATGAATTTCTTTCTTCTTTATTTTTCCTCCGGTGTCCCTCTCTTTCTTCCTATTCTATTTTTGGCTTTCTTCTCCGGTCTCTTTTTTGACTCCAGTTCTTCCTCCCCTCTTTCGTCTCCTTTTCGCTTCTCTTCCCTGTCTTCTCTTCTCCTCCTTTGCCTCTCTCTTCCTTCCTGTTCTCAGTTTTGCCTTACCTCTCCACCTTCCTTCCTTCTTTCCTCGAGTACTCTCGCCCATCTTTCTCCCTTTCCTTCTTCACTCAACAGGTCCTTTATCTCTTCCTCCCATTTTATCATCTTTCCACACCTTTTTGTTTGATGTTCCAAAGATTCCTCCTCCTCTCTACACATTCTGCATAGCCTATCCTCTGGTTTTGCCCAACACCTGTTGCTTATTTCTTCATTTCCACATCTTAATCTGGCAATCCTCCTAACTCTGCCCTCTGTCTTTTCTCTCCTCCCTTTCAAATATTTAGGTATTCCTACCGTCCTTATTTAATTTATTTTAATTTAATTTATTTAATAATTCAACATACATTCCCTATATACTACATAAATATATACATTTTTTTATTTTAATAAATACATTATCTCTTTATACCTTTTCACATTCCTTGAATTGTCTATTTTTACTGTTCTTTCCTGCTCTTGTACCTCCTTGTCTCTCCTCCTCAGAGTAGATAAATATCTACTCTGTTTCCTCCTCCGTTTCTCTTTCGCTCAGCTTCTCTCCATCCCACATCTCCAAAATTTTTTTTTTTACAAAGTTTTTCATTATTTTTTTCCAAATGTTATGGGACAGACACAGACAACTAAAAACAACTGCTGCAGACACATCTAAGGCTGGGCCTAATTCTGTATTTGATCCTGCTTAGTATGAGGCTGGAGAAATTTTGTTATCGTTGGGACTGTCTGATGAACTACTCCAATTAAATCAGGATGAGCCCAACAGTAAAAGATACTTCTGTTCAAATAACAAGTGTTGATATGCGACAATCTTTCTATTCATTCCTAATAAGTGTTAACTAGATAATTTTCATGAATTATTTGCAGTTTTATAACATTGTGTATACCTACCATTTAATATAACGTATAGTCGACAGTTTAACTTTGTGAAACTCACTTATACTTAAGAGGTTGAAAGAAAACATGGTTTTTGTTTCACTAACTTTTTTATTTTAACTGACTGCAGTTTCGGCTCACGCCATTGTCAAAGTTGCAATGATTGCAACATACATTTTACACTAATATATACAAGAAATAGTTATATACAAGTAACAAAAGTAATAAAAAGGTTATATAGGTAATACAAAATTTCCAAATTATGTTTACAATTTTCGTATTAATCCTATGAGCAGTGAATTGTGTAGGTCGGTAATTTCATTGAGAATGATGGTTTTGGACATCTGTTTCTTAATTTCATGGGCTTCTAGTAAATTTAGTTTAAGGCCTTTCCTTTTGTTATGCAGTATTTTTGGTTCAAATGTGGTTGTGTGATTTTAATTTATGAGATGTTCTGCGAAGGTTGAATTCTTATTTTGTTTTGTGAATGATTTCTTATGTTCTAATATTCTAGTTTTGAAGGATCTCCCTGTTTGGCCTATGTCTGGCCTAGTTAGTGAAACAAAAACCATGTTTTCTTTCAACCTCTTAAACCTACCATTTAAAATTGAAACGATGCGAAACATACCAATTTGCTTCCATGAGTTTTCAAAGGTGCGAAGTAAACAACAAGCATATAAAAATTTAAAAATTTCTGCAGCTCATGTGCATATCAAGCGAAGTAATGCTCGAATTAAAACTTTTAATATATTAATTGACAAGGTAGGTTGGTCATTATCACCATCTTTTGATGTATTTACCTGTATTTGTGGCATTGTAAATTTATCTTCTATAATTAATGATAAAGGTTTTTTTTTTCTTAAATAAAGTAAGTTATTTTTTGCTGTAAATAAGTATTTATTATGTATTAAATAAAACGATTGTTTTTATATAATAATAATACAAAATATATACAGGTATCCCAGCCAAGTGGTTCACCATTGCCATCTTTCTTAATATTATAGACAAAGTTCGAGTATTTTAAATAGGAAATATCACGACAGGCTCAAAAATATTTTTAGATGTTTCGTTGACCAGATATTTTGAAAATAAACATGTTTTTGAATGGAATACTCTGTATATTGTTAGGCCATTGGAATAACGATTTTTTTGTCTTTATAAAAAACATATTTATAATGAAATTTTTTTAATAACGGAGAACGTTATCAACGTTCCAAACTTATAAAAATGGTATGATTAAAAACTTACATATAATAAAAACAAAAGTAAAAATTACCAAGAATTTTGGTTACAAATATTGTTCAAATAAATATCCATTACTGTTTAAACACAATCTTATTCTTTATTTTATGTTTTGCATTACATTGCGTAACATATTTTCAGAAATTTTGCTGTGTTTTATTTTTGTGAATCATGATAATGCACTTATAGTCCGTTCAAAGGTGAGTATGCAGTACAGGTCGTATGGAATAGTTCTTTTTCATACTCTCTAATGGGTTTATACAATGACGCTATCCTTTTCTTGCTTGTCGACGTTGCCAGCTCTAAAACGCGCTAATCTGTGAAGACGCAGTATTCTACAAATGGTCATTTGTTTTTGTTGAGTGTTATTTTGAGTTTTATAAGAGTTGAGTTTTGTAAATCATACGAGTTTTTCATATTATTATAATTGACACATTTGACACTTTTACAACATTTGGCAACACCGCTCCCATTTGCCATAAGAGCAATACTGCATTCTCACCTTTGAACGGACAATATAAAAAGGTGTTGCACTTAAAAAAATTAAAATGATTTAGTAAGGGTAGCTGATAATTATTCATAGTAAATAGAAGAATATTTAACATGTAAACAAATGAGGACAACTTTCACATTACTTGTTTTGATTAGCAGTTTCACAGCGATTATAACGCCGCCTTCGGCCATTGTTCAGTCCAATAATTACCCAAAAGTAGTTGTATAATCGGCACGGAGTGGATAATAAGATATTAAATGTAACATATTCTAAATGTTGTTTTATCAAGTTAGCAGGGATAATATCTAAAAACCAACGATGTATTTTATGCAACTTCTTTGCTGTTTGTGTCTGCAAAATGAAAAAAAATTACATACATTTGCTGAAAGCAGTAATGTGTACCTATCATATTATTTAAAAATGATAAGAACATTAGTTCCTGATACGGTAAGCAAATTCATAGTGACCTATAAGTAATGGTAGTTTGCGTGAGTCCGTTGATAAACTCACTATTAAAAAGTAAGTTACGTAAAATTACAAGTATTGAAATCAAACATAGTAATTACCATAAAAAAATTATTACAACCAATATTTACTAGACTAATTCAACCTAAAGTTGGTGAATTATAGGTCACATTTTATTTAAGTTACTTTCTGAATATCTGCCCAGCATCTCCTTTGCAAATTTCCGAATTTCTGTCGCACGTTCGCGAATTGATTTTTGTATCCTCAGCCCGCTTGTCAAGTGTTCTTCATGAAAATTAAATTATTTTTATCAGCAGCACCTATTATAAGGCTTTTCTATTTCCGCGACAGATTCAAGTTGACAGCAAAAATAGACCAAGTATAAAACTATAATTAATTTAAAAGTTCTTGTCAACACTCGTCAACAATTTATTATATAGTATCTAGAGACGTTTCAACTGGTAAGTCCAGTCATCCTCAGTCTAAAATTAAAATATTACAATGTTAAAAATACAAAATAGTATAAAAAGAACAAAATTATTATCAAACAATATAAGTGAAATGAAAATTTAATAAATTTGAATCAAATAATGAATTGAAAATATATTAAAAACTATCAAATATAAGAATTTATTAAAATAGAGTGAGGCGCCTTTTTGTGAAACTAAATAATTTAATTACAAAGTTCATTAGAAAAATTATACATAAATCAAAAATTTTAATAAAATAATTTAAAAAAGTTATGGAAAAAAAAGAGTCGACTCTTTATGTGTTTGGAATGGATATTCATTTCCTGCATTTTTTAGGGTTTTGTAGGTATGACTAAAAAACCCTTATACCGTCATTTTGTCGTCTGTCTGTCTGTCTGTTCGGTAAAAATTGTAGCCAAACGGCTAAACCTAGAGAGTTGAAATTTGGCATGCTTATACAACTCTTTGACCCGCACATAGGAAAAATACTAAAACATCTAAAAAACATCCCCCTAAAAATATAAACAAATATGTGCTCATCGAAAAAAAAATATTTTTTTATAATTCTGAGTAGGGTATCAAATGAAAGCCCTTGGTACGTGGATTAACGATCAAATTTTTATTTTTGCAAAATAAATTATTTTGTAGCGATTTTTGCTAAAATTGTTCAAAAATTTTTTTGTCCCACACCCTGTAGCCCAGATGGTTTAAACTAAAAATTTGAAAAAATTCTAAGCAATGTACATAGGTGTGAACCGGAATAGTACAACAGGAATTTTTGATCAGATTATGTTTTTGGAAAAAAACGCATTTTTTGGGATTTTTTGCTAATAATGTACACAAGTTATAGCTTTGTAACACGCTGCACTGGAACGTGTATGCTGGTGTTGTGGGATCGAACCCTGCGAAAAGAGACAATATTATTTTTTGTTTTTTTTTTTTTAATTTTTATATTGTTTAAATTATTTTTTCAAAATTATAGTTATATTTTGGCAAATGTTGCATTTAATTTTTAAAAGCGTAAATTTAATAACCAGTGGAAATTGTTTAAATTATTATTTAATTCTGTTTCAATGTACACGAAATCAGAGGGGCGGAACTTATAACAACCAATGGAATCCATAGGCGCAATTTTTAAAATTCTTGAATCTTGAACTTTGCTATATAAAAAAAATACTGCACATATTTGGAAACCTAAATAATGGTATTAGGTGTTCGAATTAAAATTAACAAAAAAAAATATTTTAATATAAAATTTGTTTTGCCATCCAAAATAATCATCATTCACTTACTAAATACCTGCAAAACCCTGAAATGTGTGAAAATTCACACTTCACATCAATTTTTTAAAAATAATATTGACCACGTCTCTATGTAAGCTGTCTAGTTAAGAACACTTTTTTTCTATAACTTTTTTAAATTATTTTATCCCTTTCACTGTTTGTCTAGTATCTCTAGTATCCCTTTTACTGTTCCGTCCCTTGGTCTTCCTATTCTTTGCGTTCTGTACATTCTAGTCTCCCAGATCTGCTTCACTTGTGTCTTGCAGTCTTTACATGTGTCCCCACCAGGCCAGTTGTCTGTTTTCTATAAATTGTTCTATTGGTTCTATATTGAGTTCTTTTCTTATATCTGTATTTTTGATTTTATCCATCTTAGTCAGACCCTTTACTCTGCTTAAATACTTCATCTCCAAAGCTTGTATTTTACTCATTTCTCTTAGGAGGATTGCGAGGCTAAGATGCGAGAATGAAGAGAGAGGAAATAGATATTGGAGGAAACAGGAGGATAAGATGTGCGGGGAGGAGGAAGAAGATATAGAGCACCTCGCGAAGAGGTATATGGAGATGACAGTGTGGTCAGGGAGCACATTAGACCTGTTGCAAGAAGATGGAAGGGGGGAGAGGTGGGCGAGGGAATTAGAGGCAAGAAGGATTGAGATTGGGGAAGGATAACAGGATGGGGTAAAGGAATGAAGGAAGAGGCCCGGTGGGAAGCAGAAGGGGGGAAAGGAAGGAAGAAGGGGGATGAGGTTACCGGGAAATAGGGAAGAAGGAAGGGAAGGGTATAAATTAAATTGTGTATGTTTAATAGGACGTTGGGGTGTTGATAGGAGATAGGAGTATATGTTTTGTAGTAAATACCCTAAACACCGAAAGGTCGAGGGGAAATAAAGGATTATATATACTCATTTCTCTTCTTGAAAGCGTCCAGGTCTCACAGCCAAAAGTCAGTACCGGTCTGTATATAGCTTTGAATACATTTATTTTTGTGGTTCTTGTTATTTATTTCCTATTCATAAGTGTATTTTTTATGTCAAAGTAAAATTTTGTTGTCTTTTCTATTCTTGTATTTATCTCCATATCTTGTTTTCCATCCTCTCTTATCTCTATTCCTAAGTATTTGAAATTCTTAACCTGTTCAATATTAATGTCGTCTATTTTTATATTTATAATTTCATCTGTTCCTATTACCATAACTTTTGTTTTATTTTCATTCATTGTCATACCGTATTCTTTTAATTTTCTATTCCATATATTTAAATTTTCCTATAATTCGTTTCGTCTTTTTGCTATTATTACAATGTCGTCAGCAAACACTCCTTCCGATATTTCAGTTATTCGCATATTCCTATATCCAACATTGAACTTTGTTGTTTCATTTTTACACTTTTTTATAATTTCATCCATAAATGTTATAAAAAGCGTTGGACTTAATCCTCCACCCTGTCTTAATCCTTCTTCTGTTTTACAAATACTCTACTGTTGACTGTTATAAATTATGGCATTACGATTATTTTTATATTCTTTCTGTATTATTCTAATTATTTTGCTACTAATTCCCTTATTTTCTAGCATTTCCCACAGTTTCTTGCATGGTAGTCTATCAAACGCTTTCTCTAAGCCGATAAAATCTAGATAAACCTTAGTATTCGCAAGTACTAAGTTCAAAATTTGTTCAATTAATTTTCATGACAGAACAAAATATTCAGACACATATTTGTAGAATTAAGCTTTAGCTACAATTTTCTGCATCATAAGCAAATATGCGTTATTTTACAAGATGAAGCTGTAATGCAATTTGTTTATATACAATAACAATTAGTTTGTATAATTAAAAATATCCTATTAGATACAAATTTGCTGCAAAATTAAATGTGTAGATTGTTACTAGTTTTATTTCAGATTGTTAGTTTTGTATAAGAGATTGTTAGAACTATAGTATTGTGCCTCCTTTTGAACAGTCCGCCAGTTACCGTTTTTAATAAAAAAATGTTTTTTCAGATTTTTAGAATATTGCAAAATGAAGGAATGATTTGTCCGAAATGCCTGACCGATTTAGAGTTAGTTTATTTGTTCAACAGACGATGCGTTAAAAACGGTAATTTATTTGTTGACTACATGTCGAAACTACACTCTGTCGGAGAAAATAAAGGAGACCTGAATATTTGTGTGGAGGTGTGTAAAGAACTTCAAAGAAATTATTTGGAAAATGATGATGACACTTTCACAATAGACTTGGAAAGGCTAGATGATTCAAGTCAAGCGAGTTATTCAGGTAAGGTAGCACTCAGATGTACAGGGTGATTTAAAAGTCTTTTTATTATGCAACACATTGGATATTTAGCTGCCCACGACTTCAAAGTTGTTTTCCTAAGTAATCCACTCCTTATAAAGACCCTGTCTACCACGTAGGAGGGCTACCACTGTACACGAAGACAGACTTTTAGCAAGAACAACTATAGGAAATTGTACTTTTATTGCAAAAGATTTGCAGAAGAGGCATTTGGATATTTTCTTAGAAAATTTTCTTGTCACCAATACATTGAAAAACTTATTTAAAATAAAAACATAGACATAGTAAAAGTAACTAGAAGTATTTACATTTCAGAGAGCCGCGATACTCTGAGGACATGTATCATATCATCTACTGACGACATGTCCCAGTATAACTACAACACTAATATTATCATCACTGAGGAGATTGATATCAAGTCTGAATGTGGAGATGACAGTGAATATGAGGAGAGTGCATCAGAGCAAGATACAGGTCAGTCATATACAGGTCACATCATATTATTATATAATTGACAGAGGAGTCCGTATATTCTCGGTGAAACATATTTAATATAAGATTAATAAATAAATAAAGCACTCGGTAAGTTTCACAAATAAAAGTTGAATGTTACTCTATACGTATTTCGGCAGTGACGCTAACTACAGGAGTTCAAATTACAAACTATACTTATTTTTTAACAGATACATTCAGTGGGAACAAATATTAATGGTAGGGAATACAAGTCTAAACCATATTAACAGATAAGGGAAAAAAGTTTTTTACCGATTTATTAGGGGTGAGTTGTAAACGTCAATCTGGTCATTCATTAAGGGAATTCCAGAGTTAATATTTTTGTGAATTTCTCGGTATTCTAGAAGATTTAATTTAAGACTTTTTTTGTCCATGTGTAAGATTTTAAAGTCATTAGAGGAAAGGTTATGATTATTGGTGCTCATATGTTCTGCTATGGTGGACTGTTCTACTTTTTTATTTTGGATGGCTTTCGAATGTTCACCAAATCTTGTAGCAAATTTTCTTGTAGTAATGTTACTCTATACGTATTTCGGCAGTGACGCCATCTACAGGAGTTCAAATTACAAACTAAACTTATTTTTTAACAGATACATTCGGTGGGAACAAATATTAATGGTAGGGAATACAAGTGTAAACCATATTAGCAAATTTTTCTTTTACCGATTTATTAGGGCTGAGTTGTAAACGTCAAAAACGGAAATTCCAGAGTTAATGTTTTTGTGAATTTCTCGGTATTCTAAAAGGTTCAATTTAAGACTTTTATTGTCTATGTGTATGATTTTAAAGTCATTAACGGAAAGGTTATGATAATTGGTGATCATGTGTTTTGTTATGTTGGACTGTTCTACTTTTTTATTTTGGATGGCTTTCGAATGTTCAACAAATCTTATAGTAAATTTTCGACCAGTTTGACCTATAAATGTTGTTGAAAAATCTTGGCACGATTCCTGATAAACTCCACTTTTGTTGTATAAATCAGTTTTATCTAGTTTATTATTAACGAGTAAATTTTTAATTGTATATTTATTATAAAAGTCTGGAGTTATATTTGATTTCTTTAATTTTGATCCTATTTTGAAACTATCCCGGCCGTGAAAGGGTATTTTTTTATAAATGTTTGTATTTGGTATACTTGGGGGATAAAAATATGTTAATAAAAGTTTTTTGCGCTTTTTTCTAATAATTTTGTCTATTTCAGCCTTGTTATAATCGTTATTAATAGCAATTATATATATAAGAGAACTAATTACTGTGTTTCTTAATGTAACGCTAAGTTCCTTGGTGCTAGAGGGGCTTGAGGTGTGCGGTCGGTCACGAATTGTCAGGTGGGGAGCGACATGCTCCGACAGCAGCTCGGTTACCGAGATCAGAGCTCTCAGTACCTTGGCTTAATCAAAGAAGGTTGTGTCATTGATGTTACATTTAATAATTTTTGTTTACTGTTTTAATTACGATTGGTTCAAAGTACACACTTTTTTTTAATATATATAATTATTTAGATAACATAAATTGAGAAAAATGGAAGATCCTATAGCGAAAACGAGGCGATTAAATAAGGAAAGGCAACAGAGATGAAGAAATCACCAGCAGAATGAAAATTCTGATATTGTACGACAGAAAAATAATGAGAGATATGTACGTCGCAAGATTTATTTGACTCCTAAAGAGAAGGAACCACGTCGTGCTTCTGATGCGCTTTCGCATGCACGCAGGCGAAAGCTTGAAACACCTGAAGAGACAGCAGCACGCCGTGCTGCTGATACGCTTTTGTATGCATGTAGGCGAGCGCTTGAAACAAATTAGTATCCGGTCCGATACTAATTTTTAAACGACACGCATTGAGCGGCTTTTTAGGATTTCCTAGGTATAATCAGAAACAGCTATACCATTGATGTCCAGCATATGACCCGCGGGCCGTACCCGGCCCGATATTAATTTTTAAACGACACGCATTAAGCAGCTTTTTAGGATTTCCTAGGTATAATCAAGAAACGTTTTTGTTTTGTTAATATACGCAGAATCGTGCAAATTTTAATAATTGATTCCTGCTTATAATGATTTTTATTCGATATCAGTTTGCCAACGGATCTACTAGTTTTATAAATAGTTTGTAATTCCAGATTCTAGTCTTCTTCAGAAAATAGAACTTTTCATAATCGGTCTACATAACAATTGAAAGCAGCCATTTTAGTATTATAATGATGTAAAGGGAAGTAGGAATTATGGTGTCAGTATATGTCGGTTTTCTATAGATTTTGAAGTTAAGTTTAGATTACTAATGTGAGATAAAATAGTCTTAAGAAGTTTAAGGAACGATTATTTTCTATCTCCATAGTAAATTTTATTGAAGGATTGATATCATTAATATGGTTGTAAAATAATTTTAATTGCCTATTACTACCTTTCCAAAGACAAATAATATCATCAATATAAGGATACCAAACTCACTGTATAAAATTTTGGTATCGTTATGTTGATGATATTATTTGTCAATAAAATGTTTTTCCCAACTTGCTCACACGTCGCGTTTCCGTGAAATATCGTATTCCCTCTATCTTAATACGTCCTGTGTATAATCACATACAAAAAAAAAATCATATAAGAAATAAACTGTATTTCAATCATTAATCTTTTGTTCCATTAATCAATGAAATTTTGTTTGCAGCTAGCGAAACATCTTCCAGTGAAACAGATGAGAGTCCAGATGAGTCAGTATCAATGAGCAAGTTTAAACAATCCACAATATCAACATCGGAGACATTTGAAAGAGCTACTTCCCTCCCTAAACAGAAACGAGAACATTCCAAACAGTTATTTACATGTGAGCAATGTAACAAAACATTTACACGATTATCACATCTCATTACTCACAAACGAATTCATTCTGGCGAGAAACCATTTAAATGTCATCAATGTAATAAGGCATTTTCACAAAAAGGATCTCTCAATGTTCACAAACGAATTCATTCTGGCGAGAAACCATTCAAATGTGATAAATGTAATAAGGCATTTTCACGACTAGAATATATCAATATTCACAAACGAAGCCATTCTGGCGAGAAACCATTCAAATGTAATCAATGCAATCAGGCATTTTCATGCATAGGAAATCTCAATGTTCACAAGCGAATTCATTCTGACGAGAAACCATTCAAATGTAATCAATGCAATCAGGCATTTTCATACATAGGAAATCTCAATGTTCACAAACGAGTTCATTCTGGCGAGAAACCATTCAAATGTCATCAATGTAATAAGGCATTTTCACAAAAAGGATCTCTCAATGTTCACAAACGAATTCATTCTGGCGAGAAACCATTCAAATGTGATGAATGTAATAAGGCATTTTCACAACCAGGATATCTCATTATTCACAAACGAAGTCATTCTGGCGAGAAATCATTCAAATGTCATCAATGTAATAAGGCATTTTTACAAAAAAGATCTCTCAATGTTCATAAACGAATTCATTCTAGCGAGAATCCATTGAAATGTAATCAATGTAATAAGGCATTTTCACAACTAGGACATCTCAATGAACACAAACGAATTCATTCTGGCGAGAAACCATTCAAATGTAATCAATGTAAGAAGGCATTTTCACACATGGGAAATCTCAATGTTCACAAACGAATTCATTCTGGCGAGAAACCATTCAAATGTAATCAATGTAATAAGGCATTTTCACGACTAGACTATCTCAATGTTCACAAAACAAATCATTCTGGCGAGAAACCATTCAAATGTGATCAATGTAATGAGGCATTTTCACGACTAAAATATCTCAATGTTCACAAACGAAGTCATTCTGGCGAGAAAACATTCAAATGTAATCAATGTAATAAGGCATTTTCACAACTAGGAAGTCTCAACGTTCACGAACGAATTCATTCTGGCGAGAAACCATTCAAATGTAATCAATGTAATAAGGCATTTTCACAACTAGTAAATCTCAATGTTCACAAACGAATGCATTCTGGCGAGAAACCATTCAAATGTAAAGAATGTAATAAGGCATTTTCACAACTAGGAAATCTCAATGTTCACAAACGAATGCATTCTGGCGAGAAACCATTCAAATGTAAAGAATGTAATAAGGCATTTTCTCAAATGCGACATCTAAATGGTCACAAACAAATGCATTCTGGCGAGAAACCATTCAAAGGTAATTAATGTAATAAGGCATTTTCACAACTAGGAAATCTCAATGTTCACAAACGAATGCATTCTGGCGAGAAACCATTCAAATGTAAAGAATGTAATAAGGCATTTTCACAAATGCGACATCTAAATGGTCACAAACAAATGCATTCTGGCGAGAAACCATTCAAAGGTAATTAATGTAATAAGGCATGTAAAAGGCATTTGCACAACCAGGACATGTCATTGTTTTTTTGGATCGTCTTTTCTAATAGCCTTTTTAGGGTTTTGTAGGTATGACCAAAAAACCCTTATACCGTCATTTTGTCGTCTGTCTGTCTGTCTGTCTGTCTGTCTGTCTGTCTGTCTGTCTGTCTGTCTGTTCGGTAAAAATTGTAGCCAGACGGCTAAACCTTGAGAGTTAAAATTTGGCATGCTTATACAACTCTTTGACCCGCACATAGGAAAAATACTAAAACATCTAAAAAACATACCCCCCTAAAAATATAAACAAATATGTGCTCATCGGAAAAAAAATATTTTTTTATAATTCTAAGTAGGGTATCAATTGAAAGCCCTTGGTACGTGGATTAACGATCAAATTTTTATTTTTGGAAAATAAATTATTTTGAAGCGATTTTTCCCAAAATTGTGCAAATAAATTTTTGTCCCACATCCTGTAGCCCAGATGGTTTAACCCCTTAACGCGCACAAACGTATTAATGCGGGCGCGCAAAACCGGCCAAAATGTGCAGACCCGTATATATACGGTCTGCGTCGTAATTTATGTCGCTAAAATGTTCACATTCGAATATATCCGGGCATTGAAAATAACTTAATAAAAACCGAGAAAAACATTCAATTTATTGATATTCATCATGTAATTCTGTATTGTAAGCTATAAAGTTTTTTTATTTGGGAATAAAATATGGCCTTTTAGGGTGACACTTATAAGCATCTCTGGCTTGGTAAATGTTTGTATATCTATTACTGCTTATCTACTTAGCGTTGGCACTTTTATGAGTTTTGTTATGACTAATTTATGGACACTTATTAGATAAATTTTTATACACGTGATTTTCAACATTTAGAGTATTAACTGGAAATTGAAAAAAAGTACGATGGGTACAATATTCGATCTGCAATGCGATTCAAAATCCACTATAATTTTTATTGAATTTTTAATAATATTGCATTTTTTTCTTTTTAATTTATTGAAATTATGTCCAAATATGTATTTTCTTAAAGAAAAAAAATTGATTTTATTTGACGTTTTTTTTTTTTTTTTAAATTGTGCATTAAGGGGCTAAACTAAAAATCTGAAAAAATTCTAAGTAATGTACATTGGTGTGAACCGGAATAGTACAACAGGAATTTTTGATCAGATTACGTTTTTGGAAAAAAACGCATTTTTTGTGATTTTTGGCTAATAATGTACACAAAGTTATATCTTTGCAACACGTTACAATGTAACGTGTATGCTGGTGTAGTGGTTTTGACGATGGCGTTTCACCCAAGTAACTCGATCCGAAAGGGATCAACCCCTGCGAGAAAAGAAATAATCATAATAATAATAAGAGTACTCTCGCCCATCTTTCTCCCTTTCCTTCTTCACTCAACAGGTCCTTTATCTCTTCCTCTCATTTTATCATCTTTCCACACCTTTTTGTTAGATGTTCCAAGGATTCCTCCTCCTCCCTGCACATTCTGCATAGCCTATCCTCTCGTTTTGCCCAATACCGGTTGTAATGTATAAATGTAGGTTATGCGTAATACGCTACCTTTGCTAATATTTAGCTGAGTTAGAATATTGCGTATATTAATTGTTTACATATTGCAATAACATATATTAATTGTATTCTGTAATTAAGACATTAGATATAAGTTATAAGTAGTAAGTAAGATAGCGTTGCTGTTGGATGTAACAAAGACTTAGTGTAAAATAAAGAAGTAGTAAAAGCCCATCGATTTTATTTATGATGACCTAAAAAGACAGTTCATTACACGGTTGCTCCGTTCTTGATTTCCACATCTTTATCTGGCAATCCTCCTAACTCTGCCCCCTGCCTTTCCTCTCCTCCTTTTCAAATATTTAGGTATTCCTATCTTCCTTATCTCTCTATACCTTTTCACATTCCTTGAATTGTCTATTTTTACTGTTCTTTCCTGCTCCTGTGCCTCCTTGTCTTTCCTCCTCAATTTTTCTTCTATGTATCTTCCTCCGTTTCTCTTTCGCTCAGCTTCCCTTGTGTCCATCCCACATCTCCATTTTGTTTTTTTTTTTCAAATTGTTTCATTATTTTTTTCCAAATGTTATGGGACAGACATAGACGACTAAAAACAACTGCTGCAGACTCATCTAAGGCTGGGCCAAATTCTGTATTTGATCCTGCTCAGTATGAGGCTAGAGAAATTTTGTTATCGTTGGGACTGTCTGAAGAACATCTCCAATAATAATAATAATAATAATTTTATTGAAGCTATTAGTGTACATAAATACTGGAGGTATTGATAAGTGACATTACCTATAGAGGCGCTGTTTTCGTTTACAAAATGGCGATTTGAATAGGATTTTTTGACATTTGCCATTTGATACACAAGAATGCACATTGCAGTTAATTTTTTGGTGCGATTTTAAAGACATTTTATTAAAGTTTTCTTCACTTTAACACATACAAACAATACAATTAAATGAGCCACATCCAACAAAATCCTATTCCGTTAAGTTCCAAAATATTCGCTAGGCGTCACTTCAGTTATTGTCAATTCTCAATAGTCATTCTTCATTAGCTTACAATACGTTATTCAAATATACAATATATGAGAACATTATATAATATGAAATATGATTCTCGTATTATGAGAATACTTTGGAAACTATATAATGTTAGATACACATAAAATGTCAATACTATAGACAGCATGATATTGACATTCATACAAAAACTGTATGTATAGAGCAGGGGGCGGCAACCCTTTTTACTAAGTGGGCATATTTCAGAAATGCGGGAGTTCGGTGAGCACCGTGTGATAAGGAGGGGGGGGGTAAAATCTTTATATATAAAAGAGAATATTTGTGGATATGTCCGGAAATTCTAACCCACTTCCAGATATGGTACCGCGTTGAAATTTGGCATACAGGTAGAAAATGCCTTCATCATAACTAGAAAAATCGAAAATCTCAAAAAAGTCCCATTAGAAACGAGAAATTAATAATTTTGTTTTTAATTATATTGGACCATTGGAATAACTATTAAACCGTCAGTGAGAACACGGGAATTTCCCTTCAATAGTTGGTTGTACAATTATATTGAGATCGGGAGTGTTCGGTCAAAATCGTAAATGGCTCAAATATGTAGGAATGGGGACGCATTTAATCTCAGTAGTTCGTGCGGGCAACATCGCTCTGAGTACAGTCGGTAGAAAATCTAGCAATAGTAAATATGCCTTTTAAAAGTAAGTTAAATGGTCGCGCTATTACTAGCCAAAGTCGCAAAATAGTTTCTTATATTTTGACTTTTATGAGGCTGGGGAACCTATTATTCCTTTCAAATCAGTTTTTGCTTGAGTGGCCGCTGCAACAGGCGTAACAAGAATTAAAAAAAAAAAAAAACGAAATCTATCAAGGTGAACCCTCGAAATTTTCTTCACCTAGAAAAAGTGTACAAAAGGATCGTACGAAAGGAAATATAGACGATTTTGATAAAGGAGTGTTAAAGAAAACTATATTAGACCTGCATACAACAGAAAAAATAGTATCTACTCTGTCTACTATTTTACCAAAATTTTAAGATTTCACGGGATATGACGGAGATCGGGAGACACTCCGATGGGAGAATTAGTATAGGCATCTTTAAAACAGTTTGTGGCCTTCAGAAATATGACATTTCGCCTTGAAAACGCTAAAGAATTATCTCACCCAAATTATTTGTGAACAAGCACATATTTATACAATGGTAGAGTAAAACAAAAAATATATAATTAGACCATACTAAAACTATTCGCACCAAATCTAATTTGAACCCATTCCGACATGGGCCCGGTCTAAACCGGCTACGGCTGTATTTTTTCCGGTAGCGAAGCATCGGGTACACTGCTAGTTTAAACATAAAAATATTAATGCAATTTAAAATTTTAATTTTCATAAAAAAAATACATCATATCAAAGTGATAATTAATGCGATATTTGATAATGAAAATTTGCAGCCAATTCGTTGTAATGTTGGACATAAGTAGAATTTCCACTTCTCAGGCATTGGTCCAAATGAGCGTCAGTGAGGCCTGTTCGGTATTTTGATTTTCAGTATTTCAAGTATTTCATATTAGACCGACATATTCACAAGCATATGTCGATGGGCAGAGAGACTTCAATTTTAGAGCACATTTTCTCAACAATGGGTAGCTATTCCCATTCACCAAGTTCCAGAATGTTTCTTCGTTACGATGTGATTTTAATTCAATGTCATTTGTTATATTTATAACTTCCAATTCTAAGTCCTTCTTATTTGAAATACCGAAATATGTTGCGATTTTATTACTCACATCATCCTCTCTTTCAGAAAAAGGACTAATAAAAAATGTTAAAAATGCCTCCAATTCGTAGAAGTCTTCAAATCTGGTATTAAATTCCTCCAATAATGTATCAAAATGTTTGGCAAATTGATGGGTGGTAGCATTTCCATCGCAATAATTTTCTATTACCATTTTTATTATTGCTTTCTTTCATATTGGGTCTATATTGGGAATAGTTTTAAAATTTAGTTTTACAATAAAATTTAATGAATATTAAATTATATTTATTTATAAAACTATAACACTTCTAGTCTTCTTGATAGTACTTTTATTACTAAAAGCGGCTCGGAAATAGAATTTCGCATGGTTAGGCGGGCACTTAGAAATTGCTTCGCGGCCACCGCGTTGTCGACCCCTGGTATAGAGCATAGTTCAGAGCAACAGTTTAAATAAGATTATGTTCTAAAATTAAGATATTCACAGATCGAATAAAAATTATGTTCAAGCAAAAAAAAAAAAAAAAAACCTTTTAAAATTTTTGATATTATGAATATTTTTCCTGATAATTGATTCCTTTAAATATTCAGGTATAATCCCTGTAGAAAATATTAAATTAACAATATGAAAAAATGGCTTTATTATGAAGAAATTTCCAGGAAACTTTTAGTTTTTCGTTGTATTTTTAATTATTATCGACTGTCTGTCAATATAATAACAACAAAAAATATGGTAAATATATTGGTAAAAATTAATATCCCTGCCTGAAAAAGTAGAAGGGCCTTTTAATATGTCAACAGATGATTTAGGCAAATTTTGGGTGGGATAAATACTTTTTTTCAGTCTTTTCTTGGACGTAAAAAATTACTTTCCATAAAATGCAACAAGCAAACATACATGCATGGGCTTGGATTTTTGCACATTTTTAGTTTTTGGGTCCATAAAAACTTACGATCCACTTTATCTCTGCCTCCAAACATCGTTTCAATTGATTTTTTTTTTCGATTTACGAAAATTATGGAATGTTTAAGAAGTATTCTTCCTTATTTTCGATTTACATTGCGGCACACAACAAAATTGATTGTTTTTTTTCCATAATTCACAAAAATAAAACACAAACAATAAAACACGTACTTCTCCATTGAACAAAACAAAACAATGTCACTTTCGTATTTTCCGCAAATTGCCACCAGATGTCAGGGCGCTTAGGAAGTTTCCCTTACAGATTTTTGTTGGCTGATTATATTTTTCATGCAATTTGGACATATTTATATCTTAACTCCAGTAGTAGTAATAATAATAATCAGTGGCGGCTGAGACAGGGAGGCGCTGGGACAGTGACCTCCTAAAAATTTTTAGTAAAAAAGCTAAATTTAATACTTAATTTATACTTCTTTAAAATTGCATTAAAGTAGCTAGATATATCTGCATATTTTTATTTTTATTATTTCTTATTCAAAGATTTTTAATATAAATGTTAGATTTAAAAAATTTAAATCAAGACAACAACGCTCTTCCGAGCGTTGTTGGACACTCCACGGAGTGTCCCAAGATACAGCGTTGCCACATGCAATATCTAATGTTCTTATCTACATGTGTAGCAAAAATTTACTAGGAACGGCAACAGCGACGAAGGTTAGTGTTGTATGTATTAGTGAATTACGGCCGGTGTCCCGTAGCTTAGTTCGGTCGTTGTGATTTGTGACAAGTACTTAAACGTGAAAATGAATCGAATGAAGCACGTTAGTTTTATTAAAATATACTGTATATTTTAATAAAACTAACCAAATTTACGACAAATTTTTCGTTTCATAACAAAACATCTCAAATAAAAGTTATTAGTTGTTGCATTTATAGCAATTTTTGTTAAATAAATTTTTTCGAAATATTTTTCTGTTGCTAAATATTCGCAAAAATCTTAAAATCGACACGAGTAAACTCCCATTTTTAGTAAACCGATTTTGACAAAATTTGATCAACTCGTGCCATTGATGGCAGAAGCTTAAATATGAAGTTTCATAAAAATCCTTTTAGCCGAATTTGCTCTACACGTGTACACAGATAGAAAGGCGGACGGACGGACAGATGGACAGACGGACGGACAGACAGACCGACAGACATCATGCTAAAAATAGTCAAAACGTTATGTATTTACCTCAATTCGTGGTGATCCATCGAAATCTCGAAATCGGTATGATCACAATACCTCCCTTATATATGTTGGAGGTCGGTAAAAATATGGGTCCTCATCGGCCAAAATTGAATATTTCCCAACAGGATAAAAATGGAAATAGAACATTTAATAGAAAGTTTAGTGAAAAACAATATTTAAATACAAGTTAGTTGTGTGGATGTGATAAATAAAATGTTTTTTTTTGTTTCCTGTGTTTGATTTGCTCATCAGACGCATATGAAATAAAGACAGTAAATAGTGTTAAAGATATTAAACATTTCAAAGATAAAAGTTCTTAAACATAATGTGTCTCATAAACATATGCATTATTCGGTCAAATTTGCCATGCTGGGATCGGTAAATATACGATTTCAACTTGATACTGCGTATAAACGTTCAATTAAAGAACATAACGAAAAGGTTAAATCTAATATTTAAATACATGTGAATATGTGTAGGTATCTGCTTAATTAATAACCAAATATGTTATGTTTCTGACTACAAAGCATTTTCTTAATAATATTGCAATTTTAATAATAATAATAATAATAATAGAAGTAATAACTACAAAAATGATAATAATATTGACCATAAATCTTAATAAAAGTGCCACATTTGTCAGTTTTTCTAGTTGCAGAACATATTTTCAGGTATTTTTTATTTATTTACTTTTTTCTCGTATAATTATATTTTAATAGATATATATGGGAAAAAAAGTGTCCCCCCAAATATTTTACTCACCAGCCGCTACTGATAATAATATTTATTCGTGTTAGATAAAATACATAATGTTTACACATGCCGAAAGAATAAAAAATACAGGATTACAATAAACACTATAAAAGTCATAAAAGGTGCTTTCCAGGTAGGTATAAAATACTCTGAAGTACTCCGTACTCTTCTACTCCAAACTACTCTGAAAATTTTTGCATTTTTGTGCAGAACACTTTAGTTTAGTATTTAGTGGAAAGAGTCGCTGCTATCTTACGAATTAACAAATGTCAAAGAAAAACTATCCTAAATATACAAATTATATAAAATTTTACATATTTATAAGATAAATGGATTTTATTAAATATTAAAAAAATACACAATTATAAATGCGTGATAAATCTTAAACAAGTTTGATTTGCATCAGCTGTTTACCCCCACTACAAAGGAACTCCAAGTTCTAAAATAAAGGTAAGTACTTCAGGTGACGGGGGAAGGAAATTCTGGTGTAGTTGAGAGTGTGAAGTACTTTTGCTTCGAACAACTAGCGAACTGTTCGGAGCAACTCCGAGTTACTCTTTAGAGCAACCTGGAAATCGCCTAGAGTCCTAATAGTAAAATATAGTTATTCATATTATTAAAAGTCTACATCATATAGAATCAAATAAAAGTAAAAGTTATAAAATAAAAAATTAAGATAAAAATAAAAATTAACTCCACGTACAACCCCCAGAAATTATTAGTTTGTTATACAACACTAAAAAGCTGAAATAAAATTAGTGATAAACTATACATCAAATTTTGCACAGTATTTTTATCTATCTAATAGGATATTTTTGGTTCTAGAAAAAATTATTGTAAAAATAATATTGCTCAATAACTTAATAATAGGTATCACACAACAATGTTCTGTAATTTTTAAAATATATTTGTGGGTTTCAAATAATTTTTATGTTTATATAATTTCGTGTAGAAATGTTCAAATAATACGTCAACATTTTTTTCGACATGATTGTTTATAGTTTAGAACCGTCGTCGAAAAATATTAAACTTGATGATAACGAAATGCCACTTGGTACAAGTATTCTTTATATAAAATAAATCATTTTTACCCGCAGCACCTATAGTGAGAACCGCGGCAGATTCGAGGTGGGGGCAAAAGTAGATTACCAAGTACAATAATTATAAGTAATTTTCGCATTAGAACAAAATACCTCGAAACATACTTGTAGATTGATGCTTTAGCTACAATATGCCGCATGGTACACAAATATGCGTCGAATGGTTTACAAGATGGCGTCTATAACACAATTTGATTATTTACAATAACATGACAGTTCTTTTTACAATTAAAAATATCCTATTAGATAGATAAAAATTCGTTAAAAATTTTCATGTATAGATTGTTACTAATTTTATTTCAGATTGTTAGTCTTGTATAAGAAACTATATGGTTGTGCGCACCCTTAAGATAAAAATTAAGATGTTTTTATTTTATATTATTTTTTTGTAGTGTTTTTAGGGTTTTGTAGGTATGACCAAAAAATCATTATACCGTCATTTTGTCGTCTATCTGTCTGTTCGGTGAAAATTGTAGCCAAACGGCTAAACCTAGAGAGTTGAAATTTAGTACACGGTTGCTGACGTACGGTTTTGGAAATTAAAGAATGTGCAGAGTGTTGCGTGTTTGTCAACATAAGTTTTGAACTACATTCTAATGTGTTGATAAACATTATTCAATTGTGCTGACTATGGTCTTTAATTGCTGCCAACAATTACACAAATGAATAATGTTTCCAAAACAATTGAGGTAGGACCTGACGTTATAGTGTCCTGGTTAACAGTTATAAAATGGTCTTAGGGAATAGAGTCGTGGTTAGTCAGTCAGGAGTCATTCAAGTTAGTCTTTCTTGGTAGTCAAGCAGTAGTCATTTTTGTGAGTACGTTGCCCAAGGACCAGTCCAGCTGTTGAAGTCGCCAACCCGACATGTGAGTGGTGTCTAGAGGGCTTCTCCACGTGTTCGCCTCGTGCGGATACCTGGGGTGGTTAGACCGGTCCTGGAGAAGCCGGGGCAAGAACGGGACTTACATCAGCTTCTAACGGACAACACCAGCAGCCATTCTGACAAATAATTATATTCTAATGTAAATTAATACCATATATTAAATTTTGTAGAAAAGATTGCGTTCTTGACTTCACCCCGTGACAATATCACTAAAAGCATTGAATTCATTCGTGAACAATGACACGTCCTAGTGAAAATGCCATATTACATTAATTACCTTCGAAAGCTTTCTCGCCAGAATGAATTCGTTTGTGAACATAAAGATGTCTTAGATGTGAAAATGCCTTATTACATTGATTATATTTGAATGGTGAATGAATGAATTCGTTTGTGAACATAGAGATGCATTAATTGCAAAAATGTCTTATTACATTGTTTGATTTTGAATGGTCTCTCTCCAGAATGAATTTGTTTGTGCATAATAAGATATTCTGGTTGTGAAATAGTATATCAAAACACAAGTTTCATAAGGCATGATTTTGCCGCACGCGTCTAGGTTAGTTTTCTAATAGAAAAGTGCGGCAAAGGGTCTTATGAAACGAGTTTTTTATACTATTTTTTTCTACTTTGCCATTTATTTTTTTTAATTTGATAAATTTGTATTAATAGCAAACTGTATCATTTTATGCAATATTTGTTATATGTTGGTATCACTGAATTGTTGTTTTGAAATATGCTGTCAGCTGTCAATTGAGTTTTTGTTTTCTGCAACATAGCTCTTTGGCGAACGTGTAATTATATTTTAGTGAAAATTTTGAACATGTTTGAAGAAGATATTCATTGTACCCCACCCGAATTACGGGAAACCGTAGTAAATACCTTGAAAAATTTACTTCCCCGGAAGTCAAGAGAGGCATACGACAGAGAATGTAACTTATTTGGGGAAGGTTCATAGAACACCACTATAATATTGGGGGGGGGGGTAGAAGTAACTTCATACATCTCCTCCTGGCGTTAATGGATCTACGACCCAATTTCAGAAGTAATTTCCGCAAGAGGGATAGTTAAAAAAAATAATAAATGAGTTTGGGGGGGTGGGGTGGTTACACACCGCAAAATATGCGGAATCTTCAATGGTAAGGGGTTTTATAAAGGGGGTGAAAAAACACGTTAAACAACCCGAATTATGAAGCCCTGAGGCACTAGCGCCAAAAAACTAAAAATTTTCAAACTTCTCAAGAAAAACTCCAAAAAAATTTAGGAAAAAATCATAAGTCCACGAATATAATAGGTTAAAGCCTGGAACATAATGCACATTTGGGACGGCGTTGCGTTAGCGCCTGCACACAATACAATAATTTTGAATGCCGTCAAAGTGTCACGTGACAACCTATATCTGTGTTTATACGTGCACTTTCTTTTATTAAAATTATAATGGATGATGAAGACTTGTGTGTGATGTTATTTATGTTGTATGCAAGTTATTTATACATACAAACACTTTACCATTCAGTAAAAACTGAGGTTAGGTGTTCTACGTCAACGTTCAACGGCGTCAAAAGTTGGAAGTTGACGAACATTCAGTTTCAACGGCGTTGGAACACCGCAAGGACGTTATACATTCTGTGCACTTGCGTACGACAGCTTGATTTTAACTTTCCTCTGACAGATAGCGTCGTCCAAACGCCGTCAACCCGCCGTAGAACTCGTTGCATTCTGTTCCCCACTTAACTTGACAGCATCAGAATTTGACATTTCATTCAATGTTCCCAATCTCCAATAATTAAAATTCGGGTGTTGAAATGGACCTTTTTATAGCACTCAAATGAGTGTTGGAATGAATGTCTTATGAACGCAAAGTAAAAAAATGCCTTATTACAGTGATCACATTTGAATGGTTCCTTTCCAGAATGAATTCGTTTGTGAGTAATGAGATTTGATGAGGATGAAAATACTTTTCTCCACGACCACTATAGAATTTACCAATTCTAAAACCAATTTTGACTACAGAAAGTAAATATTATAACACAAGAGTTGTAATGTTATTCTGAAGCAATTATGTTCTTATGCCTTTTGCGTGTATTTCATTCCATCACTTGTTATGGAATAACTATTCCATGCTTGTCGTCTTTTGTTTTTGTACGGCTACATTAAGATATATGCAACGTTTACATTAAATAAATGTAACATAACTTCCTAAAAAGTACTAAAATAATGGACGATGTGCGGCAAATTAAATTAAAATTGAACAAATAATAAATAAAAAATTAAGTTTAATTAATTGATTAATTTGTTATGTAATATAAATTATTTGTTAAGATAAAATGTTTGTTAAAATAATTATTTATTTTTTTCTGATGGTCGTGGAGAAAGTAGAGTCTGTGACTCGGTTGGAAGAGAAAATTCGATGCTCGTGGTTCCACTCACTAATTACAAACTCACATCGAATCATGTTCCACTCACATCGAATTTTCTCATTCCAACCTTGTTACAGAATATACTATTCTACACTGATTAAATTGGAATGGATTCTCGCCAGAAAGAATTCGTTTGTGAAGATTGAGCTTTCCTAAGTATGAAAATGCCTTCTTATATTGATCACATTTGAACGGTTTCTCTCCAGAATTAATTAGTTTGTGAACATTGAGATGTCCTAGTTGTGAAAATGCCTTATTACATTACTTACATTTTAATGGTTTTTCGCCAGAATGAATTAGTTTGTGAGCAATGAGATTGCCTGATTGTGAAAATGCCTTATCACATTGATTACATTTGAATGGTTTCTCGCCAGAATGAATTCGTTTGTGAACATTGAGAGAGCCCTTTTCTGAAAATGCCTTATTACATTGATTACATTTGAATGGTTTCTCGCCAGAATGAATTCGTTTGTGAACATTGAGATGCCCTGTTTGTGAAAATGCCTTATTACATTCTTTGCATTTAAATGGTTTCTCGATAGAATGCTTTCGTTTGTGAATATTGAGTTGTCTTATGTGTTCAAATGCCTTATTACATTCTTTGCATTTAAATGGTTTCTCGCTAGAATGTATTCGTTTGTGAGTATTGAGATGTCCTGTGTGTGCAAATGCCTTATTACATTCTTTGCATTTAAATGGTTTCTCGCCAGAATGCATTCGTTTGTGAACATTTAGATGTCCTCTGTGTCGAAAGCCCTTATTGCATTGATTACATTTGAATGGTTTTTCGCCAGAATGAATTAGTTTGTGAATAATGAGATTGCCTGATTTTGAAAATGCCTTATCACATTGATTACATTTGAATGGTTTCTCGCCAGTATGAAATCGTTTGTGAACATTTAGATCTCCTCTGTGTCTAAACCCCTTATTGCATTGATTACATTTGAATGGTTTCTCGCCAGTATGAAATCGTTTGTGAATATTGAGCTTCCCTATGTCTGAAAATGCCTTATTACATTGATCAGATTTGAATGGTTTTTCGCCAGAATGTATTTGTTTGTGAACATTGAGAGATCTTATATATATAAATGCCTTATTACATTGATCACATTTGAATGGTTTCTCGCCAGAATGAATTCGTTTGTGAACATTAAGTTGTCCTGGGTATGAAAATGCCTTATTACATTGATCACATTTGTATGGTTTTTCGCCAGAATGAATTTGTTTGTGAACATTGAGCTTTCCTACGTACATAAATGCTTTATTACATTGATCGCATTTGAATGGTTTCTCGCCAGAATGAATTCGTTTGTGCATACTGAGATATCCTTGTTGTGAAAATGCCTTATCACATTGATCACATTTGAATGGTTTCTCGCCAGAATGCATTATTTTGTGAACATTAAGTTGTCTTTTGTATGAAAATGTCTTATTACATTCATCACATTTGAATGGTTTTTCGCCAGAATGCATTCGTTTGTGTTCATTGAGAGATCCTGGTTGTGTAAATGCCTTATTACATTGATAACATTTGAATGGTTTCTCGTCAGAATGAGTTAGTTTGTGAAGATTGAGCATTCTTTTGTATGAATATGCCTTATTACATTGATCACATTTGAATGGTTTCTCGCCAGAATGAATTTGTCTGTGAACAGTGAGTTGTCCTTGTCGTAAAAACCCCTTATTACATTCTTCACATTTAAAAGGTTTCTCGCCAGAGTGCATTCGTTTGTGAAAATTAAGTTTTCCTGGGTATGAAAATGTCTTATTACATTGATCACATTTGTATGGTTTTTCGCCAGAATGCATTTTTTTGTGAACATTGAGAGTTCCTCTGTGTCTAAATGCCTTATTGCATTGATTACATTTGAATGGTTTCTCTCCAGAATGCATTCGTTTGTGAACAGTGAGATGACTTGGATATGAAAATGTCTTATTACATTGATCACATTTGTATGGTTTTTTGCCAGAATGTATTTGTTTGTGAACATTGAGAGTTCCTTTTTGTGAAAATGCCTTATTACATTGATTACATTTAAATGGTTTCTCGCCAGAATGAATTCGTTTGTGAATAATGAGAAATGATAATCGTGTAAATGTTTTGTTACATTGCTCACATGTCAATAACTGTTTAGAATGTTCTCGTTTCTGTTTAGGGAGGGAAGTTGCTCTTTCAAATGTCTCCGATGTTGATATTGTGGATTGTTTAAACTTGTTCATTGATACTGACTCATCTGGACCCTCATCTGATTCACTGGAAGATGTTTCACTAGCTGCAAGCAAAATTTCATTGATTAATGAAACAAAAAATTAATGATTGAAATATAGTTTATTTCTTATATGATCTTTTTGTATGTGATTATACACAGGACGTATTAAGATAGAGGGAATACGATTTTTCACGAAAACGCGACCTGTGAGTAAGTTGGGAAATACATTTTGTTGACCAAAGTTTACTCAAAAATTGAATTGTATAGTACTAATATTTCCCGGAAGAAACTGGAAGCACATGATATCAAGAACTAGTTTTTAAATGGGAACGTATGTAATGTTCGGTATGCATAAACTGAATTCTCTATAACGACTTGAAAGTAAATCATTTTTATTTACAAGTGTTCAAAGTACCTTTCATTTAGATTTAACCATTTTCGCATCTTTAATCTTGAGCTATCTGTATCTCGAAACATTATTTCATTTTATAGGTTTATTAATATTTTACAGGTGTCTCAAAAGAAATTTTGTATTTAGTGGATCGATTAAAAAAAAAAGTAAGCCTTATATAGAAAAAATGTTTATTAATTATTAAAATACACTTTTTGCGGATTTATTTCTTAAAAATAATATCGTCTAAATGTAGACCCTCGCGTTCTCGGCACTCATTTAATCGAACAGTAAAATTACTTATGACGTCTCGGCAGGTGGACTCAGGGATGGCTGCCATTTCGTGACTTTCAAATGCGCCAGTGAAGTCGGTTTATTGGCGTAAACTTTAGATTTAAGATAACCCCATAGGAAAAAGTCCATAGGGGTTAAATCTGGACTGCGTGGAGGCCAATTTATGTCACCTCTCCGGGAGATCAATTTGCCTGCGAAAATTTCACGAACACGTGGCAGAGACATATTGGACGTGTGTGAAGTTGCTCCGTCCTGTTGGAACCATGTTCTTTGGTTATAGCCAGGAAAGTTTTGCAGTTCAGGTACCAAGAAGTTGTCTAACATCTCCACATAACGCTCTGAATTCACTGTAACTGCACGCCCCCTTTCGTCTTCAAAAAAGTAAGGGCCGATAATTCCTCGCGCCGACATCGCAGCTCATACGGTCACTTTAGGCGAATGTAGGGGTTTCTGATGTTTGCGTTTCGGATTCGTTGCACTCCAGTAGCGGCAGTTCTGCTTATTTACGTGGCCATTAAGATGAAAATGAGCTTCATCCGAAAATAAAATGTTGGTAAACGTTGAAAATCGCTCAATCACCTGATTTACGAAATTAAGCCTCTGACTGGCATCTTGGGGCTTTAATTCTTGCACCAATTGAATTTTGTAGGGGTACAGCTTTAAGTCTTTGTGCATAATGCGATGTAATGATGATCTATGCACATTTAAAGCACTTGCGCGCTTCCGAATTGAAAGGTTCGGGTCGTCACGAACAGACTGATTAACATTCTCCACGTTTTCTACCGTTCTTGATGACCTAGGTCGCCCGGATTTTGATTTATCCAGCGTTGTACCAGTCTCTTCAAACTTTTTAACCCAATGTCGAATGTGAGGAATGATTGGCGCATCATTTAAGTGGCGAAAACCTCGAATACTGCAGAATTTTCTACGCGCTACAGTCGCCGAATCACCGTTTTTGTAAAACTCTCGCACGCATAACGCGCGGTCTCCTCCCGAGAAACGCTCCATAGCGACTAAATTCCCAAGAGCCAGGCTACCGATTGACATAACCCCCGCGCCCCTCGGATACGTTGCGTTCACGCAGTAAGCTAAATAAATATAAAATTTCTTTTGAGACACCTTGTATCATATTTTATTTTTACTTTGAATTTTACTTGAATGTTTTGTCTCGCATTTATGCATTTTTTATTTATTTATTATATTTTTTTTTCTATTGTCATATTCTCAATTTATGTATGTAAGTCTTATTGATACTTGGTTATGTATTATCCTGAAGTCTACATACTAATATCTAAATTTATAGTATGGAATATTAATATGTTCCATTCTTCGTTGTGATATTATCGTTATTATCTTATTAATATTATATTTTATTATCATTTTTATTTTTACCGACCGCCAACATATATAAGGGAGATATTGTTATCATACCGATTTTGACATTTCGAGATTTCGATGGATCTCCACGAATTGAGGTCCCTACATAACGTTCTGACTATTTTTTATCCAGTAATCAGTAGAAAATCAACAAAAGGAAAATTGTTTTCTCTTTTTCTTATATTTGATAAAGTCGGTTTACGATAACTTTGCGTGATTAGTTTAACTAAATCACGCAATGCCTCAAATTATTACAGCATAAAAAATTTTAATATTCTGCCAGAGGAATATAAAGTCCTGCGTTTTCTGAATTTAAAGAAAATTGTAAAAGAATTTTTAATTAGAAACCCATTTTACTCGACTGATGAATTTCTGAATGTTAAATTTTAAATTTGTTTATGTCCATATATTAACACCATATATTATTGTACTATCCTAATAATTATTATTTATTATATTGCTCCATATTAACATGTATTTGTACTTTGTATTGTATTGCTTCTATGACTGACTAAAACAATGTTTTATTTTGTATTATGATCAATAAATAAATTATTATTATGGGGTTTGTCAGGTCTTGACAAGCGTCCTCTAATCTCAAACTATTATTATTATTATTATTATTATTAAAGAAAGTGGGTTTGTAGGCTCGCCAGTACCGTTCAAGGTCGAGAGAGCTTTTTCCCAGCAATCGGTCGCATCCCAAACCCTGGCGATTTGCGACCGATGGGTTCACACCAAATCCAGCGTCCGCACAATTCGAAGCGATCCGAGCAGCACTGCTTTTTGCAATCTGCAGACCAGAGAGGTAGCAAATGGTCTGCAGACGGGAATGATCTCGATTTCCCTCTTGAAAACAGCTTTAAGGTCACCCAATACACCCAAAATCAAGACTACGAGCTTCACAGAATAACCCGGATACATTTTTCTTAGCTCGGACAAGAGGTCCAGGTACTTGGTTCGCTTCTCGTCCTTTTTGAGAGTGATATTTTTCTCAACTGGATAGGAAAATTCGATGACAAAAATGTCTTTTGTCTCGAAATCCAGCAGGAAGATGTCCGGTTTATTAGCTGAGAGAAGCTTGGTGGTAGCAAATGCATAATTCCAGTAAATACGACCTCTGGAATTTTCCACCACTGCTTCAATGTCAGTAGGAGCGTAAGGTAAGACAGGTATTGTGTCAATACCATATTTCTGTCTCAAAAAGAAATAAAAAACTCGAAGAGCAGAATTGTGTCGTGCTGTATAGTTGGATTGAGCTAAAACGGGACACGCAGAAAGTACGTGCATAAGCGTTTTAGGGTGACGTTTACATAGTCTACATTGTGTAGACTATGCCGTCTTTGTTATCATGTGGCGATAAACAGTATAACAGACATTATTAGAATGCTTGTAGAATTTTCGTTTTACTGAAGTTTTAAGTAATTATTTTAGAAAGTAAATTTATGTCAATTATAACCTTTGTGCTCTAGCCCACACAATACAATAATATTAAATTATAGACAGACCTGTATCTTGCTCAGCGGCACTCGCCTCATATTCACTGTCATCTCCACATTCCGACTTGATGTCGATTTCCTCAGTGATGATAATATTACTGTTGTAGTTATAATGGGATATGTCGTCAGTGGATGATATGATACATGTCTTCAGAGTATCGCGACTCTCTGAAATGTAAATATTTCTAGTTACTTTTACTATGTCTATGTTTTCATTGTAAATAAGTTTTTCAATGCATTGGTAACAAGAAAATTTTCTAAGGAAAATATCTAAATGCCTGTTCTGCATGTTTTTTGCAATAAAACTACAATTTCTTACAGCTATTTAACGTTTTTGTATCAGTCAGAACTAATACTAAATACTATTCAATAAATGGGAACTAGGAATACCAGATTTGCAACCTTACAAGTAGCATAATAATATTAAATTATTGACTGACCTGTACCTTGCTCAGTTGCATTCTCCTCATATTCACCGTCCTCTCCATGTTCAGACTTGATATCAATCTCCTCAGTGATGATAATATTAGTGTTGTAGTTATACTGGGACATGTCGTCAGTAGATGATATGATACATGTCCTCAGAGTATCGCGGCTCTCTGAAATGTAAATACTTTTAGTTACTGATACTATGTCATGTTTTTATTACTACCGAATAAAATAGTCGTAGCCCACTTAGAACGTTTTTGTTTTGTTAATATACGCAAAATCATGCAAATTTTAATAATTGATTCCTGCTTATATTGATTTTTATTCGATATCAGTTTGCCAACGTTGTTGGCAATGGGTCTGCTAGTAACTTCATAATTTTTAGGGTTTTGTAGGTATGACCAGAAAACCCTTATCCGTCATTTTGTCGTCTGTCTGTCTGTCTGTCTGTTCGGTAAAAATTGTAGCCAAAAGGCTAAACCTAGAGAGTTGAAATTTGGCATGCTTATACAACTCTTTGACCCGCACATAGGAAAAATACTAAAACATATAAAAAACATATCCCCCTAAAAATATAAACAAATATATGCTCATCGAAAAAAATATATATTTTGAAAGTCCAAATGAAAGTCCTTGGTACGTGGATTAACGATCAAACTTTTATTTTTGCAAAATAAATTATTTTGAAGCGATTTTTGCCAAAATTGTGAAAAAAATTTTTGTCCCGCACCCTGTAGCCCAGATAGTTTAAACTAAAAATCTGAAAAAAATCTCAGTAATGTACATTGGTGTGAACCGGAATAGTACAACAGGAATTTTTGATCAGATTATGTTTTCGGAAAATAACGCATTTTTTGTTGACGATGCACAAAAGTTATAGTTATATAACACGTTAAATTGCAAAGAGTATCGTGGTCTAGTGGTTACGTTGCTCGCTAACTACATAGATTTTTTGCTCACTACACATTTTTTGTTCGTTCCTTGCTAGAGGAGTAAATTTTATTTTACAGACAGACAGACAGACAGACAGACGACAAAATGACGGTATAAGGGTTTTTGGGGCATACCTACAAAACCCTAAAAAAACCAGCTGTGACTGTTTATCTCTCTCATAACGCTCCCTGTTGCAGCTATCTCTCTCACGCAACCAACGACTTATGGCCGGTTTCTGTAAGCTTAGTTAACTTAGTAAACGAGTGATCCTGTAAAGCACAGTGGTAGCGTTGTCGCTTAGCGAGTTGAAACTACTGTAAGAAACTGTGTTCGAATCCCGTCAATTTTTATTTTTACAGTTTTTTTTTTGCATTTTTATTTTGTCAAAATTCTAGTTATATTTTGGTAAATGTTGCATTTAATTTTTAAAAGCGTAAATTTAACAACCAGTGGGAAGTGTTGAAATTATAATTTAATTCTATATTTGAAGGTATCAGAGGGCGGGGCTTATGATTTAAGCAACCAATGGAAGCCATAGGCGCAATTTTCAAAATCTTAATGAACCTTGCTATATAAAAAAAAATACTGCACATATTTAGAAACTTAAATAATGGTATTAGGCATTCGAATTAAAATTCATAAAAAAATATTTTGACATAAAATTTGTTTTGGCATCCTAAATAATCATCACACAGTTAATAAATACCTGCGAAACCCTGAAATGTGTGAAAATTCACACTTCACATCAATTTTTTAAATGTATTCTTAATAATCGAGTAACAAATTACTCTATGTATGCATCAATGTATGTAATAATAACGAGACTTTAAGGGCTAAGAAAATATGTAAGTTAAGATGTTCACTAATCAAAAATTGATTGAAACATATGTTTGAAATAAAGTGAATGGAGACAAACAGCGATAAAATATGCACAACTACACCACTCATTACTGACCATTCTCCCGTTCAGTCGTACGCTCTATTCCAGCCGTCACTCTACAGTCATCAGAATCTTCATAATTTGCTTTAATGTCAGTCTCTTTAATAATATCGTAGTATTTGGTATCATCAGTTTGTACATCATAGTTTGCCTCATTCTTTATATTCATTCCTGGAACAAAAATGTCCTGGCATGTAAAAGAACTACAACTAGTCACCTTTTATAAGAATGTGTTAGATAATTATTACTTTATTGTTGCCGTATCCTTAGGCCGCGGTCTGACTGATCGAGTGCTGTCGATCGTTTGCTGTCGAGCAAATTTCAAACACACGTTAACTAAGGGCATGAGTCGCACTGAACCATCGTTTGCCGTCAAGTAGCATCAAGTTGTTTGTATTTCAAACCGGTTTGAATTTCACTCGACGCTCGACGCTCGACGCATAGCACATGCGATTTAAGCATATTAGTTCATAACCATATATTATTTGACAGTTGGAACGTCAAAAAAAAAAAACAAAATTACAATATAGAGTAAGATGGACTCGCTAATTAGTATTAACTGTTTGATAGTATTATTTTAGGTTGGAATATGCACTATTTGACAAGTGAGAAACAAATTTACTTGACACTGAATGATCGATAATACTCGACAGTACTTGATCAGTCAGACCAGCTTTTAAATTTTTAAATGACGCTACACGACTCGACGCTACGTTACACGACGGCGCTTGATCAGTCAGACTGCTGCCTTAGATTTACGTAGAGCATTCGAAACAATTGATAGAAGTATTTTGATTACAAAATTATATGACTATGGAATTCGTGGAAATGCTTTATCTTGGTTTAAAAGTTACTTATCTGACAGGTTCCAAATTACGAAAATAGGTAATAGTTTTTCTTCTAAATTAAGTAACATTTGGGGTGTTCCACACGGAAGTTGCCTTGGTCCGCTACTTTTTCTCATTTATGTAAATGATATAAAGAATTATGTAAATATCGATTTTATTAATATGTTTGCAGACGATACCTTGGTTGCAGTTTATGATAAAGATGTTTACAATGGAATAAATAGAGTCAATACTGAACTTAATAAATTGTACAATTATTTTTGTAAAAATAAATTAAAAATTAATATTGATAAAACAAAAGCTATGATTATCACAAGTAAATATAAATATTCTAAAATCAATAACATAAGTAATATCAAAATAGCTAATGAAAAAATTGAAGTTGTTAAAGAAATCAAATATCTGGGATTCATTGTTGATTGTCATTTAAATTTTAATAGTCATTTAACTTACATAATAAATAAAATATCTAAAAAAAATTACTTTTTCTGCAGAATTTCTAAAAAACTGTCTATTTCAACTCTTATTATGTTGTATAAATCATTAATTCAACCTCACTTTGATTTTTGTGGAACAGTTCTCTATTTGTTGAATAAAAACTCCATTGATCGTCTGCAAAAATTACAAAATCGTGGCATGAGGGTAATTTTGAAGATGTCTAGGTACACACCTATTAAGGGTATGCTTAGTATACTTAACTGGCTTTCTGTAGAAAATCGTTTAAAGTATGGCGCTATGGTCTTTATTTATAAACTTTTACTAGGTCGTTTACCGGGATATTTTCAGAAAAATATTGTTTATAATAAAGATGTGCATAATTATAATACCCGAAGTGCCAACGATCTCAGAATCATACAGATTAAATTATCTAAAACCGATAATAAAAAGAAAAAGTTTATGTATATTAGGCCCTGCCTATTTTGGTAAATAAAGTTATTATTATTATTATTATTATTATTATTATTATAAATCATGGAATAATAAATAATTGAAATTGTAAAAGTTACGATAAGATAGTATTCAAGATATTTTTAATACATTTCCTGATCAGAGTGAAGCAAACGTATTGAAACATGTAAATTCTTCAAGTGTAATATTAGAAAATTTTGATGAAATAACTATTGTTGAACTAAAAGATGTGATTTTTAATTTGAAAAATACAAAGGGAATTGACAATATAAATGCCGAGTTTTTAAAGAAAACTTTTCATGTGAGTGGGTATACATTATAAAATTTGTTAAATACATCATTAAACACATCAAAATTTCCTGATAAATTAAAAACATCTAGAATTACGCCTATTCCTAAAATCAATAATGCAAATAATTGGCCGGTCTTTCCACCTTCAGATAAAGTGGCTGGTAACGTTATCTGACGGATAAAAACAATAAAGCGTCTTTCCACCTTCAGATGAAGTTATTCCTACGAATAAACTATGCTATCTGGCAGATAAGTTATTCGGTAGTCAAAGTAGCGAATAAGTAACAAATAAGTGCTGTCACTGTCAAAAAGTTAGAAATTAAATGATTTCTTGGAACAATAATATAAATATATAACAGTGCACCAGTCCACGGTGAGAAAAACTCCAACTTATGTCTGATTTCATTTATATGCTTTGTACGGAAAATTAAATACACAAATTTCAACGAGTATTTTACGAAATTGCTCGTTATTCACGAGTGGTTGCAGCCTGGGATGAAATGTTAGTGAAACTGCTTTCTTCTGTGAAAAAAAGGCTGAAGTAAACGGTGTCGAGAAGGATATTTTATATTAAACGTTAACCGGGATCCACGCCTTATAATACAATGTTTAATAATTTAAATATCCTCTTCGAATTTGAGCAATAAGATTATAATTGGTATAGAAGCAAGTGCAGTATTACGCAACTTTAACGTTACAAGAGTGGATATGAAGAACCACCCACAAAAGACCAGTACTGTGTCGGCAACGTACCTGAAGAAACTGATTACTCAGAAGAAATGAAAATGAAAGAATACTCCGTGATTTAATTTCTTATTTTCAAATTTATGATAAATTATTTTGTATTAACATTATTACAATCATAATAAAATTAAAAAATTAAATAAACGTAGAACAATTATTATTAACATCTACTATCTATTTTTCATTCCCCCTATTTTATTACATGCTTACGACATTAATAATTGCTAAAATCTTGTATAACGCATACATAAATTTAATTTTGTTAATGACAATAACCAAAAAAACGGCTCGACAGCTGTCAGTTTACCAATTTATTTATTTATTTCCATAGAGATACAAAAAAAAAATCTTTCTCAACCCTATTTCAGTTACACATTCAGTGTTACCAATCTGAGGATTCAATATGTCAGTCTCATTATCCGTCAGATAACTATCTGACATATAAATCTGAATTAATAGACGGCATGACATTTATCCAACAGATAAAGTATCAGATAACTTTATCTATCAGATAGTTACCCAGAAGTTTATCAGAAGGTGGAAAGACCGGCCCTAAGTGTTTTTTTGTTGCTCGGTAGACATTCTTGTTGCTGAATTACAAAGCTATCAGTTGTATAATATTGCTGTAAAAATGTTTATAAAAGTTTTGTAAAGCAATTTGTGCTAGTTGGGTAACCTAACATATTTTGTAAACAAATGGTAATTTGTTTCAAGCTATTTTGTAGAGGTAAAAAATTGACTCATATATTGCATAATAACAACACTTTAAAATCACCCTGTACATCTGAGTGCTACCTTACCTGAATAACTTGCTTGACTTGAATCTTCTAGCCTTTCCAAGTCTGTTGTCAAAGTGTCATCATCATTTTCCAAATATTTTTTTTCAAGTTCTTTACACACCTCCACACAAATATTCAGGTCTCCTTTATTTTCTCCGACAGAGTGTAGTTTCGACAGGTAGTCAACAAATAAATTACCGTTTTTAACGCATCGTCTGTTGAACAAATAAACTAACTTTAAATCGGTCAGGCATTTCGGACAAATCATTCCTTCATTTTGCAATATTCTAAAAATCTGAAAAAACATTTTTTTATTAAAAACTGTAACTGGCAAACTGTTCAAAAGGAGGCACAATACTATAGTTCTAACAATCTCTTATACAAAACTAAGAATCTGAAATAAAATTAATAATTAGATATTTGGTAAAAATTAAAAAGTGCCGAATATACACGCAGTCCAAAATGTACAGCCACTGAAAATGGCGATTAGGAAACTAATTAAAAATAAGAAAGAATTTTAAAAGAAATTTCACTCGTGGTAAATATTAATATCATTTTAATAATAAGTTATGTTCAATTAAGATAATTAAAAATTATTACTACGTAATTTTTGTTAGCCACTCCGTTGTTTAGACTTTTCAATTATAAGTATTAGGTGTACCGGAAAATTTTTCTTTTTTATTATTAGTGCAGTATGCGAACTAGTCACGACTTATTCGCTGAATTAAACAGACGTCTTTTGCGTTTTGATTAAACTCTGTAATCTTGAGTACCTAATTATTGTTTTCGTTTTATTTTAAACCCTTGTATTTTAAAATGGCGGAAGAATTTTCATCAAAATATTTTTTATGCTGCTTAATGTTGTATGAGTACCATAAAAAAAAATCTGCAACAGTTGCTACATAAAACATTTGCACTGTTTATGTTTGGATGATGAACTTCGATCTGGAAGGCCCTATAAAGGAATAATTTATTATGAGATGTTAAAACCGGGCAAAGTGTTACTTCTGATCTCAACTTTGAACAATTGGATCGACTGAATCAGAACTTGACCAGAAATTGTGAATAGAAGAGGAGTTATTCTTCAAGGCGACACTCTTGCCTGACATCATTCATCAAAAAAAGTCACGTGAAAATATTTCCGAGCTTGATTGGGAGGTTCTAACACGCCCACATATATATATATAATTCTTTATTTACCCTAGGCCTTGCGGCGTTTAGGGTTTTAACCAGTACATTGAACAATAATCATAATAATAATAATAATACATTTTATGACATTCTTTCTTCTTCTTCTTCTACATTCTTCCTCCGGTGTTCCTCTCTTTCTTCCTATTCTCTTCCCTCTTTTATTTCCTCCTCCTTTGCCTCTCTCTTCCTTCCTGTTCTCAGTTCTGTCTTACCTCTCCGCATTCCTTCCTTCTTTCCTCGAGTACTCTCACCCACCTTTCTCCCTTTTCTTCTTCACTCAACAGCTTCTTTATCTCGCCCTCCTATTTTGTCATCTTTCCACATCTTTTTGTTAGGTGTTCCAAGGATTCTTCCTCCTCCCTACACATTCTGCATAGCCTATCCTCTGGTTTTGCCCAATACCTATTACTCCGTTCTTCATTTCCACATCTTAATCTGGCAATCCTTCTAATCTCTGCCCCCTGCCTTTCCTCTCCTCCCTTTCAAATATTTAGGTATTCTTACCGTCCTTATCTCTCTATACCTTTTCACATTCCTTGAATTGTCTATTCTTACTGTTATTTCCTGCTCCTGTACCTCCTTGTCTGTCCTCCTCAATTCTTCTACTATGTTTCTTCCTCCATTTCTCTTTCGCTCAGCTTCCCTTATGTCCATCCCACATCTCCAATAATACTCTTTCCTTGTTTCTTCCCATTCCGAGAGTTTACCCTTTTGTTCTTCCTTCATTCTTTCTTCCCAGCATCCTCTTAATATTTTCCTTCTTTCTTCCCTTCTGATTTTCTCCTCATACTTCGCCGCCCTCGCCCCGGTTCCCACTCTCAGCTTTTCCCTCTTCATTTCCTCTCTCACTATATATCCTGGTGTCATTCTGTCTAATCCCATAATCCATCTCATGTATCCCTATTGTACCCTTTCTACTATCTCCCATTCTTTCCACCCCCAGATCTCTACTCCGTACATGAGGATACTCTTCACTATCCCGTCAAACAATTTCATCCTCCACCTGATATCGTCGTCAAACCTCCTCTCTCCTATGCTCCATAGCTTCCCCATAACCATTCTTGCTTTCTTCACCCTTTCTCTAACATGCTGCTCTGCTCTGTTGTTCCTCGTTAGAACATATTAGAACATTAGGGATGTTATTATGATCAATGGAAAAAAATAACGAACAGTCATTTTATATTTCGGCGGTTGGTAAATTATTGTGATAGTATAACATGAACAGTAATAAAAAGAAAATTGTGCGGTTATATCATCCTACAATGTCAGTGCTAAAAATTCTCAATCAGTAAAATGAAAAAATCGCCAGTAAAAATTATAGAATGGGCGGTTAGGTAAACAGTTCAGCAGTTCATGAAGAGCGGTAAAACCCGAACGTCTCTTTCATTCAAGAAGCAGTAAACTTCCTTTGAATTGGGCGGGGTTTATAGAAAGAGTAACCGTCTGAGCGAGTGCATCTTCTTTTTTTTTAATTTTCTTTATGCTCTTGAGGCTTTCAATAGAGTCATTAAAGACACCAACACGTTTCGTGAACGATTTTTATTAAGTAAGTAAAATAGTAAAATAGTTTAATAAAATATATACAGAACCCGGTTGAAAATTTTGTTGCGAAATCGCCCGAGATAAGTTTAAAAGAATGGACAGACTCATATAATTGGGCTAAACTGCAAAAAGAGCTTGTAATTACATCAAATGATAATGAAAATGTTACTTACTATCGAGTACCAGCTGCAGAAGCTAAGGAATGCGCAGTATATGAAAATTCCCCCGAAAATGCTCAAGGAACATGTTCTTGCCCAAATTTTTATAAAATTTATATTTGCAAACAAGTAATTAGCCTGTCCATACGCTTAAAGTACGCCGTTCCTCATGTCGAAGCCAAAAATATTCCTCTTGGGCAAAAGAGGAAGAGGGCCTTCGAAAGCCAAACCTGCCCTAATTATTCAATAAAATATTATAAAAATATATGATTATATTATTATACAATTATTATATGTGCGAGTATATTATATGTACAATTATTATACATACAATTGTATTATTATTATATAATAAAATTCAGTTACTGAGATGTCTTTACAATGTTATTTTTATGTATTTTTCATAATTTATATTTATTGAAATAAAACGAAATAAATCATACAACCGTACTTAATTTATTTTTTCCTATTTCTACATTATACTCGTTGTTCTTAGGAATGCTTATAATGCAATTTCTTACCGCCCACGTGTAACCGCCCATTCTACCATTTCACTGTTCAATATTTATTTAATTACCCATTTAAATATTTGTTACAACTCATTTATATTTAGTTTACTGCTCAGTTTTTACTGCCGAACTTGTTAATAAACATACATTTTGTAATTTTTAACATACCAAAAGTACAATATACAACCGCCGGTTTAAATGATAGCCTTTTATACATCGGGATATTTTCTCTTCCTGATAAATGGCAGAGTGTTATAGATCACAATGGTAACTATTTTACTCAATAAAGTACATTTTTTTCTTTCTATCTGTTTATATTTTAATAATACTAAATAAACGAAATAACTTTCCGGTACACCTAATACTTAACGTAAAACGCACGATTTACTGTTTTGAGCTAAAACTCAAAATTGTCCCGGTTTGAGAAAAAAATATTATGGTAAGTCTACTTTTAGGCCACTATGAATTTGCTTACCGTATCAGGAATTAATGTTCTTATCATTTTGAAATAATATGGTAGGTACACACTCCTGCTTTCAGCAAGTTTATGTAAAATTTTTTCATTTTTCAGACACAAACAGCAAAGATCTTGCATAAAATACATCGTTGATATTTAAATATTTTTCCTGCTTACGTGTTACAACAAAATTTACAAACTGTTGCATTTATTATCTTATTATCCACGCCGTGCCGATTATACGATTAGTTGTGGGTTATTATTGAGTACACAGTCTGGTGGTCAAATATTGTACTAGGCGCTGTATAGTCCGTTCAAAGGTGAGAATGCAGTATTGTTCTTATTGCAAATGGGAGCAGTGTTGCCAAATGTTGTAAAAGTGTCAAATTTGTCAATTATAATAATATGAAAAACTCGTATGGTTTACAAAAATAAACTCTAATAAAACTCAAAATCAAATGACCATTTGTAGAATACTGCGTCTTCACAGATCAGCGCGTTTTAGAGCTGGCAACGTCGATAAGCAAGAAAAGGATAGCGTCATTGTGTAAACCCATTAGAGAGTATAAAAAAGAACAACTTCATATGTCCTGTACTGCATACTCACCTTTGAACGGAATATAGTACTGTTTGAACTTATTACAAATTGTAATGTTTTTGGCTGTCGTTCAAGACAGGACAAAGATAGGTATCTTAGTTTTTTCTTTTCTTATTCTGAAACTATTTGGTATGGACAGGAGAAAGGCATGGGAATATATTTTGAGTTAAAAAGTAAATGATACTATGCGAGTTGAGCCCAATTGGGCTCAACAGCGCTATGAAGTGACGCCAAGCGGATTAAAACTGAACTAGGCGAAACGAGTAATAGTTTATTGTTTACATGTGTTTTCTCGTGTAGTTTGTATTGCTTTTAAAAGTTAGTGTTGCAGTTTGTTTGTTATATTAACTTTTGATAGCAATTATTATTCTTTTTTATATAACTATATGTTATAATGAGTTATTATAACACAAATTGCTGTGTGTTTGGCTGTCACTCTAGAAAAGGAAGTAACAAAAATATTTACTTCCACTATTTTCCAAATGAGAAATAATTTGTGAATTGTTAATAAATTTGGTGTTGTGGAAGAGATAATAAGAAACTAGTATTTATTAAACAAATTAAATAAAAAACAAACACTAAATTATAAAAATCCTTCTCGAACATAATTAAATATCTACCCGTGTAATTTTAATGCAGAATTAGGGCAAGCGGTCTCAAATTCTGTACGCAGCTTTTCTAATACATTTTCACTGAACCTTCAGTGCCTGCTTTGGTTTTTAATCAATTTATTTAGGCAAGGAGTTTCTAACAGAGGTTACGGTTCATAGCGTTGTATGACAGGTTTTTTAAAAGTAGACCACAGGCATTTTAAATCTGTGCTGGTTAATATTTCCATACACAATTTATTGTTTCTGGAACAAAAAGAAAAACCAACAGAAACCACACAAAAAAAAAAAAGAAAAATCAAATATTACAATCAATCAATGCCCTGATCTTGGCTTCTTTCATTTTGGTTTGTTAACCACCTGGCACAAAATAATAGGATAGCTGAAATGTGTTTTCATGTAGTTCCTGCTTTACATGTGCAGGACATATTAAAAACTTCAACATCCTTACTAAATTTTAATTTCCCAGTGACTTCGTGAGGTGGTGTTCTCAAACTGCTTGTTTGTAAACATAACCCACATATGTCGACATGCTCATCATTTTTGTCCAAAACTCCGCGCAACATAAGATTTCCGGCGTTTAACAACTCTTCTCCTTCAACTACACACATAGAAGAAGGTGTTGCACTTAAAAAATTAAAATAATTTAATAAAGATAGCTGTTTATTATCCATTGCAAATCGATGATTTAACATGTAAGCAAATATGGACAATTTTCACATTACTCGTTTCAATCAGCTATTCACAGCGCTTGTAGCGCCGCCATCGGGCATTGTTGTACCTAATAGTGGTCTTATCTAATAATCTGCACGGACTGCTATATCTTGAAATTAATAAAGCTAGCTGGTTATTAAATAAATATTTTTATTATTATTTGGATTTTGGAAGGTTTTTGTACCAATAATAAACATGAATGATACGAAAGACAGTAATATTACTATAGAAGAGATTTATATTAAAACAGAATATATAGATACTGATGAACATGAAGGGAAGACCTCTATGGTGAAGAGTGAAATAGAATACTTGGCCGAACGAGAGAATGGTTAGTAATGAGCACATTTATTCAGGCAAATTTCAGCAATGTTTGTTTAGTGAACATCTTCAATAATATATTTAATAGCAATTCATATATATTTGACTACAATCTGTTTTGGGACAATCAGGCTCAAAAGCTCAATATGATTTATAATAACCTTACTAAAGCTGCATTCACACTTCCCTGATTATAATTATATACTTATGATTTACATTTATACATAGAAGTTTGTCATACTGCCTCCTACGTAACCATTCACACTAACGTACTTAAGTGTCTTAATTGTAAGTATAATTTAAAAGTTTGCAAACTTCAAACTTATAATAAATATATTTTATTTAGCCAATTATCAAAATATACAAAAAAAACTCATACGTAAATTATATTAATAACAGAAAAAATAGGTATTAATAATATTAGAATGTATTAATAATAGATAACAGAAAATAAAATAATTGTCCATAAAATGGAGAATACCACAATGAA
Source organism: Liopterus haemorrhoidalis (assembly GCA_963971575.1). Taxonomy (NCBI): domain Eukaryota; kingdom Metazoa; phylum Arthropoda; class Insecta; order Coleoptera; family Dytiscidae; genus Liopterus; species Liopterus haemorrhoidalis. The sequence continues at coordinate 31,336,372 of OZ020623.1, forward strand.
CCTAAGTTCAGCGCGGGCGTGAGTGTAGCTAACAAATAATTAATTAATTAGAATTTAATATCATTATAATCGATAATAAAAATTGAGAGAAGAAGATGAATAAAATATTAAAATAGTATCGCGTCGGAATTAATTGGTGATTGTGACCATTTCTTTACTATTATTTTATAGTTTAATGTAGTCAAGTTCAAATTATTTGCATTTATATCAGGTCTGGGAAAAAGTTCGTGGCGTTTTTGCCGATAGTCGGCGCCAATTGCAAATAACTTAGGAAACACAGATCGCAGCGACACCACTAAGCGCTCGTTGGAAAGGTGATAGTTCGCGCGTTACTTTTAGTGTCTAAACATCAAAATTTGTGCAGTGGTTGGAAAGTTGTTTTCGTTTGAAAATGGAGAAAAGTAATGAAAAAATGCGCTATATTTGGCAATATTATTACGACAAAGGGAAGTACACTGCACAGACTTGTGAAAAAATTTGTGCTGTGAAAGTACTTTATCAAAATCTGCTGCGCGGAAATGGTTCGGTCGCTTTCGTTCTGGTAATTTTGGTCGTCCTAGCAGTGAAAAAGCTGATGAAATTCTTGAAAAAGTCCAGCAAGATAAGCATATCAGCAGTGTCGCTATTGGTACGGAGCTAGGCATTGACCACAAAACTGTTTGAACAATTTATGGAAAGCTGGCTACAAAAAGAAGCTCGATATATGGGTTCCTCATGAGTTGAGCGCGAAAAACATAATAGACCGAATTAATATCTGCAATGCGCTGCTAAAACGCAATGAATTCGAGCCATTTCTGAAACGTGTCATAACCGGTGATGAAAAATGGATCGCGTACGACAATCGGAAGCGTAAAAGATCGTGGACAAGGGATGGTAAGCCGTCAACAACGTTCGCAAAGCGAGGATTGACTGAACAAGGTGATGCTGTGTGTGTGTGTGGTGGGACTGGAAGGGAATCGTCTACCATTAGCTACTTCCAGTTGGTTTGACGATTGATTCTCAACTCTACTGTGGACAACTAGAGAGATTACGCCAGGCAATTGAAAGAGAACGGCCCGAATTGAATAATAGGAAAGGTGTTGTCTTTCATCATGACAGCGCAAGACCACACACTTCTTTGATGAACCGTTAAAAATTGCGAGAGCTTGGTTGGGAAATTTTTGCATCCACCGTATAGGCCAGACATAGCACCCTCTGACTATCACCTACTTGGATCTCTGCAGAATTCTCTCAATGGAATTAAGCTGGTTTCAAAAGAAGCCTTTGAAAACCACTTGATTCAGTTTTTCAACCAGAAATCACAGAAGTTCTTCACCGATAGCATCATGGCTCTACTCGAAAAATGGCGAAACGTTGTCGATAGTAATGGAGCATATTTGGTGTACATAAATTCATTTTCTAACTTGTAACTTGTTATACACAACATTAATAAAATGTTCTTCCGCCATTTGGATAACTTTTTAATAGGAAAACAGTTTAATTGCGACAATGCTGTAAAACTGGCCTTCCAGGAATTCATTATCTCTCGCCCGCCAGGGTTTTATACCACCGGCCTGAACAACCTGCCGCTTAAATGGCAAAAGTGTATAGACAATATGGGTGCATACTTTGATGAATAAAATAATTCCTTATATTTGTATGTTGAAAACAGACAGTGAAAGTAACTGTAAGTACTTATATTTCAGAGAACCTCGATACTCGGGAGACATGTTATGTATCATCTACTGACGACCTATCCCAGTATAACTACAACACTAATATTATCATCACTGAGGAGATTGATATCAAGTCTGAATGTGGAAATGGGGAATATAAGGACAGTACTGCTCGACAAGATACAGGTCAGTCCATAATTTAATATTATTTTGCTAGTTGTGAGCTTCCAATGCTGTTTTTCCCAGTTTCCATTCGCTGAATACATGCACAGGAATATGATTAATAATTTGATAGTTGTAGTAATACATTACCGGATTTTATTATTAATATTAATCATTGTTATTAGTTTTGTCTCTTTTGTATTTCTCATAATATAGAAGTTAGCAGTGCTTAAACATTTCTCAAAAACATCCTACTTAGCATCCCACAACAAAAGTAAATATTTCATATATTTGCGGCGCGCGGAGCCCTGGCGGCGGCCGGATCTCCCGGTCATGTCCGTACGTCCGCAAGCCGTCGAACATGGGTAACCGTTTGACGATTCGACGTCGGGGCTCGGAATTGTCTGCAGACGACTTACGTACCTGGCGGGGTGTTGTACTCGGTAGAGCAGTTCCACGCTGCGATCTGTTGAGACACAGCCATTAGCTTGGGGATTCGTCTTGTCGGTTAAGACGAGGCCCCATATAATGACATATTTCACAACTAAATTTTTATTTCAATAATCAATGCAATTTTGGTTGCAGCTAGTGAAACATCTTCCAGTGATAAGGGTTGGGAGTCGTTTGCCATAAGCAAGTGTAAACAGTCTGCAACAACAAGATCATCACATCTTATTAAACATAGGAAAATACATTCTGGAGAGAAACAATTAAAATCTGAGCAGTGTGATAAAGCATTTTCAAAGTCATCAGATATCATTACTCACAAACGAATACATTCTGGAAAGAAATCATTCAAATGTGATCAGTGTGATAAATCATTTTCACAATTATCAAATCTAATAACTCACAAAAGAGTACATTCTGGAGAGAAACCTTTCAAATGTGATCAGTGTGATAAAGCATTTTCAGTGTCTTTAAATCTTATTACTCACAAACGAGTACATTCTGGAGAAAAACCATTCAGATGTGATCAGTGTGATAAATCATTTACACAATTAACAAATCTCCTTACTCACAAACGAGTTCATTCTGGAGAGAAGCCATTCAAATGTGAGCAGTGTGATAAAGCATTTTCAACGTCATCACATCTTATTAGACACAAACGAGTACATTCGGGAGAGAAGCCTTTTAAATGTGATCAATGTGATAAAACATTTTCAGTGTCATCAAGTCTCATTACTCACAAACGAGTACATTCTGGAGAGAAACCATTTAAATGTGAACAGTGTGATAAAGCATTTTCCGTTTCATCAAGTCTAATTTCTCACAAACGAGTACATTCTGGAGAGAAACCATTCAAATGTGATGAGTGTGATAAAGCGTTTTCAGAGTCTTCAAGTCTAATTATTCACAAACGACTACATTCTGGAGAGAAACCATTTAAGTGTGATCAGTGTGATAAAGCATGTACAGCGTCATCACATCTCATTACGCACAAACGAATACATTCTGGAGAAAAACCATTCAAATGTGATCAGTGTGATAAAGCATTTTCAGTATCATCACATCTCATTACTCACAAACGAATACATTCTGGAGAGAAACCTTTCAAATGTGAGCAGTGTGATAAAGCATTTTCAACGTCATCACATCTCATTAGACACATGAAAATACATTGAACTGGGTATCCACTATCATATTTATAACTAATTGACGTGGACGAAGTTCCAAATCGACTTGAATTACAACCGCAGAATAGTCCATATTTTAATGTATTAATATAATAATTTTATTTGCAATAATATATACAAATAATACAATAAATTAATGTACAGTTTTATTTTGTTTTGTTTCAATATTGAAAATAAAGAAGTAACACCACAATGAATCTCGTTCAGTGCATGGCGATAATTTTTAATATAAAAAGTACACAAAAATGTAGTGCACTGGATATATACAAGTAATATGATTAATAGAATGAAGCATTAATACTTAATTTAGTAAATTTGAATAATTTGGAAGAACTTTTTAAATATTAGTTTAGGCTACGTCTCGAGTAATGCTATACTGAAGGTATAGTCCATTTAGAGAAATTTTAACATTAGAATCAAAGAAGACATGAGCACATGGCGTCTCAACAAAACCTATTCTAATGTTGCAGAACACATGATTCACAATAATCATACGTTTGATTTTGACAATGTAAAAATATTACATGTACAACCTAAAGCCTGTAATACATGATGCGATTTCTCGTTTTGAATCTCGTACGATTTATCGTACGATAATTATTCCTAACGGTATCGGTCACGTGACTATGCGCAATAATCTACTGCGTCGATATCTGTTCATTTCTATACAATATTTTAGGTCTGGAGCATAAATATTGGATGGTTTTCAATATCGTACAAGATCTCGTATGAAAATCCTGTAGTACACGATACAATAATTCTTGTACGATAAATCGTACGAGATTCAAAACGAGAAATCGCATCATGTATTACAGGCTTTAGGGATTAAAACTGGACATGTTAGAAGCGTTTGAGATTAAAAAGACTGTTTCTAAGAACAAAAATTAAATGAATGAACAACTAGAACTCATTAGTTCTCCGCTTCTAACACCTTTTTAATCCTTTAGGTCAGCGGACCCCTGGGGGCCCGCGTAGCCATTACCGGGGGTCCGCGAAACAATTTGGAGATTAACTTTACATCCCCCAACTTTTCGCTTTTATTCAAATAACGCATTTAATAAAAATCCTACATGGTTGACCTTTTGTATTTGTTGTTATCTACTACTTATTGACATAACTAAACTATAATTAGTAAAAATTTAATTATTTTTATTCAACTGCAAATTATTTACAGAAAACATATTATAATAAGATCTATTTTGACCAAGAAATGTTTGTATGAGTTTAACATATTATAATTTGTAATTTTTTTATTCTTTTTACTACTATTTTTATTAATTTTATGTTTTTTATTCTATATGCTAATAAAAATGTTCCTCTATAAATACACAAGAACATTTATTAAAATAACCAGCGATACATTTTTACCAATATTTATTACAACGTAGTGCCTATGAGATTATTGAGCCAGAAATTAAGTCTCAAGAACGATGTAAAATGCCTAGGGTTGGGATGGGGTCCGCAAAAAAAAGTTGTTCAAGTGGGGATCCGCGGACCAGGGGCGGACTGGCCATGTGGAAAATTCCACAAGGGCCGTATACAAATTGGGCCGTTTTCTAACTATGTACATAATATACCGTTATGTCGTAATATATATATTTCAAACAGTTTCAAACCTCAAAAAATCAAAATTTTCCCTAATAGTTTTAGGTCATAACGGACCAAACATTAATTTTTTCTAGACAAAACAAGGTGTGAGAATTCCAAAAATTCAAACCTCAAATCTCTATGTCTTACCTTTTTTGAGATATGAATTTTTAAAATTACAAAAAAATCTAAATTTTCAATAGTTTTAGGTCATTACGGACCAAACATTGCTTTTTTCTAGACAAAACAAGGTGTAAGAACTCCAAAAATTCAAACCTCAAGTCCCTACTTCTTACTATTTTTGAGATATGAATTTTTGAAATTTACAAAATAAAATCAAAATTTTACCAATTAGTTTAAGGTCATTACGGACCAAATATTACAGAAAAAACATCGTAAAACTAAATTTTTTAAAGATTTAAACCTTAGGTCTCTATTTCTTACCATTTTTGAGATATAGTTTTTGATTTAATACCCAAATTTCCAAAAATAACTACACTTTCACGAGACCCAATATATTCAATGTTAAAATACGTACAAAAAATAACTTAGAATTTATAAGAAAGACATTTTAATGTTATCTCGATGTTTTGTTAACCACAAATGAATTAGTATGGGATTAAAAAAATAATTAATCCTCTTAAATAAGTTGATAAGGAAATTTTATTTTTATATCATTAGCAGGAATTACGTTAACATTTATGCGACGAAACATGTTTATCTGAAAAAATATATAAACTGTGAATTTTCATAGTTTACAGGATTTCGTAGGCAGGGCTGATATTAAAAATAATCGAGAAGATAACATTCAAAATATGATTTATCACAGTAATACAGGTTTGAAATTATTGTAGAAAACATTACAAACCAATTTGCAACAACTTTGGAACCTTATTTTACGACCTACTTATTTTTAAGGTCCCAAACAATTAATTCAAATATGTTATTAAAATTTTAAAGCACTAAATTACGAAAAATCGATATTTAAATTTGACAAAAATCACGTTTTGCATGAACTAAGTGGACAAATAATGGTTTAAATTGACAAAATAAGGATTAAATTTGATTTGAATGTTTATTATAATGTTTATATGTTTATGTTTGTTAATATGGATCTTAATAGCATTAGCTAAATAAATAAACTATTATTATTATTATTATTACTAACAAACATAGGTTTACATTATTTTATTTATTATTTTTTAAATATTATTATGTATTTATCATTTTTTTAAATATGGAAATGCCAACTTTAATTTTCCAAACAATCATATCTCAAAAACGGTAAGAGATAAAGACATGCGGTTTGAATTTTTGAAATCCTCAGAATTTAAATAGTTTAGAAAAAAATTGAAGATTTAGACACAACTTTATTAATAGGCCATCAAATAAAATTGTCGAAAAGTACAAAAAATTGAAAATTAAAAAATTGATGTGAAGTGTGAATTTTTAAACATTTCAGGGTTTTGCAGGTTTTAGTAAGTGAATGATGATTATTTGGGATGCCAAAATAAATTTTATGTTAAAATATTTTATTAATTTTAATTTGAATGGCTAATACCATTATTTAGGTTTCTAAATATGTGCAGTATTTTTTTTTTTTTTTTATAGCAAGGTTCATTAAGATTTTGAAAATTGCATAATCCCGCCCAGCCTCTCTCAATTTTTTATACTTACATGTAACGTTTCCATGGTCATGATAAATAATATCTCTGTTAGAAAATATTAGGCCAAGTTATTTCTACTCTGCTGCTAGAATGTATTTTATACAAGTACTTTATGATGGCGGTCGGTCCTGTGGTGGCCACAGCTGATTTTTTATTAATGGGCTGGTAACATTTTTTCCACACAAAATTTTTAGGGCCAGTCCGCCCCTGCCGCGGACTACATAAGTTTAAGAACCACTGCTTTAGGTTTTTCCTTTATTCTCTTGTTTGTTGTACCTACCTGTTGATATATATTTCAGTAATGTATGTGATTTATTTATTCTGAAGATGACTTTGTAAGTCGAAATACGTATCAATACATTAAATAATTTTTGAAACAATAAACCGAGTGTTTTTATTTTAAACTTATTTTTTAAGTGTAACACCTTCTTCTAAGTGTGTAGTTGAAGTAGAAGACTTGTTAAACGGTGGACATGTTATGCGGAATTTTGGAAAAAATAATGAGCATGTCGAGATATGTAGGTTATGTTTAAAAACAAGAAGTCTGAAATCACCTGTAGACTACCCCTTCCCTCAATATTTTCGGACAAAGAGAATATTTAAAATGACTAAATAACAAAATTAGGACTAAAATATTGGGCTCAACAGCGTTATGAAGTGACGCCAAGCGGACTAAAACTGAACTAGGCGAAACGAGTAATAGTTTATTGTTTACATCTGGTGTACATGTGTTTTCTCGTGTAGTTTGTTTTGTTTTTAAAAGTTAGTGTTGCAGTTTGTTTGTTATATTAACTTTTGATAGCAATTATTATTCTTTTTTATATTACTTTATGTTATAATGAGTTATTATAACACAAATTGGTGTGTGTTTGGCTGTGACTCTAGAAAAGGAAGTAACAAAAATATTTACTTCCACTATTTTCCAAATAAAAAACAATTTGTGAACTGTTAATAAATTTGGTGTTGTGGAAGAGATAATAACAAACTAGTATTTATTAAACAAATTAAATAAAAAACAAACACTAAATTATAAAAATCCTTCTCGAACATAATTAAATATCTACCCGGGTAATTTTATTGCAGAATTAGGGCAAGCGATCTCAAATTCTGTACGCCGCTTTTCTAATACATTTTCACTGAACCTTCAGTGCCTGCTTTTGTTTTTAATCAATTTATTTAGGCAAGGAGTTGCAGTTAATACTGTTGTAAGATAGGTTTTTTAAAAGTAGACCACAGGCATTTTAAATCTGTGCTGGTTAATATTTCCATACTCAATATATTGTTTCTGGAACAAAAAGAAAAACCAACAGAAACCACACAAAAAAAAGAAAAATCAAATATTACAATCAATCAATGCCCTGATCTTGGCTTCTTTCATTTTGGTTTGTTAACCACCTGGCACAAAATAATAGACTAGCTGAAATGTGTTTGCATGTAGTTCCTGCTTTACAGGTGCAGGACATATTTAAAACTTCAACATCATTACTAAATTTTAATTTCCCAGTGACTTCGTGAGGTGGTGTTCACAAACAAGCAGTTGTAAACATAACCCACATATGTCGACATGCTCATCATTTTTGTACAAAATTCCGCACAACATAAGATTTCCGGCGTTTAACAACTCTTCTCCTTCAACTACACACCTAGAAGAAGGTGTTGCAGTTAAAAAAATAAAATAATTTAATAAAGATAGCTGTTTATTATCCATTGCAAATCGATGATTTAACATGTAAACAAATATGGACAACTTTCACATTACTCTTTTCAATCAGCTGTTCACAGCGCTCGTAGCGCCGCCATCGGGCATTGTTGTACCCAATACAGTATACAGAATAAACACTTAATCTGTAAAAACAGTCGATTATTTATTTATTTATGATTCGACCACACAACAGGATATAATCCCAATGACAGTGTAGCACTAATTCACACAATACAGTATTACAAAATACAATAATTATACACTATGATTCCTACCCTAAATTTAGTTCCCAATTACAATAATTTTATTATGATTTCTTTAATTCTTACAATACTAGAAAGGAAAATATCTGGAAAAAATTCCTCTCGTACGTTTCCGGCTGAGATTAATGTACATTACCTATAATTTTTTTACGATTTTTAGTTTAACCCCTTTGAGTAAAAGGGGACGGGACAAGAATATTTTTAGCACTTTTTTGGCTAAAATGGTGTCAAAATAAACTAATTTATGGAATGATTAAGAGGGATTCCTCCTTATTCACGATTTACATTGCGGCCAACAACAAAATTGATTGTTTTTTTTCATGATTCACAAAAATAAAACACAAACAACAAAAAAACACGTATTTCTCCATAGAACAAAACAAAACAATGTCACTTTCGTATCTTCCGCAAATTGCCACCAGATGTCAGGGCGCATAGGAAGTTTCCCCTGTGGCTACCGTTGTCATTAAAAATTGCTGTGCCTAAAAACGATTCGCCGGTAGCCAATCACATATCAACTTTCTGGCACGGTATTTTTGAATCGCTCCTTCGAATTAAAAAACAGAGTACAGTTTTGAAGAAGAGTATATTTCTCTAAGAACGTTGCTTCTAAAGTTGTGTTTTAGGTAAGAATTAATGAAAACAAACATTTAACCTATTCCATTATTAGTAATAATCTCATATTCAAGGAAAACGTGGCACTAACGGCAATTAACGAAAGAAATTTGATAGTTTCTTTAAGCGCTCCCGCCACCAGACGTCACTACTTACAGTTGTGGCGAACTAATTAAGAACGGCAAGTGAAATTACAGACAATGTTCTCTAGTTTTAACTATAGTCAATAAATCGCCAAATATGTACTAATTTTTATATGCCTTATACTATACCCCAAAGTAAATATTGCATCATCCAAAAATCTTTGGTCGTAAAATTTGTTTAGTTCGGTTCAAGCGTACATGTGCATATTTCAATTGGCGATATAATTAGGAACGACATTGCAAAACATTATTTTGTAAAGTCTGAGCTGTGTCAACAAATAAAACACTGGTAAGAATTATTAATACAAGGGTTATAGTGGTAAAATCAATTTCGTTTTTTGTGTTGTAGGTTAAGTTTTTTTTTTATTATAGGTAGAAAAAAAGTTGCGCACCAGGCATGAGGGATGCCATAGTAAAACTGCATTTAAATGAAAATATGTCTTATGGAGTAATTGCAAATAAATTAAAATGTTCTAAAACTATGGTTTATAACGCGGTGCAACATTTTAATAAACATCACACCACAGAAAATGTAGCTAGACGTCGACGACCTCGAAAAACTTCAGAAGCGGTGGATCGACGAATAGTTAGTCGATTAGCAAAAACTAATCCCTTTCTTAGCTCCAAAGAAATCCAAAAGGAGATATTTGCTGAAGAACCTAATGCACTATCAGCTCGTTCTATCAGAGAAAGATTGAATGAGAACCAACTATTTGGAGGAGCTGTAAGAAAGAAGCCACTACTTTCATCAAAAAACAGGAAGGACAGACTAGCTTTTGCCAAGGAACATAAAGATTGGACTATTTCCCAATGGAAGCATATCCTTTGGAGCGATGAAATGAAGGTTAATCGATTGCAGTCAGATGGAAAAAAATACGGCGCCCTTTTAACCACTCAAAATATATGAATACATGCATATCACAAGATCGTTCTTAATTAGTTCGCCACAACTGTAACTTCATATTTAATATTGTTTACGAAAATTTTAACAAAATCTGAGCAATCCGATTTAAACTTTTGACATCACCAGATCAATCTGAGCAATCTTGTCGATTGATTAAACGTAAATGCCTATTGATCTCATTTGAATGATTTCTTTCCACAATTAAATCGCTTGTGTTTACTGTGACTTGATGAATTAGAAAATGTTTTAGCACAATGACCACATTTGAAAGGTTTCTCTCCACAATGTGTACGTTTGTGAGAAAGGAGATTTGATGACGCTGTAAATGCTTTATCACAATGCTCACATTTGAATGGCTTCTCTCCAGAATGTAAACGTTTGTGTGTAATGAGACTTGATAAACGTGAAAATGCTTCATCACACTGATCACATTTGAAAGGTTTCTCTCCACAATGTATACGTTTGTGAGAAATGAGATTTGATGACGATGTAAATGCTTTATCACAATGCTCACATTTGAATGACTTCTCTCCCGAATGTATTTGTTCGTGTTTAATGAGATGGTCTGCCCTTGAAAATGCTCTCTTACAATGACGACACTTAAATGGATTATCTTCAGAATGTAATCGTTTGTGAGAAGTGAGATTTGATGATGATGTAAATGCTTTATCACAATGCTCACATTTGAATGACTTCTCTCCCGAATGTATTTGTTCGTGTTTAATGAGATGGTCTGCCCTTGAAAATGCTCTCTTACAATGACGACACTTAAATGGATTATCTTCAGAATGTAATCGTTTGTGAGTAATAAGATTTGATGACCTTGAAAATGTTTTATCACAATGTTCACATTTGAATGGCTCCTCTCCAGAATGTATTCGTTCGTGTATAATGAGATGATCTGCCCATGAAAATGCTTCGTTACATTGACGACACTTAAATGGTTTCTCTCCAGAATGTAATCGTTTGTGATCAATGAGACGTGATGACCTTGAAAATGCTTTACCACAATGATCACATTTGAACGGTTTCTCTCCAGAATGTACTTGTTTGTGTTGAATGAGATATTTTAACTGTAAAAATGCCTTGTCACACTTATCACATTTGAAAGGTTTCTCTCCAGAATGTATTAGTTTGTGAAGTTTTAGACTTGATGTATATGCAAATGATTTCGTACACTGATTACATTTGAAAGGTTTCTGTTTAAAGTGTACACGCTTGTGAATATTGAGACTTGATGAAGCTCTAAATGCTTTATCACACTGCTCACATTTGAATGGTTTCTCTCCAGAATGTATTCGTTCGTGTAGAATGAGTTGATCTGCCCTTGGAAATGATTTGTTACATTGACAACACTTAAATGGTTTCTCTCCAGAATGTAATCGTTTGTGAGTAATTAGATTCGATGATCTTGAAAATGCTTTATCACAATGATCACATTTGAATGGTTTCTCTCCAGAATGTACTCGTTTGTGAACATTTCGACTTGATATACATCTAAATGATTTTTCACACTGATTACATTTGTATGGATTCTCTCCAGAGTGTACACGCTTGTGATAATTGAGAGCTGAAGACTCTGAAAATGCTTTAGCACACTGATCACATTTGAACGGTTTCTCTCCAGAATGTATTAGTTTGTGTCTAATGAGATGTGATGACGTTGAAAATACTTTATCACACTGATCACATTTGAAAGGTTTCTCTCCAGAATGTAATCGTTTGTGAGTAATTAGATTCGATGATCTTGAAAATGCTTTATCACAATGATCACATTTGAATGGTTTCTCTCCAGAATGTACTTGTTTGTGTCGAATGAGATATTGTGACTGTAAAAATGCCTTGTCACACTGATCACATTTGAATGGTCTCTGGACAATTTGAACGAGATGTGATGACCGTGCTGTTTTGGGTTGCTTGCACTTGTTACTAGCCAATGACGCAGTTGATTCACTGGAAGATGTTTCACTAGCTGCAAATAAATTTGCATTGATTATTGAGACAAAAATTCAGTTGCAGAAATTTAGTTATTTTTTAACACAATTTTTCCTTGTGTCTATATACGTATATGTTGGTTACGAGGATTCGTAAAGCGGCAAAATGCAAGGATTGGTCCTTGGGACCTTGATATTTATTTTATCACGAGTTTCTCATCTTTATAGTTAATCGTTTTAGGACAACCTAAAATACTAATATTAGATAAAAGAAATTTAAAACAGAAGCTATAGGGAAATAAATATAATGTTACTGTTACACATCTGTCAAACTAAAATTATAGGAATAAATATATTTGACAATATTTTATGAGCCATTTTTACTACCTTATCAACAAGTAAGTGTACACAAATGTTTAAAAAGTCATTTTTTGCAAGACATGTATTTAAAAAAATTAAAAACTATATTTTTATTGTTGTACATTTTGGCCATACAATTTTCTACGAGCCCTGTCCACTTTCAGTTGGCCCAGCTATCAAATTTTCAGTTTCTTTAGAAATTATTAAATAATAAGTAAAAGTAAATGCTGCTTTGTACATGTTTTGACAATGTAATCATATTAGAAGCAAAGGAGTCAAAATTTATTCCGTAATATTTAATTTGTGATTATGAAAATAATATTCGTAAAACAAACGTATTTTTTAAGTTCATGTATTCTTGTACTGTATATAAAATAACTGGGTTTTTGCGGTAGCTATGCGTAGTAGGCGTTGGAAAACAAAGTTTGTTTATTGACTGTGATGTATTAAAAGTGTTAAGTCTAAAAAATTTTAAGACATGGGCAGAGGCAAAGCAGTTGATGAAAAAATTCGGTTAATCATTGTGAACTTAGCAAAATCAAGAATAACCAATTCCAAAATCGGAAAATTATTAGGTTTGTCAAGATACAGTATTAGAAATATTGTAAAATTGAACAAAACAAGTGATTCAGTTGCCCCAAAGCTCCAGTACGTGAAGAAAACTACACTAACGGACAATGACAAACGTGCATTGAAAAGAATTATTAAGGATAACAGACGTGCTAGCTACAGTCAATTGAGTGTACTGTAGAGCGATGTTGTTGGAAGACGTGTTTCAAGGTCTACATATCATAAGGAAGCTAAAAAATTAGGATTTGGAACCTATAAGGTAATATTTTTTTAATCGGATTCTTAAATTTATATTTACAGAAATTTATAAAACTTTCTTAGGCCAAAGAAAAACCATTGTTGACGTCTAAGCAAAAGAAAAAGCAGGTTGAAATGGGCAAGAGAACATAAAATATGGAATTGTGAAAAGTGGAACAGCGTGCAATGGAGCGATGAGTCTAGGTTTGAAGTCTGTGTAGGGGACAACCGGAGTAGAGTTGTTCGTCAGAAACATGAAGCAAATCATCCCGATTTTTTGATAAGGAAGGTGAAATTTCCAGCATCCGTCATGGTGTGGGGTTCAATGTCTGCAAGAGGTGTAGGAAAACTTCACTTTATCGATGGCAATGTTAACACAGCCAAATATTTAAGTATTTTAGAGGAGTCTCTGTTGCCAACTATGGAACATGCATTAATCTCTGGGGAGGATTTTATTTTTCAACAAGATGGAGCCGCTTGCCATACGTCAAAAAAATCTTTGAAATGGTTCCGTGATCATTCTATTCCACTTTTAGAGTGGGTTTCAAGTAGCCCAGACTTATCCCCCATCGAGACACTTTGGTACGAAATTAAAAAACGATTGCGTATAACACCAGCTAGAACAATTCCAGAATTAAGACTAAAGCTTCAAGAAATATGGGATAATTTTACACCTCGACAGTTAAGAATTAATGAAGTTATAAAAATGAAAGGTGATGTTACCCAGTGGTAACTTCTGAAATAGGTTTCCAAGTTAATGGCTTTCCAATGGAAATATTATTTTTTTTCTTATTAATTTACTTTAATAGTTTTAAATATTAATCGTAAATCTCTAAAATGTTTAATTGAAAATAAAATATTACCTAGATTTCATAAGCTATTCGCATTCTGTTAATTGAACACCAATAAGTAAAAATTTCGTAGCTGGGCCAACTGATAGTGGACAGGGCTCGTATATGATTTTTAGGAAGTACCAACCTTCAAACGATACGTGTCAAAATTTTATGACAATCTGACGTTTAGTTGACAAGTTACAATGGTTTTAGTAACGCTACTTTTCTAATATTCAGCACAATGGAAAATTCTGAATTTCGTGTGTTGATAAAGCATTGATTTTTAATGGAAAAAATACCGTTCAAGCAAAACAATGGCTAGACAAGTGTTATTCGGACTTTGCTCCATCGAGACAAATGGTAGAGAAGTGGTATGCTGATTTTAAACGCGGCCGTACAAACACCGATGATGAACGCTCTGGTCGCCCAAATTCGGCAATTGTTCCAGAAAACATAAAAATGGTTTTGGCCGATCATAAATTTAAGTTGCGTGAGATAGCTGGCACCTTAAAGATATCAGAAGGCAGTGTATTCACCATTTTGCATGAACATTTGAGTATGAGAAAGCTCTGTTCAAAATGGGTACCGCGTTTGCTCACAATCGATTAAAAACAACAACGCGTCGTCGAATCAGAGCGCTGTTTAGAGTTGTTTCAGAGCAATAAAAAGATTTTTTTTCATGCGGTATGTGACAATGGATGAAACATAGATCCATCATTACACTCCAGAGTTAATGCGGCAGTCAGTTGAGTAGACAGAAAAGGATGAAAAAGTCCAAAGCGACCAAAAACGCACATGTCAGCTGGTTTCCAAAAATTCCAACCGCAGGTCCCTATCTTTTTTAGTTTTTGAAATATATATACATACATATTTTTTCCGATATAGTCAATTTTAGGTACTTTACGATTGACTCAAAAACAGTTTGCCAAAATCCAAAATGAACCTTATATTTGTGATCACGGCTCAAAGTGTATCAATTTTGAGCAAAATCCGAAATATATTTTTTTTTTTCAAAAAGTACCCCTTACTATATTTTCGATTTTTTGACATTTTTAAGGGTTTTGTTTAATGATACATGCTTTTTGTATAAGTCTGGTTATTAAGGCCCCAATTTTTTTCTAGACTAAAATAGACATGAGGAACTCAAAAATTTAAACCAGAGGTCCCTATCTTTTACCGTTATTGAGATATAATTTTTTGAAAAATTAAATTTTATTACAAAAATTTCAAAATTTTTTTTGTTTAGGATGTTTTAAAATGTGCCTTTAGCATTTTTCCAGGTTTTGGCTTCCGTATTTTGGGATGCGCACGGTATTTAATTCATCGATTACCTTAAAAAAGGAAGAACAATCAATAGCGAATATTATATGGCGTTATTGGTGCGTTTGAAGAAAGACATTGCGAAAAAAAACGACCCCAAATGAAGAAGAAAAAGTGCTCTTTTACCAATACAATGCACGATTGTCACAAGACGATCGCAACAATGGCAAAATTGCACGAATTGCACTTTGAATTACTTCCCCATCAACCGTATTCTCCGGATCTGGCTCCCAGCGACTACTACCTGTTTGTAGACCTAAAATGAAGGCTCCAGGGATAGAGATTTAGCTTCAATGAAGAAGTGATTCAAAGGTATTTTGAGGCCAAAAATAAATCGTTCTACAAAAAAGGCATCGAAATGTTATAGAAGCGTTGGAATGATTGATAAATGAAACTATTCTGGTGAATAAAGTCGAATTTTGCCTAAAAGTTGTTGTTTTATTAATCATCCTACGAACTTATTGAGTGACGTGGTACTAGTATTGGAAGCTTACATCTAGCACAATAATATTGAATTATTAACTGACCTGTATCTTGTCCAGCTGCACTCTCCTCATAGTCACTGTCATCTCCACATTCAGATTTGATGTCAATCTCCTCAGTGATGATGCTCTCAGTGTTGGAGTTATACTGGGACATGTCGTCAGTAGATGATATGATACATTTCTCCCGAGTATTGCGACTCTCTGAAATATAAATACTCATAGTTACTGTTACTATGCTTATATTTATTTATTTATTATACCACAAAATTATTACAGAATTAGATTTACATGTAATAATCTTAAAACCTAGAGGCATAAAATACCTGTACAGGTGTGGATTACAAAAATATAAATGTAAATAAAAACTAAACTTAAAACTAAAAATATAATTAAGATAATTCAGGAATTCAAGTTTTGTTTTAATTTATTTTTGTTCTTTAACAGATAGTTGCAATAATATTATTTTGTATCCATGTTCTCAGTTTGAGTCTATTTGTTTTTGTATGTATATTCTCTATTGATTTTAGTTCTACTGGTAGTTGATTAAATTTTTTTATGGCTTTAACATAACTTGATTTGCTTAAGACAGTTTTTTTCATTATCGGGAGTCTAAAGCTTTTGTTTCTTGTTACACTAGCTGATAATTTAAATTTAAAACTGAGATTTTGATAGTGATGTAGAAGTGAATTATATGCATACAGTTGTGTTAGATTTAAGGGGTAATTATTTGAAAAAAATCTATTTTTGCTTATTATTTTTAAAAGTCTATTTTGCAATTGTTGTAGAAGTGATAGGCAATTGTTATAAGAACCCCCCCAAGCTATTATACCATAATTAATGATGCTATGAAAAAATGCATAATATATAGTGAGTAAAGTATGTAAGTCCATAATTTTTGCTAGTTTATGAAAGGTGTACGTTAAATATTTAGTTCTATTGATGATAAATTCAATGTGAAAGTTCCATTTGAGGTTTAAATCAATTTTAATTCCTAAGCATTTACAAAATTCAACTCTAACTAAGTTCTTATTTTTTATTTGAATTTGACAATTCAGGGGAACACTATCATTGTAATTTCCAAAAGTAATGAAAACTGATTTTTCAGTGTTTAATGTTAATTTGTTATAGTCAAGCCAGTTAGATACAAAATCCAATTTTAAATTCAAATTAGATTCAGCCTCTTTCCAGGTTTTAGCTGCAGATATAATAGCAATAGCAATATTTTCAATATAAATAAATTTTTCGGCCCACTCACGACAGCTATATTCAAAGTAAACTTATTATAAAATGAATTATTATTATATATATAAAAACCCAAGTGTCTGTCTGTCTATCTGTCATACCGTAACGCTAAGTTCCTGGGTGCTAGCAGGTCTTGCGGCATGCGGTCGGTCACGAATTGAGTAGTGGGGAACGACGTACTCCAACAAGCAGCTCGCTTGTTTGCCAGAAGTCATCGACAAAATCAGGAAAAACAACCAAAAACGCATTCTTCATCATGACAATGCAAGCTGCCACACAGCACGTTAAATTGATTATTTGAAGGAGAAAAACATCGAATTAATATCTCATTGCCCATATTCACCTGATTTATCCCCTAACGACTTTTTTTTTGTTCCCCAATGTCAAACAAAAAATGCGTGGACAACGATTTTCATCACTTCAAGAAGGTGTTGAAGCCTTCGAAAAGCATGTTTTTAAGATACCAACTTCAGAGTGGAAAAAATGTTTCGAGAATTGGTTTGAACGCATGCTAAAGTGTATAAATCTTAAAGGCGAATATTTTGAAAAGCAATAAAACAGTTTGTTCCAAAAATTTTTTTTTTTCTTTAACACAAACATTTTTTTAAATAATATTATATTAAAATTATTAATCACAGTTCATTCAGTTGAAAAAATTACATTTGAAATTTAAAATGAAAATAAAATTAAAAATTAATATTTAATCGACACATTAATATATTCTTCAAATTAGATTCTGATAAATTAATTCTTTTGTCAGTTAATATAAGTTTTAGTACCGAATTTTTTTTTTCTACACTAACTTGTGTAGCTGGTACTGCCATTATTATTTTTGCAAGATCTGCTAATTCAGGGAAAATAATACTTTTCTCCGATCAGTGTTTTAACACATTAGTGTTCTTTGGTTCTCTAGAAGGATTGAAGTTATTAATTTGGTGTGACGAAGACAAAAACCACCCAAAACACACAATACAGGAATGTTACGTATAATCTGCATCTATACAACATAAATATATGAAATGCGTAGTGTTACCAGTTGTCACAAAATTATCAGGTCTTAATTTTTAGTAAATTCTGAAAAGAATTTCAGATATTCTGATAAATATAGCTTTTTTATTACCGTAATAACCATTACCATCGAAGAAATATAATTTTTGAGGTAATCTAATAATAAAAATAATTCAGGCAATGCTGCACCATAAATTTATGACAAACAAGTGGTAACACTGGTAGGCAGCAGTAGCGGCTGGTGAGTAAAATATTTGGGGGGACACTTTTTTTCCCATATGTCTATCTATTAAAATATAGTTATACGAGAAAAAAGTAAATAAATAAAAAATACCTGAAAATATGTTCTGCAACTAGAAAAACTGAAAAATCTGGCACTTTTATTAAGATTTATGAACGTTTATACGCAGTATCAAGTTGAAATCGTATATTTACCGATCCCAGCATGGCAAATTTGACCGAATAATGCATATGTTTATGAGACACATTATGTTTAAGAACTTTATCTTTGAAATGTTTAATATCTTTAACACTATTTACTGTCTTTATTTCATATGCGTCTGATGAGCAAATCAAACACAGGAAACAAAAAAAAAAACATTTTATTTATCACATCCACACAACCAACTTGTATTTAAATATTGTTTTTCACTAAACTTTCTATTAAATGTTCTATTTCCATTTTTATCCTGTTGGGAAATATTCAATTTTGGCCGAGGAGGACCCATATTGTGATCATACCGATTTCGAGATTTCGATGGATCTCTACGAATTGAGGTCCCTACATAACGTTTTGACTATTTTTAGCATTTAACACGTGTACACAGACAGACAGACGGACGGACAGACACCGTCTGTCCATCTGTCCGTCCGTCTGTCCGTCCGTCCGCCTGTCTGTCTGTGTACACGTGTAGAGCAAATTCGGCTAAAAGGATTTTTTGAAACTTCATATTTAAACTTCTGCCATCAATGGCACGAGTTGATCAACTTTTGGTAAAAATCGGTTGACTAAAAATGGGAGTTTACTCGTGTCGATTTTAAGATTTTTGCGAATATTGAGCAACAGAAAAATATTTCGAAAAAATTTATTTAACAAAAGTTGCTATAAATGCAATAACTAATAACATTTATTTGAGATGTTTTTTGATGAAACGAAAAATTTCGAAAAATTTGTCGTAAATTTTTGTAAAATTTTTTCAAAGTCTCATATTTTCATACTTATATGTAACGTTTCCATGGTCATGATAAATAATATCTCTGTTAGAAAATATTAGGCTAAGTTATTTCTACTCTGCTGCTAGAATATATTTTATACAAGTACTTTATAATGGCGGTCGATCCTGTGGTGGCCACAGCTGATTTTTTATTAATAATTCTGTTTCATAGTTAAGCACGTTAGTTTTATTAAAATATACAGTATATTTTAAAAAAACTAACGTGCTTCATTCGATTCATTTTCACGTTTAAGTACTTGTCACAAATCACAACGACCGAACTAAGCTACGGGACACCGGCCGTAATTCACTAATACATACAACACTAACCTTCGCCGCTGTTGCCGTTACTAGTAAATTTTTGCTACATATGTAGAAAAGAACATTAGATATTGCATGTGGCAACGCTGTATCTTGGGACACTCCGTGTCAGTGTCCAACAACGCTCGGAAGAGCGTTGTTGTCTTGATTTAAATTTTTTAAATCTAACATTTATATGAAAAATCTTTGAATAAGAAATAATAAAAATAACAATATGCAGATATATCTAGCTACTTTAATGCAATTTTAAAGAAGTATAAATAAAGTATTAAATTTAGCTTTTTTACTAAAAATTTTTAGGAGGTCACTGTCCCAGCGCCTCCCTGTCTCAGCCGCCACTGGTAGGCAGTGTCAAATGAAGGAGTAGGGGTTACTCTTACGCTTACGAAAGAAGCATTACATTACATCAGGGAGAACTAAAGAAAGCAATTAATGAATTAATTTAATAAAAAAAAAAGAAATTGAACCGAAATAAACCGTAATTTTTTTTTTTTTTTTTTCGTTCTAACCGTAATTAACCGTTATTTTCATTTCGTTCCGGTTTCGGTTTTTAAATTTAGCAATTTTACGTTCCGGTTACGATTCAGGTTCTGTTAAAAATTCCGGTTAATTTCGGTTTTCGGTTTGGGTTCGACTCTCATCAGTATTATGGGTCTATTCTGTAAAAAAATGTTTACAGTACTGTATCACTATAGCGCTGTAGTGAGCTTAGCACTGTAAAGTGCCAAGTTACGGCGGATCTGTAAATATTGAGCATTAGCTATTCTGTAACACATTCTGTAATTTCGGTCGATTTAAACTTTGCTTACATTGTAGCTAACTTCACTATGTTTATTTCTAACCTCAAAATTTGAGGTATTGATCAATGTCATCGATCGGTAATTGTATATCATATTTGTATATACACATATACTCATGTTTTTTACGTTTGTAATTTTTATTAATTATTGTTATAATTTGTTTATAAAAATAAAAGTTTCTCTTTGCATCTTATGTATCTTTATTCCAATATAAACATATTTTTTACATCAAATTATACAATGGACTGCTTAACATATAAAATACTAATCTGCTTTCCCAAATTCATATCTTGATTAGCTGTTAAAAAAAGTTTTAAATCAGTTTTTGAAAATTTTAAATACTTTTCAAATATTTTACCATTTGGTACAGGATCTTCATTATTTTCATGTTCAGGATCTTCATTATTTACAGGTTCAAGCTCATCATCATCAATCTCAGCATAGTTAGGTATTCTTGCTTTTGTTGCTATATTATGCAAAACTTACCCTTCTTTCACTCCACGGTTTTCTTCCCTCGTAGTGGGGAACTTTATATGAATTGGCATTAGATATGTTATTATCAGATAACAAATTTCTATTATAGATCTACTAACCGTAAGCTGGCTCAAAGAAGTGAAATTGTGAGCCCCTGTAGTAGCCTGATATAAAACCTTATATAAAAATATATAAATGAAAACATGTATGCATAAAAAAAAGTTTATGTGTGGTTGTAACGTGATATTTTAAGCATAATTACCTGTTATGATCCTCTTGTAGTAGTTGCATTAGAAATAGGGTGAAATTTGGATCATTAATTTTTTTTTTTAGGTGACACGAACAATACAAACATATACAACTTTACTTCTATACAGTACTGTAACTGACTTACGGCCAGAAAAATATCGCCGTAACGTTACAGCGATATTTTACATCGGTGTAGAGTTTCCAGAGCAACGCGTGTCAATACAGAATAGCACTTTCCTTACAGCGCTGTATTTTACAAAGTTATAGCGCTTACAGCGGTAGAAAACTCATACAGAATAGACCCATTATTTTAGTAAACGGTCGGACTTAAGTGGTTAATAAAGCTAGCTCTACTGACCAGTGTTTGAGACAGTTGTACTTTCTACAATATTTCCCCCACATTCACTGGTGTCGACAGGTTCAGACTTCGCGTCATCACTTTCTGTGTCTTCATGATAAACGACAACTGTAACTACATTTGTGATACCTGAAACAAATACATCATACTGAAATATAAACGAATATATTTAATTTAAAATATAAATTTTATTTGAGATATTCACTAATAGGGGATAGGCATGATTTTTATTTTATTTTTTATTATATTACTTTTGTTGCATATAAACATAAAAAATGTATGTGAAATGTGAATTTTCACACATTTCAGGGTTTCGCAGGTATTTAGTAAGTGAATAATGATTATTTGGAATGCCAAAACAAATTTTATGTTAAATTTTTTTTTTTTTTCGTTAATTTTAATTCGAATGCCTAATACCATTATGTAAGTTTCTAAATATGTGCAGTATTTTTTTTTATATAGCTAGGTTCAATAAAATTTGAAAAAATTCCTCATAGATAGATATATAATCTAAAAATATTAAGTGAAGGCGGAATGCTGAGTGTGTAGGACATATTTTGCTTTGTAGTATTCACTGTAAAATGAACACTATTTTAAAAATAATTTATCATCTCTTAATCTAAGAGCTTTAAAAACAAATTTTATGTTAAAATATTTTTATGTTAATTTTAATTCAAGTGCCTAATACCATTATTTAGGTTTCTTAATATGTGCAGTATTTTTTTTTAGATAGCAAGGTTCATTAAGATTTTGAAAATTGCGCCTATGGCTTCATTGGTTGTTTCTAGTCATAGCTCCTCCCTTTGATTTCGTGTACATTCAAAAAGAATTAAATTATACATTCAACAATTTCCACTGGTTATTGAATTTACGCTTTTAAAAATTAAATGCAACATTTGCCAAAATATAACTAGAATTTTGAAAAAATAATTTAAACAAAATAAAAATGCAAAAAAAAAATAAAAAATAATATTGGCTCTTCTCGTGGGATTCGAACTCATTTTCTTGGGCAGAACGCTAGTACCGTAACCATTGCATCAAGAAACACGTTAAAGTTTAGTGTGTTATATAACTATAAGTTTTCAACATTATTAGCAAAAAAACACAAAAAATGCTTTTTTTTCCAAAAACATAATCTGATCAAAAATCCCTGTAGTACTATTCCGGTTCACACCAATATACATTACTTAGAATTTTTTCAGATTTTTAATTTAAACCATCTGGGCTACAGGGTGTGGGACAAACATTTTTTTGCACAATTTTGGCAAAAATCGCTTCAAAATAATTTATTTTGCAAAAATAAAAATTTGATCGTTAATCCACGTGCCAAGGGCTTTCATTTGATAACCTACTCAGAATTATAAAAAAAAAATTTTTTTTTCGATGAGCACATATTTCTTTATATTTTTAGGGGGATATGTTTTTTAGATGTTTTAGTATTTTTTCTATGTGCGGGTCAAAGAGTTGTATAAGTATGCCAAATTTCAATTCTCTAGCTTTAGCCGTTTGGCTACAATTTTTACCGAACAGACAGACAGACAGACAGACGACAAAATGACGGTATAAGGGTTTTCTGGTCATACCTACAAAACCCTAAAAACAGTTTTGCATTTTTTTTTTTTAATTTGAAGGCTTAAAAAATCATAAATGTATGTAGCGCGCGAAAACGACTCCGACTGTTTACAAACTTGGCTCTGACGTCAGAGCTTACCCAGTCTACTGCGTACAGCCTACACAGTCTGTCGTGAACTTATTTGCTTGTATAATTTTTATAGATTGTGTAAAGTTAGAGTGATTTTAATGAAAACAAAGTTATTCTACATGTTTACCGAATTAAATTATATATTAAAATATATAAAATACGGAAGATCCAGGGCCCAGTACTTCGAAACATCGAAAATATTGTTTAACCGATATGAACAAATACTTTATTTAGAACTCCACAAAAACAATTTATTTCATTACCTAATGGTGAAAAACAAAAGAAAATGAAGAAAAGAATCAATGTTGGGTAAATTGTCACACTGACGCCTAAAATCTTTATCTGCCATTTTAATAACAAATGCGTGAAAAATTGTTTAAAAATCAAATACAAAACTCTCAAACAATACAAGCTAGAGTTGGCAATAACAATTAATCAATCGATTAATTGATCATTTGGTTAATCGAAATGTTATAATCGATTTTGATTAAATTGGTAAAAAATAATCGATTAATTGATTATGAAATAAAAAAATTTATGTGAAGTGTGAATATTCACACATTTCAGGGTTTCGCAGGTATATAATAAGTGAAGGCGGTATGCTGAGTGTGTAGGACAAATTTTACTTTATAGTAATCACGGCAAAATGAACGATATTTTTAAAATAATTTATCGTCTGTTAATCATATAATAAAACTGGTTATTAAATTTACGCTCTTAAAAATTAAATACAACATTTGTCAAAATATAACTAGAATTTTGACAAAATAATTTCAACATAATAAAAATGCAAAAAAAAACAGAAAAAATAAAACTCACTCCGTCCGTACTCGAACTCGAAACCCTTCGTATTCCAGAGAATTTTAGCTTCCGACACCAGCGCTCTAACCCGTTGCGCTATCGGACGCTTTGTATATGAGTGTCTTACATTGATATAACTTTTGTACTTTGTGAACCAAAAACCACAAAAAATGCGTTATTTTCCGAAAACATAATCTGATCAAAAATTCCTGTTGTACTATTTCGGTTCACACCAATATACATTACTTGGAATTTTTTTAGATTTTTAGTTTAAACCATCTGGGCTACAGGGTGTGGGACAAAATTTTTTTTGCACAATTTGGGCAAAAATCGCATCAAAATAATTTATTTTGCAAAAATAAAAATTTGATCGTTAATCCACGTACTAAGGGCTTTCATTTGATACCCTACTCAGAATTAAAAAAATATATTTTTGTTTTCGATGAGCACATATTTGTTTATATTTTTAGGGGGGTATGTTGTTTAGATATTTTAGTATTTTTACTATGTGCGGGTCAAAGAGTTGTATAAGCATGCCAAATTTCAACTCTCTAGGTTTAGCCGTTTGGCTACAATTTTAACCGAACAGACAGACAGACAGACAGACAGACAGACAGACGACAAAATGACGGTATAAGGGTTTTTTGGTCATACCTACAAAACCCTAAAAATGGGACAGTCCAAATTTTAAAGCATTTTAGCCAGCATTTTAGCAAGTTATAGCAGTATTTTAAAAGCTGATATAAAATCATTTGACCGTTTTATTAGGAAAACATAAGTAATGGAAGGTAAAACAATGACTGCATAAACAATTTTTTTTTTTTTTTACAAACAGGCTGTAACCATAAATAATGCCCGTTTGAACGAATACTGTATAATATTGATATTGCATATTAAGTACGTACATTTTAATACAAATAATTCATTGTTAAAATAAATTTTTGCTTATTGAAAAGAAGAGAGCAAAGTCATCTTACCGACCAGTGTTGCAACAATACAACTAAGTAATTTCTTGAAAATAAAATAAAATTATCGATTAATAATAAATTAATCGAAACTTTAAAAAATAAAGCAATATTTATTAAAAAATATTGTATGATTAATCGATTAATTGAAACAAAATAATCGATTATTTAAATATTCGATTAATCTTTGCCATCTCTAATACACACGTAAAAGCTTGGGTAGGTAGTCTGGGACGTGTAGCTTCTGACGTCATATTCAGTCCTATTTACTCGGCAAGCTTCGCGCTATGGTCGGCATAATTTCAAATTTATAATATTTTAATTGAAAAATTTCGTTGAAATATTAATTAAAATGTGATTTTTGTTTTGTTAGGTGACATAACTAATATTAACGTATCAAAAAAAATATACTTTTAAGAAATTATAAATTTGATGCGTATCCCCTATTATTGTTCGTCTGAAATATACAGAACTGTGACAATGAAATTTGATCAATAGTATTAAGTGTGAGTTAGTTGTAAATGTGCCCGTTACTGACCATTCTCCAAATCGGCAGTGTCCTCTGTTCCAGCCGTTACTATGTAGTCATCAGTAGGTTCATATTCTGCCTTAATGTCAATCTCTTCGTTAATATCACTGTGTCTGGAATCACCAGGATGCATATCACCGCCTGTCCCATCAATCCTATTCACTCCTGGAACAATAATGTACCGTCATATAAGAGAACTAGAACTACACTATCGGCCATAAGTACAGAAACATTTTAAAATTTATAATATTTTTTTTTTCTACTTTGTTATTACCGCTTTGTTACCAAATTTTAGTTATTGGAGGTTGGTAACACTGAATGATATGTCAAATTCTGATGCTGTCAAGTAAAGTCACTAGATTATATAAAGTAGCGCAACGGCGGCCATACTGGGGCTAAAAATGTCGCCAACACAAATGATTTTCAGTGATTCCAACAGTACAAAAATAAGAAACTAGTACTACCAATAATTTTTATTTTAAACATTGTAATCACGATTTTTTTAATCAAAGATGCACTATAACAAAATTATGGTACAATTTAAATTATTATTTTAATTTTTATTACATAAAATGGATATAATATATAAATTTAAATGAAACTTAACCTTAAATATTCAAACCGCTGACAAAGGAGGTTATTAAATTAGGGCGAGAGAGAGAGTGATGTGACAGCGCAGACGCAAACTTAAGAACGTAAAAATTGCTACTTTAGTTTGCTTAACAAGGGAACCAATGTTGCCAATCAAACTCTGGGGTCTGTCGGCTTCTTCAAAGGCTTGCGCTACTTTGTATAATCCAGTGACTTTCCTGTCAAGTTAACCTAATATATTCGTGGATTTTTTGCTAAATTTTTTTGCAGTTTTTCTTGAAAAGATTGAAAATTTTTAGTTTTTTGGACCTAGCGCCTCAATGCTTCATAATTCGGGGTTTTTAACGTGTTTTTTCACCCCCTTTATTAAAACCCCACCACTGAAGACTCCGCATATTTTGCAATAAGTAACCCCCCCCCACCCATATATTTTTTTAAGTATTCCTCTTGCGGAAATTACTTCTGAAATTGGGTTGTAGATCCATCAACGCCAGGAGGGGGTGTATGAGGTTACTTCTACCCCCCCCCCCCAATTTATAGTAGTGTTCTATGAACCTTCCCCAAATAAGTTATATTCTCTGTCGTATGCCTCTCTTGACTTCCGGGGAAGTAAATTTTTCAAGGTATTTACTACGGTTTCCCGTAATTCGGGTGGGGTACTTACAATGAATATCTTCTTCAGACATGTTCAAATTTTTCACTAAAATATAATTACACGTTCTCCAGAGAGCTATGTTGCAGAAAACAAAAACTCAATTGACAGCTGACAGCACATTTCAAAACAACAAATCAGTGATACCAACATATAACAAATATTGCATAAAATGAAACTGATTGCGATTAAGGCTGCGTATAACCCCTAGAGGTTACCAATTTCTTAAACAAAATTAACAAACTGAAATAAAATTAGTATCAATCTATACATCAAATTATGCACCGAATTTTTATCTATCTCATAGAATATTTTTAATTGTAGAAATATTTATTGTAAAGATATTATCGCTGAATAACTTAATAATTGACATCAGCAACATTGTTCTGTAATTTTTTAAATCTATTTATGGGTTTCAAATAACTTTTATATTTATATAGTTTTGTGTAGAAATGTTCAAATAATACGTCAACATTTTTTTCGACTTGATTACTTATATTTTAGAACCCTCGTCGAACAATATTATACTTGATGATAATGGTATGCCACTTGGTACAAGTATTCTTCACAAAAATTAAATCATTTTTACCCGTTACAACTATTTTGAGAACCGCGGCAGAATCAAGATGGCGGCAAATATAGACTACCAAGTACAGTAACTATAAGTAGTTTTCACAATAGAACCAAATAGCTAAAATCCATTTTGTAGAATGAAGCTTTAGCTACAATTTGCCGCATCGTACACAAATATGCGTAGATTGGTTTACAAGATGGCGCCTATAATGCAATTTGCTTAATTACAATTACATAACAGTTTTTTCTAAAATTTAAAATATCCTATTAGATAGATAAAAATTCGCTGCAATTTTTGATATATAGATTGTTATTAATTTTATTTCCGATTATTAGTTTTGTATAAGAAACTATAGGGAACTATATGGTTGTGCGCCGCCTTAATACAAATTTATCAAATTAAAGAATAAATGGCAAAGTAGAAAAAATAATATAAAAAACTCGTTTCATAAGGCCTTTTGCCTTATGAAACTTGTGTTTTAATATACTATTATTGAATGAAAAATTTTATATTAGAAATTTGGTTTGTGTATCCTTGTAAGGAAGTAAGTCATTTAGAAAAAAAAAAAGTTTACATAAATTTTACAAAAAGTTATACAAAAGTTATACAGCCTACACCATATATGGTAGAAGGCTTTTAGATATATATATATATATATATAATGTCACTTCACAATATCTAACAGTGAAGTACAAACAAAGTGGTGCAATACCTGTGTAATCGGAAATTTCTTCCTGTTCTTCTTTCACTGTGTTACTGTTATTGTAGTACTCTCCGCAGGCTTTATTTGTAACACAGTAAGTGTCGTCACATGTTGGTAATATGTCTGTACTACTGCATTGATCCTCAGACTGCTCACAATTCATCAACAAATCTTTTGGTTCTTCTTTAAAATTCGTCAAATAAACACACAACTCACTACTAGTTTCAGAGGCAGAACTCAGTTGTGTTGTGTAATTTATATATATTTGACTGATTCGCAAACATTGCTCACGAAATTCGTAAAATCCATCCACTTTCCTGCAGCATTCCGCACATATTGCTCCCTGATTGAACAACACTGTGGAGTTCTGAAAATAATTGTCCTTGTCCAGACTTGTCTGCTGTAACTGAAATAGAAAAATACAGTTGACAGATTATACATAAGGGCTGTTATTCGGGACTATTCTGCATCTTAAAAAGTTAAAAATTAACCTCAAGTTAAAAAATTTTAACCACGCTTTACAATATTTTGTTATTCTGTAACTCTATGGCCTTAAAATTTTAACCAACTGTAATTCTAACCTCTAAACGTCAAATGGCCAGAATAAATCAATTTTTATAATTGCTAGTTTGTTTATTTTAAACCAATTATTTCTAGAACAAATTGAACAAAAAGAGGCTAATAAATGCAAAATGAATATAGGTGAGCAAAAAATTTATGTGGTGTGAATTTTCACACATTTCAGGGTTTCGCAGGTATTTAGTAAGTGAATGATGATTATTTGGGATGCCAAAACAAATTTTGTTAAACTATTTTTTTATTAATTTTAATTCGAATGCCTAATACCATTATTTGCGTTTCTAAATATTTGCAGTATTTTTTGTTATATATAGCAAGGTTCATTAATATTTTGAAAATTGCGCCTACGGCTTCTATTGGTTGTTTAAGTCATAAACTCCGCCCCTCTGATTTCATATACATTCAAACATAGAATTAAATTATAATTTCAACATTTCCCACTGGTTATTAAATTTACGCTTTTAAAAATGAAATGCAACATTTGCGAAAATATAACTAGAATTTCAACAAAATAATTTAAACAAAATAAAAATGTAAAAAAAAAAAAACAGAAAAAATAAAAATTGACGGGAATCGAACAGTGGTTTGCAACTTAAGAAGCGAGAACGTTACCATTGGTCTACGGACGTTCACTCGTTTACTGTGTTAAATAACGGATTAAATATTTTACATATTTTAGTTAAAAACACAAAAAATGCGTTATTTTCCGAAAACATAATCTGATCAAAAATTCCTGTTGTACTATTCCGGTTCATACCAATGTACATTAGAATTTTTTCAGATTTTTAGTTTAAACCATCTATGCTACCGGGTGTGGGACAAAAAAATTTTTGCACAATTTTAGCAAAAATCGCGTCTTAATAATGTATTTTGCAAAAATAAAATTTTGATCGTTAATCCATGTACCAAGGGCTTTCATTTGATACCCTACACAGAATTGTAAAAAAATATATTTTTTTTTGATGAGCATATATTTGTTTATATTTTTAGGGGGATAAGCATGCCAAATTTCAACTCTCTAGGTTTAGCCGATTGGCTACAATTTTTACCGAACAGATAGACAGACAGACAGACAGACACACAGACAGACGACAAAATGACAGTATAAGGGTTTTTTGGTCATACCTACAAAACCCTAAAAATATATACAAATGCTTTTTAGGAGATCAGTTCGAATTAAACAAAGGCAACTGCGTGATATGAGTGACCCTTTTAATATACTTGAAGAAATATTAAAATATTTGTCTAAAACTTCTATGGAATATCTCGTTTTACTAATGTTGTTTTTTTTTAAAGAACCAAAAGATTTCCCGATACATTGCAAGTAAATATTTAAAACTTTAAACTTGTGATACACAGGAAACAGGAAAGAATAGACAGATTAGACATATCACTGTGTAAAAATATTTCAAGAGATAAGAGTGAGCGGAACACCGGAATACTTGAAGGGGGAAAGAGGTAGTCAGGAGGATAGCGAGGTTAAGATACGGCAACCAAGAGAGGTATAACAGGCACTGGGAAAAGCCAGAGGACAAGCTCTGTAGCAGTGGCGGCGCGTATTAAGGGCCGGGGAGGGGGGCGGTCCCTCCAATATTTTGAAAGATTTTTTTTTAAATATTTCATCTTTAATATAATAATAAATATCATTTAAATAAATAATGTTATTATTTAATATTAGTATTTAGTATTTAGTATTTTTTAGTATTTATTTATTTAAGACAGAGTACAGAATAAATGCACATATCTTATGTCCAAGTACAATTATTTATATTAAAATAACATTTACAACTTACAACCAGGGCTTCGAACCGGAACTGAACCGAAAACCGAAAAAAACCGTTATTTTTGTCGGAACGAAAACCGGAACTGAACCGAAAAAAAAATATCGGTTTAATTCGGTTCAGATAATGTTTATGTGAGTGAATATAAAATACATTTTATTTAAGATTATTTTTTAAACTGATGAGCAGAAAAAAATCGTAATTCGTAATTTTTAACTGATAAGTAAAAAAAATGCGCTTCTATTATTTCGAAAGAGAGGGGTTGAACGCCCAGAACCCCCCCCCCCCGCAACGACCTTGGTATGATTATCAAAGAATAAGGAATAAAATGTTCTTCTAAATTATAGTAGAAAATAAATTTCTAATACAAATAAAAGCATTTATACTCTATCTCTGAAAGACTGATAGTACTAAATCATTTTGTCAGGCAGTTGGCGTCACCAGTGGCGTGCACATTTTAAACACGTTTAAATTGGTTTTGTGTATTTCTATATTACTATTTATCATTTTATTAAACGCACGCCTGTGACCATATTTATCATATCATTAAACACACCCCTGTAACCATATTTTTCCTCAAAATTTTAGGGTCAAATTTTTATGGCCTATTGTGTTTATCCCTAGTTTGTATTCCCATATAATATGTGCGGCACACTCGGTTGTTTTTAACAATATTTCGTTTCGAACTATTCATATTTTGTCGCTTTTGTTTTACCGCTTCTGTGTGATAATACAATAACTTTTTACAAATAATAAATTTTATTACTATCAGTCTTTCGGAGATAGAGTATAAAAGTTTATCACTCGGAACTGAACCGAAAACCGAAAACCGAAAAAAACCGTTATTTTTGCCGGAACGAAAACCGGAACCGAACCGATATATATTTTTTTAATTGAACCGGAACGAAAACCGAAACGAAAAAAATAACGGTTTGAAGCCCTGCTTACAACTAATCAATAGTTAACAAACTTTATCATCTCTTAAATCTATTTGTCAATACATATTTATAAATTCGTATTCATTGCCATATACTCCTCTATCGAAT
This sequence comes from Liopterus haemorrhoidalis, assembly GCA_963971575.1. Taxonomy (NCBI): domain Eukaryota; kingdom Metazoa; phylum Arthropoda; class Insecta; order Coleoptera; family Dytiscidae; genus Liopterus; species Liopterus haemorrhoidalis. Next base: position 31,368,032 of record OZ020623.1, read on the forward strand.
ATAGTGCAGCACCAAACAGTATTTTTTTACAGCAATTTTAAATTGTTTAAAAGTAAGATTTTTTATTTCTAATGGCAATTTATTATGTAGTGTTGGGCCCATAATATCGATCCCTTTGTTTATTAGCTATACTTCCGCGTCATTACTCTTATGTGTTTTTTCTGTTTTTTCCTGTTTTTTCCAAATTTTTTGAAAAAATAATTTTCATTCAAATTATGCAATATTTTGAGTGCAATCATTTGTTCAGTCAATGCCAGTTTGGTTTTAGACAAGGTAAATCGACTAGTGACGCTATACTGAGTTTCTTGAGATTGGCTACGGACTCACTCGGAGTCAGTGGCTACTGCATGGCTACTTTTCTCGATCTTATTAAGGCTTTTGATTGCGTGCCTCATGATCTACTGGTCGGTAAACTGGATAATTACCACTTCACTAAAGATGCCTGTTTGCTTATTAAATCATACTTAACATGTAGAAAGCAATATGTTAAATTAAACACAGATGTATCGACATGTTCCGAAATCGATATTGGTATCCCACAAGGATCGATTTTAGGTCCTTTACTTTTTTTAATTTACATAAATGACCTTCCCTTAGCGCTGAACTCAAATGCCATACTATATGCGGATGATACTACCATCTTAACACAGTCAACATCCTTAGGTGATATTGATCCCCAGACCAGCCTGTACATTAAAAATGCTTCTGACTGGCTGGTTAGAAACAGGTTAACATTGAACTAAAATAAAACTCAAAAGTTACTGATCACCAACAGACCTCACTCTTTTGAAAATCCAGATTCGGTGTGTTTTCTTGGAATCTGTTTAGACCCAAAGCTAAACTGGGAACCCCATATACCCACACTTTGTGGCAAACTTTGCAGAACAATATTTTTAATCAGAAACATTAGGGCATCAATATCAATTGATATATTAAAAATAGCTTATTTCGCGCTGTTTGAATCACAAATATCTTATGCGATTTTGGCCTGGGGACACTCCACCTTTTCCTCGAGAATTTTTTCACTTCAGCGTCGATTAGTAAGATTAATGTTGGTTTTATCGTACAGAGCTGAATGTAAGCATTGCTTTGTTGAACTACGCATAATGACTTTTCCAGCGCTGTACGCATATCATTGCCTACTTTATGCACACAGTCATCTTGGTGATTTTATTACTCATGGACATATTCATACTTACAATACTAGAAACAAATCAAATCTATGTCCGGATTTCATCAGAATAAATAAATGTAGGTACAGTGCAAATTACTATTCTCAGCACTTTTTAAATCTACTTCCCCTTAACCTCAGAAATGCCCCATTTCATATATTTAAAAGAAAAATAAAACAATATATCATTGAAAATCCTGTCTTCTCATTAGAAGATTTTTCTAAATTAGATTTTTTAAATATTTGTATTAATAACGAGGACTAAGTCATGTTTTCATCTACAAAAACCACAAAACTGGTCTATATTTATAACATTTTTTAATTTTTTTTTTCTTCTGTAATTTGTATATCTAATTATGTAATTTGACTGACTGTAAACAACTATATGATGTATTGTAGTCAATAAACTTATTATTATTATTATTATTATTATGTCGTTACCTCGTCTTGTTTCATACCGATGGTAGAAGCTATTTGTTGCAAAATTATTTATATTCTGCTTGACATAAAGTAGACATTTAAAAATATAAAGGCTGTGTACAGTCGGGATATTATATTTAACAAATAGGTCTCTACATGATGTTCTCGCTGGTACTTTTGCAATTATTCTAACAGCAATTTTTTGCAATTTAAAAATTCTATCAACATCTTGTGAGTTTCCCCATAGTTCCAATCCGTATGATATAGCTGACTGAAAGTACGCAAAATATAAAGCATTTTATGTTTCTAGCGACACTGTTTTTGTAACTTTCCTTAACATATAATTGCAGGTCCTAAGTTTGTTAGCTACTTTATCTATTTGGGATGTCCATTTTATCTGATTATCTATGTTAAAACCTAAAAAATTTATATTATTCTTGCAATTTAAAATAGTGTCACTAAAATAAGAACTAGCTATAGCGTCTGCCGTCTGGCATTTCTTAATAATATTAAATAATAATACAGAATTAAGATAGCAATAATGGGCCGTCAGCGCCTGGCCCAGGCCTAACGACTACATAACGAAGGTTGTGGGTGGGAGAAGCACACGTCTCTCGTCTCGCAATGCATTTAAATGGATAAGATTTGGGCCAGTTCAGTCTTGCCCGAACCCGTATTTTTAACTGTATATTGTAAACGAAACGTTTTGCGTTATTTGTAATTTCATAAATATTTATGTTTGTCTAAAAGTTAGTGTTTAGTTTTGTTTTAACATTAATATTATAAAGTTTACAAAATGAATGAATTTACAAATTTTATAGTTAAGCCTATATTTTATTTTATTACGTCGAAAGACGTAAATTTACAGTTCGTCGCATTGAACGATTTGTTTAGAAATTAAAGATGAGTAGGGCCTAATCACTCATATAATATCTTTATTTAATAGCACAGTGGCCAATCAAAATACAAAATATAAATTAAAATAGCATTTAAACTAAAATAAACTACTTCTAATAAGTATTAAAAATCAACAAAACAACTTTTTTAAAAGATGTTCACGTACTTTACTCTCAAATAATTTATATCTTTCAATATCTTTAATTTCCTTAGGAAGTTGGTTATATAAAGACAAACCTTTACAAAAAACACTACTCTTAGTTGCTTCCTTTCTAACACAAGTTATTGAAAAATCTTCCTTATTTCTTGTGTTGTACACATGTACATCTTTATTTTGTTTTATTCTAATTCTTAGATAATCAGGTACCATATTTTTTAGTATTTTATAAATAAATGTTAATACTTTAAATTCAAGATAACTACTGATATCTAGCCAGTTCATCGCCTTTAACATAGACATAATACTTGCATACTTATCACATTTTAATATTACTCTTAGGCCCTTATTTTGACATTTCTGTAACTTATCTATATCTGTTTTATTGCACATAAAAGTGACAGTTGCACAGTATGTAAAGTGTGGCAATATAATTGTATTATATATTAATAATCTAGTGTATCTACTTAAACTATACCTATAAGAAACTCTGCTGAAAAAGCCTATTTTTTTTGCCACTTTCTTGATTACGTATTGCACGTGCTCTTTAAATTTCAACTTCCTATCTAGTACAACTCCTAAGTATTTATATTTATCAACCAATTCTAACACACAATTATTAACTTCTACTTTTTCTACACTATTGTCTTTTATATCTAAATCGTACTCACTATTTTTACATAATATCATATATTTACATTTATCTAAGTTAAGTTTCAGTCTGTTCATTTCAAAATACTCATTCATTATTTTTAGTTCATCTTTTAAACCACTAACTACCTCTTTATAACTATCTCCTTCAACATATATTAAAGTATCATCCGCGAACATATTTATTTTACACTTTTTTAATATTTTTGTGATGTCATTAATGTATACAATAAATAGCAGTGGTCCCAACACACTTCTCTGTGGCACTCCTATACAGTTTTCTAATTTCTCACCAAGCACACCATTCCATTTCACCTTTTGTTCTCTGTTCAGCATGTAACTGTTGAACCATTTCAATACTGTGCCCCTTATACCATAGCAGTAAAGTTTCTGCAGAAGTATTGATCTATCAATAGTTTCGAAAGCTCTTCTTAGATCTAAGAAAACTAGTCCTACATGTTTTTGCTTATCTAAAGAGGCTTTCCATTCATTTATAACATGAAATCTCATCCGAGAAAGGTTTTTAATAAATAAATAACTTGACGTTTAATTTAATGACAACTAACCGGCCAACACTACTTATAAATAGAGCCCTGCAAATCCGCCATTTTTCTGCGGATGCGGATAAATTATCATTTAAACCGTACGGATGCGGATTAAATATCATATCCGCTAATCCGCAATATCCGCGTGAATATAAAATCTTTAGTTAGACGCCTTTTCCTATGGAAGACGCGTTTAGAACCCCAAAAATGTATCGCTAGCATTTGTATTGTGCTTATGGTATGAGAAATAATAATACGTTACGGCACTTTTTACTTTTTTTACTCTTCCCATAAAGACCTACTTTACGCTTATTTAAATAGTTAAATATAGTAGAGTTTATATAACAATCGTAGATACAACAATTTCTTTGGATTTATTGCGTTTATTAATTTAAAAATAATTATGTTTCGCCTTATTTTGCATTTTTGGAAATATTAGTTCAAATTAACCATGGTTATTTGCCACATTTAAAATCATAGAAACTCATATCAAATTTAAAAAAGAAAAATATCTTAAAATTCTTGAAATCGTCATATGACTTTCATCTTTTAATAATAGGATGAATTTAAGAATTTAGTTTTATTATTAAGAACTTATTTTTTTAAATTTGCTTTAATTTGAATTAAATTTATTGGTCATAAATGTGATAAATTAATCTGTTTAATTATTTCTAAACTAGGTTATTACCCGTCAACAATGACGGATTTATAATATAAAAATTTCAATTGTTTGTATGTGTATTTGGTTTTATTTTTTAACTTATCCTAATTTCGTTGCCAGTTTCCGAATCACGGGACAGGATATCACTAGTTAGCCAATCACGGGAGAGTGCGTCACCTGTCAGCCAATCAAGAAACAGGGTGTCCCCAGTTAGCCAATCACGAGAACTTTAGAAAAATTGACGTCATAATGTTACCGACACTACATACAGACATTTGCTAATTATATATTTAGGTTATTTATTCATTAACTTTTTAAGATGAGAAAACGATTCATTTTTACTTAGTACATTACATTTATATTGTTAAAACTAAAAATAATTTGAGACGTTAATTTATGCCTACGAAACCCTAGACATTTCTATATGTAATTATATTCGTAGATTCATAGAACATAAATCTGCAAAATATTGTTCATATCGGTCAAAGGAAACAGGAGTATCTAGAGTCTCTTGTTTATGCCTACGAAACCCTAGACATTTACGTTTATAATTATATTCGTAGATTCTTAGAAAATATATCTTAAAAATACTGTTGATATCGGTCAAAGGATATAGGAGTATCCTAGGGTTTCTTGTTTATGCCCACGAAACTCTATTCAATTCTATAGGTTGTTTTATCCGCAGATTTTTAAATAATAAACCTGCAAAATATTTTTCATATCGATCAAAGAACATAGTGTCTATAAGTGTCTACAGTTTCTTAATTATGCCTACGAAACTCTAGACATTTCTATACGATGTTTTTTCCGCAGATTTTTAGAGAATTAATTTGCAAAATGTTTTTCAAATCGATCAAAGAATATAGGAGCGTCAAGAGTTTCTTATTTATATCTACGAAATCCTAGATATTTCTGTATGTTCTTTTATCAGCAAATTCCTAGAGAATAAATCTGCAAAATACTGTTCATATCGGTCAAAAGCTATAGGAGTCTCTTGTTTATGCCTACGAAATCTTAGACATTTATGTATGTAATTATATTCGTAGATTCTTGGAGAATATATCTGCAAAATATTGTTCATATCGATCAAAGGATATAGCAGTGTCTAGAGTTCCTTGTTTATGCCTACGAAACCCTAGACATTTCTATATGTTATTTTATTTGCAGTTTCTTAGAGAATAAATCTGTAAAATATTGTTGATATCAGTCAAAGGATATAGGAGTATCTAGGGTTTCTTGTTTATGCCTACGAAATCCTACAAATTTCTATATGTAATTATATTCCTAGATTCTTAGAGAATAAATCTGCAAAATACCTGTCAATCAAGTCAAACTGGGAACACCCTGTTTCCCAGTTAGCCAATCACGAGAACCTTAGGAAAAATGACGTCACAGTGTTACGAAATCACTAACACACGGTAGCTAATTATATATGTACGATATCGCCGCTGTGAAATAATAGTGAGATATCTTAAAAAACTAAGTTTCTGAGATATTGCTGTTTAAAGCTTTACATTTTATATGTATAAACTTGGTTTAAGAGTCGAATAATTGTAATTTTCATCTATTTACTCTATATACTCTTTTTTAATCTATATACTCTCAGTACAACGTTAGATAGAAAACATATTTCTGCACCAAGTAATAATAATGTGATAAAATTTAAAAAATTTGAGTAGTGTTTTAGAACAGCGATATGCCAAATAAGTCGAAACATATTAGATATTTTCAAACAGACAGCAAATTCTGTGCGGATTGTGCGGATATTTTTGCGCATGCGGATATTATATTTACAAAGTCTGCGGATGCGGATACAGAAAAACGTATCCATGCAGGTCTCTACCTATAAAACATATGTTTTTTAGGTGGTGTTGGACTGGCCCACCCATCAACAAATTTCACGCGTCGCCACTGCTCTGTAGAATGTGCAAGGAAGAAGAGGAAACCTTGGAGCATTTAGCAAAGAGATGCAGAGAGATGGCAGTGTGGGAGAAAAAGATAAAAGAACTGTTGAGTGAGGACGGCAAGGGAGAAAGACGGGCGAGACAACTGGAGAAAGAAGGAAGGAGATAAGAAAGGGAAACCGGGAGGAGAATAGAAAGAAAGAGAGGGACACTGGAAGTACAAAGAAATGAAATATAAAACATTGTAAAATATATGTAGCACCGTATGTAGCACCGCCTACTAATTTTTATATATACATTTATTGTCACTATGTATATAATGTTTTTCAACCATAGTTACCAAAAAAATAATAATCATTATTCAATAAATATATAAAAAAGAACTAAACGTCGTGTTTCATTTTTGTTAAGAAAATTATTATTTTATATTATTGTAACAAGTAGCAGTTACAAATTGGTGACCCCCGACAATGAATAATCAAGGAGACGCCAACATCGCCAAAACAAAAAATTTTTAGAAATTTCCCGTCCTGTCGCTTCTTCGATTACCTGCTGCTTGTTAGTAACTTAAAATGCACCATGAACAAATTAATTGCACCTCCATGCAGATACAAAAGCAGAAAATCATTCATTAATCCAGAATTAACTAAATCAAAATTTGTTTTCGTAAGAAATGATTCACACAAAAAACCTCTACAATGTACTTATGATGGTCCTTATGAAGTTCTGCAGCGCCAACCAAAATTTTTCGAAATCTACATTAATTCCAAACCTAAATTTATATCCTTGGACAGACTAAAACCAGCATTCATTGATAATATGTCTGATGAACTTAAACTTAACTCAGTATCTGCCCAGTTTAATAAGAAAACGTCACTTAAAAAACGTAAAAAAGTACGATTTAAATTAAAACTTGACATTATATAATTATTTATATTTTTAGGAGGGGGCTATATGTAGCACCGTATGTAGCATGCCTACTAATTTTTATACATACATTTATTGTCACTATGTATATAATGTTTTTCAACCATAGTTACCAAAAAAATAATAATCATTATTCAATAAATATATAAAAAATCAGCTGTAGCCACCACAGGACCGACCGCCATCATAAAGTACTTATACAAATTACATTCTAGCAGCAGAGTAGAAATAACTTGACCTAATATTTTCTAACAGAGATACTACTATTATTTATCATGACCATGGAAACGTTACATATAAATATGAAAAAATTGAGACTTGGAAAAAATTTCGAAAAATTTTACAGAAATTATTCGAAATTTCTCGTTTTAGCAAAAAACGTCTCAAATAAAAGTTATTAGTTATTGCTTTTATAGCAATTTTTGTTTTATAAATTTTTTCGAGATATTTTTCTGTTGTTTAATATTCGCAAAAATCTTAAAATCGACACGAGTAAACTCCCATTTTTAGTCAACCGATTTTTGCCAAAAGTTGATCAACTCGTGCCATTGATGGCAGAAGCTTAAATATGAAGTTTCATAAAAATCCTTTCAGCCAAATTTGCTCTGCACGTGTACACAGACAGACGGACAGACAGACAGACGGACAGACAGACCGACAGACATCATGCTAAAAATAGTCAAAACGTTATGTAGGGACCTCAATTCGTGGAGATCCATCGAAATCTCGAAACGTCAAAATTGGTATGATCGCAATACCTCCCTTATATATGTTGGCGGTCGGTAAAAAGACTAAACGTCGTGTCTCATTTTTGTTAAGAAAATAATTATTTTATATTATTGTAACAAGTAGCAATTACATACCCATTGTATTTTTTGTTATTTTATTTTTCATTTCTTTGTAATATTTTGTTAATTGTTTGTAATTGTTAAAATGCTAAACGCCGCAAGGCCTAAGGGAAATAAAGAATATTAATGATTGCACCATTAAATTGTTCCCTTAATAGACAATTTCTGCCTAATTTAATAGATCATGTTTAATAGTTTACGAGATCCCAATGAACCACAAAATAAAGTCACCACATATACATACATAACTATAATACTATACAGAGCGTTCGATATTGTATAACATCCATTTTAGCTTCTTTGATACTCAAAGTTTTATACCGTCATAAGCGCACTGTTGTACAAGAATACGATTAAAATAAAAAATTTCATTTAATCGTCCAAAAATATAAGTTTAAGCATAAAGGGTTGTTATACACTTGCCTTATACTGGACACTCGAACTTGAATTATTATACCGGGTGAATTATTTAAGGAGCAATATACATGTTTCACATTTAATGTTAATGAAGTGAGTTATTTCATTTGCAACACAGCAAATTATGAAAGCAAGCTCATATCCATGGCAACAGATATGCAATGGTGATTAGATATAAAAGTTATTTGACATGAAAAAGTTCCTAGACGGCTAAAAAATAGTAAATTAGAAACAATAAATGAATTTTTATTAGTTTGTTTATATTTACATACAAACAAAAATAATAATGTCCTTAGTAGCTAAGTCCAAAAAATATTTAAAAAAATAATATTTTGTCTTTTCTGTGGCTACGATTAGCATGTTTTATGACTATGTTGCTTTTGAAATAACTCAGTTCATTAACATTATATGTGAAACATGTATGTTGCTCCTTAAATAATTCACCCGGTATACAATTACCATTGGCAATGACTCTACGAACAGACATAGTATTAAGTCTGTTCAGCGGCTTCTCCTGTTCGAGCTTTTTACTAGCTAAACCTAAATCAATTATCTAGTTTTTAGGTTCACAGTACTTTTTATTTTCCCCAGCATTAGCCCAATTAAAACTGTTAGTTCCCAAGTTGTTAGTACATGACATTTCAGGTTAGTAATGAAAATAAATAAATGCTTTTTTACCAATTCCGGAAATAATGATATAAGCCTGGAATAATAGTTTAAATTATTACTACTGGTAAAAATTTTCTGTAGATGTTTTTCATGTTTGAGACAGATACAACACATATTTGTTAAAAAATACATTATAACTGCAGATTTGTTAGAACAATATGTTATAATAGAGAAATAAGCAAAACTACTTTTGTTAAAATTGCCACGTTGTATTAAATTCATCAATATATACTATCCGTGCGGATCACACTCAGAGCTTGCCAGTTAAAAAAAAAAAAAAAAAATAAGTAATAACAAAAATATCAACCCGCCTGTTATGTTTGGAGTAGGAACCCGGAACGACGGGTACCCGGAAACCCGCTACCCGTACCGTTAAGGCTGTACCCGGTTCCAAAATACCAGTGATGGGCGCATAAATTTATACTATTCTAAAAAAAATTCAAGCAAATTTTTAGTTTTTCATTGTATTTTTAATTCTTTTTGACTGTCTATCAATATAATAACAACAAAAATATGGTAAATATACTAGTAAAAATTAATATCTCTGCCTGAAAAAGTAGAAGGGCCTTTTTAATATATCAACTGATGATTTAGGCAAATTTTGGGTGGGATGCTTTTTTTCGGTGTTTTCTTGGACGTAAAAAATCACTTTCCATAAAATGCAACGATGCATGACAAATGCAAACATGCATGCATGGGTTTGGATTTTTGCCCATTTTTAGTTTTTGTCCATGAAAACCTACTATCCACTTTCTGCCTCAAAACGTCGTTTAAATTCATATTTTTTTCGATTCAGGTAAATTATGGAACGATTAAAAAGGATTCTTCCTTATTCACGACATTGCGGCCCACAACAAAAATGATTGTTTTCTTCATGATTCACAAAAATAAAACACAAACAACAACAAAAAAAAACACGTATTTCTCCTTTGAGTAAAACAAAACAATGTCACTTTCGTATCTTCCGCAAATTGCCACCAGATGTCAGGGCGCTTAGGAAGTTTCCCCTATACGAATTATTAAGTAAGTTTTGTCATTTTCTATTATTCTTCATTTTAGTTCTTTTTAGAAGTACGTTTAATAAAAAAAAAAAAAAAACATTACATATATTTAATAATTAGACATAAATTTTATTATAATTTATTATAAATTTTTTAGTAATAACTATTGCGTATAAGGCAGCTAAAGCCATTTATCTATTAATATAGGGTGACCATTCGTCCCGCTTTTTGCGGGACTGTCCCGCATTTTGATTGGGTGTCCCGCTTTAAGACACGTCCTGCAAAAGTCCCGCATTTTAACTTTTGATTTCTTGACCTTTTCTCTTTTTTTTTGTTCTTCACTTAGATTTGGGAGGTGAGGACTTATTTTTTTGCTCTTCACTTATATTTGGAAACTGACGACCTTTTTTTTGCTTTGTTCCGCATTGCCTTCTTAAGAAAATGGTCACACTATATTAAAACCGAGTACTCATGGAAAATTCTGCGCTACATTTTATAATTTTTCGAAATAAGAATTATAAATATGACAGTAAATACCCAGTTCAATGTATTTTCATGTGTCTAACGAGATGTGATGACCTTGAAAATACTTTATCACACTGCTCACATTTGAAAGGCTTCGCTCCAGAATGTATTCGTTTGTGTGCATTGAGATGTGATGACACTGAAAATGCTTCATCACAATGTTCACATTTGAAAGGCTTCTCTCTAGAATGTATCTGTTTGTGTTTAATTAGATGTGATGACGCTGAAAACAATTTATCACAAAGCTCACATTTGAATGGTTTCTCTCCGGAATGTACTCGTTTGTGATTGATAAGATGTGATGATACTGAAAATGCTTTATCACACTGATCACATTTGAATGGTTTCTCTCCAGAATGTATTCGTTTGTGTCTAATGAGATGTGATGATGCTGAAAATGCTTTATCACAGTGCTCACATTTGAATGGTTTTTCTCCAGAATGAACCCGTTTGTGAGTAATGAGGTGTGATGATACTAAAAATGCTTTATCACACTGATCGCATTTGAATGGTTTCTCTCCAGAATGTACTCGTTTGTGATTAAACAGACTTGAAGACGCAGAAAATGCTTTATTACACTGATTACATTTGAATGGTTTCTCTCCAGAATGTATTCGTTTGTGAGCAATGAGACTTGATGACGTCGAAAATGATTTATCACACTGAAAACATTTAAATAGTTTCTTTCCAGAATGTACTCGCTTATGAACAGTTAGATTTGAAGACAGCGAAAAGGCTTTATCACACCACTCACATTTAAAAGGTTTTTCACCAGAATGTACTCGTGTGTGAGTAGTGAGAATTGAAGGCATTGAAAATGCTTTATCACACTGATCACATTTGAATGGTTTCTCTCCAGAATGTACTCGTTTGTGAATAAACAAACTTGAAGATGCTGAAAATTCTTTATTACACTGATCACATTTGAACGGTTTCTCTCCAGAATGTATTCGTTTGTGAGTAATGAGACTTGATGACGTCGAAAATGCTTTATCACACTGAAAACATTTGAATGGTTTCTCTCCAGAATGTATTCGTTTGTGAGTAATGAGACTTGATGACGTCGAAAATGCTTTATCACACTGAAAACATTTAAAAGGTTTTTCTCCAGAATGTACTCGTTTGTGAGTTATGAGAATTGAAGGCAGTGAAAATGCTTTATCACACTGATCACATTTGAATGGTTTATCTCCAAAATGTACTCGTATGTGTTTAATGAGATATGATGAACGTGAAAATGCTTGATCACACTGATCACATTTGAAAGGTTTCTCTCTAGAATGCACTTTTTTGTGAGTAGAGAGATTTGATAACTGTAAAAATGATTTATCACATTGATTACATTTGAATGGTTTTTCTCCAGAATGATATCGTTTGTGAGTAAAGAGATTTGATGACTGTGAAAATGCTTTATCACACTGATCACATTTGAATGGCTTTTCTCCAGAATGTACTCGTTTATGAGTAATGAGATTAATTGATCTTGTAAATGCTTTATCACACTGATCACATTTGAATGGTTTCTTTCCAAAATGTAGTTTCCTGTGTCTAATGAGATGTGATGACCTTGTTGTAGATTGTTTATGCTTGTTGATGGTCAGCAGATCCCAACTCTCATCTGATTCACTGGAAGATATTTTACTACCTGCAAACAAATTTATGTTGAAATAAAGCCGATCTGACAAGATTATACAATTATTGCAAGTAAGGTAAATTATATCTAAATTTTTCAAAATGTTTTCACATTTCCTTCACTAGAATTCAACTATAAGTAATATTTTCCAAGTCGTTTTGAAGAATGTGGCAGTCTTTATTTGAAGAGATAGTTCGAAAATTTTTGAGATCATCGGCAAAAACTAGTCGTTCCCTGACTATTACATTATAAATGTAATCAATAAATATTAAAAAAAGAAGAGGGCCTAAATTTGATTTTTGTGGGACTCCGAAAGTGACTTTAAAAGGTGCGGTTGTATGATCACAATAGCAAACAGATAGATAACGATCTAGAAGGTACAATGACAATAACGCTACCAGTGCTGGTGAAAGTCCAAAAATTCAAAGTTCAAAGTCTTTTGAACTAAACACATTTACCAATCTACTAGAAAACCCTTCTTGCAGCCCTTTGAAGGTAAACTGGAATTTAACACACATTTTTGTTGTAAGATAAATAAATCATACATACCCGTCAATACATTGTTAACATTAGAATTTACAGCAACATGACATTTCATGTCAATCCTTTGTTTCAAAATTTTACTTGTTGAACTACCAGGATTTATGTCTGCTGGTTGGTTTTCACACTTAATTTTTGTGAAATCAACAGAATAAGCATCTAACAGTTCGTTCTGTTCTTCGCTAAACATTTCTTCGTCCATTTTCTCTTGTTTTATATATACCGTCTCTATATTATGACATATTGAACTGTTGGCTTCTTGATTTAAACTAACAAATTCATTTTTACAAATGGGATTATTTAAAATATTTCCGTGTATATCGTTAGATTTGTTCATAGACATAACTTCATCGTTTGTATCAAGTGGTTCCGTTTTTACATACACTTCATTCATAGGTAAACTGTTATTACTGATATTAATATTATCACTCATCAGATCTCTGATCGTTCTTTGTTTTTCTTGTGGTGGTTGGTTTGTTATAGATTTTAAAAATGTATTTCCAGAATCCATGGTAAATATTGATAGTATTTTTAATACAACCGTTAAATTCTTTAGCTTTTTAGTGAAATTCTGTTTCCGTTTTTGTCTATATTCAAAAATTATCTACTTGAGTTTATTAATTTTTCTTTGCATCTAACTTGCCGTGTCGATTTACAAACTGGACCGTGGCAATACTGCGAATCAGTCATATACGTATTCGCGACTTAAATTACCGAAACGGCACCAATTTCGCCTTCTGAACTTTTGACACGAAAGAGGATAATTGTCTGTCAACGTACATATGTAAATTAAGAATAAACATTACCTATAGAGGCGCTGATGTCGCTTACAAAATGGTGGTTGGCAGTGTTGTAATGTATCTAGGTATTTGTATCTAGATACAGTAACTAGATACTGTGCAAGTATCTAGTTACTGTATCTAGGTACATTTTAAAATATGTATCTGTATCTGTATCTAGATATTTAAATCAGTATCTAAGTATCTGTATTTCAGGTACTTTTTTCAGATACTTTCCTATTTTGTCTTTTTCAAGGTCTTTTTACAAAATATGTCCTTACGATTTTTCAAGTTGGTAATACATTTAGCATCATTCAGATATTTGAATTTTAAGTTTAAATTAACCAATCAGCGACCAGTAAACTCTTTCTTGCTTGGTGGGAGGAAAAACATGCTTCAGCCATTTTTAGAGCTGGAAATACAATTACATTTTATTAAAATTTTATAGATAAAAATAAATTAAATAAATAAATTTTAAGTTTGAGAATTATGATAAAATACAAGTTCTATATGTAATTAATTAATTGGAAAACATTCTTTTATTTTTTATATTTTTTATTTAAAAAAAAAGGAAAAAAATAAAAGGATGTTTTCCAAAATTTAATTAATTATATATAGAACTTGTATTTTATCATAATTATCAAACTTATAATTTATTTATTTATTGAATTTATTTTTATCTATAAAATTTTAATAAAGTGTAATTGTATTTCCAGCTCTGAATAAATTCAAAAAAATAATAAATAACAAAAAAATTAAATAATTTTACTAACAACGGTTAAGTAAAACAACCATTAAGTAATTATCTAATCTAAGAATAAGAATTAATTTTATAAATGTGAATTAAATAAAGAAATATAATAAATAAAATTGTTGTTTTATTTTTGTCATCCTAAATACTCATTTAATAATCAGTAATTTATTAGCGAACAAAAAATGTTCGAGATATCCGCTGAAATTGGAATAAAAAAGTGATTTTTTTAAAGATTACATAGGTATATAGTTAGTTAATATTTCTGACACACAGCTTCAAAGGCTATTTGTGTTTATTTTAAGAGTAATAATAGTGCATAACTTATTTTTTATTGTGAACAAATATATTCCTTGCTCTAGTTATTTCTTTTTTTTTTTGTGGTGTTTTCATTTTTCCGAAAGTATCTTAAAAGTATCTTGAGTATCTAGATACATTGTAAAAAAAATGTATCTGTATCTAGATACTTTTTAAAATTTGTATCTGTATCTGCATCTAGATACATTTTTCCTCAAGTATCTGTATCTGTATCTAGATATATTTTCAAATGTATCTATTACAACACTGGTGGTTGGAATAGGATACCTTTGAAATTTGTATTGAGAAGTGACATTACTTATAGAGGCGTTGTTTTCGCTTACAAAATGGTGATTGGAATAGGATTTTTTGACATTTGCCATTTGATACACAAGAATTCACTATGCAGTTAATTTTCTGTTGCGGTTTTAAAGACATTATATTAAAGTTTTCTTCACTTTAATACATACAAACAATGCAAGTAAATGAGCCACATCTAACAAAATCCTATTCCGTTAAGTTCCAAAATATCAGCTAGGCGTCACTTCAGTTATTATCAGTTCTCAATAACATGCGAAAAGATGTAGTTCTCACAAAAAGAGGGATGAGGGTAGCTAATGGCGAAATTTTTAAATTTATGGTTAATTATATTCTATTTTAGGTACGAAATTTCAATTTTTGCCTCTAAATATATCATGATTTCACTATTTTTGCCTTTTTTTCAGAACTAAAATCAGTTAGCCTGTATCTCAAAAACTAGAGCTGCTATAAAAAAAAGCCAGGTATTTTTGGAATCAGTACATCAAACATATTCAATATCAGTTCTTACCTTTCCGGCACGAAAACAAAAGTTTTATTTTGTTGGACTGTGTAATCTAACCCTGGTAATTATTTATTTCCATTATTTCAATACAGTGAACCCAACAAATGTTAACCGGTTCTATCATCTACATATGAATATACGAAATATTAAGTATGTTTTGTCATTTTCTATCATTCTTTATTTTAGTTCTTTTTAGAAGTACATTTAATACAAATACATATATTTAATAATTAGACAGTTTTATTATAAATTGTTAAGTAATAACTACTGCGTATAGATGGCAGCTAAAGCAATTCATCTATTAAAACCGAGCACTCATGGAAAATTCTGTGCTACATTTTATAATTTTTCGAGATAAGAATTATAAATATGACAGTATATACCCAGTTCAGTGTATTTTCATGTGTCTAACGAGATGTGATGACCTTGAAAATACTTTATCACACTGCTCACATTTTAAAGATTTCTCTCCAGAATGTAATCGTTTGTGTGCATTGAGATTTGATGACACTGAAAATGCTTCATTACAATGCTCACATTTGAAAGGCTTCTCTCTAGAATGTATTTGTTTGTGTCTAATGAGATGTGCTGACGATGAAAATAATTTATCACAGTACTCACATTTGAATGGTTTCTCTCCGGTATGTACTCGTTTGTGTTTAATAAGATATGGTGATACTGAAAATGCTTTATCACACTGATCACATTTGAATGGTTTCTCTCCAGAATGTATTTGTTTGTGTCTAATGAGACCTGACGACCGTGAATAAGCATTATCACACTGCTCACATTTGAAAGGTTTCTCTCCAGAATGTAGTTGTTTGTGTCTAATGAGATCTGACAACCGTGAATAAGCTTTATCACACTGATCACATTTGAAAGGTTTCTCCCCAGAATGTATTCGTTGGTGTCTGATGAGATGTGATGATGCTGAAAATGCTTTATCACACTGCTCACATTTGAATGGTTTTTCTCCAGAATGATTTTGTTTGTGAACAATGAGAGCTGAAGACTGTGAAAATGCTTTATCACACTCATCACATTTGAATGGTTTCTCTCCAGAGTGTATTCGTTTGTGAGTAATGAGAATTGATGACCTCGAAAATGCTTTATCACACTGAAAACATTTAAAAGGTTTTTCTCCAGAATGTACTCGTTTGTGAGTTGTGAGAACTGAAGGCACTGAAAATGCTTTATCACACTGATCACATTTGAACGGTTTATCTCCAAAATGTAGTCGTATGTGTTTAATGAGATATGATGAACGTGAAAATGCTTGATCACACTGATCACATTTGAAAGGTTTCTCTACAGAATGCACTTTTTTGTGGATAGACAGCTTTGATAAATGTAAAAATGATTTATCACATTGATTACATTTGAATGGTTTTTCTCCAGAATGATATCGTTTGTGAGTAAAGAGATTTGATGACTGTGAAAATGCTTTATCACACTGATCACATTTGAATGGCTTTGCTCCAGAATGTACTCGTTTATGAGTAATGAGATTTATTGACTTTGTAAATGATTTATCACACTGATCACATTTGAATGGTTTTTTTCCAGAATCAAGATTCCTGTGTCTAATAAGATGTGATGACGTTGTTATAGATTGTTCACGCTTGTTGATGGCTAGCGGCTCCCAACTCTCATCTGATTCACTGGAAGATATTTCACTAGCTGCAAACAAAATTTATGTTCATTATTGAGACAAAAATTCAGTTGTTGAAACATAGCCGATCTGACAAGTATATATAATTATTGCAAGTTAGATAAATTATATCTAAATTTTTCAAAATGTTTTCACATTTCCTTCACTAGAATTCACCAATAAGTAATATTTTCCAAGTCATTTTGAAGAATGTGGCAGTCTTTATTTGAAGAGATAGTTTGAAAATTTTTGACATCATCGGCAAAAACTAGTCGTTCACTGACTATTACATTATTAATGTCATCAATAAATATTAAAAAAAGAAGAGGGCCTAAATTTGATTCTTGTGGGACTCCGAAAGTGACTTTAAAAGGTGGGGTTGTATGACCACAATAGAAAACAGATAGATTACGATCTAGAAAGTACGATGACAATAACGCTACCAGTGCTGGTGAAAGTCCAAAAATTCAAAGTTCAAAGTCTTTTGAACTAAACACATTTACCAATCTACTAGAAAACCCTTCTTGCAGCCCTTTGAAGGTAAACTGGAATTTAACCCACATTTTTGTTGTAAGATAAATAAATCATACATACCAGTCAATACATTGTTAACATTAGAATTTACAGCAACATGACATTTCATGTCAATCCTTTGTTTCAAAATTTTACTTGTTGAACTACCAGGATTTATGTCTGCTGGTTGGTTTTCACACTTAATTTTTGGGAAATCAACAGAATAAGCATCTAACAGTTCGTTCTGTTCTTCGCTAAACATTTCTTCGTCCATTTTCTCTTGTTTTATATATACCGTCTCTATATTATGACATATTGAACTGTTGGCTTCTTGATTTAAACTAACAAATTCATTTTTACAAATGGGATTATTTAAAATATTTCCGTGTATATCGTTTGATTTGTTCATAGACATAACTTCATCGTTTGTATTAAGTGGTTCCGTTTTTATATACACTTCATTCATAGCTACACTGTTATTACTGATATTAATATTATTACTCATTAGATCTCTGATCGTTCTTATTTTTCTTGTGGTGTTTGGTTTGTTATGGATTTTAAAAATGTATTTCCAGAATCCGTGGTAAATATTGATAGTATTTTTAATACAACAGTTAAATTCTTTAGCTTTTTGGTGAAATTCTGTTTCCGTTTTTGTCTATATTCAAAAATTATCTACTTGAGTTTATTAATTTTTCTTTGCATCTAACTTGCCGTGTCGATTTACAAACTGGACCGTGGCAATACTGCGAATCAGTCATATACATATTCGTGACTTAAATTACCGAAACGGCACCACAATCGCCTTCTGAACTTTTGACACGAAAGAGGATAATTGTCTGTCAACGTACATATTTAAATTGAGAATAAACATTACCTATAGAGGCGCTGATGTCGCTTACAAAATGGTAGTTGGAATAGGATACTTTTGCCATTTGTATAACATGCGAAGAGAGGTAGTTCTCACAAAAATAGGGATGAGGGTAGCGAAATTTTTAGATTTCTGAGTGCTGAAATTACTTCTAGAGTTATAATTGCAATTAGATAAGTAAATATATACATTATATTTCTTAGGATTTATCCCGTTTTAATCGATTTATTTTAGGTGAACAGGTTATAAATGCTGGCCATATTATTTTATGTGGAATTTTAGAGAAAAATAACATAATATTAACTATATTTGCAAACAAGTGCACTAACAGGTACACCACAAAAAATAAAAATTAATTTCAAAAGCTGCAATGACCAAGTAGAGGTTGAACATAAAGTTGTACGTACTTGCAGAGCGGGTAAAAGCAAAAGAGAATAGTTAATTCATAACTATTTTCTTGTAATATTCCTTATAAAGCTAATATAGTGAAAAAAGCAAATAAAGTCCTGTACATTACATACAAATCTTTTCCTCATCTAACCCCTTCCTTATTTCGTTTAATTTACCTATCTTACATTCGCCCTCTCCTAGAGTTTGCAGTTGTTGTTTGGTCGCCCTACCTACATCGAGACATACTACTCCTGGAGGGGCTCCAAAGACGTGCTACTCGACTACCATGTAGTCTTCGTCATCTCTCATACGAACAACGACTTGCAAAACTAAACATACCATCACTAGGTGTTCGTAGAGAGCGCGGAGACCTCATTCAGATGTACAGGCTAACTACAGGCAAGTTTTCCACTGATATGTCTTCACTGTACGAACTTAACCTGGACCGTCGGCTTCGTGGACACCATTTAAAATTAAAGCACGAGAAATACAACAAGCAACCGAGGCAACACTTTTTCACCAACCGTGTATTTGAACTGTGGAACTCTCTCCAGGACAATGTCGTATCTGCCCCATCGATAAACGCTTTCAAAAATAGAATTACCCATCTATTCCCAATGTAATGGAAATAATTTATTAATTAGCAATTTTGTTCTCTTGATTATTTTGTTCTTTTGTTCTTTTGATTATTTTGTTTTTTTTTTTTTTGATTATTTTGTTCTTTAGATTATTTTGTTCTTTTGATTATTTTGTTCTCTTGATTATTTTGTTCTTTTGTTCTTTTGATTATTTATTCTCTTGTTTATTAAATAATTGTATTATATATTATTTTCTAGTTTGTAAGTATAATTATGTAATTATTTTTCTTCGAGCATAACAAGCCTATGGCTTCTGCTCTACTTTTTGTAATAATAATAATAATAATAATAATAATAATAATAAACTATTAACACTTGACTAGTTTTGTTTTAATATGTTTCAGTTGTTTTTATTTAATGTGCTTATATTTTGGCCCACTAAAATGTTACTTAATTTTCATAATAAATTTTAACAATCGGAAGCTACTTCTGTTTTGTTTATTTTCAATTTTAGGAACGATATCGACAAACTGGACTTGATTTCATTAACAAACCTACCGAGTTGTCTGATTATCCATATTTTGGAAAAAAAATAGTGCCAAATTTTTAAAAAACCTCGTTGCTTAGTATAATACTGGATATTTAAAAAAAATCACAAATGTTATGGGCACGTTCATGTATGTGGCGAATACCCATTCGCCACATACATAACAAATTGTCTGAATGATTTAAAAAGCTACGTCTGCTTGTAGATGCCATTGTTTTAATTAAATGTTTTATTACTAAAAAAAGGCCGAAAATTGACACAAAATGATAGCACAACTTCACTTCCGAAAACTCAAGAGTTAACTGAACCGGGTAAGACAGTGGTAGACACTAGGTAATATGGGCGGGGAATTAATAAGTTTTTGGTGCGGGTTACGCAGGTATAGGAAGATCGGGTTTTATGGTCATGGGTAATACCAAGTAACACAAAATGGTTAATTAGATTCTATTTTAGGTACGAAATTTCAATTTTTGCCTGTAAATATATCATGATTTCACTATTTTTGCCTTTTATCAGAACTAAAATCAATTAACTTGTATCTCAAAAACTAGAGCTGCTTCAAAAAAAGCCAGGTATTTTTGGAATCAGTACATCAAAAATATTCAAAATTAGTTCTTATCTTTCCGGCACCAAAACAAAAAATTTATTTTGTTGGACTGTGTAATCTAACCATGGTAATTATTTATTTCCATTATTTCAATACAGAGATCCCAACAAATGTTAACAGGTTCTATCATCTACATATGAAATATTAAGTATGTTTTGCCATTTTCTATCATTCTTTATTTTAGTTCTTTTTAGATGTACATTTAATAAATATACATATATTTAATAATTAGACAGTTTTATTATAAATTGTTTAGTAATAACTATTGCGTATAGATGGCAGCTAAAGCAATTTATCTATTAAAACCGAGCACTCATGGAAAATTCTGTGCTACATTTTATAATTTTTCGAGATAAGAATTTAAAATGGACCTTAATTAATAATGTCGGACTCGCAGCGAGTAACACTTATAATTCGGCATCTAATGATTTAATAGACTGCATATCATACTGCAATTTAGCACAATTTAATCACATAGTCAATCATAATAATAGAATTCTAGATTTTGTGTTAAGTAATATTAATGAAATAAATGTTATTCGCTGCGATAGCCCCCTCAGTAATATCGATAATCATCACCCGCCACTGGACATCTACTTATTTTCCATCTCACATAAATGTCTTCAAACTAAAGCGAGACAAGTATATTTATACAAAAATGCAGATTATGAACAAATAAATGATTATTTTTCAAATATTGATTGGAATAATGATTTTTCAAATCTAAATACTGAAAAGTCTGTCGGATATTTTTATCATAAACTGCACTCAGCTATAAATAAATATGTGAAAAGGAAACGTATTAGAAACAAAACTTATCCAAAATGGTATAGTGAGGAACTTATTAAAATGATCTCGGCAAAATATAAAGCTCACGTCAAATATAAAAGATTCAAATCCCAATTATATTATCAACAATTTGCAGATTTAAGAAAAAAAACCAAATTACTCACTAAGTCTTGTTTTGATAAATATGTTGAAAATATAGAGGAAGAAATACCACTTAATACAAATAAATTTTGGTCATATGTAGCTAATATCAAAAATCAAAATATGCCTAATAATATGACTTATGGTGAAGTGACGTCACGTGATGGTAAAGAGATATGTAATATGTTTTCTGAGTACTTTAGTTCAGTTTATACAACCCCTAACAGTATATTACCGTTAAACCCGGCTTACTCACAAAAAATGTCATATACTGGCTTGTCAAACATTATTATAAACATCGATGACGTAATCAAATCTTTATCTGAGATAGATACAAACAAAGGTGCTGGACCGGACAATATTCCTGCTATTTTCATAAAAAATTGTAGTGAGTCTTTAAGCTTACCAATCACATTAATATTTAATAAATCCTTACAAGATTCATATTTTCCAAGTTTATGGAAGAGAGCGTTAGTAGTACCTATCTTCAAAAACGGTAAAAGAAATATAATACAAAATTATAGACCTATTTCTAAGTTGTGTATTTTCGAAAAAGTGTTTGAAAAATTGATATACAAAGTGTTATTTAATTACGTTAAAAATCACATTAACTTAGAACAACATGGATTCGTTGCTGGAAGATCTGTTGAAACAAATATGACACTATACTTGGATTTTATACTCAAGGCTATGGACGAAAGAATTCAAATAGATGCGATCTATACAGACTTCAGTAAAGCATTTGACGTCATAGACTATGGTTTACTTTTAGAAAAACTAGCTAAGGCGGGAATATACGGTAGTCTTTTAAACTGGTTTCAATCGTACCTGGTCGGTAGGGAGCAATGTGTAGTCGTTAATGGTTTCGAGTCGGAATACGTCAGGATCACTTCCGGTGTCCAGCAAGGATCACATCTAGGTCCGTTGCTTTTCAATATTTTTATTAACGATATATACTTATGCTTCAAACATTCTAATTTTATTATGTACGCCGACGATTTAAAAATTTATAAAAAAGTAACATCTATTTTACATGCTCAGTCAATACAAGAAGATCTTACGCGTCTTGATCAATATTGCCAGGTTAATCGTCTACAACTAAATATAAATAAATGTAAAAAAATAACATTCTCGCGTAATAGAAATGTCTTTCAATTTAATTACGTCATTAATGAAAATATACTTGAAAATGTAACGGAAATAAAAGATTTGGGCGTGACTCTTGACTCGAAGTTAGTATATGACATACACATAAATACTATTATAAAAAAAGCCTATAAAACGTTGGGTTTTGTAATACGAACTAGTCGTGTATTCAAAAACATGAAAACGGTACTATCACTTTATTATACGACCGTCAGAAGTCAACTTGAGTTTGCTACAATATGTTGGTCGCCCCAGTACTATGTGTATATTAAACGGCTGGAATCGATTCAGCACAAATTTGTAAATTATTTAAACTATAAATTTCCACACAACTCAGTTACTCTTAATTCATTAAAAAAAAGAAGAGAGCATAAAGACATTATGTTCTTATATAAAATAATAAATAATAATTTTGACTGTCCATCACTTTTACATCAATTACAGATTCGCGTACCATCGCATAACACAAGACTTAATGAGCTATTTGCTTTGCCTCATAATCGAACGAATTCCGCGTACAATTCCCCTATTAATAGAATTTGCCTAAAATTTAACCATTTATCAACGTACGACAATTGTCCTGATATTTTTTCATCTAATATTAATAGATTTAAGAACTGCACAATGAATCTACTCTAAAACAAATGTATTTTTTTTCACTATTATGTAATGTAATGTATAATATTATGTAGGTACATTTATCATTATTATTATTATTATTATTTGTTTATTTAATTTTCTTTTTGCTTTTATATGTTAGCAGCTGTCACAGATAATGATAATTAAGTTCAAATGTATAAAATCTGTGCCACACTGTAATTGGGTTTTACCTGTTGTGTGGCCAAACCTGTATAAATAAAATAAATAAATAAATAAATATGACAATATATACCCAGTTCAATGTATCTTAATGTGTCTAACGAGATGTGATGACCTTGAAAATACTTTATCACACTGCTCACATTTGAAAGATTTCTCTCCAGAATGTATTCGTTTGTGTGCATTGAGATATGATGACACTGAAAATGCTTCATTACAATGCTCATATTTGAAAGGCTTCTATCTAGAATGTATTTGTTTGTGTTTAATGAGATGTGCTGACGCTGAAAATAATTTATCACAGTGCTCACATTTGAATGGTTTCTCTCCGGTATGTACTCGTTTGTGTTTAAACAGATATGATGATACTGAAAATGCTTTATCACATTGATCACATTTGAATGGTTTCTCTCCAGAATGTATTTGTTTGTGTCTAATGAGATCTGACGACCGTGAATAAGCTTTATCACACCGCTCACATTTGAAAGGTTTCTCCCCAGAATGTATTCGTTGGTGTCTGATGAGATGTGATGATGCTGAAAATGCTTTATCACACTGATCACATTTGAATGGTTTTTCTCCAGAATGATTTTGTTTGTGAGCAATGAGAGCTGAAGACTGTGAAAATGCCTTATCACACTGATCACATTTGAATGGTTTCTCTCCAGAATGTAATCGTTTGTGAATAAACAGATTTGAAGACGCTGAAAATTCTTTATTGCACTCATCACATTTGAATGGTTTCTCTCCAGAATGTATTCGTTTGTGAGTAATGAGACTTGATGACCTCGAAAATGCTTTATCACACTCATCACATTTAAATAGTTTCACTCCAGAATGTACTCGCTTATGAACAGTGAGATTTGTAGACAGTGAAAAGGATTTATCACACCACTCACATTTAAAAGGTTTTTCTCTAGAATGTACTCGTTTGTGAGTAGCGAGAATTGAAGGCATTAAAAATGCTTTATCACACTGATCACATTTAAATGGTTTCTCTCCAGAATGTATTCGTTTGTGTCTAGTTAGGTTTGATGATTCTGCGAAAGCTTTATCACACTGATCACATTTAAATGGTTTCTCTCCAGGAAACACTAAAAGAAAAAGCATTTTACAATTTCGAAGAATATTGGAATTGTGATTTTACATCTATTGGTTCTAATAATTAATAAGTTAATCTAATGATAAATTCAAATAATTTCATTTGCTTATAATATAGATACAAAAATAATTAAAAATGTTAATCAGGATAAAGATTTGGGAATAACTATAGATTCAAAATTAATATTTAATATTCATATAGATAACATTACCCGGAGGGCTTATATAATGTTGGGATTTATAATAAGAACTAGCAGTATACCCGGTGCTTGGCTGCCGAAAAAAATATCCGTAGCCCGCTTAGATCAGGCCTATTTCGAAATCGGTTCAAGACTGGTTGCTGCGAATCGTTTTATATTCAA
Organism: Liopterus haemorrhoidalis; assembly: GCA_963971575.1. Classification (NCBI taxonomy): domain Eukaryota; kingdom Metazoa; phylum Arthropoda; class Insecta; order Coleoptera; family Dytiscidae; genus Liopterus; species Liopterus haemorrhoidalis. Next base: position 31,393,163 of record OZ020623.1, read on the forward strand.
ATATATTTACTTGTTTTAATCTACCACTGTATTAATATGTGCTTCTTATACAAATAATTTAAGTACGAACTTCTTTGTAAACATTGGTAGCATAGACATTCAGTAAAAACACGTATAAGTGTCCCGTTGTGCTAACCCAGGAAAATACCACAAACATATTAAAATCATCGCCAAATGCACCGCCGATCACGTGAAACATTTTATCTTGCACCTTTCGAAATTCTTTATTATAATTTTTGTGATATTTATTATAACTACTCCGTGATAATTGCTGATTTATAAATCGTACCTATATAGGTCGGAGCATTTTTTTTTTTTTTTTTTTCGTTAGTAAATATTCTGCCACCCTAGGAAGTTTTTTTCTTCGTATTGCTTTAGGTGGTTACAATAATGTTCAACAGCGAATTTAAAGTTATAATTGTCGTCAAAAATGAAAATAAAAAAAAATTGTGATATATGTATATTCTCGGGAACATTTTTGTAGCAATATTAAACCCTAAAATTCGTTAATATATATTTTGAATATGTGCATCTTTTATAGTTTTTTATAATACGGAAAAATTTGCCGACTTTTTTCTAAATATTTCTTATTTGATCGGAAGCCTAGTGTCATACAGCGATGATATATAGCTTAAAATATTTCCAGACAAATTTGCAATAAGCTGTTGCAAATAGCACTAAAATCGGTTAAGCCGTTTTGGTATATTAACGTACCTTCTCGTGATTTTCGAAACAAAAATTTAATAAACCAACCCTTTGCCCGAACTAATTCTAACCTAAATGCTCCAAATATAAGATTTCCAGCAATAGTAAATCAGATATCTGCTAATGTTGATTTTCATATCTATAATATAATACGCCTACGTGTGTCCATGCGTGCGTGGGTGCGTGGAAGTTGTCTGAAATCTAAAACAATTGAAGCGCGGTTCCGAAATGAAACAAAATATTCCGAACCTCATCGAGTTTATATTAACATATAACGCGTAATAATAATAGTTGTTAATTGATTTGGTTACACAAAAATAATATAAATTAGAATTATTAGTAGCAGAAACATAATTACTTTAAAAAATATTTGGTTTTGATGAAAGTAAGTAAGAAAAATATGACTTTCTTTTCTTTATTATTATTTTTTTAATGCTTTATTATTTTTTTATTTCTACGATTAACGTTTTAAATTATCAAACGTCTTAAATTTTCAAAAATGTAAATGTAATGTATTGAGTAAAACTCGCCTTAAAATTATAATTTTTACCAAGAATGACTGGTCGAGTTTGGTCATTCATATCAGCGTCACTATGTGACAACTAATTTGTGTGAATTTAAAATTGGTTGGAAATGTTTAAAATATTTTGGTAAAAATTACAAATTGATACACTCAATAGTTTGCACCTTTGAAATTGCATGTCATGTTGGTATTAAAACATGGTAAAAAATTTCACTTTCTTAAAATGTCATTTCATTTGACATATGTCATGAAGATAAATAATATCATACTTATAAGCAGTTCACTTTTGTAAGAACAAACTAGATCTGGTTATTTTGGTGATTTTTATAGTGTATTACTAACTTTTAGAAACTTGGTTATATTTTAAAAAAGGATTTACAGTTTTGGGTTACGTTTGTATTATTTTAGATTAATACTATATTTACAAAATATTTAAGATGTCACTATTCAAAATGAAATATGACTAATAATATTTTTTTAAATGACTTATAATCCGTCTCAGTTTGTAATACGAAACTAGATCTGGTTACTTTGGTACCTGTTGTGGTGTAAACAGACTTTGGCGTATGCGTGTGAACCAATACTATGATAATATTATAAATTTATTGTCAATATACAACATAAAAAATGAACTTTCCCTGTTAGTTACGTATTACAAAATGAGACAGATAATATCTATAATCTGACTTTTCAAATTATTTTTCTGCAATATCAACATGACATACAGTTTCAAAGGTGCAAACTGTTGAAAACTAAATTTCCTCTAAGTTTGTTCTTACAAAAGTGAATTGCTTATATAATGATCTTAACCAACAAATCTGAAGTGGGTTTTACAGCGTAAGGAATATTTTTAAATGACAAATTTACATTTATTATAAAGGTAATGCACGAGTGAAAATGAATCGTTTTCCCATCTTAAAAAGTTAATGAATAAATAATTCGGAATAATACTCATTATTTGTTCAGTTTTTAATAATGGGCGAAGAGTTGATTCAATTTGAATTGGATGAAGATAGGCGTATGGCTAGAGAAAGAAGTCTGAGGTATCGAGCAAGTTCCACATTAAGGTAATGATTTGTTTGCCAACACAGTTGGCAACGGGTCCACTATTATAACATAAACATGAAACTTTTATAATAAAGCCTGACGAAATGGAAGAAAATATTTTAGATTTGCAGTATTTTAAATATCTTAAAATTGCCAGTTTAGTTTAGAAATGATTGATTTTAAAAGTTCAACGTTGTGAATGGATAAATTCAAGCCATTGCAGAAGGATTTAAAAAAATTGATGTGAAGTGTGAATTTTCACACATTTCAGGGTTTCGCAGGTATTTAGTAACTGAATGATGATTATTTGGAATGCCAAAACAAATTTTATGTCAAAATATTTTTTTTATGAATTTTAATTCGAATGCCTAATACCATTATTTAAGTTTCTAAATATGTGCAGTATTTTTTTTATATAGCAAGGTTCATTAAGATTTTGAAAATTGCGCCTATGGCTTCCATTGGTTGCTTAAATCATAAGCCCCACCCTCTGATTTCGTATATATTCAAACATAGAATCAAATTATAATTTCAACAGTTCCCACTGGTTATTAAATTTACGCTTTTAAAACTTAAATGCAACATTTACCAAAATATAACTAGAATTTTGACAAAATAATTTAAACAAAATAAAAATGCAAAAAAAAAAAACAGAAAAATTAAAATTGACAGGATTCGAACTCTAGCTCGCAAGTTACCTGTTTAGCAAATTAGAAAACCAATGACTAAACGCACATCGCTATAAGCACTGGCTTATCTACTGGGTTACATAGCGAATTAAATATTTAACATATTTTAGTTAAAAACACAAAAAATGCGTTATTTTCTGAAAACATAATATGATCAAAAATTCCTATTGTACTATTCCGGTTCACACCAATGTACATTACTTAGAATTTTTTCAGATTTTTAGTTTAAACCATCTGGGCTACAGGGTGCGGGATTTTTTTTTTTTTTCACAATTTTAGCAAAAATCGTGTCAATATAATTTATTTTGCAAAAATAAAATTTTGATCGTTAATCCACGTACCAAGGGCTTTCATTTGATACCCTACACAGAATTGTAAAAATATATATTTTTTTTTATCGATGTGCATATATTTGTTAATATTTTTAGGGGGATATGGTTTTTAGATGTTTTAGTATTTTTCCTATATGCGGGTCAAAGAGTTGTATAAGCATGCCAAATTTCAACACTCTAGGTTTATCCGTTTGGCTACAATTTTTACCGAACAGAGAGACGACAAAATGACGGTATAAGGGTTTTTTTGGTCATACCTACAAAACCCTAAAAAAATATTGTGAAAAACTTGCGTCTTCATTCCTAACACGGGTATTTATTCAGACCAATTCTGTAACTCAGTTACTATGATCATAGTAACTAAATTTGTCACTATGAGCAAGGTCAGTTACTATCATAGTAACTTTGGGGTATATATTTCAGATGTTTTAGTATTTTTCCTATGTGCGGGTCAAAGAGTTGTATAAGCATGCCAAATTTCAACTCTCTAGGTTTAGCCGTTTGGCTACAATTTTTACGGAACAGACAGACAGACAGACGACAAAATGACGGTATAAGGGTTTTTTAGTCATACCTACAAAACCCTAAAAAATGCAGGAAATGAATATCCATTCCAAACACATAAAGAGTCGACTCTTTTTTTTCCATAACTTTTTTAAATTATTTTATTAAAATTTTTGATTTATGTATAATTTTTCTAATGAACTTTGTAATTAAATTGTTTAGTTTCACAACAAGGCGCCTCACTCTATTTTAATAAATTCTTATATTTGATAGTTTTTAATATATTTTACTATTTTTACCGAACAAACAGACAGACAGACGACAAAATGACAGTATAAGGGCCATACCTACAAAACCTTAAAAACGGAAGATAATCATTTTCTCATGATATCAGTGTGCTGGGCATCACTTCCTACAATGTTTACATCTTTGAAAAAAATTGGCTTTACCAATTTATCTGCATTCGGGTCTACATATAAATGAGAGAAAATATTTTCACAAATGAAATTTATTTTAAATATGAACTCACGTCCGTACCCTTACCCAGCGGACAAATAGCAGGTACAGACGATTTACTAATCTACTAGAAAACCTTTTTGCAGCCCTTTGAAGGTAAACTGGCACATAATAATTGAGTTTATGGGAATCGGACAGTTGTAGAAATAAATAAAAAAGTTTATTTAACTAAGCTTACGTTTGGATTTTTATTAAAATCTTCCTCAGAGCGGAAAAGATATTGAATATAAATTAGTTTAAAAATTACATAATTAATTATTGTTTTATAAGAGTACAAACTACAGCAGAATAGATTATGTACTAAGTATACATAAATAAATTATTAGTTTATAGATAGGCTATAGATAGGGTGACCAGATTTCAGTGAAAGGAAACCGGGCCACAGGCAAAAAAAATAAGTCTTCACCTCCCAAATCCAAGTGAAGAGCAAAGAAAAAAAAACAAAAGGTCCTCACCTCAAAAACCGGGACAATTGACCTAAAACCGGATGACTAGGGTGACCAAATGGTCACCCTAGCTATAGATCAGCGGTGGGCAAACTTTTTGGACCATGGGCCGCATTGACCTTATAACAGGATGGCGCGGGCCGTACAAAATATTGTAATGCCCTCTCCCTATGAAAGTTAAGAGAAAAATCAACGGTCTCACGTCTATTTTTAAAGTGCAGAGAAAAAAACACGATTTCGCCTCCATTTTCAAGTTTTTTTAATTTAAAAAGCAATTGTTTGCGGATATTGGCGGGCCGCATAAAATGCTTACAAGGGCCAAATGCGGGCCGCGGTTTGCCCACCGCTGCTATAGATGATAATCTAGTTAAATATTAAAATTAATAAATTCAAGTAATAAAATAGAAGTTACGTAAAGTTAAAATAAATAAATAAATAAATAAAATAAATAAAAACATAAATAAAATTTACTATACCTAGTTAAAGTCACTAAATTTGAAATACAACATTAAATAATAAAATATATTGGTATACGTCTGCATAGTATATAAGGTCGTTGAACTCAGTGATAAGAATGTAACTGAAAGATCAAGTCTGAATTCGAAGTAATTAACAGATAAAAAATTGCAACTAGTGAAATCTATACGGAAAATATTATTATTAAAAGTTATTAAAGATATTACAATAGATGGCGTTCATCATATTGTGTGCGACTCCCATAAACTCAATTATTATATTATTTACGGACATAATTCATCAACATATGTAAAGTGGAACTTAACCCACATTTTTGTTGTAAGGTAAATAAATCATACATACCAATTAATACATTGTTAACATTTGAATTTACAGCGACATGAGGTTTCATGTCAATCCTTTGTTCCAAAATGTTACTTGTTGAACTACCAGGATTTATGTCTATTGGTTGGATTTCACATTTAATTTTTGTGAAATCAACAGAATAATCATCTGACAGTTCGTTCTGTTGATCTTCGCTAAACATTTCTTCATCCATTTTCTCTTGTTTTATATATACTGTCTCTATATTATTACATATTGAACTGTTTGCTTCTTGATTTAAACTAACAAATTCATTTTTACAAATAGGGAAATTTAAAATATTTCCGTGTATATCGTTAGATTTGTTCATAGACATAACTTCATCGTTGGCTTGATTTAAACTAACAAATTTATTTTTACAATTAGGATTATTTAAAATATTTCCATGTACATCGTTAGATTTGTTCATATACATTACTTCATTATTCATATCAAGTGGTTCAGTTTTTTTATACACTTCATTCATAGGTAAACTGTTATTACTGATATTAATATTATTACTCATTAGATCTCTGATCGTTCTTTGTTTTTCTTGTGGTAGTTGATTTGTTATAGGATTTAAAAATGTATTTCCAGAATCCATGGTAATAATGATAATATTTTTAATACAACCGTTCAAATCTTTAGCTCTTTAGTGCAATCCTATTTCCGTTTATATTGCTCAAAAATTATCTACGTGGCTTTATTAATTTTTGTTTGCATCATCTAACTTGCCGTGTCGATTTACAAACCGGACCGTGGGAGTATTAAATTTTGTTGCATAAAATTTTAGAAACATTAATAAACTTTTTTCTTCACTTGTAGCAAAATATTAGTACAAATGGTGCAAGTATAAAATTTTAACGCATTATTCTCGTTGGTTTTTAAATTAAATTGCAGAACTATAGTGCGTTCAAAGGTGAGTTTACAGTACAAGGCATATGGAGTAGTTCTTTTAATACTCCACTGAGACTGAGACTGAGAAATTTAATAATATAGGATTAATCGGGGCATTATTCGCGACTGAAACTAACGTTGGCGGCGCTGCGTACAACAGCTGATGGCGTACGAGAAGCGTATATGTCAGAAGTTTTTTCTTAATATTTATCTGTTCAAATAATATTTCGGCAAAAAAGCATTGTATTTCAGTCACTTTATTTTAAAATATTTCTTAATTCACATAAACTGCAGCACAACACGCTACAAATATTATCCAAATATACGCTTCTGTTTAATTTAGCCAGTCACCACCAGATGTCTCACTGTTATTTGCAGTCGCGAATATGCAGAATTAGTTCTATTATTAGATAATATTAAAAATTCAGTATTTCTAATATTATAAGAGGGAACATGAATATTAAATTTAGTTAAAAGATCAGGACTATCAATTCAGTTATTGAAAATCTTGTAAGAAAAACTGATATCTAAAATAATTCTTCTATTTTCTACTGACAGAAGTCTGAAGTTAATATTAGTGAATCTGAAATTGATATATTTTAAAAATCTTTTTTGTACATTTTCAATGCGATTAATGTACAAGATACTGTGGAGACCAACTAACAAAGCAAAGTTCCAACTGACTTCTAACTAAAGAAAAATAGAGAGAAATCAGTGTATTACGGGATTTAATTTTTTTTTGAAATTCTGGTAACGAACCCTAACATTTTGTAAGCTTTTTTAATGTTGTATTTCAATTAACCCTTTCACTACGGGAATCGTACGAAGCCGTAAAATAATTTTGTGTCTCGTATACGGGAACCGGACTAATACGTAAGCAAAATTTTGGTACTTACAGTGGGAATCAAACGCATCCGCTGTATTATAATAATAATAGAGACTAATAAAAATGCTAGAGTCATAGACATCAAACCTTGATATCCGTGTAATCATTATTTTTGTCTCAGATTGCGGAAAACGTATATATACGCAAATCGTAAGTACATAACTGCGGGAACTGTATGAATTTTCATGCCGTACTGGAGTCACGAATTATTTAAAAGCGTCCCGTATGAGAAAGGGTTAAAGTATGCAATTATGAGTACTTAGCTATGGAAAACAAGTAAAAACAATAACCAACAAGATAAAACAAATACAAATTTGACATATTTTATTTTCTTACATTTATTACAAATCACATTTCAACGATTTCATTTGAGAATGCGTTCGTTTGTGACAATTAAGATATGATGATAGTGAAAATGTTTTATCACATTTATTTCATTTAAATGGTTTCTTTCCAGAATGTATTCGTTTGTGTTTAATAAGATTTGAAGCCGCCGAAAATGCTTTATTACACTGATCACATATGAATGGTTTCTCTCCAGAATGTACTCGTTTGTGAATAATGAGACTTGAAGACGAAGACAATGCTTTATCACACTGATCACATTTGAATAGTTTTTCTGCAGAATGTACTCGTCTGTGTCTAGTGAGATTTGATGGATCTGAAAATGCTCTATCGCACAGATCACATATGAAAGTTTTCTCCCCAGAATGTGCTCGTTTATGAGCAGCGAGTCTTGATGACTGACCAAATGCTTCATCACACTGATCACATTTAAATGGCTTCTCTCCAGAATGTACTCGTTTGTGTTTAATGAGACTTGTTGAGATTGTAAATGCGCTATCACACTGATCACATTTGAACGGTCTCTCGCCAGAATGTAATCTTTTGTGATCAGTAAGATTTGATGCTTGAGAATATCTTTTATCACACTGATCACATTTATATGGCTTCTCTCCAGTATGTGACCGTTTGTGTACAGTGAGATTTGATGACTGGGAAAATACTTTATCACATTGATCACATTTGAAACGTTTATCTCCAGAATGTATTGGTCTGTGACAATTGAGACTTGATAACTGAGCAAATTGTTTATCGCAATGCTCACATTTAAATGGCTTCTCTCCAGAATGTAGTCTTTTGTGAGTTATGAGATTTGATGAATGGGTAAATACTTTATCACACTCATCACATTTGAACACTTTACCTCCAGAATGTACTTGCTTATGATAAAATAGACTTGATGACTGGGCAAATACTTTATCACACTGCTTACATTTGTATGGTTTCTCTCCAGTATGTAATAGTTTGTGTTGAAAGAGAACTTTTGCCCTTGCAAATGCTTTACCACACTGATCACATTTGTATGGTTTTTCTCCAGAATGTGTTCGTTTGTGTTCAATGAGATTTGAAAGGTATGAATATGATTTATCACACTGATCACATTTGAATGGTTTCTCTCCAGAATGTACTCGTTTGTGATCAGTTAGATTTGATAACTCAGCAAATTCTTTATCGCACTGCTCACATTTAAATAGCTCCTCTTCAGCATGTACTCGTTTGTATTTCAAGAGATTTAAAAAGTCTGAAAATGCTTTATCACGCTGATCACATTTGAAAGGTTTTTCTCCAGAATGTAATGAATTTGTGGGTTGTATACAATTGCTCATGGACAACGTCTCATCTGATTCAATGGAAGATGTTTCACTAGCTGCAAACAAATTTGCATTAATTACAGAGAAAAAAAAATGTTTTAAAAAATAGTTGTTAAAATACACCAAGCAAGTTGTTGCAAATAGCAAGTTGTTGCTATCATCTAATATAAAGTTTCCGGTATGTGGCTATATTTTCCTGTATGTGGGAATTATGTATATGTGATTTTCGAAGATTCGTGGAGCGACAAGTAAGGTTTCCAATCCGGATATCCGATTATCCTAATATCCGGATTATCCGATCAGTTTGGACTATTCGATAATCCGGATAATTTTCATTGAACACCTGATTATCCGGATATTTTTTGAATAAACAAAATATTTTTTTTTCTAACAATTTTTTCAATTTACCTGGTATTTTTTTATACCTCTTCGCCTTTACAAGAGTTCCTTTAAATCACATGACGAAATGTGTAAATGAATTAAGGCTTTCTACATTGTTGAAAAAGGATTTCATGATTTTAGTAAACAATGCGTACACAGATTCCCGTACGTTAATCGAACGTACGTTAAGCGGACGGTATATTTCCGTATAAATGCATGTTAATACGACTAATTGGTACATACTTTCGGTCCCTATGTTCATACGAACGTCCATTTGTTCGTACGAGCGTACATTTGTTCGCACCAACGTACATTTTTTTTGTATAAATGACCAATATTCATTGATTGTTTTGAAGTTAAATTTAGGAGGGATATGCGTATGAAGCTTGAAATACAGTGTTACCAACTTCTAACTTTCAATTTCCCCCCTTCACTCACACTTACAGAGAAGAATCAGGAAATTCGTCGAACGCAACCGAATATGTACACGGATTTACGAGTGCTTTTCTGTGAGTGAATACACAGCTGTGTATTCACATGTATTAGAAAAAAAAAAATTGGGACTGAATATGGACACTGAAGATATTAGCGATTTGTTAGAATTACATGCGGACGAATTCACAACTAATGAGTTATTAGAACTACAAGAGCAAATGAGAACTAAAAAAGAAGACCCAAAAACCGAGAACAAAACAACCGAAATGCAACTAAAAACAATAAGTGGAATATTAGGCAAAGTTGAAGAACTCATTGACACTATCGAAAATTCGGACCCAGATATTGATAGAAGTTTCAGTGTGTTGTTAATAATATACGGAATAGCACCGCTTGTCATAAACTTTTATATCAAGACAAAAATAAAACTGCGGTACAATTGACAATGGACAAATTTCTAATTTAAAACAACAAATAATAATTTTTTAAGTACTATTTTATTTTATTTTTAAACATGTTTATTTTATATAATGTAGGGTTTATTTTTATTTTTTTAACATGTATTGATATGTTAGTACTACGTGTTTACTGTTCTATTCGGATTTACGAAAATATTAGGGGCATTAAATTAATAAACTTCAATATCTTGCAAATGATCATTCATGAAATAAAAAGTGTAAGAATCTTTTTTTGTAGAAAATTTTAAAATCTGCAGGTTTTATTCAAACAAATTTTACGTTAAGTTTACTCTTTCAAAATTAAATGCGGTCCCGTCATTTAATAATCGGACATTTTTCGTGAATCCGATTATACATTATACATTGTGTGCTATTTCTTTTCCCTTTTTTTTAACCATAAAGTTGCCATATCAAATACGAAAACGACGTTTTCGTGTGACGCGATGTACGTTCGCACGGACAATGTGGACGTTAGTTCAAAAGCGACATTTTCATGTTACGCGATGTACGTTCGTACGAACAACGTGTACGTTCGTACGAACATAGGATCCGTAATTAATCATGTACGTATCATCGAACGTACGTTAAGCGGATGTACGTTAAGCGAGCGCTGACTTTATTGGATTTTTTTTTTTCGTATAATTAAACATTTTCTTAAGATTGCCTACTCTTGATAAAGTGACATAATTATTGTTCAAGTGAAAATACATCACTTTCCAAATATCCTCCAACGAATTATATGAAGGGGAGCGTTGATCCTTTTTCCTCCCTGACACATCGACTAAAACATTCGCCCAGTTAAATGATAAAACTGTTTTAAACAACTAATTACTCGATTCAGATAAGATAAAGTGGAAATCTGACTTCGGTATAACCTTCAGAATGTAATTTTAAAATGACACCTCAAAAAGAGTAGATATAGTAGAAATATAATAAAGAGAGTAGTTTTGGAGACAATCGCGCTCTTAAAATCGGAATTTGGTTTAATTTTGTAGATGAATGTGAATATTAATATCTTCTTAGGTATTTTTGAAATTATGATGTTTTACACACAAAAAGGACTGATATAAGTTATACTGAACAACAGTGGCGTATTCAGAGGGGGGGGGGCACAAGCCCCTTCCCTTATGTATTGGCAATAGAAGGTAGTATCAGACGGCGCTATGTCGTAGAGTGTAACTTAATCGGACGAGCTAATGAATCAAAATACGATAACTGCGCATCGCAGGCTATCTTGTGAGACAGACTGTCTTTTTGTATATCTGTCTCTCTTGTCCGTGTTTCCAATTTTCCCTATCTACTCGAACCACTGTGGACTATCTATTTAAATGAGGCATGTTAGCTGTTGATTCAAATACAGAGCAGATTGTTCTTCTATGCATGTATTCAGTAAATGGATACTGGGAATACCAGTATTGGAAGCTTACAATTAATCCAATAACATTGCAATATTGACTGACCTGTATCCGGTGCGACAGCATTTTCCTGATATTCACTGTCACTTACATATTCAGATTTGATATTAATCACCTCAGTGGCGATGCTCTCAGTGTTGTAGTCATACTGCGACATGTCGCCAGTAGATGATGTGCCACACATCTCCAGAGGATCGCGAACCTCTGAAATATAAACACTCATAGTTACTGCTACTATGTCTATGTTTTGTTGCTTGTCTGTTCTTTATGCAAAGCCAAACGGGTACACCAAATTTCACCAAATTTAGTACAGGGAGTAAAATAATCCGAGAAAGGTTTTAGTGACGATTACAATTTCGTCCATGTCCACCTGGGGGGCGTCATGGGGAGTAAAACATCAGTTTTGCACTCTCCGTGCAGTAAACCTTAAGAGATATCGTACATATATAATTAGCAAGTGTATGTTTGTGATCTGGGTAACATTGTGACGTCATTTTTTCCTAAGGTTCTCGTGATTGGCTGACTGGGGACTCTTGAGGTCTATTGATTGACAGGTATTTTGCAGATTTATTCTCTAAGAATCTACGAATATAATTACGTATAGAAATGTGTAGGATTTTGTGGACATAAACAAAAAACTCTAGATACTCCTATATGATTCGACCGATATGAACAATATTTTGCAGATATATTCTTTAAGAAACTGCGACTAAAATAACATATAGTAAAATACCAAATAATTAAACACAAATAATAAAAACAGAAAAAATACAATTCACTAATGTCCACAGTTGTTAGGAATATAAATATATTAACAGTCAATAGGATTACAAAATAAAAAAATAAAAAACTGCAGAGAAATAAACCACATGTAATGGAAGCAAATTTAGAATCATTCAATGCCGTTTTTATTCTATACATTTTTTGCGCTTTTGCACACTTTTTCCTCTAAAATATATAAAAAGATATCGCTAAAAGAAAATTTTAACATTGTATTTCCTATGTTCAATAAAAAATTGGATACAAGGTATATTTCTAATAGTGTAGAATCAAAGAAGTACAATACCTGTGTAATCAGTATTTTCTTCCTGTTCTTCTTTGACTTTGCTAATGTTATTGTAGTTCTCTCCCCATACTTCATTTGTAACACAATGAGTGTCATCAGACACTGGTAATTTCTCCGTACTGCTGCATCGATCTTCAGACTGCTCATAATTCATCAACGACTCATTTTGTTTTTCTTTATAATCCGTCAGAGAAACGCATGACTCATTGTTAGTTTCAGACACAGAACTCTGTTGTGATGCATAATTTATATATATTTCAGTGTTTCGCAAGCATTGCTCACGAAATTCATAAAACCCATCGACTTTACTGCAACATTCCGTACATATTGCTCCCTGATTAAACAAAACTGTCGAGTTCTGAGAATAACTGTTATCCTTGTTTAGACTTGTCTGCTGTAACTGAAATACAAAATTACAGTTAATAAGTAAAACATTAAGGCTGTTCGTATCAGCCACAAGCCAGAGCTCATAGCAGTGAGCTAAAATTATCTGCACTTGCATCTGATGATAATAAACCATTGAAAATAACTCTACGAACAGACCTGACCAGACAGATTTTTAGCTATCATCCAAATACATCTTAAAAATTAATAAAATGTAATGAAAATTAATAAAATTGGAATTAGATGGCTTTATAAAATCCTGTTAAGCGTTTCTAACTAGTTTAAAATATATCACACTACGAATATAAGTTAATAATGAAAATAAATAGGTTCTTACCAATTCCGGAAATAATAATACCAGCCTGGAATAATAGTTTAAATTTTCACTATTGTTAAAAAATCTGAATAGATGTTGTTCATGTTTGAGGCAGATACAACAAATATTTGTTAAACAATACATTATAACTGCAGATTTATTTGAATAATATGTAGCTAATATATAAATAAGTAGAATTACTCTCGTTTTAGCAACGATTTATTACATACATTTTGACTTGTCCGTGCTGAGCACGCTCAGTGCTGCCAACCAATTTTACCACATAAGGAATAAATAAATTGCTAGATAATAGCAGGATTATTAAAGTAAAGGTTGCCCCGTAACTTGTAGTGGTGGGGGTAAATAGCGAAAGTATTTTGTAAAAACTTATCTACTGAGAATTTAAAATCGTTATACAATGTGTAAATAATTAATTGAATAATTTTTTTCTTAACTTTATTGTAGTAAGCGTAAATAAATAGCATAAATAATAGGGGAAAAATTTTAAGATCGTAGCGCCACGCGGATTTTTTTGAAACCATTCTAAATCAGATACCACTTGACATTTACTAGTAAATAATAGCGAAAAGTGTATCAAAAAACGACAAAAAATAAATAATTGTTTGGGATTTTCTGATTTTGTGAAGTGACATTACTTGTAAACATCTAAAATACTACATTTTGTGATCTGGTTTTAAGTTATGGCGGTTTTCCATTGTCGATTATTTTAACTATATTGGGGGAAATAATAATTCCCGTGTTGTTTACCAAGGGGTAGAAATCTACAATGCTGGGCATATAATATTGTGTGGAGTCACTGAAAAAAACAGAGAGTTCATAAAGATTTATGCATTATGCCTACAAACTTGTGCATTATAAACCCACACACAATAACAGGAATTTTCAAGATATGCGATAATAAATACAAAATTGAAAATATTTTTTGGTGTCACTATCATTAAAATGTAATGAGCAAACTTTGATACAAGGGTTCACTTTTTTTCCAATTTTTAAATTGTTTATCTAAACATCGCGTCGATTCCTAACCTCTTGCTTTCCCAATTTTGTTTTGAAACCATACGGTGTCTGATATTAGTGGAAACAAATGAAACGATATTTCCGGGTTTCTTCTTTTCAATGAATTGCACATAGGCACACAACAATATGTATTATACATTTTTCAATGATTATAATAAAACTTTAAAAACAAACTTCATACAAAACCAATACACAAAACGAAATGTTATATGATGTACACAAGTTCATGAAACGCTCACCAGATGGTAGGGTGCTTAGCTGCAAATCCCTATAATTCATAAATTCACAAATAAAATTGTATTTGAACAACCCACAGACAGGTCTTCTACAGTCTTTAGTGGTAGCAAATACTTATCCTCCAGTTTCTCTGAGAGAATTAGAATATGCGTCTTCTTTATTAATTTATCTACCCATAGTCAGTGATGGGCGTTTACACGTAAACTTTAATTGTTTACGTTTACGTGTAAACTTATGTAAACAATTGGTAAACTTTGTAAACTGTCAAATAATGAGGTTAGTTTTAGTTATTTAATACGAATAATAGAGAGTTAATGAACAAGTATATTCAGTTCAAAACAATAAATTTATTTAAAAAATGGTGGGAAGAAACCGAAGGAATAGTTCTGAAGAACTAGGTTTTGTTTTAATTAAAGAAAATATAGGGCGTTATGCAAAATTTGCAATGAATCTTTTCGTTATTAAAAAATATAGGTTGATTTTGTTAAAGGTGAAATTTAATGTATTTTGTTATTAAAAAAAAATCAGCTGTGGCCACCACAGGACCGACCGCCATCATAAAGTTCTTATATAAAATAATATATTTATTTAACAGCAGAGTAGAAATAACTTGGCCTAATATTTTCTAACAGAGATATTATTTATCATGACCATGGAAACGTTACATATAAGTTTGAAAAAATTTCGAAAAATTTTACAAAAATTATTCGAAATTTTTCATTTTATCAAAAAACGTCTCAAATAAAAGATATTAATTATTGCTTTTATAGCAACTTTTGTTCAATAAATTTTTTCGAAATATTTTTTTGTGAAAAATGTGAAATATTCGCAAAAATCTTAAAATCGACACGAGTAAACTCCCATTTTTAGTCAACCGATTTTTACCAAAAGTTGATCAACTCGTGCCATTGATGGCGGAAGCTTAAATATGAAGTTTCATAAAAATCCTTTCAGCCGAATTTGCTCTGCACGTGTACACAGACGGACAGACAGACAGACAGACGGACAGACAGACGGATAGAGAGACAGACAGACATCATGCTAAAAATAGTCAAAACGTTATGCAGGGACCTCAATTCGTGGAGATCCATCGAAATCTCGAAATGTCAAAATCGGTATGATCACAATACCTCCCTTATATATGTTGACGGTCGGTAATTAGACTGAATTTTTTAAAGAAAAAAGTTTTTTATTTTTCATATTCATATTTACTAATTTGTATGTAACACCTGTATAATGATGCAAATTCGATTTTTATTAATATGTATATTGGCTTGTCCTAATTTTATATACTTACTTTTTCATTTAAAATCGTTTCATTAAAATTTTATTATTTATAAAAATGTATTGATAGTGAGGTTCTGTAATTCAAAACAAGTGCGCATGTCTAAATCATTGTTTACAAGAGTTTTTGTGTTTACTTAACATCAATTGTTTACGCGTCAACAATGAGGTAACTTACATCATGTAACTTACGCGCTAATCACTGCCCATAGTTTACTTTTTTCAGTTCTAACGTATTTCAGTTTCATATTTGAAAACGGTATTTTAAAACATGTTTGAATTGTTTAAACGTTATTGTAAATTTACTTTATATTTTTGACATGTAAATAACAAAACTGTATATGAATTTTGATAAATAAATAAATAATAATAATAATAATAATTTAATCATCTGAGGCAGAGCGCACCGGTCCTCAATGAACAACAAAATTTAGTTTATTCGCCTATGTTCCAGGTATTTGTTAATTAGGTTTTTCTTAATTGTTAGCATATAAGGGTAGTACACTGGCTGTTCTACATTCATTTATTTTTGAAGACTTGACAATGCCATTGTATAGCGAAACTATAGTCGTGTTGTTTTACAATAAAGTGATATTTTGCGTAGCAATTTTGTCTTTTATTTATCTTATTATCCTATAATATAAAGTAAAAGTATATTAGTATCTACTTATCAAATATATATATATATATATATTGCTCCAATATTTAAGCTATTCATAAAATGAAAGTAACAAAAGTAATGATACATGTATTTTAAATCTGCCAAAAAAAGGTGTGATGACCTTGAAAATGCTTCATCACAATGCTTACATTTGAATGGTATCTTTCTAGAATGTACTTCTCTGTGAGAAGATATCTAATGAATGTGAATATGCACACTGATTACATTTAAATGCTATTCTGTTCAGAATGTATTCGTTTGTGAACAAGTAAACTTGATGATCTTGCATATGCCTTATCACACAGCTCACATTTGAATGGTTTCTCTCCAGAATGTACGCGTTCGTGAGCAGTGAGACGTGATGACTTAGTAAATACTTTGTCACACTGATCACATTTGAATAGTTTCTCTGCAGAATGTACTCGTCTGTGTTTAGTGAGATATGATGGGTCTGAAAATGCTTTACCACACTGATCACATATGAAAGGTTTCTCCCCGGAATGTGCTCGTTTATGAGCAGCGAGTCTTGATGACTGACCAAATGCTTCATCACACTGATCACATTTAAACGGCTTCTCTCCAGAATGTACTCGTTTGTGTTTAATGAGACTTGTCGAGACTGTAAATGTGCTATCACACTGATCACATTTGAATGGTCTCTCTCCAGAATGTAATCGTTTGTGGTCAGTTAGATTTGATGACTGAGAATATCTTTTATCACACTGATCACATTTATATGGCTTCTCTCCAGTATGTGACCGTTTGTGTACAGTGAGACTTGATGATTGACCGAATACTTTATCACATTGATCACATTTGAAACGTTTATCTCCAGAATGTATTAGTCTGTGAACACTGAGACTTGATAATTGAGCAAATTGTTTATCGCAATGCTCACATTTAAATGGCCTCTCCCCAGAATGTAGTCTTTTGTGAGTTATGAGATTTGATGATTGAGTAAATACTTTATCACACTCATCACATTTGAACACTTTACCTCCAGAATGAACTCGCTTGTGAATAAAGAGACTTGCTGATTGAGCAAATGCTTTATCACACTGCTCACATTTGTATGGCTTCTCTCCAGAATGTAATAGTTTGTGTTGAAAGAGAACTGATGCCTTTAAAAATGCTTTATCACACTGATCACATTTGTGTGGTTTTTCTCCAGAATGTGTTCGTTTGTGTTCACTGAGATTTGATGGGTGTGAAAATGCTTTATCACACTGATCACATTTGAATGGTTTCTCTCCAGAATGTACTCGTTTGTGATAAGTTAGATTTGATAACTGAACAAATTCTTTATCACACTGCTCACATTTAAATGGCTTCTTTACAGCATGTACTCGTTTGTGTTTATTGAGACTTGATGACTGAGAAAATACTTTATTACACTGATCACATTTGAATTTATCTCCAGAATGTAGTTGCTTGTGAATAAAGAGACTTGATGATTGAGCAAATGCTTTATCACACTGCTCACATTTGTATAGCTTTTCTCCAGAATGTAATAGTTTATGTTGAAAGAGAACATCAGACCTGCCAAATGCTTTATCACACTGATCACATTTGTATGGTTTTACTCCAGAATGTGTTCGTTTGTGTTCAATTAGATTTGATTGGTGTGAATATGATTTATCACACTGATCACATTTGAATGGTTTCTCTCCAGAATGTACTCTTTTGTGATCAGTGAGATTTGAAGACCGAGTAAATTCTTTATCACACTCATCACATTTAAATGGTTTCGTTCCAGAATGTATTCGTTTGTGTTTCATGAGATTTAAAATGTCTGAAAATGCTTTATCACACTGATCACATTTGAAAGGTTTTTCTCCAGAAAGTAATGAACTTGTGGGTTGTATACAATTGCTCATGGACGTCTCATCTGATTCAATGGAAGATGTTTCACTAGCTGCAAACAAATTTGCATTGATTACAGAAAATAACGTTTTACTAAAACTAACAAACTATACTTCATTTTTTTAAAGCATGGAGTGTGGGTAAGATAGGAGTTATTTTGATCTTGTTTTTGATTGGGTAAGAACGTAGAAAAGTTTACATTATAGAAAAATAGTTTTGTGTCTCAACTTATTCTATTTGTCTCTGTTATTTTAACCCAAATTTGTAAACATAGGCGTACAAACTAAGTTTACATTGAATATATTACTACCTATTATTTCTAATAAGTAGAACGGAGGTATATGTTTAAAAAATGTTAGAATATAAAAGCCAGTAAATAAATCGATTTTAAATTAAATTAAAATATATATATTAAGAGAAATATTTTAAAATGAAGTCGTCTGAAAATGAATTAATGTACGTACGCCGGTGGTACAAAACATAACATTTGTTTTGCTGTCAACTGTCATATTCTTTGTTGTCAACGTGAACCATATTAATAATTTGTGTTGCCGTTATATGTATTTACGTCCGTATTTACGTTTACGTTTGTGTTATAGTGTCGTTTAAATATAAACTTGAAGTGAAGAAGAATCCATTGATGATACGGACTGATTTTCAATATTATTTTATATATTTTTCTTAATTATTTTTTATAAGTTTTGTATAAATAATAAATTTTAATTAAATTTTTAATTGTTATGTTATTTTTTAAATGTGACAGGTTTGTATAAATAATATATTTTAATTAACCCCTTCAGTAATAATAAATTTAAAAATGGAAAAAATTTTCAAATGTAATTTTTTTTTTTTTATGATTGAATTTTATTTACTTAACATATATATCCTTCATAAGAGCCATTTCGGGCCCAAAATGGGATTGAAAGTTGATATTATGGTGCATAGTGCGGGTAAATAAAAGAAATTCATAAATAAATATTCATTTTCTCTCGGACCTCGTTTGAATCATCGTAGCTGTCTTTTGTCTGGCTTCCACAAACCATGAATAATATTTATTTTCGCCCGAGTACATTCGGGAGTAATCTTTTCTGCAGGTAATACCCTTTTCACACTAGATCTTTAAGACGATTGAACTTAAACTTCATCGATGTTTAATATCGGTTTGCTTTCACACTTGATGTTTAATTTGAAGAAGAAATCTCCATGTAAAGCTAGTATGTATTGCCAACATAATTTCATATCGTTTGAATTTATTCTGTCATTATTTTGTATATCGAGGTTAGGAGAAGTTTATTTTTTATATTTATTTAAATAATAACGCAAATAATCTTCTCATAACCTCGATATATAAAATGATAACAGCTGAACATAGATAAAAGAAGAGAAGCACAAATTCAAGGAGTATTTTTTTATAATGGGAATTAAGTTGGCAATGCGGGCGAAGTTTAAGACGCAGATCTCTGTCTTAAACATCGGTCGTGTTTAGACGAGGCCGTACGGTTTCACATTAGCGGTTAAAGATCCATTCACTTAAACATCCGATCTTAAAGATCTAGTGTGAAAAGGGTATTAAGCTTGCCCGAGTTATCTCGGGTGTAGGAATTTTCGCACATAATAGCTGCCGGGCGTAGTCTGTCTTAAGCGGTTAAAATTTAAATTATTTGAAAATAAGAAAATAGAATTATTGAACTTATTTTTAATTAATTTTAATTATTGAACTGTTCATTTATCTATATTTTACAATTTATTTAGAAATTAAGAATAATAGCAATTTTATGCATATAAATTATAACTTTTTAAAAACATTAATTTTGAAACGTCAAATTTGAATTTACCGCAAAATTTATTTAATTTTAAATTATGAATTTTAATTTGATACAGTGTGAAAGCGGCCGCGCTCGCAGCGCCATCTACTTCGTTCTTTAAAAAAATAGAATATAGTAGCCATTCCAGTGCTGTTCATGTATTCAGTAAATGGAAACTTGGAATATCCGTACTGAAAACTAGCACAATAATATTGAACTATTAACTGACCTGCTCCTTGTCCCGCTCCACTCTCCTCATTGTCATCGCCATCTTCACATTCAGACTTGATATCCATCTCAGGGATGATGCTACTGGTGTTGTAGTTATACTGGGACATGGCGTCAGTAGATGATAAGATATTTGTCGCCCCAGTATCGCGACTCTCTGAAACATAAATACTCATAGTTAGGGATGGGAATTTATTTTTGAATATCGATACATGCGCGATTCGATATATCGTAAGTGTGATATCGATATTCGATATATATCGATATTTTTGATATATCTAAATAACTAACACATAACATGTAAGATATATAAATTACAGTTTTTTTTTTTTTTAGTTGGCTTGTCGGGAAATGAAGTAGCCACTTGACAAACAATCACTTTACAGTTAGTACTCACCCAGCTACCAACCAACTTTCTAATATTTTCCTAGTTAACTGCTCTCATAATTAAATATATATAGGCTGTTCACTTTTGTAGGGACAAAGCAGATCTTTTTGGTTACTTTTATATTGTATTACGGATTTTAAATTAAAAATATTCCTTACGCTGTAAAATCGACTTTAGATTTATTGGTTATGATCATTATTAAGAAAGTGACATTTTTTATAATTTTTTAATACCAACATACAATTTCAAAGGTGGAAATTATTGAAATCAAAATTTCGTCTTACAGGCTATTCCAAACGATTAGGCGGAATTAAATAGAAATTTCGTTATTTTAGTTTGTCAGGAAACCTTGCTTGGGTTTTTTTGTTTCAGGTTTGGTATGTGAAACTTTAAAATTCCAACAGTGAAACCATGGAAACGAATGGCATATGTCAAATATTTTAATACATTTTTCATATTTTGAAGATAAAAAAATAAATAAATGGTAAATTTTGATTAAGAATGACAAAAAATTGAAATGCAATGAAAAGGACATTTTATAATGACTATCAATTTAATCTAAAATTTGCAATTTGAGTATGATTTACAAAACTTAAACAAAATGACCAAAAGTCCGAATTAATAGATAAAAATTACTAGATTTCAAAATCTAGTTCCGCCTAAACGTTTGGAATAGCCTATAGTTTGTTTCTACAAAAGTGAACAGCATATATTTAAATGTAAAAAAGATACAAGAATACCGATATTTTGTGCGAATATCGATATTTTACACGATATATCGCATTTCAAATATCGATATAAAAATATCGATATATTTTTAGATGGAGAGGAAAGAGAGACCTTGGAACACATAATGAAGAATTGTGAAGAAATTAAATTTAAAGAAGGAACAAGAGAAGGCGCATTGTGTGAATCAGAGCAAGGATGGAAATGGAAGGAGGACGTCTTAGAGAGAAGAGAAGATTTGAGACGAAGACAACAACAATTAGAATAAGTATTTGAAAATAAATGTAACTAGGCTATATGTAAATAATATGTAGATTTCAACCGAAAGGTACAAATAAAATAACCATCTATCTATCTACTGCACGATTTTTACGATTAGTTTGTTTTGCTAGTAGTTTAATTTTCTAACACCCTTAAGATATTATTTTACACAGATTGGAAGCTTACGATTAATCCAATAACATTGAAATATTGACTGACCTGTATCTTTTGCAACATCATTTTCCTGATATTCACTGTCACTTCCATACTCTTTTTTGATATTAATCACCTCAGTGAAGACACTCTCAGTGTTGTAGTTATACCGAGATATGTCGTCAGTGGATGATGTACCATGTATCTCCAGAGGATCGCGAACCTCTGAAATATAAATACTCATAGTTAATGTGACCATGTCTATATTTTCAATGATTTTTGTTTTTTTCAAAACATTTTTAAATTTAGTCCCTCGTTGTGTTGCAGTAGAAATATTGGCAAAATAAAATTTTAGATGAGGCCAATACAAATTTTCATATCTTTTATGGAAAATATATTAATTTTGAAACTTTTTCTCCCCCTTCCTCCCAGGTTACCTACGAAAATATAATTTTTTGGTTTTAGTTAACTATAATTACAAAAATTGGATATGAAAATAACGATTATTTTTCGATCCATAATCAAAGGAGCTCGTACATTAAGTGATTAAAATAAGAGTGTGAGAAACGTGTAAAAATATGTCAGTACCAAGCGGCCGTGTCAGACACAGGGCTGCGCGTTAAGTGGTTAATAAAGCTAACTCTACTGACCAGTGTTTGAGGCAGATGTACTTGCTAGTATATTTTCTTCACATTCACTGTTGTCCACAGGTTTAGACTTGACGGCAGTATTTTCTGTGCTTTCATGATTAACGTCAACTGTAACTTCTTCTGTGATACCTGAAATAAACACATGATAATCTAGGACAGCGGTTTCGTGTGAATGATCAAATACAGTCTGGTTCTTTGGTTTAAACCATTAGGCTCAATTCTGGGACCCTTACTGTTCTTGTTATATATTAATGATACAGCAATGGCGATTAAGCTAGGTAGAGTTTTACTTTTTGCGGATGATACGGTTTATTTTCTTAAACACTCGAATGTATTAATGCTAAAAACGGCTGCTAATAGTGATATTGAACATCTAATTAATTGGTTTAAGCAGAACAAATTAGCTGTGAATAGCGACAAGACGTCACATATTCATTTTAAAACACACTTTAACAGCCATAATACAGTTTCAATAACATGTGACAACAGTCTTTTAAACTATTCCGAGTCAGTTAAATATTTGGGTATTGAAATTGACCATTATTTAAAGTGGAATAACTGCACTGACGCCATTTCTAAAAAAATATCGAAATCTATTTTTGCAATGCGTCGCTTAAAAATGACAACTTCTTTGTCAGGCTTAAAAACCTATTACTATGCTAGTTTCCATTCTATCATTAGTTATAGCATAATATTCTGGGGTAAAAGTTTTTCTGCTGACAGAATTTTCAAAATGCAAAAAAGAATTATTAGAACAATGGTTGGAGTTTCGAAAATAACTTCATGTTATTCATATTTTAAGGAATTAGGTATTTTACCTCTTCCTTGTTTATATATTTATAAATGTGTCTGCTATGTACGAAATAACATAAATTCTTTTAATATACTCTCTAAAAGACATAAATATACATTGGAAATACCTGGTCATAAATCCGAGCAATTTAAATCTAGCCCGAAATATAACCAAGTAACTTTATACAACAAGGTGCCTAAACATATTAAGATTAATTCAGGTACAAGTACATTCAAATTCAAATTTTAAAACTTTTTGCTTGACCACTGTTTCTATTCGGTTGAGGAATATTTGCGTCATTAGTTCAAAATTTTGGAATCTAGTACATTTTCATATTCTCATACTTTGTAATTGTACACACTTTCATGTTAATTATATGTTATATTAATTCTTATTAATATTATTGTGTTTATTATACACTGCTCATGACGAGCCTTGATCTGTACTGATTTTTGGGTAATAAAGTATTATTATTATTATTATTATTATTATTATTATTATTATTAGTGCAGTGTCCACTAAAACGTACACATATTTTATTTTGCTGAGTTGCAATTAAACAAGTTTTTTTAAAATAGCATATTTTTTTGTCAATGGTCATGAAATTTTAGCTAAATATAAAACGATGGGTAAGTGAATGAATACCGAGAGCAACTGTACATATTTTACTCATATCTGAATCTTTTAAAAATATAAATTTTATATACATTAAGCGATTTGTGGCGTTTTCTCGGGAAAAACTTATAGACAGTGTTATAAAAAGTTCGAATAAAAGATAAATGGATTGTAACCATTTACAATCAGGATGCCAAAATGGAAATAAATTGGACTTTTTATATATTTTGGAACCAAATAATTGGAACATGGATGAAGTTTTTGTTCCATTGTACACCGCCGAATAACAGTTGCCAATATTTAACGACATTTTCAAATTTAATATTGATGTTAATGAATACAGAGATTTTGTGGATAACGTCTTAAAAACTCCCGACAGTTATAAAATTCTTCAAAATGTGCAAAAAGCAAAAAATATTGTAAAAACTATTGCTGTAAGTTCAGTAGAAACAGAAAGAGGGTTTTCGAAGATGAATTTGATATGTTCGGATAGAAGAAACTGTCTGACTGTTCCGAACATATCAAATTTAATGGTAATAAGTTTAATCGGCCTAACATGGACTCCTTCTTATTTATTAAAAATATAGTTAAGAAGTAATCATTCCGCTGATGACCCTCGCGTTAAATATAAAAATAATAAAGAAGAGGATGAAAATCAATTAGCAATTTGGGATTACTTTAAAGCATAATTTTATGATTCGTTTTTATTATATAGCGTTATCTAGGAAATTGGAATCAAACGTGAAACTTTTTAAGAAAGAATCTTCGGTCTTCTCTCAAACCCTCAGAAATATTTTGCTCTATGTAACATAGGGCGTCCACAATACCGATTTTAAGATTATATGGATAATGCAGTTTTCTCGAAAAATTGATATTAAAAAAGTTATCCATTTGGGACCGAGGATCCATTTGGTACCATTTGGATCACACTGTATAATTTATTTAGATACATAAAATCATATATATTATTTTTGACTGTTCTACATTCATTTATTTCTGAACACTTGACTTGAGTAGCAATTTTGTGTTTTATTTATCTTCTAAAATATATAAAAAGATATCACCAAATGAAAATTTTAACATCTTCTGGTATTTCTTTTCGACCTTGGAGTAAGTTAAATTATGTAGTCAATTCTTGGGATATTAGGTCAATAAGTAAAACACTTAGATATTCATATATTTGAATAGACCGGTTTCGACAATTTTATTTTAGAGATACTGAAGAAGAAAATAAAATTGTCGAAACCGGTCTATTCAAATATATGAATATCTAAGTGTTTTACTTATTGACCTAATATCCCAAGAATTGACTACATAATTTAATGAAAATTTTAATATTGTATTTCCTATGTTCAATAAAAAAGTGGATAAAAGGTATATTTCTAATAGTGTAGAATCAAAGAAGTACAATACCTGTGTAATCAGTATTTTCTTCCTGTTCTTCTTTGACTTTGCTACTGTTATTGTAGTTCTCTCCCCATACTTCATTTGTTACACGGAGAGTGTCATCACATGCTGTTAATTTGTCTGGACTGCTGCACTGATCTTCAGACTCTTCACAATTCATTAACGACTCATTTTGTTTTTCTCTATAATCTGTCAGAGAAACGCATAACTCGTCGTTAGTTTCAGGCACAGAACTCTGTTGTGATGCATAATTTATATATATTTCAGTGTTTCGCAAGCATTGCTCACGAAATTCATAAAACCCATCGACTTTACTGCAACATTCCACACATATTGCTCCCTGATTAAACAAAACTGTCGAGTTCTGAGAATAACTGTTATCCTTGTTGAGACTTGTCTGCTGTAACTGAAATACAAAATTACAGTTAATAAGTAAAACATTAAGGCTGTTCATATCAGCCACAAACCAGAGCTCGTAGCAGTGAATTAAAATTATTCTGCACTTGCATCTGATGATAATAAACCATTGAAAATGACTCTACGAACAGACCTGACCAGACAGATTTTTACCTATCACCCTAATAAATCTTAAAAATTAATAGAATGTAACGAAAATTAATATAATTGTAATTAGATGGATTTATAAAGTCCTGTTACGTATTTTTAACTAGTTTAAAATATATCACACTTCGAATATACGTTAATAATATAAATAAATAGGTTCTTACCAATTCCGGAAATAATAATACCAGCCTGGAATAGTAGTTTAAATTTTCACTACTGGTAAAAAGTCTGCATAAATGTTGTTCATGTTTGAGGCAGATACAACAAATATTTGTTAAACAATACATTATAACTGTAGATTTGTTTGAATAATGTGTAGCTAATATTTAAATAAGTAGAATTACTCTCGTTTTAACAACGACGATTTATTACATACACTATGAGTTGTCCGTGCAGAGCACGCTAAGTGCTGCCAACCAATTTTTCCACATAAAGAATAAATAAATTGCTAGATAAAAGCAAGATTATTAAAGTAAAGATTGTCTCATAACTTCTGACCAGAGCGTGAGAGGGAATACGTCAGATGTCGGCTTAGTTCAAACTAGCATACAAAATTAAAATAGATTTTGCACGTTTTTAAGTACAGAGCGATCAAAAATCTTGTCCGTTATGCAACACTTGACAGAAACATTTAGTTATCAAACTTATTTTCAAGGACATGTACACTTAGGCGTACATTCTATTTTTATTACCTTATACGAATTGATCATTAAATAAACACTATTTTTCTCTACACGCCAATGAGTTGTTAACAGGTATTAAGTTAGGAACACAAATTTTCGTTGTTTCTCGGGTGAATTCGGACCAACGAAGTAATCTGATTGGTTAACAAAGAACCGCGAAAAAAGGTATTTGTTCTCCACTTTTTTTCGCTTTAACAGAGTTAGACTTCCAAGTAGCAACACTACATATTATTCAAGTCATTTTAACACTAATAATTTAACACAAATAAATAAACACTAATAATATATAACTTAAAACATTACAACACACTAAAAAGAAATTAAAACCAATAGAAAATCAAAAAATTAAACGATATTTTTATATTTTTAGACAAAATTCAAACATCACGTGTATGTAACATATACGATAAACAAAGGCGGACGTCCCGTTGGTATAGAGATGACCTGTAGCTACGCTATTTACCCCCACCACTACAAGTTACGAGAAAACTTTTACTTTAATAATCTTACCAAATCTCTATTAATTTGGCCGATCTCTGGTACTAGCAAGGCTCAATTTATAAATCGACACGGCATGTTAGATACCTACCTTGAAAAAAGAAAAATTTAAAGTAGATTATTTATAACAGTTTGGAACAATAAAGAACAATAAAGACAATAAGGAATCGTAATAGCACCAAAAAACTAAAGAGTTTAATAATGATACTAAAAATATTATAAATATTACTATGGACTCTGGAAATACAGTTTTAAAACTTACAACTAATCAACTATCGCAAGAAAAACAGAATACTGACAGATGCCTAGTGAATGATAGTATTAATATTAGTAATAACAGTGTTCCTATGAATGAAGTGTACATCAAAACAGAACCACCCGATGTGAACGATGAAGTTATGTCTATGAACAAATCCAACGATGTGGATGGAATTATTTTAAATAATCTGGTTTGTAAAAATGAATTTGTTAATTTAGATCAAGAACCTAGTAGTTCAATATGTAACAATATAGAAACAGTATATATAAAACGAGAGAAAATGGATGAAGAAATATTTACCGAAGAACAGAACGAACAGTTATACTGGTATTCTGCTGATTCAAAGACGTCAGACATCAAGAGCGAAACCCGACCAATAAACATAAATTCTGCTAGTTCAGCGGGTGATAATTTGAAACGAAGGGTAGACATGGTACCTCGTGAAGCTGGACATATGAATACTAACATTGTATTGACTGGTATGTTTGATTTATTTATCTTACAACAAAAAGATTGTTTAATTTCCAGTTAAAGTTACGAGAGCCACAACATTTTTTTAAAATACTGGTAATTAGTTTCAAAGTATTTTAGCCAAATTTGAGTCTTTTGGTATTGTCTATTGCTAAAAATTTACCAATTTAACTTAACCAGATTTCTTATTTTTTAGCTTGTGTTACTTTCTAAAAAATTTTGTGTTGCTCGGAACTTAAACTAGAGCGTAATCAAGATTTGTAACATGTAAATGGACCAAATGGCTCAAGCCTTCTAAAATCACAACAGTATAGTTCTTATATTTTCTTATACAAAACTGACAATCTGAAATAAAATTAGTAATAATATGTACATCAAAATTTGGGGTAAATTTTTATTTATCGAATAGGATTTTTTTAACAGTAAATAAAATTGTTATGAAACTGCAAATTAATAAATTGCATTATAGACGCCATCCAGTAAAACAATCGACGTATGTATGCGTACGCGCGGAAAATTGTAGTTTTGGCTTAATTTTACAATTACTTACTTTGCATTAAACTGTATTTTCCGAGTTTTGAAGATATGACTACCAAAAAAACCCTTATAACGTCACTCAAGTGTCTGTCTGTCTGTACGGTAGAAATTGTTGCCAAATGGCTTAACATAGAAAGTTCATATTTGGCATGCTCATGCAATTCTTTGATTTACATAATAAAAAATTAATATATTTTTAAAATTTTCTGTAGTATACCAAATGTAACCTCTTAATGCGTGAATCAACAAGCAAATTTTTATTTTTGAAAAATCAATTTTTTTTATGGGATTTTTTACAAAACAACAATTTAACACGCATACAATTACACTACATAATGTAATTTTTTTATATAACTCGTTTATTTGATTTTTAATTGTCTTTCCAAATAAATGTTTTTTTTTTGTATAGTAAAATACATAATAAAAATAATAATATATCAGAATTAAGCAACGCTTATATAGTTGCAAAAACGCCCTCTTAAGCCACATGCAACAAAAGTTTATATTAGAAAACAACTGTATTTCTATAATTGACTTTCTGTCTCAATAATCAAACAAATTTGTTTGCAGCTAGTGGCGCGTCTTGCAATGAATCAGACGAGAGTTGGGAGTCGTGTTCCATTAAAAAGCGTAAACAACCCACGACAAAAAGGTCTACACATCTCATTAGATACACAAAAATACATTCTGGAGAGAAACCATTTAAATGTGAGCAGTGTGATAAAGCATTTACTGTGCCTTCAAGTCTCATTATACACAAACGAGTACATTCCGGAGAGAAACCATTCAAATGTGAGCAGTGTGGTAAAGCATTCGCAGCGTCTTCAAATCTCATTACTCATAAAAAAGTACATTTTGGAGAGAAACCGTTCAAATGTGATCGGTGTGATAAAGCATTTTTAGCGCCTTCAAGTCTAATTATTCACAAACGAACACATTCTGGAGAGAAACCATTCAAATGTGAGCAATGTAATAAAGCGTTTTCAGTGTCTGCAAATCTCATTAAACACAAACGAACACATTCTGGAGAGAAACCATATAAATGTGATCAGTGTGATAAAGCATTTTCACTGTCTTCAGGTCTCAATGCTCACAAACAAGTACATTCTGGAACGAAACCATTCAAATGCGATCTGTGTGATAAGGTGTTTTCACTTTCAACCACTCTCATTGCACACAGGAAATTACATTCTGGAGATAAAGCATTCAAATGTGATGAGTGTGATAAAGCATTTTCAAGAGCATCATATCTCAGTACTCATAAACTAATACATTCTGGAAAGAAATCATTTAAATGTGATCAGTGTGATAAAGCATTTTCACAGTCATCAGATATTATTAGACACAAACGAATACATTCTGGAGAAAAACCATTCAAATGTGATATATGTAGCAAAGCATTTTCACAGTCATCAAATCTCATTACTCATAAAAAAATGCATTCTGGAGAGAAACCATTCAAATGTGATGTATGTAGCAAAGCATTTTCACAGTCATCAAATCTCATTACTCATAAAAATGTACATTCTGAAGAGAAATCATTCAAATGTGATCTATGTAGCAAAACATTTTCACAATCATCAAATCTCGTTACTCATAAAAAAGTACATTCTGGTGAGAAACCATTCAAATGTGATATATGTAGCAAAGCATTTTCACAGTCATCAAATCTCATTACTCATAAAAAAGTACATTCTGGAGAGAAACTATTCAAATGTAAGCAGTGTGATAAAGCATTTTCTTCGTCTTCAAGTCTCATTATTCACAAACGAATACATTCTGGAGAGAAACCATTCATTTGTGATCAGTGTAATAAAGCATTTTCAGCGGCTTCAAATCTTATTAATCACAAACGAATACATTCTGGAAAGAAATAATTTAAATGAAATAAGTGTGATAAAACATTTTCTCTGTCATCATATCTCACTTGTCGCAAACGAACGCATTCTCAAGAAAAACCGTTCAAATGTGATTTGTAATAAATGTAAGAAAATAAAATATGTCAAATTTGTATTTGTTTTGTCTGGTTGGTTATTTTTTTACTTGTTTTCCATAGCCAACTACACATAATTGCGTACTTAAATTGAAATACAACATTAAATGTACAATAAGCAATATATTATCATATTTTTTTCAATATCCCTACACTTTTCCGATATGTGTATGTATGTACAGAGCAAGTAAAACAGAGTTGTTTATTCAATGTTAAATTTTGGAAACACGAGCGGTCGCGCCGTTCGTGGACTCTGATAATACTAATCGGCGTTTAACCAAGCGGGCGGCAATTTCAAACATTTTCTCTGTCATCATATCTCACTTGTCGCAAACGAACGCATTCTCAAGAAAAACCGTTCAAATGTGATTTGTAATAAATGTAAGAAAATAAAATATGTCAAATTTGTATTTGTTTTGTCTGGTTGGTTATTTTTTTACTTGTTTTCCATAGCCAACTACACATAATTGCGTACTTAAATTGAAATACAACATTAAATGTACAATAAGCAATATATTATCATATTTTTTTCAATATCCCTACACTTTTCCGATATGTGTATGTATGTACAGAGCAAGTAAAACAGAGTTGTTTATTCAATGTTAAATTTTGGAAACACGAGCGGTCGCGCCGTTCGTGGACTCTGATAATACTAATCGGCGTTTAACCAAGCGGGCGGCTGAATAAATATATTATAGTAAAATATATTTATTTGAGAATAAATAAAATGTTTATTCTGCCAGTCTGAAATATGGTTACATATAAATAATCTTAGCTTTAATAAATTTAGCTTTATTCAGAAAATTTTATGCGTGGTTTCGCACTATTTGGATCTCATCAGTGCGATATATCCTAACACCATTTTTAAGTCCGTTTTAAATTATACTTTTTTGCGAAGCACTACAGATTTTTTGCGTAGTGCTAACGTAAAAAGAATAATGTGAAACACAATACAACCTTCCAACTTTCGATGCTTACACTACAAACTACACTATTTTCAAAACTACCTCCGGTCAAATTTTTGGATGACACTTGTATACTTCTCAGTCGTACCAACTTTAACTTTTTGTTTACAACTGAACTTTTAGAAGTTTATTAAGTTGATAAGAAGTTTATTTAGAACATATAATTGAATATAAACTTAGCACAATAAAACAATATTTATAAATTGGTTACTAGAATTGGGTCTACAACCAAACTGTTGTCTGTCACCTGAACCTAGAATTTTTTGAGTTAGCAGTGACGAGTATCACAAAGTAATAAAAGATGGAAGTATGGCTTTCTCTTATTTTCTTCCCCACTATATTCTATTGAGAACTGACACGCTCGGATACGCAGTCTGGTGGTAAAATATTGTACTACGCGACTGTAGTACTGTTTGAAATTATTACATATGTTCTGGTGTTGATTTTTTGTTAGAAGGTCGATAGATACATTTTCATAAAATAAAAATGTACTGTGCTTAAATTAACCTGTTCCCTGTTAGCATATTGACAGCTGAATACTAGACAATTCAGCCATTTTGCCATGAATTACAGCGCCGCCAACGGTAATGTCACTTCTCAATAATATCAAAAGTTGAAATGACGTCAGAATTGGATAGTATTGAAAAAAGTATAATGTAGAATGGATTTTATACATGGATATTGGGAAATCCCAGACGCATGCATGTCTGTAAGACATAAAACAATGTCTACAATAGTAGACGCTTGCTAAAATAAATCATTATTAGAAATTGAAATTTTAAAAAATTCCAAGCAGTGACATTAATAACTATCTCAGAATAAACCTCATAAATAAATAATTAAACGCTAAACAAAGAACTATAAAACACTAAAATAAACACATTAACTTAACGAAATCACAGAGATTATGACAAAAAGCCGTGTGAAAATTGGTTATGACATGTCCAGGCAGTGACACTATTAATAACTATCACAGAAAAAAGCCGAATAATTAATTAAACACGAAACAAAGAACTGTAAAATGCTAACTTAACGAAATCACAGAGATTATGACAAAAAGCCATGAGAAAATTTAGATTATAAACACACAACAAATAAAACTGGAACTAATGCCAATAGCTGGCGAAGCTACGATGAAAATAAATCGCTTCTCACTCTGTCTGGTTTATGTATTGGTAATAGAAGTTAGTATGAGACGACGCTATTAAGAATAAACATTACCTATAGAGGCGCTGTTGGTCGCTTACAAAATGGCGATTGGAATAGGATATTTTTGACATTTGCCATTTGATACACAACAATTCACATTGCAGTTAATTTTCTGTTGCGATTTTAAATACATGTTATTAAAGTTTTCTTTACTTTAGCACATACAAACAATGCAATTAAATGAGCCACATCCAACAAAATCCTATTCTGTTAAGTTCCAAAATATTCCGCTAGGCGTCACTTCAATTATTGTCAGTTCTCAATATCGTAGAACGTAACTGAATCGGACGGGCTAATGAACCAAAATACGACAACTGCGCATAGCAGGCTATCTTGTGAGACAGACTGTATTTCTGTATATTTGTCTCTCTTGTCCGTGTTTCCAATTTTCCCTATCTACTCGAACCACCGTGTATGTATGTATACGTATAGTTTTGTACAATTTATCAAATAAAATATCAAATTAAAACACTAATACTGTAATTTTTGTGGAACTTCTGATAATTGGACCAGCCGCTTAATCGGAACAAAATATACTAGTCCAGATGTGTCCCGATCAAGCGGAATCTACTGTATTGAAAAATGCACGCGCCCTGGAATTTTTGCTGTTTATAGGGTTATCTAAATTTACACGCGTATTTTTTCTTTAATATTAACATATTTCCAACATATAGTACGCCACAGTTAATGTGGGCATGTCTAATATTTGATTGTTTACCATTCGACAAAATAATTGACTTAAATAATTTAATCAAATCAATTTTTCAATTGACATCTGACACTACCGATAGAGGCGCTACTGCATTTTACATCATGGCTGACTTTGGTAGGATATTTTTGACAGGTTCAATGGTATCTTCATGTGATATTTATTGAAATTAATTTATTATTCAATATGAGGGTTGCGTTAAATGAAATTTTCCGTTTTCTCAGTGCCCTAGTAACCTCTAGGGTTATAATTGAAGGAAATAAGGCTTTTTTGCCACGTTTTGGAACACGATGAAAACTTAGGTCTCTATCACGACCTACTGTTGCATTGCAAAGATAAACACAACAATTCACGTTGTATTTAATTTTTCTTGCAATTTTAAAGACATTTTTTTAAAAACTTGCTATGAAAACAACAGTAAACAAACTCGACTATCCTACAACCGTCAGTTTCTCAAAATCTCACTAGTTCATATACTAGTTCTCACATGGTGAATTATACGTTAACAATGACAGTATACTTTTTCGAAGTGTTCGCTTTTTTGCCGCTAGAGGGATACGCGTTAAGTTGAGTTACTAATTGTCAGTTGACAATCATATTTTAGCCGACTCGTACATTTATTCGCACGGACTGATATATATACTGAAATTAATAAATCCAGCTGGTTATTAGAAGCATAATTTTGCTTATTTTGAAATAGGAAGGTTTTTATTTCAGTAATAAATATGAACGATACGAAAAACAATGATATTATTAAAGAAGAGATTTATATTAAAACAGAATATATAGATACTGATGAACATGACGTGAAAACAGAAATAGAGCACATGGCTGAATGGGAGAATGGTTAGTAATGAGCACATTTATTCAGTCAAATTTCAGCAATGATTGTTTAGTGAACATCTTAAGTAATATATTTCTTAGCAATAAGTTTATATTTGATTGTGATCTGTTTATTGCAGGAATCAAAGAGGAAGTTACAGACGGTGCATTTTTCACAACCACGGGTCAGTAGAGCTAGTTTAATTGATGTCTGTGTTATCAATACATATTTAAAGTTTTGCATAGAGTAAATGCTAAACTGGTGGTCATTTACTTTTCATTATCCGTATTTTTGTATAGACCATTTCTATAGATTTGCAGTGCAGGTTGATGAAATATAGCAGTTTGGGCTTTGCATAATACAGAGTCCTATATTTGTTAATATTGTAAGATTTATTAATCTTAACACATTACAATTAATTGGATATTGAAATAAAAATTACAAAACAAAATGGATGCCGTTATGCACAATATATTTGCGCGGTAATAGGGGATAGGCATGATTTTTATTTTATTTTTAATTATATTCCTCTTGGTGCATATAAACATAAAAAACAGTTTTGCATTTTTTTTTTTTAATTTGAAGGCTCAGAAAATCTTACATGTATGTAGCGCGCGAAAAACACGTATGACGTCACACCCTACCTAATGTAAAGCGTATAGCCTACCCAGCTACAGCGTACAGCCTACACAGTCTGTCGTGAACATATTTGCTTTTATAACTTTTATAGATTGTGTAAAGTTAGAGTGATTTTAATTAAAATAAAGTTATTCTATAAACATGTAGAATAACTTTATTTTATAAAATTAAATTATATATTAAAATATATAAAATATGAAAGATGCAGGACCCAGTACTTCGAAACATCGAAAATATTGTTTATTACCGATGTGAACAAATACTTTATTTAGAACTCCACAAAAACAATTAATTTCATTACCTAATGGTGAAAAACAAAAGAAAAGGAAGAAAAGAATCATTGTTGGGAAAATTGTCACTCTGAGGTCTAACAAAATCTTTATCTGCCATTTTAATAATAAATGCGTGAAAAATTGCTTAAAAAACAAATGCAAAACTCTCAAAAAATACACGCTAGAGTTGGCAATAACAATTAATCAATCCGATAAATTGATCATTTGTTTAATCGAAATGTTATAATTGATTTTGATTAAATCGGTAAAACATAATCGATTAATTGATTAAGAAATAAAAAAAGAAACATGTTCATTCGCCGACAAAAAAATGGGACAGTCTTAATGTTGTATTTTAAAGGCTGATATAAAATCATTTGACCGTTTTATTAGGAAAACATAAGTAATGGAAGGTAATACAATGTCTGCATAAACAAATATTTTTTACAACCAGCTGTAACAATAAATAATGCCCGTTTGAACGAGTACTATATAATGATATTGCATATTAAGTACGTAAATTATAACACAAATATTTCATTGTTAATATAAATTTTTGCTTATTGAAAAGAAGAGAGCAAAGTCATCTTACCGACCAGTGTTTCAACAATACAACTAAGTAATTTGTTGAAAATAAAATAAAATTATCGATTAATAATAAATTAATTGAAACTTCATTTATTAAAAAATAAAGCAATATTTATTAAAATATATTGTATGATTAATCGATTAATTGAAACAAAATAATCGATTATTTCAATATTCGTTTAATCGTTGCCATTTCTGATACACACGTAAAGGCTTGGGTTGGTAGTCTGGGACGTGTAGCTTCTGACGTCATGCTCAGTCGTATTTATTCGGCAAGCTTCGCGCTGTGGTCGGCTTTATTTCAAATTTATAATATTTTAACTAAAACATTTCGCTGAAATATTAATTAAAATGTGATTTTTGTTTTGTGAGGTGAAATAACTTATAT
Source organism: Liopterus haemorrhoidalis (assembly GCA_963971575.1). Lineage (NCBI taxonomy): Eukaryota > Metazoa > Arthropoda > Insecta > Coleoptera > Dytiscidae > Liopterus > Liopterus haemorrhoidalis. The sequence continues at coordinate 31,429,344 of OZ020623.1, forward strand.
TAACGTATCAAAAAAATGTAGTTTTAAGAAAATATAAGTTCTATGCGTATCCCTTATTGTCACTCAATTACATCTGCCCCGTCTAGGTATTTAACAATGTCTATTAATGTCCAATTAGTTAATCACGTCTATCACTACGTCTTTGGGGTAAAAGTAACTTTTAGCTGCCTATAATACGCATACTGTTCTGCGCAGGGCCTTGATCTAACAGTATTCATACCCGATTGCCAAGTGTAATTGCTATAACATCTGTCGCAAAGATTTAAGGTTAGCGTGTCTTATTCGTGTATGTATTTTCTGTTTTAAAAGAAAAAAATATTAAAATGGCTGGTAGAGGAATTCCTGCCCTACAACCAGAGTTGAGCAAATTGCAATCAAACCAATGATTGACGATTGAGATTAAAAATTTAATTTCAAGACTTGATTAATGAGTAAGATACATCACTCATAATGCAGTTATTCACACTGGTAACTAAATTAAATATTTGCTCATTATCATGATTAAATTTTTAGTTATGATTGAAACTAAACTTAGGATTGAGATTTGATTTTTTCACACTCACTGGTCATTGGAATTTAGTATTTGTACATTGCAGAGGTCTGACGCAGATTTAATTTGTGAAAAATTTGAGTGCTATATTTTACAATTATATATTTGTATTTTTTCGCCAACATAAGTGACAATGATACTCGTGAAAGTTTTAATATCTGAAATATCAGGTAACTCATAGCTTCAAACTGTCTCAGTAAGCCAATTATGGTAAGAGAAGAAATGTTTTATTTAAATCGATAACAGTAGATGATACGTTTTTTCAATATTCAACATATTTCAATATTTAGCCGAAAAAAATGGCAATCTAAAGTTGAAATTAAAGGATATAATAGTATATTAAAACACAAGTTTCTTAAGGCATGATTTTGCCGCACGCGTCTAGGTTAGAAAACGAGTCACGCTGCGACGAGTTTTCGACAAGAAATAGACAAGAAATAGACAAACAATAGCAAACAGTATCATTTTATGCAATATTTCTTATATGTTGGTAACACTGATTTGTTTTTTTGAAATGTGTCAGCTGTCAGTACCCCAAAAAATTTACTTCCCCGGAAGTCAAGAGAGGCATACGACAGAGAATATAACTTATTTGGGGAAGGTTCATTAAAGACTACTATAATTTTGGGGGGGAGTAACCTCATACACCAAAAAAGGAAAAGAAGGGACGTCCTCCTGGCGTTGAAGGATCTACGACCCAATTTCAGAAGGAATTTCCGCAAGATAAATAGTTAAAAAAAACGAATCATAAGTATGACTGGGGGGGTTGCACACCGCAAAATATGCGGAGTCTTAAATTGGAGGTGGGTTTTATAAAGGGGGATAAAAAACACGTTAAAAACCCCAAATTCTGAAGCCCTGAGGCGCTAGGGGCAAAAAACTAAAAATTTTCAATCTTTTCAAGAAAAATTTTGCAATAAAATTTAACAAAAAATCATAAGTCCACGAATATATTAGGTTAACTTGACATTATCAGAAGTTGACATTTCATTCAGTGTTACCAACCTCCAATAACTAAAATTCGGGTGTTGAAATGGACCTTCTTATAGCACTCAAATGAATGTTGAAATGAGCGTTTTATGAACGCAGAGTAGAAAAAAATTGTTTATCAAAATTTTTATCTCATCTTAAAAAACGATACGGAAACGACGCATTTATTGCATTTAAAAAAACTTTGATTCTAAAGGTAGACAAACAGTTGTTTCTCAAAAATCAAGAACTATTAGAGCCGGAACTTTGTCACAACAAAAATTTGAAGAAGACATTACCAAATATGTTATTCCTCTAAGGTCGGTAGAGTGGCAAAATGTAATGATCTTTCGAAAGCTGCAAGACGACCGAAAATTATTGAGAATTTGGGCATAGAGATATTATATATGTAATATATAAACTGATCTGAGCGATTCAAATTTTTCTGACAAAATATCACAATATGATTGAAAACTAATGATTTGACACTAATGATTATCATTTAGTTAAGGATTTATGATTACATCCATTATTGATTGAATAAAGAATGATTAATTTAGTTTCATTACATTTTCATTCAAATTTTTAGTTGATTGAAAGTTAAGTTAAATAATGCCTACAATGGCCGGTAATGTCCGTTTTAAGGAAAGTATTGATGCAATCAAGTGGCTAGCAAGGACAGGCTTGATTCGTGACTTCATGCAATGCAACCAATGCAATGAATTGATGTAATTTGTCCGGTATAAACAATTTACGGCTTTCGTTGCTTCACTTTTATATATTTGTGGTCACAAGGTTTACCTGAAATTACCCCCACCCTATATCCAAAAGGAGTTGATCTAAAAATCTGAAAAAAATCTCCAAAATGAACATTGATGAGAACCCAAATAGTTAACAGTTTTTTTATCAGGTTAGTTTTTCGAAAAATGTCGATTGTTTTGTGTCAGAAATTTTTAAAAATTAATTGTGTAATCAAAAAAAAAGCTCTTAGGATGTAGATTAAGGAACGGAAAGTATGGGAAGTTTTTTTATCTTGTTCTTTGATTAAATTTAGTATTCCATTTATTAAAATGTTTTTCTATGTCACGTGCGGCTTTTGTCAACCTGCTTGCTATCGTATCCGTACGACAGAGTCTTCCGCAATATCGTTAATTAATATACTGTAAAGAATTGGACCTACTTTGGAGCCTTGTGGTACTCCCTTGATTATTTTCAGACCTGATCGTGAATTTTAACATAATAATTCATGTTATAATAAGTTTACTTTGAAAATGTTCCTTTCTCCAGTGGACTCAAAAAATATTTACATTGAACACATAGACATAGTAATAGTTACTATGAGTTTTTATATTTCAGAAGTTAGCGATACTCGGAAGACAAATATGATATCATCTACTGATGACATATCCCGTTATAACTACAACACTAGCATCATCATCACTGAAGAGATTGACATCAAGTCGGAATGTGGAGATGACAGTGATTATGAGGAGAGTGCAGCTGGACAAGATATGGGTCAGTCAATAATTCAGTAATATATGTTATAAATTAACAATTTTTTAAATATCTTTTCAAATCATTTTTAAGTACAAGAATATTGACTAAAAATATATCGGGAACATCCCGATTACTAGCAAATTCATGAATGTTCAAAACTAAACGGTTCAAAGACGGCCGTTCAAAGACGAATTATATGCCACGGTTGTTCTGGCACAGGGTACCACTATACCTATATTTCAACAAACTTATTTATGTCTATAATCAATGCAAACTTGTTTTCAGCCAGTAAATCATCTTCCAGTGAATCAGATGAGAGTCAGGATCCGTTGGCCAATAACAAGCCTGAACTACCATCAACAGCCAGGTCATCACATCTCATAAAACACGGGAAAATGTACTCTGTAAATGGAGAGAAACCATTCAAATGTGATCAGTGTGAAAAATCATATTCAATCTCATCAAGTCTCAGTCATCACAAACGAAAACATTCTGCAGAGAAACCATTCAAATGCGATCAGTGTAATAAAGAATTTACAATCTCAACAAGTCTCATTACTCATAAACGAATACATTCTGGAGAGAAACCATTCAAATGTGATCAGTGTAATAAAGTATTTTCTCAGTTATCTAGTCTGATTACTCACAAACGAATACATTCTGGAGAGAAACCATATAAATGTGATCAATGTGGTAAATCATTTCGAGCGTCTTGTTACCTCATTACTCACAAACGAGTACATTCTGGAGAGAAACCATTTAGATGTGATCAATGTGGTAAAGCATTTTCAGTGTCATCAAATCTAATTAATCACAGGCGAGTTCACACAGGAGAGAAACCATTCAAATGTGATCAGTGTAATAAAGCATTTTCAATCTCAGCAAGTCTTATTACTCATAAACGAATACATTCTGGAGAGAAACCATTCAAATGTGAACATTGTGATAAAGCATTTTCAATTTCATCACATCTAATTGATCACAGGCGAATTCACTCAGGAGAGAAACCATTCAAATGTGATCTGTGTGATAAAGTATTTACTCAGTTATCTAGTCTCACTGTTCACAAACGAGTACATTCTGGCGAGAAACCGTTCAAATGTAAGCAATGTGATAAAGCATTTTCAATGTCTTCAAGCCTCATTACTCACAAACGAACACATTCTGGAGAGAAACCATATAAATGTGATCAATGTGGTAAATCATTTCGAGTGTCTTGTTATCTCAGTATTCACAAACGAGTACATTCTGGAGAGAAACCATTTAAATGTGATCAATGTGATAAAGCATTTTCAGTGATGGCAAGTCTCATGAATCACAAAAGAGTACATTCTGGAGAGAAACCATTCAAATGTGAACAATGTAATAAAGCATTTTCAGTGTATTCAAGTCTCAGTACTCATAAACGAGTACATTCTGGAGAGAAACCATTCAAATGTGAACAGTGTGATAAAGCATTTTCAGAGTCTACAAGCCTCATTGTTCACAAAAGAGTACATTCTGGAGAGAAACCATTCAAATGTGAACAATGTGATAAAGCATTTTCAGTGTCATCAAATCTAATTAATCACAGGCGAGTTCACACAGGAGAGAAACCATTCAAATGTGATCAGTGTAATAAAGCATTTTCAATCTCAGCAAGTCTTAGTACTCATAAACAAATACATTCTGGAGAGAAACCATTCAAATGTGAACATTGTGATAAAGCATTTTCAATTTCATCACATCTAATTGATCACAGGCGAATTCACTCAGGAGAGAAACCATTCAAATGTGATCTGTGTGACAAAGTATTTACTCAGTTATCTAGTCTCACTGGTCACAAACGAGTACATTCTGGCGAGAAACCGTTCAAATGTAAGCAATGTGATAAAGCATTTTCAATGTCTTCAAGCCTCATTACTCACAAACGAACACATTCTGGAGAGAAACCATATAAATGTGATCAATGTGGTAAATCATTTCGAGTGTCTTGTTACCTCAGTATTCACAAACGAGTACATTCTGGAGAAAAACCATTCAAATGTGATCAATGTGATAAAGCATTTTCAGTGATGGCAAGTCTCATGAATCACAAACGAGTACATTCTGGAGAGAAACCATTCAAATGTGAACAATGTAATAAAGCATTTTCAGTGTATTCAAGTCTCAGTACTCATAAACGAGTACATTCTGGAGAGAAACCATTCAAATGTGAACAGTGTGATAAAGCATTTTCAGGGTCTACAAGCCTCATTGTTCACAAAAGAGTACATTCTGGAGAGAAACCATTCAAATGTGGACAATGTGATAAAGCATTTTCAGTGAATTCAAGTCTCAATACTCACAAACGAGTACATTCTGGAGAGAAACCGTTCAAATGTGATTAATGTGATAAAGCCTGTTCACAGTCATCTTATCTCTATATACATAAACAAATTCATTCAGGAGATAAACCATTTAAATGTGAAGAGTGTGATAAAGCATTTTCAAGCTTATCCTTTCTCATTATACACAAAAGAGGACATTCTGGAGAGAAACCATTAAAATAGATTATTTAAAATATCAGCATTTCCAGATTAGAGAGATTCTAAGTGGTGAAGTTTTAATGACTTACTTCAAAGTAGAAGTCGTTGGCATTAGTCATACTGTTTAAGTTTGTTTATATCGATTTGTTTTTGCAAAGTCCAATAAAATGGATAGATCTTATTGTTGTGTACCTATGTGCAAGTCAAGGAAAAAAAGAAACCCTGAATTATCGTTCCTCAGATTTCCACCTACAATGTTAAATTAATAACAAAACTTGGAATCGAGGAAGTTGTAAGTTGTCGTAAACCTTGGATTAGAAACGAAAAATTTGGAAAAAAAGTAGGCCATTGGTTGAAAATTTGCTTACACTTCCTCTCCTTCATATACAATGTATGAATTTTTAATTCTATCTATATACTTGAAATAATCCACTATAAAATTTTTCACCATAACATACATAACAAAATATAGTTTTTAATTTTTTTTAGAGACGTGCATGCAAAAATTTGTAAACATAAACATTTGTATTAATTTACTTGTTGATAAAATATTAAAACAGGTTCACAAAATATTGTAAAACATATTTATTCCTATAATTTCACTTTCACAGCTATGTAACAGTACCCTCTATCTACGTTCCAAAATTACAAAAAAAAATGTACAAATAATGTAAAACTAATTCACACTTTTGTTAAAAATGTCTCTTTTTTTATGTTCTATTTAATTTAAATTAATTAATTACTGTAAAATGTATTATCCTCGGGATATTTCTCAATAAATATTATTATTATTATTATTAAATAAGTTTATATTAATTTGAAATAATCCACTATAAAAAATTTGTATCACCATAATCTACATCACAAAATATAGTAGTTAATTTTTTTTAGAGACGTGTCATGCAAAAACATGTAAACATTATAAAAATTTATATTAATATACTTAATGATAAAATAGTAAAACAGGTTCACAAAATATTGTAAAACATATTTATTCCTATAATTTCACTTTCACAGCTATGTAACAAAACCATTACATACCCTCTAGCTACGTTCCAAATATGAACACCGCGGCGCTACGATCTTAAATTTATTTCCTTATAACAAACTTGTCTATTTGGTTAGTTCAACATACTTTCGCCAGATAGAGTCTCTCTTATGATCATATGCCTATAATCTATGACGTAAATGGTCTAAAAACTCTCATGTTACGAATATGAGCGATTCTCGGTTGAGTCACGGTAATAACGGTGTTTATGTGAATCAAGTGTATATTAAAACAACCAAGAGATACGATCGATGAAGTTATGTCTATGAATAAATCTAACGGAATACATGGAATTAGGATTATACAGAACGGTCATAATTTCTTGTCAGTTATGCAATAGTTGACAGAAACATTTTGTTATCAAATTTATTTCCAAGGACATGCACACATAGACGTAGATTCGATTTTTATATTGGGTTATGTATGTTCAATATTTCACTTATCTCTAAAAGCTAACCTCGATCAACAATCGTCTTCCAATTACAATCTTAATAAAAATAATATCAACAACAACAATAATAACGAAAAAAAAAAACAATAATATATCTTAACAAAAACCAATTAATAATGAAATGAATACTACTTTTTCTCTACACGCCAATGAGTTAACGAACAACATGAAGTTATCAATACAATATCGTTACTGCTCGGGTGAGATCGGACAAACGAATAAATCTGACTGGTTCTTTGTTAAATTGGAATTTTTAGATAAGAGATAGAATACAGTTTTGATATTTTTAAGCTCATTGTTTACAGTTATGTAACTGACAAGAAATTATGATCACACGGTATAAATTCACACGCGTATTTCTTCTTTAACATATTTTCAACAGGTAGTACGCCACAATTACAATTGGCATGTCTAAAATTTGACTGATTGCCTTTCGACAGACTAATTAACAAATAATTTAATCAAATCAATTTCTTATACAATGTTCCGTAACTGCACACCTACTAACTACCGCGGTCCCGGTTACGGTATAGTCGTGGAAAGTTTTGGTTGCCCAGTGATTACCTGAAAACGCGTTTTTGTTACGGAACGGTAGTCACATCTCACAGTTGATAAAGTAGACAACTGAACTGTCATTTTATGTACCTTATAGGTAATATCTTTGAAATTATTTTGCAATGGTCCAATATTAATGCAGACACCTTTATTTTGGACGTTTGCCATTGCTGATAGTACTAGGCTAGAATAGTACAATATAATGAGTATTAGTATCAAAAAGATATAATACTTCAAGAGTAATAAAAAAATAAATTCGGACGTTTCGGAAACTGCTCAACAATCTGTTTCCGTCTTCAGCGATCACGAGAAGTGATTCACTTCTCGTCTTATAGTAATTGTTTTGAAATTCCCGCTTTTTGTAGTTTACATTAGATTTGTATGTAGTGTGACGAAATAACCACACTAACCGCAATATTTCCACGGTTAGTTTGGTTACAAAAAAGTAACCAAAATTTTCTGTAACCGCGTTCCGAAACCTTACAATTTTCCTGAAAAGGTTAATGTTGTACACTTTCGGAACGGGAAACTTCAACCGCCATTACTTTTGTCGAGTAATAGAACATTGTATTAATCCTGTTTTTATTTTAATAGTCTTGTTCAGTTATCCGCACGGACTGGTATATACTGCGATTAATAAAGCTTAATAATATTTTATAATTGGAAGGTTTTTATTTCAGTAATAAATATGAACGATACGAAAGACAATGATATTATTATAGAAGAGATTTATATTAAAACAGAATATATAGATACTGATGAACATGAAGGGAAGACTGAAACAGAGCACATGGCTGAATTGGAGAATAGTTAGTAATGAGCACATTTTTTCTGGCAAATTTCAGCAATGTTTGCTTAGTGAACATCTTAAATGATATATTTCTTAGCAATTAGTTTATATTTGATTGTGACCTGTTTATTACAGAAATCAAAGAGGAAGTGTCAGATAGTGCAGCCTTCACAACCACTGGTCAGTATAACTAGTTTAATTGATGTCTGTGTTAATATATATTTAAAGTTTTGCATTGTATAAATACTAATCCGTATTTTTTGTATAGACCATTTCTATCGCTTTGCAGTGCAGGCAGAGTTGGGCATTTTGTTACTTGATTAAAAGAATAATGAGTAATGATTAAGATATTCATTATTCCTCATCGAGAGTGATGAATGATAATTATTAATCATTACTTTTACTTACTTGGGAGTAAATTACTCATCACTAATTACTCATTACTCGAGTAATACTGTAGAAAATTGTCAATTCTTACGGTTTAGAGAAGGGATAGTGCAATAGGTATAATGCTGCAATTGTCTTAAAAGTGGAAAATTATTAAAGTTAAATTATATTTCGAAATCACGTTTTCTCTTTTATAACAATATGATTCACTGAGGATTTTGTGGGTAAAAGTGTAAGTGCCTGCAACGTTTCATACACAGTATTTGTAAATCGATCCATTGAGAAAACCTAACATCTACACAGTATTAAGTACAATTATACAAAACTACAGATGAAAAATGAAAATCTGATCTAAAATTTCGAATGAGTAGTGATTGGTGAATAATGAGTAAAAGTAATATTCACGTACTACGAGTAATGAGTAAAGAGTAATAAAAAGTTTAATGAGTGATGATTAAAGAGTGATGATTAATTTTTTACTCATGATTATTCCATGAGCAATGAATCACTCGAGTAATGCCCAACACTGCGTGCAGGTTGATGAAATATGGCAGTGTGGGTTCATTGCATAATACAGGGTCCTATATTTGTTAATATTGCAAGCTGTATTAACCTTATATATTAATCTTAACACATTACAATTCATTAGATATTAGAATAGAAAATACAAAACTAAATGGATGCCTTTATGCACAATATATTCTCGCGGTAATTGTCACTCAATTACATCTGTCCCGTCTACATATTTAACAAAGACTATTAACGTCCAAATAGTTAATCACGTCTATCACTACGTCTTTGATTAATCGTCTCACTTTTGTTCATGTCAAAAATCACTTCGTCTAACCGACAACCTCAAAAATGTCCGTCTAACTTGTTCCGTTAGTAATCCCCTTTTGTCGTCCAGATATCTCCAATACCTATATTTTACCGTAAACATAACACATGTTTCACGGGGCGTCGTACTTGTCAATTTGTACAATGGATAAAGGCCCATGATCAGTCATTGTAAGAATACAAAGACTGTTCTTCCCATATTATAAGTATTTATATTTCAGAGAGCTGCGATACTCGGGAGACATATGTATCATCTACTGACGACATGTCCCAGTATAACTACAGCACTAATACTATAATCAAAGAAGAGTTTTGCGTCAAGCGTGAATGCGGAGATGACGGTGAATACGAAGAGAGTGTAGCTGGAGAAGATACAGGTCAGTTAATATTTTTTTTTATTATTTAGTAGAGCATTGTGTTATATTATTATTGCATCAAAAGTTTATATTAGAAAATAACTATATTTCAACAATTAAATTTCTGTCTCAATAATCAATACAAATTTGTTTGCAGCTAGTGGCGCGTCTTGCAATGAATCAGAAAAACCATTCAAATGTGATGAGTGTGATAAAGCATTTTCAGTATCATCAGATCTCATTAGACACAAACGAATACATTCTGGAGAGAAACCATTCATATGTGATATATGTAGCAAAGCATTTTCACAGTCATCAAATCTCATTATTCATAAAAAAGTACACTCTGGCGAGAAACCATTCAAATGTGATTTATGTAGCAAAGCATTCTCACAGTCATCAAATCTCATTACTCATAAAAAAGTACATTCTGGAGAAAAACCATTCAAATGTGATCTATGTGACAAAGCATTTTCACAGTCATCAAATCTCAATACTCATAAAAAAGTTCATTCTGGAGAGAAACTATTCAAATGTGATGAGTGTGATAAAGCATTTTCTGCGTTTTCAAGTCTCATTATTCACAAACGAGTACATTCTGGAGAGAAACCATTCAAATGTGATCAGTGTGATAAAGCATTTTCAGTGTCTTCAAATCTTACTAATCATAAACTAATACATTCTGGAAAGAAAAATTTTAAATGTAATCAGTGTGATAAAACATTTTCACTGTCATCAGATCTCATTAGACACAAACGAATACATTCTGGAGAGAAACCATTCATATGTGATATATGTAGCAAAGCATTTTCACAGTCATCAAATCTCATTAATCATAAAAAAGTACATTCTGGAGAGAAACCATTCAAATGTGATCTATGTAGCAAAGTATTTTCGCAGTCATCAAATCTCATTATTCATAAAAAAGTACATTCTGGTGAAAAACCATACAAATGTGATCTATGTAGCAAAGCATTTTCACAGTCATCAAATCTCAATACTCATAAAAAAGTTCATTCTGGAGAGACTATTCAAATGTAAGCAGTGTGATAAAGCATTTTATTCGTCTTCAAGTCTCACTATTCACAAACGAATACATTCTGGAGAGAAACCAGTCAAATGTGAGCCCGATACGTTTCTTTACAACGTATTATTTATAGGGAAATAAATTTAAGATCGTAGAGCCACGGTGTTCAATTTTGGAACGTAGGTAGAGGGTACTTAATGTTATTGTTACATAGCTGTGAAAGTGAAATTATAGGAATAAATATGTTTTACAAAATTTTGTGAACCTGTTTTACTATTTTATCAACAAGTAAATTAATACAAATGTTTATAAAGCCATATTTTTGCATGACATAATTTTAATTTTAATTGGGCTTGTCTTGTTATGTGGCCGAAATAAATAAAATTAAAAAAATGTCTGTCTCATTAAAACAACTCACTTACTATTGGACTCAACAATGGCCGATGGCGGAGCTGTGATCGCTGTAAAACAGCTGATCGAAACTTGTAATGTGTAAGTTGTCCACATTTGTTAACATGTTAAATCGTGTTGTTTGTTACTTATTTTACTTAGTTTTTTTGTAATATCATTTTTAAATTTATACTTTTTTTTATATATTTTCATTTAAATATGTTGTTTTGTAATATCTATTTTAAATTTGTACTTTTTAAATATTTTAACTTGTGTAAACATTTTTGTAATGTATTTCAACATTAATAAATATTATTATTATTATTATTATTATTATCATTATAAAATATTGTTAATTATAAAAAAATATTGAAAAAGTTGATCTCTTTATTAAATCATGATGAAACCACAATACTATTGGATAACTCTTAAATATTTCCCTCATTATATTGACTGAGTGATATTATTTTTTCATGTACTTTGTTAAGGTCGAACCAAATTGTACACTTCAAAAATTTGTCTATATATGTTATCGCCACGCACTGAAATTGTTTCAATGTGGTGTGTCCTTATGGATAAAAATATTTGTTTTCATATTATTGTATCATTATTATTTGTAAAAGTGTACTGTATCAATATTGAAATAAATATTATTATTATTATTATTAATGGAAATAAAAATGGAATATAAGATACCTATATATAAGTGGTTCCCAAACTTTTCGGTTCCCGGCGCCCTTAATGTATCAGAATTTTTCTGCGGCTCCCCAAGTCAAAACATTGGCCTAACTAACGCAACTGGAGGAATATTGGAATATTTCCGCTGTGCACAGTTTGGAAATTGCTGATATAGATAAGAAGTAAGTATTTGTTTATAAAGATAGTTAAAAAAGGAGGCAGGCTAACATTCAATCGACTCTGAGCGTTATTGTGGACTGTTTTCTTTTTTTTTTTGAGCTGAAAATTTCAAAATTTTAGATCTTAACTCAAAAGTGACCATACATTTGTGATCTAAAGCTAAAAATATATAAGTATACCAATTTATCAACAAAATTCAAATTTCTTTTCTACTAAAATTTTGAAATTTGATCTAAAATTTGTTGACTCCAATTTTAGCCAAAATATTGTTTTAAGCTAATTTTGGGGTGAGAATTATGAAAAAAATATTTAAATCATGCTTTCCTAGTTTTTGAGTTAGAGCCGATTTGGGTCAGATTTTCGCCATGGATTCAAAAAAATTTGCCCAAACTTCAAAATGGACCAAATTTTGTTGATCTATAACCAAAAATACATATTTGTACTAATTTTCAATAAAATCGGAGACAAAAATGTTTTGCTTAATATTCACGATTTTTTCCAATTTTGGACATTTTCAAGGGTTTTGGATTACTGCCCATACAAAACTTAATAAACTGTTTATTAAAGCCCATTTGTTTTTTTTTAGACTAAACAAGTAGATTTTTATCCCTAGATTTTAAAATTTTCAATATCAGGTTTTTATCGCATTTCGTTTTTGAAATATGTCCATGCGAAGATGAAAATTTCTATAAATCACGCAATATTAAAATTTGTCATAATTTTAAAATAAGCTAAACAAATTAAGCCTCACATTTTTTTTAGTCTAAATGAACTACGAGGAATCCAAATATTCTAACCTCAAGTCATTTTCTCTGACCGTTATTTGAGTTGTAATTTTTATTAATTTACAATTTTCACAAGTAATGTAATTATGCCATTAAAAATATTAGTCATAAATAATCTCAAAACGCATTGAACAATTAAAGCCCCAAATTATTTCTAGATTAAATAAACTACGGAGAATCCAAAAATTTTAATCGGAGGTTGCTGTCTCAAACCGTTTTTGAGTTGTGCATTTTTTTAATTCACAATTTTCACAAATAATGTAAATTATACTATTAAAAAAATGTCGTAATTTACAACGCATTAAACGATTAAAGCCCCAAATTTTTTCTGTACTAAATAAACTACGGAGATTTTAAGATGCCTATAACCCAGTGGTGCCCAAACTTTATCGGTTCCCGGCGCCCTTAATTTATTAGAATTTCTTCGCGGTGCCCCAAGTAAAAAGTATAAAGGGGTATATTGTAGGAATGATGAAATATTTTGCCCCAGGGCGCCGAGGCGCACAGTTTAGGAATCGCTGCTATATACAATATATTGGGCTCAACAGCGCTATGAAGTGACGCCAAGCGGATAAAAACTGAACTAGGCGAAACGAGTAATAGTTTATTGTTTATATCTGGTTTACATGTGTTTTCTCGTGTAGTTTGTGTTGCTTTTAAACGTTAGTGTTGCAGTTTGTTTGTTATATTAACTTTTGATAGCAATTATTATTCTTTTTTATATTACTTTATGTTATAATGAGTTATTATAACACAAATTGCTGTGTGTTTGGCTGTCACTCTAGAAAAGGAAATATTTACTTCCACTATTTTCCAAATGAGAAACAATTTGTGAATTGTTAATAAATTTGATGTTGTGGAAAAGATAATAACAAACTAGTATTTATTAAACAAATTAAATAAAAAACAAACACTAAATTATAAAAATCCTTCTCGAACATAATTAAATATCTACCCGTGAAATTTTAATGCAGAATTTGGGCAAGCGGTCTTAAATTCTGTACGCAGCTTTTCTAATACATTTTCACTGAACCTTCAGTGCCTTACAGGTGCAGGACATATTTAAAACTTCAACATCATTACTAAATTTTAATTTCCCAGTGACTTCGTGAGGTGGTAATCTCAAACTACTTGTTTGTAAACATAACCCACATATGTTGACATGCTCATCATTTTTGACCAAAATTCCGCACAACATAAGATGTCCGGCGTTTAACAACTCTTCTCCTTCAACTACACACCTAGAAGAAGGTGTTGCACTTAAAAAATTTAAATAATTTAATAAGGGTAGCTGTTTATTATCCATTGCAAATCGATGATTTAACATGTAAACAAATATGGACAACTTTCACATTACTCGTTTCAATCAGCTGTTCATAGCGCTCGTAGCGCCGCCATCGGGCATTGTTGTATCCAATTGGGAAATGAACGTGGGCTCGGATTATTTGCTGTTCATAGGGTTTTCTAAAATAACACGCGTATTTCTTCTTTAACATTAAATAACATATCTTCAACAGGTAGTACGCCACAGTTCCAATGGGTTTGTCTAATTTTGAATGTTTACTTTTACGACTAATTGACTTGAATAATTTAATCAAATCAATTATTTTAATCATGTTTTAAATTAGACGTTTGGTTCAGTTGTCCACACGGATTGATATATATTGAAATTAATAAATCCAGCTGGTTATTGTAAGCATAATTTTACTTAATTGATAATTTGAAGGCTTTTATTTCAGTAATAAATATGAACGATACGAAAGACAGTGATATTATTATAGAAGAGATTTCTATTAAAATAGAATATATAGATACTGATGAACATGAAGTGAAGACAGAGATAGAGCACATGGCTGAATGGGAGATTGGTTAGTAATGAGCACATTTATTCAGGCGAATTTCAGCAATGTTTGCTTAGTGAACATCTTAAATGATATATTTCGCAGCAATTAGTTGATATTTTACTGTGCTGTGTTTATTGCAGGAATCAAAGAGGAAGTTACAGACGGTACAGCCTTCTCAAACACTGGTCAGTAGAGCTACTTTAATTTATGTCTATGTTATCAATGTATAATCTGTTTCTTTGGTTTAAGCGGTAATAGATTTGAAAATTATTTCTTTTTTATCGGTTAAATAAGGGTTTTGATCATTTTGTTTAGCAAAAGTCCTCTTCAATCACAAAAATGTCAGCTCGGAACAATTTACAAAATAAAAATTCCATTTGGTTCCGCTTAAACTTTTGGAATAGCCTATATATTTAAAGTGTTTGCATAGTGTAAATACTAAACTGGTGGTCATTTACTTTGCATTTATCCGTATTTTTAGGGTTTTGTAGGTATGACCAACAAATAACCATTATAACGTCACTCTGTGTGTACGGTAGATATTGTAGCCAAACGGCTTAATATAATAAGTTGAAATTTGGCATGCTTGCACAACTCTTTGACCTACATATAGGAAAAATACTGAGAATTCAAAAAAATACATCCCGATAATTAATAACAAATAAGTACATAATTTTTTTTTTTTTTTTTATTTTGAGTGGCATATCAAATAAAACCTCTGAATGCGTGGATCAACAAGCAAAATTAATTTTTGAAATATTAATTTTTTTATGGGATTGTCGTCAAAAATATATCAAAAAACTTTTGTTCCTCACCCTATCTCCAAGAGGGAATGATCTAAAAATCTGAAAAAAATCTCCATAATGACCATTGAGGGGAAACATAATAGTTCAGTAGGAATTTTTGATCAGGTTAGTTTTTCAAAAAATGTCGATTTTTTTGTTCGATAAAAAAAAATTTAATTTTTAAAAATTAAATGAAAAACTTAATAAAATAATTAAATAGAATAACAATCAATTATATTGTAAAACTTAAAATTACTGGAATCAATGGATTCAAAAAAGTTCCTCCCATAAAAAGTATCGAAATCCTTTAATTTAAGTAAGTAAAGCATGGAACAGAATATCGCTCAGAACAGTGCTCAGCACATAGCAGTTAATCAGTTATTATTTTTAATTGAATTTTATAGTTATATGATTTGTTAATCAAACAGGTCGATCAATTGTACAGTGTGTATTTCGAAAGCTGAATAGGGGATACGCATAAAATTTGTATTTCCTTAAAACTACATTATTTTGATATGTTAATGTTAGTTATGTCACCTAACAAAACAAAAATTACATTTTAATTAATATTATAGCCAAATTTTTTAATTAAAATATTGTAAATTTGAAATAAGCCGACCACGGAGCGAAGGTTGCCGAGTAAAACGACTGAGTATGACGTCAAACAATAGGGGTTTCACATCACAGATACAGCTACAACATAATCTTTACACGTGTGTGTATTGTATTGTTCGAGAGTTTTGTATTTGTTTTTAAGCAATTTTTCACGCATTTATTATTAAAATGGCAGATAAAGATTTTGTTAGGGCTCAGAGTGATAATTTACCCAACATTGATGCATTTATGCTCATAGAATATATGAAAAATAATGAATGCTACAGTGCTGAGGAAATACGTGGTGTCAAAGTAATTTTTATTTTATATTCTATAATTTTATGTAAACAAACGCTGCAACTCTGTAAAATGTAAATATTTATGTAATTTATATGTCAGAATTTTACTACATTGTTTACATGAAGTTACAAAACGTTAGAGGCATAATTGAAATACTGCAATATAAGTTATCTATTTTAATATAAAATTTAATTCGGTAAACATGTATAAATTGTTTTTATAGAATTAAACTTTATTTTAACTAAAATCACTCTAACTTTACATAACCTATGAAAGTTATACAAACAAATAAGTTCATAACAGACTATGTACGCCGGTAAGCTAGTAGTGTCATACGTCAGTTAGAAGGGGTATGACGTCACACGTCGTTTTCGCACGCTACATACATTTATGATTTTTTTAAGCCTTCAAATTACAAAACAAAAATAAATAAAAACTTTTTTATGTTTATATGCAACAAGAGGAATATAATAAAAAATAAAAAAAAAATCATGCCTATCCCCTATTGTTATGTTAATAAGGTAGCATCCTAGATAATAGCGTGTGATCTGTATTTATTTAACAAACTCTCTCAACATCTTTCCTAAGACTGGATATCTAACTAACTGGCCGGTAATTTTTGGGATTTGGTGTGTCTTGACCCGGTTTCGGAGAGACTATGATTCTTCACGTAGAGGAAGCCAGGGCATAACGGACACCTTAAGGATTATCTTTAATAAAATATTAAGGAATATCGTAAAAAATTTCGAAATACTTTTATTCGTAAGATGATTTATTGTTTAATTATTACAGACAGTAAAAAAACTTAGAAAAATACAAAAATAAAAGTTATGACGATATAAAAAAAAGCTTTCTTGTGCTCATTTTGACCCTGGGACGAGGCAAAATAGAAGCAAATGGGGCAATGCGGTTGGACAGGAAGTTTTCACGTTGTTGAGTGCGGTATTTTTTATGCTTCAACTTTAATTGGTGACCACGAAGACGTGGATCAGCATTGAGATGAAATAATGGGGACATGTCTGTAGAGAATTTTCCTGTTGTTATTTTATACATCTGGATCAGGTCACCACGGGTTCTTCGATCTGCCAGTAGTGGGAGATCAAGTTTTTCTAGATGATCATTATATGGCAGATGCTTTAAACTTCTCGGGAGTTTGGTAGCTCGTCTCTAAACTCCTAACAACTGGATGTCGCGTTGTAAATAAGGGTACCATACAACAAATGCAAATTCAAGGAGTGGGTGGATATTGAGAAGTGACATTACCGTTGTCGGCGCTGTACTTCAAGGCAATATGGTTGTCGTGTCTAGTATTCAGCTGTCAATATGCTATCAGCGAACAGGTTAATTTAAGCACAATACATTTTTTTTTGATGAAAATGTATCTATCGACATTCTAACAAAAAATCAACACTAGAACATATGTAATAATTTCAAACAGTACTACAGTCGCGTAGTACAATATTTGACCACCAGACTGCGTATCCGAGCGTGTCAGTTCTCAATAGGATAGGTACATTTTGCAAAATAGTGTAGGAGTAAGGTGTGGGAAAGATTTACCGACCAGGTAGAGAACTTTCTTTGCCTTTCTGAATACTTGGAGAATGTGAGTGGACCAGTCGAGATTCTGGGTTATAGTGACTCCTAAATCAATTATTGGATACAACAATGCCCGATGGCGGCGCTACGAGCGCTATGAACAGCTGATTGAATCGAGTAATGTGAAAGTTGTCCATATTTGTTTACATGTTAAATCATCGATTTGCAATGGATAATAAACAGCTATCCTTATTAAATTATTTTGATTTTTTAAGTGCAACACCTTCTTCTAGGTGTGTAGTTGAAGGAGAAGAGTTGTTAAATGCCGGACATCTTATGTTGTGCGGAATTTTGGACAAAAATGATGAGCATGTCGACATATGTGGGTTATGTTTACAAACAAGCAGTTTGAGATCACCACCTCATGAAGTCACTGGGAAATTAAAATTTAGTAATGATGTTGAAGTTTTAAATATGTCCTGCACCTGTAAAGCAGGAACTACATGCAAACACATTTCAGCTGTCCTATTATTTTGTGCCAGGTGGTTAACAAACCAAAATGAAAGAAGCCAAGATCAGGGCATTGATTGATTGTAATATTTGATTTTTCTTTTTTTTTTGTGTGGTTTCTGTTGGTTTTTCTTTTTGTTCCAGAAACAATATATTGTGTATGGAAATATTAACCAGCACAGATTTAAAATGCCTGTGGTCTACTTTTAAAAAACCTGTTTTACAACAGTATGAACCGCAACCTCTGTTAGTAACTCCTTACCTAAATAAATTGATTAAAAACAAAAGCAGGCACTGAAGGTTCAGTGAAAATGTATTAGAAAAGCTGCGTACAGAATTTAAGACCGCTTGCCCTAATTCTGCATTAAAATTACACGGGTAGATATTTAATGATGTTCGAGAAGGATTTTTATAATTTAGTGTTTGTTTTTTATTTATTTGTTTAATAAATACTAGTTTGTTATTATCTCTTTCACAACACCAAATTTATTAACAATTTACAAATTGTTTCTCATTTGGAAAATAGTGAAAGTAAATATTTTTGTTACTTCCTTTTCTAGAGTGACAGCCAAACACACAGCAATTTGTGGTATAATAACTCATTATAACATAAAGTAATATAAAAAAGAATAATAATTGCTATCAACAGTTAATATAACAAACAAACTGCAACACTAACGTTTAAAAGTAACACAAGCTACACGAGAAAACACATGTAAACCAGATGTAAACAATAAACTATTACTCGTTTCGCCTAGTACAGTTTTTATCCGCTTGGCGTCACTTCATAGCGCTGTTGAGCCCAATAGACTCGACGCGTTTTATAGCATTGCCCATTATGTGGTACTGATGTCCTGGGTTATTCTTTCCTAAGTGAATTACTTGGCATTTGGATATGTTGAGGGGAAGAAGCCATTTCTTAGCAATTAGTTTATATTTGACTGTGCTGTGTTTATTGCAGGAATCAAAGAGGAAGTTACAGAGGATACAACCTTCTCAAACACTGGTCAGTAGAGCTACTTTAATTTATGTCTATGTTATTAATGTAGAATTTGTTTCTTTGGTTTAAGCGGTAATAAATTTGAAAATTAGTTCTTTTTAATCGGTGAAATAAGAGTTTTGATCATTTTGTTCAATAAAAGTCCTCTTCAATCATAAAAAAGTCAACTCGGAACAATGTACAAAAACTAAAATTCCATTTGGTTCCGCTTAAACTTTTGGAATAGCCTATATTTAAAGTGTATGCATTTATTAAAATTCTTTTCTATGTCACTTGCGGCTTTTTTAACCTGTTTGCTATCTTATCGAGTCTAGTGTATACGGCAGGGTTCCGCAAAAACGGCAATATCTGTGTTTTTACATTTAGGAATATCGTTAATAAATATGCTGTAAAGCAGTGTTTCTCAACCTTTTCTGGCCTGGGAACCCCCGAAATTATGTTAATATTGTCTGCGGCCCCCCTATACTATGGTGTATCAAGATAATGGGAACACGATTTTTTTCGAAAAAGCGACGTGTGAGCAAGTTGGGAAAAAATTTGAACTAAAATTTATCCACAAAATTGAATGGTAGTATTGAAATTTTCCGGAAAAACAGGATATCAAGGACAATTTCGAATTTTTAAATGGGAACGTATGTCATATTGGATATCTTTGGATAGAGCTTTTCAACAACTTTTACTTAAACATTTTTTTAATATTTTTTACGGTTGACAAAAAACTGTGATATTTTTAAATGACGATTATATTCCCTATAACGACTTGAAAGTAAAGTATTTTTATTTACAAGTGTTCAAAGTGCCTTCCATTTTAATTTAAACACATTCGCATCCTTTCTCTTGAGTTATCTGTAGCTCGGAGAGGAATTAAAAAAATATGTAATAAAAAATATTGCACTTTCAAGTCGTACCTACTTCAAAGTACAACTTGAAAATACTTGAAGTACCTCCAACGCGAACCATTGTCAGAGAATCTTATCAACCGACACATACAATTTATTTTACCTTGATATAGTCTACTTATAGTCTGTTTATTTGGTTAAAGCGGAACTATATTTTCAAATCTAGTGATTTTTATCAATTGAATGAAACATTTGATCATTTTGTTTAGTAAAAGCCCATTTACTCATTATAAAGTTAGCTAGTGACAACTTAAACGTTTGAAATAGCCTGTAGTTTAAATTAGTTGTCAAAATAAGTAAATTATGTAATAAAATAAATAGAATATTTATTTTATTTATGTTAAGAAAGGTAAATTTTTATGAATATAAATGTAAGATATTTATAAATATGGAGAAAATTTATATCTTGCAAGATTGAGTGCATTTTTATTATATTTTCATGTTTTGATCTTGTATGACTTCGCGGCCCCCCGACGAAGCCTTCACGGCCCCCCGGTTGGGAAACGCTGATGTAAAGAATTTGGCATAATATGGAGCCTTGCGGTACTCCGTTGATTATTTTCCGATCTCTTTGTGCATTTCAACATAATAATTCATTTTATAATAAGTTTTATATGAAAAATTCCGTCTCGAGTGAACAAATATATATTTACATTGACCACATAGACATAGTAACAGTTACTATGAGTTTTTATATTTCAGAGGTTGGCGATACTCGGAAGACATATATCATATCATCTACTGACGACATATCCCGTTATAACTACAACACTAGCGTCATCGTCAATGACGAAATTGACATCAAATCTGAATGTGAGGATGACGGTGAAGTTGTGAAGAGTGCAACTGGACAAGAGATGGGTCAGTCAATAATTCAGTAATATAGAATTAATTGTAAGCTTCGAATGCTTGTATTCCCAGATTCTATTTATTGAATACATGTACAGATATAAAGTTCGACTATCTAAAGTAGTCCAGTCAAGGTCATACTCAAATAATAATTAACCTAATGATGTGTTTCTCTCTCACTCACATTGGCAAAATAGTAAGAGAAATACAAATGAAGCATGCCATTTAATTTTGTTTATAGGTCCGGTATAGCTACGACAAACGTACTTATACATACAAACGCGTACCGTAAGTTATCCCACCTCGAGGTTTGTCTGAGCTCACTTATGTTTTCTAGTTTCATACGTACTGATTATCTCACTGACAGACATTGCTGCCCAAACAATAACTTGAGGACTGTGGAGCGGTTTTTCATGATTTTCTATGATTTCTATGATTTTTCGGTAACGACAATTTTGTTCGTTGACATGTCCATTTAAATGAAAGTTTGCTTCGTCACAAAATTTCTTCAAAACTGCCTAACCGATCCACATATCCGTTGCGTCAAGTTAAATCTATGGGCATAGTAGGTCTCATTCAATTCTTGCACAATCTTGATTTTATATGCATTTAGATGTAAGTCTCACTTCAAAATCTTGTGCAGTTATGTTTAGTTTTTGGCTTCTTTTACGAATTGATTACGGATTCGGATTTTGAGTCGTCGATTGTCGAACTCTCAAAAGTTCACTCACTTGTTCAAAGCTAAACGGTTCAAATGCGAATTATATGCCACGCTTGTTCTGGCATAGGGTACTACTATACTTATATTTCAACAAACTTATTTTTGTCTATAATCAATACAAACTTGTTTTCAGCCAGTAAAGCATCTTCCAGTGAATCAGATGAGAGTCAGGATCCGTTGGACATTAACAAGCGTAAAAAACCATCAACAGCCAGGTCATCACATCTCATTAAACACAGGAAAATGTACTCTGTAAATGGAGAGAAACCATTCAAATGTGATCACTGTGAAAAATCATATTCATTCTCATCAAGTCTCAGTCATCACAAACGAAAACATTCTGCAGAGAACCCATACAAATGCGATCAGTGTAATACAGCATTTTCAAACTCAACAAGTCTCATTACTCACAAACGAGTACATTCTGGAGAGAAATCATTCAAATGTGATCAATGTGGCAAAG
Source organism: Liopterus haemorrhoidalis (assembly GCA_963971575.1). Classification (NCBI taxonomy): domain Eukaryota; kingdom Metazoa; phylum Arthropoda; class Insecta; order Coleoptera; family Dytiscidae; genus Liopterus; species Liopterus haemorrhoidalis. The sequence goes on from OZ020623.1 coordinate 31,451,852, forward strand.
CATTTTCAGCGTTGTCAGGCCTCATTTATCACAAAAAAGTACATTCTGGAGAGAAACCATTCAAATGTGAGGAATGTGATAAAACATTTTCAGTGTCAGCAAGTCTAATTAATCACAGGCGAATTCACACAGGAGAGAAACCATTCAAATGTGATCAGTGTGATAAAGCATTTTCTCAGTTAACAAGTCTCACTGTTCACAAACGAATACATTCTGGCGAGAAACCATACAAATGTAAGCATTGTGATAAATCATTTCGAGCGTCTTCTTACCTCATTACTCACAAACGAATACATTCTGGAGAGAAACCATATAAATGTGATCAATGTGATAAATCATTTCGAGCGTCTTGTTACCTCGTTACTCACAAACGAGTACATTCTGGAGAGAAACTATTCAAATGTGATCAATGTGATAAAGCATTTGCAGATACGTCAGGCCTTATTTATCACAAAAAAGTACATTCTGGAGAGAAACCATTCAAATGTGATCAATGTGAAAAGACATTTCCAGTGTATGCAAATCTCAATTCACACAAACGAGTACATTCTGGAGAGAAACCTTTCAAATGTGAACATTGTGATAAAGCATTTGCAGTGTCATCATTTCTAATTAATCACAAACGACTTCACACAGGAGAGAAACCATTCAAATGTGATCGGTGTGATAAAACATTTGCACGCTCGTCGTATCTCTATGTACACAAGAGAATACATTCAGGAGAGAAACGATATAAATGTGATCAGTGTAATGAATCATTTTTACGTAAATCTTATCTCGTAACTCATAGACGACTACATTCTGGAGAGAAACCATTCAAATGTGATCAGTGTGAAAAAGCATTCTCACAATCATCTTGTCTGGCTAGACATCGTAAAATACATTCTGGAGAGAAGCCATTCAAATGTGATCAGTGTGATAAAACTTTTTTAGAGTCGATAAATCTCATTAATCACAAACGAGTACATTCTGGAGAGAAACCATTCAAATGTGAAGAATGTGATAAAGCATTTTCAGCGTCTTCAGGTCTCATTGGTCACAAAAAAATACATTCTGGACAGAAACCATTTAAATGTGAAGAGTGTGATAAAACATTTTCAAGGTTATCTTTTCTCATTATTCACAAAAGAGAACATTCTGGACAAAAACCATTCAAATGTGATCAGTGTGATAAAGCATTTTCAAACTCAACACAACTCATTAGACACAAAATAAATCATTCTGGAAATACACCATGCTAATGTTTGATAACAGTTATTTTTGTACCATGGCCAAAAAGTAGGTCTTTTTCGCCTGCATCTGAATACGGAGGCGCACCCGGGTATTTTTAACAGATAAGGACGAAAAAGATCTTTTTGGTCAAGGTGCGCAATATATTTTTTGGGCGCCCAAAAAGATTATTTATTAGAAAAATTAAATTTATTTATTTACATTGGATAATTTATGGTTACTGAACAATTATTACAATTATAAATGTTTGACTGTCAGTTGTTTCAGTGTTAACATGGAAATCTTGTAATTATAATTTTTCTTAAATTTTTAATAGTTTTACATTTTCAATGCCATATTATTGTTAAACAATATTTCCGGTATATCATTGGTACAAAGATAGGGTACTCCGAATTTATTTCAATCCATCCATAGTTTCCGAAAACGAAAGGCGCCCCCTAGTATAGGCGCCCGAGGCCAGTGCCTCTTCACTCCTTTCACACGGTTCTGAGTGTTCATAGCATGAAACGGGGCACCCCGAAAATCTCCTTTATTTGTCAAGATACAAAAAATCTTCAGAACAAAAGTTAAACTAGACAAAAAGGCCCATCTAAAGGTTACTATAAGAATTCTGAGGCACTTCCGGTTTCACCGGAAATGATGTCAATAAGTATAAACTTCTTATAACGTCGATATAATACAGTATTCTTGTTTATGATAATATAAAATGTTATATATGTTTATATACATATATGTGAATATCAATTTATTGTTTAGAAAAAAAAAATGTATATGATTCAACAATTATTTAGATAAATAATAAAATTACCTACCAATGAAGATGTTTTTTTGAAATGTTTGCAACATAAAAAGAAAACAAACGAAAAAATTCTTAGAAAGGGATATGAAAGGAATTAACGGAGTCTCCGGCCCAAAATGACACGGTTGGCAACCCTATTTAATCATATCAATTTCTTATACCCTTTTCACACTAGAACTTTAAGACGAGTGAACTTAAAGTTCACGGATGTTTAACATCGGTATGCTTTCACACTTGATGTTTAAATCTCTGGTGCTGTCATCAGCTACAGTAATTTTGTCCTTAAGTTACCGTCATGAAATTACCAGTTTTGAACTGTCTTCGCAGACGCACATTTTGAATTATTATAAACAAATATGGATATTTCATTTCATTCTACAATAAAGACACTACAATAAAGAATATATTACACCTGTACTTACATGTAAGTCGATACATTTTATCTCAATTATTGTAGCTCTGTATTATATTAAACACATTATTAAGATAAATAATTTTATTATAACAATAAGTATAAACTTCTTATAACGTCGATATAATACAGTATTCTTGTTTATGATAATATAAAATGTTGACAACACAAATTCAAGGAGTATTTTTTTATAATAGAGATTAAGTTGGCAATGCGGACGATGTTTAAGACGCAGATCTCTGTCTTAAACATCGCTTGTATTTAGAAGAGGCCATATGGTTTCACATTAGCGTTTCAAGATATATTCACTTTAACATCCGATCTTAAAGTTCTAGTGTGAAAAGGGTATTAATCCTGTTTTTACATTAAACCAGTGTTGCCAACCGTACGATAATTATCGTACACATACGATAATTTGACTCACTGTACGATGGACGATACAGTTTACATTATCGTACGTAATATACGGTAATTTTGACTACTATACGATAATTGGTACGAGAATATTTTATCTGGCATTAAAGATTTTTAAAAATGCTTAACTTGCTCTGTTCTGCGTCTATGAAAGTAGTTCTAAAAAGCAGCGCAACTGATAAGGTTCATAGAAAAGACTATGTACCTTACTAAGGTACGTGGGTTGTCTCTTACTACGTACATGTTTTGCATTTCATTTAACGGGTATTCTCATGATCACTGCGTGCGTACCTACTGCATTAATGAAGAATGGAGAGCAATGCCTCATTCGAAAATTGAATTAACTAGACAAGCAAGTTCAGATGAGTTTTGGAACAAGTATCTTAACTATTCCAAATGAAATTGTCAAGCCTTCAAAACGTTGCATTGTTTGCATTAAATGTCATGTCTTCCACATTCAAATGCACAATGTGAAAGAGAATTTAGCAAAATTAATTTAATTAAGGTAAGGCTGAGAAATAAATTACAGTCAGACACAGTTAAAGGAGTTGTTTTATCCAGTAAGCATGTGAAGAAACATGGTTCTTGTCAAAATTTCAAACCGGGAAAAGAAAAAAAAGTTTTAGAAACCAAATAACCATATGTATAAATTTAAAAACGTTGATGAAAAAGATATCATTTTTGATGAAATATTTAATTTATAGTAATTATAGTATATTAAAAATCACAAGTTTTCATTATTGATGTTACTTATTGAATAATATTGTACCTATCCACACAATTCAATTCTAATTTTGAAATATATAGTATAGGCTATACCAAACGTTTAGGTGGTACTAGGTTTTGAAATCTAGTAATTTATATCTATTAATTCGGACTTTTGGTAATTTTTTTAAGCTTTGTATTTTTTGTCATTCTTTATAAAAATTTCCCATTTATTTTTTTGTCTTCTACATATGTAAAAATGTATGCAAATTTTCAATAAATGTCATTCGTTTCAATGGTTTCACTGTTTTTAATTTTAATTTTTCACATACCAAACGTGAAACATGAAATAACCCAAGCAAAGTCCCTTTTTGTGACAACCTAAAAGAACGAAATTCCCATTTGGTTCCACTTAAACGTTGAGAATAGTCTGTAGATTATTTGTGTACGTATTTCCTTTCAATAATAAATTATAATAAAAATGTATAGATAAGTGAATAAAAATTAATTTTTTTAAATTTTATTACTTTACTATCCCGTCCCGCGGGTGTATGATAATTTTTACGAAAATACGATAATTTTCGCTACAACGTACGATTATTTCATTATACGGAGATGGCAACACTGTATGAAACTTAAATGACTTGATCAGATATCCGCACGGACTGGTATATATTGCGATTAATAAAGCCTTATAATATTTTATAATTGGAAGGTTTTTATTTCAGTAATAAATATGAACGATACGAAAGAGAGTGATATTATTATAGATAAGATTTCTATTAAAACAGAATATTTAGATCCTGAAGAACATGAAATGAAGACTGAAACACAGCACATGGCTGAATGGGAGAATGGTTAGTAATGATTATATTTATTCAGGCGAATTTCAGCAATGTTTGCTTAGTGAACAATTTAAAATATATGTTTCTTAGCAATTAGTTTATATTTGATTGTGATCTGTTTATTGCAGGAATCAAAGAGGAAGTTACAGAGGGCGCAGCCTTCAAAAACACTGGTCAGTAGAGTTACTTTAATTTATGTCTATGTTATCAATGTATAATCTGTTTCTTTGGTTTAACCGGTAATAGATTTGAAAATTAGTACTTTTTTATGGGTTCAATAAGGGTTTTGATCATTTTGTTCATCAAAAATCCTCTTCAATTACTAAAAAGTCAGCTCGGAACGATTTACAAAAATTAAATATCCATTTGGTTCCGCTTAAACTTTTGGAATAGCCTATATATTTAAAGTGTTTACATAATGTAAATACTAAACTGGTGGTCATTTATTTTGCATTATCTGTATTTTTAGGGCTTTGTAGGTATGACCACCAAAAACCCCTTATAATTTCACTCATGTGTTTGTCTGTCTGTACGGTAGAAATTGTAACCAAACGGCTTAACATACAAAGTTGAAATCTGGCATGTCTGCAAACTGTTTTTCTATGTCACTTGCGGCTTTTGTTAACTTGTTTGCTATCGTATCGTAGTCTCCAGGAACTAGTTTATACGGCAGAATCTTAAGCAAAAATGGCAATATCTGTGTTTTTACATTTAGGAATATTGTTAATAAATATGTTAAGAATTTAGCCTAATATGGAGGCCTTGCGGTACTCCGTTGATTATTTTCAGATCTGTTTGTGAATTTTAACATAATAATTCATTTTATAATAAGTTTTATATGAAAATTTCCGTCTCAAGTGAACAAAAATGTATTCACCTTGAACACATAGACATAGTAAGAGTAACTATGAGTTTTTATATTTCAGAGGTTAGCGATACTCGGAAGACATATATCATATCATCTACTGACGACATATCCCGTTATAACTACAACACTAGCATCATCGTCAATGACGAGATTGATATCAAATCTGAATGTGGAGATGACGGTGAATATGAGGAGAGTGCAGCTGGACAAGATATGGGTCAGTCAATAATTCAGTAATATAGAATTAATTGTAAGCTTCCAATGCTTGTAGTTTCAGACTATTTATTGAATACATGTACAGGAGTAAAGATCGATTATCTAAAGTAGTCCAGTAAAGGTCATATGACTGAAATAATTATTAACGTACTGGTGTGTTTCTCTCTCACTCACATTAGCAAAATAGTAAGAGAAATACAAATGAAGCATGCCATTTAATTTTGTTTATCAGTCCGGTATAGCTACGACAAACGTACTAATACATACAAACGTGGACCGTAAGTTATCCCACCTCGGAGTTTGTCTGAGCTTACTAATGTTTTCTAGTGTCATTCGTACTGAACCAGTCTTTTACAACTCTTTTAACTCTTTTTTGCCATTTATTTCATAGCGATTTTTATTAAATCTATCCTTTTCAGGACAATATTTATATTTTAAATAATTGTTTTCTTTATTGAAAATACGATCCTCTAAAGGAATAGTTGCGACATACCTAGTATAACCGAAGAAACAATCATTTTCTTGGAAGTGTTTCGTGATCTAACAACTTTTGTGGGTTTCGGTTCATCTTGGAAGACCCAAACAGTGGATTGTTGCTTAGTTTCCGGTTCATAGGAATAAATCCAAGTTTCGTCACCTGTAACGATGTTGTATACAGATTTTGCAGTGCCTAGGTTGACAATTAATCACAATTTTAAATTACTATGACTAAGTTTTAATGGTTTTTATAAACTGAAATGTTCATTTTTAGTTTCATTTAGATTTGTACAGCGATTGGCAGTATAAGCTCTTAAATCAAAAATTTTGCGTCACACTAACGAGCCGTGATACACAAAGGTGTTACGACACAACGATTGGTAAGCACTGGGATGGATTAAAAACAAATCCGGGGTTGAAATAACTCGTTTATTTGATTTTCAATTGTTTTTGCAATTCAATATTTTGTGTAGATTAAAATAATTTATCTATCCTATTTTAAACTCCTTCATATATCTCATATTAAAGAAGTGAGCAATGCTTAAACATTTTCCAAAAATAACCTTTGTAGCCACCAGCAGCAAAAGTGAATATTTAACATACTATATTTCAACAACTGAATTTTTTTCTCAATAATAAATCTAAATTTATTTGTAGCTAGTGAAACATCGTCCAGTGAACGAGATGAGGGTTGCAAGTCGCTGACCATCAACAAGCGTAAACAATCTACTACAACAAGGTCATCACATCTCATTGGACATAGGAAAATACAAACTGGGGAGAAACCATTCAAATGTGATCAGTGTGATAAAGCATTTTCACGGCCATCACATCTCATTATACACAAACGAATACATTCTGGAGAGAAACCATTCAAATGTGAGCAGTGTGATAAAGCATTTTCAACGCTAACAATTCTTAAAACTCACAAACAAATACATTCTGGAGAAAAACCATTCAAATGTGAGCAGTGTGGTAAATCATTTTCACAGTTATCAAATCTCGTTATACACAAACGAGTACATTCTGGAGAGAAACCATTCAAATGTGATCAGTGTGATAAAGTATTTTCAGCGCAATCACATCTCATTAGACACAAACAAATACATTCTGGGAAAAAACCTTTCAAATGTGAGCATTGTGATAAAGCATTCTCGCGGTCGTCATATCTCATTATACACAAACGAAAACATTCTGGAGAGAAACCATTCAAATGTGATCAGTGTGATAAAGTATTTTCTCAGTTAACTAGTCTCATTACTCACAAACGAATACATTCTGGAGAGAAACCATTCAAATGTGATCTGTGTGATAAATCATTTCCTGTATCAGCAAATCTCATTAACCACAAACGAATACATTCTGGTGAGAAACCATTCATTTGTGAGCAGTGTGGTAAAGCATTTTTACGGTCATCACAACTCACTAGACACAAACGAATGCATTCTGGAGAAAAACCGTTCAAATGTGATCAGTGTGATAAAGTATTTTCGGTATCAGCATATCTCATTAACCACAAACGAATACATTCTGGAGAAAAACCTTTTAAATGTGAGCAGTGTGATAAAGAATTTAGAGTGTCATCACATTTCTTTAGACACAAACTAATTCATACTGGAGAGAAACCTTTCAAATGTGAGCAGTGTGACAAAGCATTTTCACGGTCATCATATCTTGATAAACACACAAAAATACATTGAACTGGGTATCTACTTTCATATTTATAATTATTATCTCCGAAAATTATAAAATTTATTACAGGATTCTCCGTAAATGCTCGGTTTTATCCTACTTTAACTTATTTATTAATAATTTATAGTCCTTGTTTGTTCAATTACATAATCTCGTGCGCCTCCAAAAAATTTAATTTGTAGCCTTTTGGTTGTGAATGAATAACATCTAGCTTAGATGTTGAAAAATGTTTTTCTGAGTTGACGTGTACAGCGAATGTGGAATCGGTTTTTTGTTTCTTCCAGGAGGTTCTGTGTTCTTCTATTTGAAGAACACAGACTTTCAAGCCAGATGTTATTCATTCACAACCAAAAGGCCCCAAATTAAATTAATTGCAGGCACACGAGATAAAGAAATTGAACAAACAAGGAAAAACCCTTAATGAGATGACCGATTTTTCTACCTCCCGTCTCATAGGATTATCATTATTAAATTCTTACCTGTAAATCGTATTTAAGTTGTAATGTTTGTATCTTATTTCATTGCTTTGAAAATGGCGAAAGCCGAAACTAGTGACCAGTTAATTAATAAAAATAGTGAAAATTTACAATTTTTTTTAATTTCAACCATTATTCAATATACAACATTTTCACAAAGTTTATTTCTCGACATTTAATTATATAATTTACACTTATTTACTGTCAACCAAGTTCAACCATTCTAATGTAAAGCTTTTTCCATATCCATATGTGTTATAGTCTATATCGTCTTTTCTTTCCTGAACAGATCAAGGTTACGAAAATTTGACCCAACATCAAACGAGCCTACAATTGAAACTACTGGTAGAGTCGATTCAAATAGTGTTGAGTACATCAATAAAACTGTGCAGAAACCATTTCTCGTCTGGACGGGTCTAATTTACTTAGAATAGGGGTGTTAGGTTTGTTACTCATAGCCGTAGAAGTCTTGTATGAGTTACGAGCTTTCAACGTGTTTATCACATTTATATACAAGGTGTCTCAAAAGAAATTTTATATTTATTTACCTTACTGCGTGAACGCAACGTATCCGAGGGGCGCGAGGGTTATGTCAATTGGTAGCCTGGCTCTTGGGAATTCAGTCGCTATGGAGCGTTTCTCGGGAGCAGACCGCGCATTATGCGTGCGAGAGTTTTACAAAAACGGTGATTCGGTGACTGTAGCGCGTAGAAAATTCTGCAGTATTCGAGGTTTTCGCCACTTAAATGATGCGCAAAGCATTCCTCTCATTCGACATTGGGTTAAAAAGTTTGAAGAGACTGGTACAACGCTGGATAAATCAAAATCCGGGCGACCTAGGTCATCAAGAACGGTAGAAAACGTGGAGAATGTTAATCAGTCTGTTCGTGACGACCCGAACCTTTCAATTCGGAAGCGCGCAAGTACTTTAAATGTGCATAGATCATCATTACATCGCGTTATGCACAAAGATCTAAAGCTGCACCCCTACAAAATTCAATTGGTGCAAGAATTAAAGCCCCAAGATGCCAGTCAGAGGCTTAATTTCGTAAATCAGGTGATTGAGCGATTTTCAACGTTTACCAACATTTTGTTTTCGGATGAAGCTCATTTTCATTTTAATGGCCACGTAAATAAGCAGAACTGCCGCTACTGGAGTGCAACGAATCCGAAACGCAAACATCAGAAACCCCTACATTCGCCTAAAGTGACCGTATGGGCTGCGATGTCGGCGCGAGGAATTATCGGCCCTTACTTTTTTGAAGACGAAAGGGGGCGTGCAGTTACAGTGAATTCAGAGCGTTATGTGGAGATGTTAGACAACTTATTGGTACCTGAACTGCAAAACTTTCCTGGCTATAACCAAAGAACATGGTTCCAACAGGACGGAGCAACTTCACGTCCAATATGTCTCTGCCACGTGTTCGTGAAATTTTCTCAGGCAAATTGATCTCCCGGAGAGGTGACATAAATTGGCCTCCACGCAGTCCAGATTTAACCCCTATGGACTTTTTCCTATGGGGTTATCTTAAATCTAAAGTTTACGCCAATAAACCGACTTCACTGGCGCATTTGAAAGAAAATATCCGTCACGAAATGGCAGCCATCCCTGAGTTCACCTGCCGAGACGTCATAAGTAATTTTACTGTTCGATTAAATGAGTGCCGAGAACGCGAGGGTCTACATTTAGACGATATTATTTTTAAGAAATAAATCCCCAAAAAGTGTATTTTAATAATTAATAAACATTTTTTCTATATACGGCTTACTTTTTTTTTAATCGATCCACTAAATATAAAATTTCTTTTGAGACACCTTGTATAATATATCTATATTATTAGAATAAATCTACAATCCAAAACCGTATTTTTTAATACGAATTATTTGTTAGTGAAAGATGACGTAAGTAGAAAAATACATATTTGGTAATAGAGCACTCCAGAATGCTGTCACTTTAAAAACCAATATGGCGGCTGAGGGGTAAACAAAGATTTTACCTATGTGTTTACATTTGAAAGCCTAGAGCAAAACAAAACTATATGAAAAAAAAAACATAAAATGCCATTATTTCGTGATGTAGTGGAGTGTGGTAGTTGTGGTGGATGTGACAAAGTGACATTTTTATAACCTGTCCGAAGTTTTAAAGTATAAATTTAAAACTGCACTACATAACTTATCAGGAGTCAGACGACAATTATAAATGGACTTAGAAAGGCAAATTAAACTGGAAATAAATTAAATAATAAAATAAATAAACAAATTTATTTAGCAATTTAAACAAAAATTCCACAAAATACATTACGATAACAGAACATACAATCATATATATCAAACATGGTGTGAATTTGTAGTCATTTAGGAATATTATCACAACTCGTAGGAAAGACCACTTGTTAATAAAGTGTGAATATGTTTTACAGCCCAGTACATTAGAAAAGTCTTATCGCTAAGTAGAAAACACTACATAAGCTCGTTGGATGTCGCCCACAGTCTTTATCATAAACTATGAACATATTTCCTTATTAAAGCCATACATCAATTTACAGCATTCGTTATGAACACTTCACATTTCACTAGCACAACAATAATTTATTAAACCAAAGATTACTCGAAATGCATTGTTGTAACACATAATAAGTTTACGAACATGATCTTTTGTATGATAAATCCAGAATGCCGATGTATTCATAGTACCACAAAATGTATTAAGTAAATATTTACGCATGTATCAGGACTACATTTTGAGAATCTACGGTTCAGCATATTAGCTTTCACACAAACAACGGAATTGCCTGTCGATGTCAGCTGTGTCACTATGATCATCACTAATAAAGTTACCAACACACAGAAGAGACTTTTTAACACTTTCACTATTGAGGCACACACTTGTCACAGCATGTTTTTTTTTTCTTTCGAATGGAACACATTATATTAGGTTTTCCTCCTTGTCTCACTCCGATATTTTGCTATAGAACATGAGAGCATGTTCTTGCATTTTCTCTTTTGTGTAGAAAATGTGGGTTAACACGAAATAGCCAGTGATGTGCATGACTGTAACTGCTGGAAATATATCTGGACTATATGAGAGATCCTTTTCACTTAATGTGTAGGTCCACATTGTTAATAATTGAAATTTTCTTCCCATACCATACACAAAGTCTTTGTGCTCACTTTCCAATTTCCAAAATTTAATACAAAACTAAAAGTAGGCTTCTGTGTTTTATTAAAATCAACTCGCTTTTATAACAAAATCGCAATATAATTCAATAAAAATAATTTATAAGGTTTTGAAAGTACTACTCTACATACTACAGTTATGGCGAATAAAACTTTATTTACCCTCCACGGACTAACAGCTGTTTTAGCGATCAGCTGTTTTGGAGTGCTCTATAGATCAGTAGGATAAGTTGAGGTTATGATATTAATTTACGTTTTGATTTTAAAAACAGTGTTTTACAAAATGCAGAAGCAATTAGTGGGACGTAAAGGACAAGTGCTTCATAGTCTAAGCCGCGACATTATTAATAATGTTATGCAGTTCATGAAGGAGGAAGTTAATCTGAAAAACTTCAAAATTCCTGTAACAAATTTCCGGGAACGAGTGATTGCTGCAACTGGTATCCCTAAGAGTACATATGACCGATATAAATTTAATAATAAAATTAATTTTACTGCAATATATATTTTTTCCCCGTCTGGTCGGCATATTTATTTTTTTATTCATAATTAATTTGCCTTCTGTCATTGATGACTGACATATTTATATTAACCCTTTAACTACGGGTATCGTCAATAGACGACTCAACAAAACTTTCGTGAGGTACGGGTATCGTCAGTAAGCGATCTAATAAATTAAACTGGGAACGAGTGTCGCCTATTGACGATGTTATTTGTTATTATAAGATATGAACGTGGGATGTCATTTAGAACCGCAGTAAGCATATAAACACGTAATTTATGATTGTTTATTTATAAAAAAATGTATTAAAAAAATATATATATTTAAAATTTATTTATATATTTATTTTTTTTTTTATTTTTTTATTTTGGTTTTTATTGTTTATTTATTTTTTTTTATAGTTTTATAAAAAAAATATTTATTGAGTTCAATTTTTTGCGTGCCACAGACTAGCTTTTTAGAAATATACCCGTAGTTAAAGGGTTAAACAGCATTTTATTTATATTTTTTCATTTATATTTTAATATATAGCTTTTAAATCGTTCCTTAACTAATTCAATAAAAAATATTATTTAATTGTCCCATTTGGTTTGAAAATATTCTATTTGTCTCCACCATTGGCGTTATCTTGTTTGCGCAATTTTGTAACGGTCGTGTATCCTTCTCCATTTGAATCCACTCTATAAACTGTGGTAATACTAGGGGTCGCAGTAACGGTCCCTTTTACCAAAACGGGTATTTTCGATAAGTTTTAGGAATACCGGACCCCGATATTTTCGATATTTAGAAAAGCTTTCGTCGAGATTAGAGGTGGCGATTTATCGATGAAATAAAAACATTCAGAAAAACAATGACACAAATGTCTAACTTCATACTTTAACCAAACTAACAAAAGTAATATTCTTAACTTTTTTATTTAAATAGTTTTATTAATCAAATGTTAAAATAATTTGGGGTTTTCTTAATCTTTTGTCAAATTTAAATAATGAGATCGTAAAAATAACAACGTGTCTAATATTTGTTTCTTAATTTTGAGCGCAAATGGTTACAAAAATAACCTGATGACGAGGACACCTGCTTGGACTCCACACTGGTCGGAGGAATAGACCTTAAACTATCATACGCAATTTCTAGATATTTTCCTATTGAACCGCCATTTTCAAATAAAGGCATCTCTATTTTTACCAATGTGTCAATGTCTCCATCAGTTGGTCTGGAAGTATTATCCACTTGGGCCCATTGCTGTTCTTAATTTATATCAATGATCTCCCGAACAATATTGCCAAAAAATCAATTTTATATGCTGATGATAACACCTTAGTTATCAGGTCAAAATCTTTCTGCAAAGTTTTTGATGATAATATTACTCAGCAAGAAAATGCTAATTTATGGTTTAATCTAATAATTTAACACTAAACTCCGATAAAACTCAACTCTTGCTTATTACAACAAAAAACCACGATTTTGATAACCCAGAATATGTTAAATTTTTAGGTGTTTATGTTGATCCTCATCTTAAATGGGATCAACATGTTGATATTCTAGGTGGTAAACTGATTAAGGTCATTTATTTAATCAGAAATTTATCCAAGGTGGTTAGTGTTGACATAATGTTAAAAGCTTATTATGGTCTATTCCAGTCAAATATTTCCTTTAGTATCATAGGGTCATTCGTCACCGGCAAAAAGAATATTTGTTTTGCAGCGTCGTGTAGTTAGGTAAATGTTTGGAGCATCATATAGGCAAAATTGTAAAAACATTTTTTCTACCTTAAAAATTATGACTTTACCGTCTCTATATATTTATCATTGTTTATTGTATGCACACAAAAACGTATCTTCATATACAACTTTTGACAAAATTCTGTACAACACGAGACACAAAAATTATATTTGCCCCAATTACCTTAGGCTAGATAAATCTAGAAATAGTACAAATTACTACTCCATTAAGTTTTTTAATTTTTTGCCAGAGGAAATCAGATTGTTGACTCACTTAAAATTCAAAGCTAGAATTAAAAATGTTTTAACGGATAATCCAATTTATGAATTATCAGATTTTTTTAATCTCAATTTGTAGTTTTTATCTGAAATATAGATAAATTTTATTTTATTTCTTTATTTTAATTTAATTTTATTTATTTTAATGTTTTTATTTTCAAGTTATTTATAATTTTTAAAATTTTATATTGTACCTATGTCATTAATAAACATGAAATTGATTCTTGGTAACGTAACAAATATCATTTTTACTCATTGTTATTTTTTTTTTTACGCTGAATGACTTTTGTATTTATTTTGAATTGTTTTTAATTTTGTATTATCATTTTTGATGAAATATTTAATTTATAGTAATTATAGTGTGGCGCCCGCTCCCCGCCTAAGTAAGGTAGGGTGGCCAGACAGTCACACAAATGGTCTTCGCGGCGGACACCTCGAAGGACCACCAGCAGAAGGCTGGAATAAGAAAGAAATACGGAGTTATGTGACACAAACGCACCGAGTTGAGCCGCTGAGGAAGACACGGACGACCTAGAGGAAAGGAGAGGGGATAACAAACTCTTCTGCTCCTAGGGGCAACTCTAGGAGACTACACAAGGGTAATGGAAGCCCTAGCTGGGGTGCAGACGGGTAAAATCCTAGGCCCACAAGTAATGGCTATGGAGGAACCAAACCTAGGAGTCCCACGACGTCTCTGAAAACCCTAGCCAAGCGACAAAAATGCGGAGAACGATGCTCAACACGGTGGACGTATCACATAAATGAAATACAGTGCCACAAAATACAATATAAAAAAATACACTGATAATTTATAACAAAAATTAATAATAAATACAAAAATTACAAATGTTAAATTTAAATTGAAAGTAATCAGCACACGTATTCAAGAGATCAGCGTGTGTGAACAAAAAAAATAATACAAAATAGGCGTTAACAAATAGAATTTAAGTTACAACAAAAATATATATTAAATAAACAATGAATTAAACTGTATGTAAAATCGGAACAGACTTACATTAGATGTATTCTTAATAAATATGTAGAATATTTATTCCAATTTTACATATGTGACACTGGTTGGTCCCAAAAAACAGGTTCTTGGGTTCTTTGGAATAGATTCCTGGTTGAATTTGTCACACACAATATTTTAATGAATAACAGCAGGTGTAGATTCACTAAAACCGCGTTAGAGACGCGAATTTTTAAGTTAAGAAAACTTGAAATATATATTCCGGCAGACGAAGTATATACACACTCTCTGAGCAGGTCAGTAACAGTGATTAATGAATTAATAAATGTTAAAACTTGCAAGTAGCGGCTTTCAACATTTATAAAAACATCAAAAGTTTTGATGTTTTTAAATTAAATTAAGAAAATTTAATTTAATAAATATAGCGGCCTACGGGCGTGACATATAGTATATAAAAAATCACGTTAATGAAAATAATGAAAAAAAAAAGTTTTCATTATTGATGTTACTTATTGAATAATATTGTACCTATCCACACTGTAAGACCCCAAGCGGTGGGCACTTACCTCTCAGGCCCCAATTAAGCTGGGTTGGCTTACAGCTCCCTCATGGAACCTGAAAATTATGGGTTCGACCCGGACAGGAGAATGTGGGGGTTGTTTGAAATTAAGCAACCGTTATAAGTTTACCTTATAACTAGGTTTATTAAGCTAAAGATATACAAAACTTAAGTCTACGTGTGGTCTATGAAATTTAATCAAAAAACATTATGATCAAAGAATAGTTTGGAGGTCCGTTTTGACGTCAATTTAGTAATTTACAGTTATAATTTGAATATTTTTCATGCCCAATTAAAGAAAGTACATAGAACATACATACATCATTTCTGAGGTGACACAGCTAATCCAAATATGTATCACAAAATCACAATTTAGTCACTCAATTTCTTAACAGAACAGAAAAGCACTTCACTTCTGGATATTCTAGGATGGATCGTAAAGTTCAAAAATCCCGAACATGGATCTTACTAGCCCATTGAGGCTTTTAGGTACGACCATCCCCCCGATGGGGCGTTTGCAACGACCATCCTCCTCATGTCCCTTCATCTCCTTTTAAAAGCTTTTCCCCACCACATGTCATTCAACATATAGATGACATCAGCTTATATCGTAGTCAGTGGCTGCGCATTATAATTATGCAATTATCATTTGGGCATTCACGTAATAGGGCGTCCTACCACAAGTAAGCCCCCGCTTCGCCGATACGCCACTGGTTTTTGGGACATTACTTCCAACAGGTCGCGAACTTTACACAATTCAATTCTAATTTTGAAATATATAGTATAGGCTATACCAAACGTTTAGGTGGTACTAGGTTTTGAAATCTAGTAATTTATATCTATTAATTCGGACTTTTGGTAATTTTTTTAAGCTTTGTATTTTTTGTCATTCTTTATAAAAATTTCCCATTTATTTTTTTTGTCTTCTAAATATGTAAAAATGTATGCATATTTTCAATAAATGTCATTCGTTTCAATGGTTTCACTGTTTTTAATTTTAATTTTTCACATACCAAACGTGAAACATGAAATAACCCAAGCAAAGTCCCTTTTTGTGACAACCTAAAAGAACGAAATTCCCATTTGGTTCCACCTAAACGTTGTAAATAGTCTGTAGATTATTTGTGTACGTATTTCCTTACAATAATAAATTATAATAAAAATGTATAGATAAGTGAATAAAAATTAAATTTTTTAAATTTTATTACTTAACTATCCCGTCCCGCGGGTGTATGATAATTTTTACGAAAATACGATAATTTTCGCTACAACGTACGATTATTTCATTATACGGAGATGGCAACACTGTATTAAACTTAAATGACTTGATCAGATATCCGCACGGACTGGTACATACTGCCATTAATAAAGCCTAATAATATTTTATAATTGGAAGGTTTTTATTTCAGTAATAAATATGAACGATACGAAAGAGAGTGATATTATTATAGATGAGATTTCTATTAAAACAGAATATTTAGATCCTGAAGAACATGAAATGAAGACTGAAACACAGCACATGGCTGAATGGGAGAATGGTTAGTAATGATCATATTTATTCAGGCGAATGTCAGCAATGTTTGCTTAGTGAACAATTTAAAATATATATTTCTTAGCAATTAGTTTATATTTGACTGTGGTCTGTTTATTGCAGGAATCAAAGAGGAAGATACAGAGGGTGCAGCCTTCACAACCAATGGTCAGTAGAGCTACTTTAATTTATGTCTATGTTATGAATGTATAATCTGTTTCTTTGGTTTAACCGGTAATAGATTTGATAATTAGTAATTTTTGTCGGTTAAATAAGGGTTTTGAACATTTTGTTCAGCAAAAGTAATCTTCAATCATGATAAAGTCAGTTCGGAACGATTTACAAGAATTAAAAATCCATTTGGTTCCGCTTAAACTTTTGGAATAGCCTATATATTTAAAGTGTTTGCATAATGTAAATACTAAACTGGTCATTTACTTTGCATTATCTGTATTTTTAGGGTATTGTAGGTATGACCACCAAAAACCTCTTATAACTTCACTCATGTGTTTGTCTGTCTGTACGGTAGAAATTGTAACCAAACGGCTTAACATAGAGAGTTGAAATCTGGCATGTCTGCAAAATGTTTTTCTATGTCACTTGCGGCTTTTGTTAATCTGTTTGCTATCGTATCGAGTCTCCAGGAACTAGTGTATACGTCAGAGTCTTCTGCAAAAAGAGCAACATCTGTGTTTTTACATTTAGGAATATCATTAATAAATACGCTGTAAAGAATTTGGCCTAATATGGAGCCTTGCGGTACTACGTTGATTATTTTCAGATCTGTTTGTGAATTTCAACATAATAATTCATTTTATAATAAGTTTTATATGAAAAATTCCGTCTCGAGTGAACAAATATATATTTACATTGACCACATAGACATAGTAAGAATTACTATGAGTTTTTATATTTCAGAGGTTAGCGATACTCGGAAGACATATATCATATCATCTACTGACGATATATCCCGTTATAACTACAACACTAGCATCATCGTCAATGACGAGATTGATATCAAATTGGAATGTGAAGATGACGATGAATATGAGGAGAGTGCAGCTGGACAAGATATGGGTCAGTCCATAATTCAGTAATATAGAATTAAATGTAAGGTTCCAATGCTTGTATTCCCAGACTCTATTTATTGAATACATGTACAGATGTAAAATTTGATTATCTAAAGTATCCAGTCAAGGTCATATGACTGAAATAATAATTAACGTACTGGTGTGTTTCTATCTCACTCACATTGGCAAAATAGTACGAGAAATACAAATGAAGCATGTTATTTTGTTTATCGGTCCAGTATAGCTACGATAAACGTACTTTTACATACAAACGTGTACCGTAAGTTATCCCACCTCGGGGTTTGTCTGAGCTTACTAATGTTTTCTAGTGTCATTCGTACTGAACCAGTGGCGTCTACAACTCTGTTTTGCCATTTATTTCATAGTGATTTTCATTAAATCTATCTTTTTCAGGACAATATTTATATTTTAAATAATTGTTTTCTTTATTGAAAATACGATCCTCTAAAGGAATAGTTGCGACATATCGAGTATAACCGAAGAAACAATCATTTTCTTGGAAGTGTTTCGCGATCTAACAACTATTATGGATTTCGGTTCATCTTGGAAGACCCAAACAGTGGATTGTTGCTTAGTTTCCGGTTCATAGGAATAAATCCAAGTTTCGTCACCTGTAACGATGTTGTATACGGATTTTGCAGTGCCTAGGTTGACAATTATATACAATTTTAAATTACTATGACTAAGTTTTAATGGTTTTTATAAACTGAAATATTCATTTTTAGTTTCATTTAGATTTGTACAGCGATGGGCAGTATAAGCTCTTAAGCTAAAAATTTCGCGACACACTAACGAGTCCGTGATACTCAAAGGTGTTACGACACAACGATTGGTAAGCACTGAAATGGCTTGAAATAACTCGTTTGAAATAACTCGTAAGCAAATCCGGGGTTGAAATAACTCGTTTATTTGATTTTCAATTGTTTATGCAATTCAATATTTTGTGTAGATTAAAATAATTTATGTATCCTTTTTTAAACTCCTTCATATATCTCGTATTAAAGAAGTGAGCAATGCTTAAACATTTTCCAAAAATAATCTCTGTAGCCACCAGCAGCAAAAGTGAATATTTAACATTACTATATTTCAATAACTGAATTTTTTTCTCAATAATAAATCTAAATTTATTTGCAGCTAGTGAAACATCGTCCAGTGAACGAGATGAGGGTTGTAAGTCGCTGACCATCAACAAGCGTCAACAATCTACTACAACAAGGTCATCACATCTCATTGGATATAGGAAAATACAAACTGGGGAGAAACCATTCAAATGTGATCAGTGTGATAAAGCATTTTCACGGCCATCACATCTCACTATACACAAACGAATACATTCTGGAGAGAAACCTTTCAAATGTGATCAGTGTGATAAAGCATTTTCAAGGCTAACAATTCTCAAAACTCACAAACAAATACATTCTGGAGAAAAACCATTCAAATGTGAGCAGTGTGGTAAATCATTTTCACAGTTATCAAATCTCGTTATACACAAACGAGTACATTCTGGAGAGAAACCATTCAAATGTGATCAGTGTGATAAAGTATTTTCAGCGCAATCACATCTCATTAGACACAAACAAATACATTCTGGGAAAAAACCTTTCAAATGTGAGCATTGTGATAAAGCATTCTCGCGGTCATCAGATCTCATTATACACAAACGAAAACATTCTGGAGAGAAACCATTCAAATGTGATCTGTGTGATAAATCATTTTCTGTATCAGCAAATCTCATTGACCACAAACGAATACATTCTGGTGAGAAACCATTCATTTGTGAGCAGTGTGGTAAAGCATTTTTACGGTCATCACAACTCACTAGACACAAACGAATGCATTCTGGAGAAAAGCCATTCAAATGTGAGCAGTGTGATAAAGCATTTTCACAGTTAGTAAATCTCGTCACGCACAAACGAGTACATTCTGGAGAGAAACCATTCAAATGTGATCAATGTGATAAAGCATTTTCAGCGTTATCAAGTATCTTTACTCACAAACGAGTACATTCTGGAGAGAAACCGTTCAAATGTAATCAGTGTGATACAGCATTTTCCAGATCAACACATCTCATTAGACACAAACGAATACATTCTGGAGAGCAACCTTTTAAATGTGAGCATTGTGATAAAGCATTTTCACGGTCATCAAGCCTGATAAAACACAAACGAATACATTCTGGAGAGAAACCATTCAAATGTGATCAGTGTGAGAAAATATTTTCGGTATCAGCATATCTCATTAACCACAAACGAATACATTCTGGAGAAAAACCATTTAAATGTGATCAGTGTGATAAAGAATTTAGAGTGTCATCACATCTCATTAGACACAAACTAATACATTCTAGAGAGAAGCCTTTCAAATGTGAGCAGTGTGACAAAGCATTTTCAAGCTCATCATATCTTGTTAAACACATAAAAATACATTGAACTGGGTCTACTGTCATTTACAATTCTTATCTCCGAAAATTATAAAATTTATTACAGGATTTTCCATAAATGCTCGGTTTTATCCTACTTAAATACTCATATTTGTTAAAATATTTTATTTTATATTTATCTCGTTCTTTTCCAAAAGTATAACATAACAGATACAAAAAAAAAAATACAATAAAACCAAGAAATATACGTGAGTAACCAAAGTGTCTTATGCACTTACGTTTTTACTACGAAAATATTGAAATGTGTAGCGTCTCTCAAATGCAAAAGCATTCTGCAAAATTATTAACTAATATTTTATACTATCATTTTATAAAAATTATACTATTTAATTATGTAAAACAATTAAATCAAGTAATTATTGGCAAAGACCTTAGAGTAAATGATAATGCATCGAAATGTTTTAAAGATGCAAGAAAAATGTATTTAAGGTTAAGATATCAAAAATAAAATGTATTTACAAAATGTACTTGTGTTTTATTTACCTAAGAATAATAGCATTAATTTTAAAATTCAAATACTGGCGCCGTATTGGAAATATCTATCTGAAAGTATCTACATTATCGATAGGAAATACAATTAGTTTGCCACTTATCCGTTGTTCTGGCGTTAGTACTAATATAAAAAAACTAATAAGCTAGTGACGTATCTATAGTTGTCTATGGTCTAATGTTTGATCGCTTAATTTTGAGCGCAAATGGTTTCAAAAGTAACCTGATGACAAGAAAGCCCGCTCAGACTCCACACTGGTGAGAGGAATAACCTCTTGAACCGCCATTTTGAAATAAAGCATTCCAACAGTTGATCTGGAAGTATTATCCTGAGCCAGAAGTTTCTTTTGTATTTCAATTTCTAATTGTCTCTTAAGCGGCAGTGTGTCTTCAGGTTCGTCATGCTCAGATCCAAGATGTTCAATCTCATTACCCATAGACATTTCCAACGAGGAATCCGCTGTTTGCCAAAGCTTTTCGGTTTTCATAAATCCAATCCCGGTACAGTATTCTTAATAAATATGTAGAATATTTATTCCAATTTTACATATGTGGCACTGGTTGGTCCCAAAAAACAGGTTCTTGGGTTCTTCGGAATAGATTTCTGGTTGAATTTGTCACACACAATATTTTAATGAATAACAGCAGGTGTAGATTCACTAAAACCGCGTTAGAGACGCGAATTTTTAAGTTAAGAAAACTTGAAATATATATTCCGGCAGACGAAGTATATACACACTCTCTGAGCAGGTCAGTAACAGTGATTAATGAATTAATAAATGTTAAAACTCGCAAGTAGCGGCTCTCAACATTTATAAACACATCAAAAGTTTTGATGTTTTTAAATTAAATTAAGAAAATTTAATTTAATAAATATAGCGGTCTACGGGCGCGACATATAGTATATAAAAAATCACAAGTTTTCATTATTGATGTTACTTATTGTATAATATTGTACCTATCCACACTGTAAGACCCCGAGCGGTGGGCACTTACCTCTCAGGCCCCAATTAAGCTGGGTTGGCTTACAGCTCCCTCATGGAACCTGAAAATTATGGGTTCGATCCGGAGAGGAGAATGTGGGGGTTGTTTGAAATTAAGCAACCGTTATAAGTTTACCTTATAACTAGGTTTATTAAGCTAAAGATATACAAAACTTAAGTCTACGTGTGGTCTATGAAATTTAATCAAAAAACATTATGATTAAAGAATAGTTTGGAGGTCCGTTTTGACGTCAATTTAGTAATTTACAGTTATAATTTGAATATTTTTCATGCCCAATTAAAGAAAGTACATAGAACATACATACATCATTTCTGAGGTGACACAGCTAATCCAAATATGTATCACAAAACACACAATTTAGTCACTCAATTTCTTAACAGAACAGAAAAGCACTTCACTTCTGAATATTCTAGGATGGATCGTAAAGTTCAAAAATCCCGAACACGGATCTTACTAGCCCATTGAGGCTTTTAGGTACGACCATCCCCCCGATGGAGCCTTTGCAACGACCATCCTCCTCATGTCCCCTCATCTCCTTTTAAAAGCTTTTCCCCACCACATGTCATTCAACATATAGATGACATCAGCTTATATCGTAGTCAGTGGCTGCGCATTATAATTATGCAATTATCATTAGGGCATTCACGTAATAGGGCGTCCTACCACAAGTAAGCCCCCGCTTCGCCGATACGCCACTGGTTTTTGGGACATTACTTCCAACAGGTCGCGAACTTTACAACACAATTCAATTCTAATTTTGAAATATATAGTATAGGCTATACCAAACGTTTAGGTGGTACTAGGTTTTGAAATCTAGTAATTTATATCTATTAATTCGGTCTTTTGGTATTTTTTTTTAGCTTTGTATTTTTTGTCATTCTTTATAAAAATTTCCCATTTATTTTTTTTGTCTTCTAAATATGTAAAAATGTATGCAAATTTTCAATAAATGTCATTCGTTTCAATGGTTTCACTGTTTTTAATTTTAATTTTTCACATACCAAACGTGAAATATGAAATAACCCAAGCAAAGTCCCTTTTTGTGACAACCTAAAAGAACGAAATTCCCATTTGGTTCCACCTAAACGTTGAGAATAGTCTGTAGATTATTTGTGTACGTATTTCCTTTCAATAATAAATTATAATAAAAATGTATAGATAAGTGAATAAAAATTAAATTTTTTAAATTTTATTACTTTATGATCCCGTCCCGCGGGTGTATGATAATTTTTACGAAAATACGATAATTTTCGGGGCTTGGGTCACCGGTCCGAAAAAAAAAAAGAAATTAAGTTGGGAACACTGAAATTTTGCCAACTGTAATGAGAAGTTACTAGTTACTAGAAGTTATCCCTATTACACGATAACAATGATGAAATTATTGATTTTATCATAAGTTTTGTTCCATAAAATTCCAATATACTACTCTTATAACACATATAACATCATTATATTTCCTACAGTAGTACTACTATATTTTTAACGATTGCCTTCAAATAATAAATTTTAGTTCTACAGATTTTGCCTCTACAATGTTACCACTAGATAAAAGTTAAATGTTTTTCCACTTTTTTTTTGTAATATTGTCGTACTGCACGCAAAATAGCGCGCACTACAAATTAAAATCTGTTTTATAATTAAATACTTTAATTGAACATATAAGTAAGAACATATTGATCCATGAAATACGTTTCAATTATTGTAAAGCGAATAATACTTAGAATTGGAGAGAAAACAAATATATAGATTATTAATATAGTTTAAGAAAAACATTAAACTGAAGGAGTTCAAAAGTGTTAGAGGCCAAGAATAAATACGCCAATAATAATTCGAAACAAATATCTCGAATATTAAAGACATTTAATTAAAAAAATGCCTTACATAATAACTGATATTTTTAAATCTGATATATCAGTAGAATATAATTTTACCTACGACAACCTGGTCTACAAGATATGCATGGAAATTTAGAACATTTAACTCTTTAACTGATTTATTTTTATACATTTTTGCAATGAATTTGTAATCAGTGATTCTTAAACTCTGGTCCGCGGGTAAAGGCCTTTAAGTGATTAAATTTGTTTTATATTGTAACTAGAAACTGTACAACTGCGGATTGGATGTACCTGAATGATATTAATTATAAAAAGGAAATTAGGAAATATGTAAATCCATTATATTTAAAATAACATACATACAGCGACTTGAAAAAGAGGATAGTGAGACAACTATAGTCTCCATATAAATTATATTTAACCAGAACTGTTAAATAATGATTATTTTTGTAATCAATTATTTGTGGAAAACCATTACTCATATAACCGCAATCAGAAATTTGATTGAAATTACCTAAATAAACAGAATACAAAATTCTTGATACGATTAGAAATATTCAAAAAGTAATCAAATCTTTTCAAAACTATGTTAAAATTTGGAATTTTTCATATTCTCAAAATATTTAGGTTTACGGCCAACATCGCTCTTAATATTCGCTTCCCTTGAAATAAAACATTCATAAATAATAATCAATACACTTTATTATTCTAAAAAAACATTAACTTTTTCTTACATTAATCTTCACAAAATATTACAATGTAAAATATATTTTACATACATGTTTATTATTTGAAAACATTTATCGTACCTATATGCAGGGCATATATTCAAAATAATAAACCAGTTAGATAAAAAAAATAAATAAAACCCTAAAAAATCTGACGAGAAAAAAAAATTAACTGTAGTTGTAGCCCTAATTATTTTAATAATTATCATACAATTTGTTGATTTTTAAAAATTGTTGATGTGGTCATTTGCCAAAAGTAGAAACTAAGTGAAATCTTTTTCTGCACCTGTTATCCTACTATTCATTTTAACAACCTGTATGAAAGTATTTCAATATTTTAAGAACTGATATGCTCGTACCGGTTGAATATTGTCACTGCATAAATTTAAGTATTTATTACAATATATATAGTTTAACACATTGGTATGCGAATTTTTGTGACGGCATGTCATGACAATGTTTATTTAATAATTTAAAATAAAAATACGCCGTTAACCTGCCAAATTAAGGTAAGCTTAGAATTGCAATAAGACGTTTACGAAAACTCTACCGGCAGATACCGGGAACATCAACTGCGTTCGAAAACAAGTTCGGTGAACGTGTATAAGCATGTAGCGGTTTACCGACCGATAGATTTACTGGGGAAGATTTACTATACCCCACTCAATATAACCTTATTCTAGCTAAACTATTCTAACATAACTAGTATTCTGGCTAAAGCCTAGCCTAACCTAACCTTTTTAAGGATTATTTAAGCCTTCTGTATAGAGGCAGCACATAAGGTTATGTTCAGTGGGGTATAGTAAAGATTGGCCGATGTACCATATCCACCGGTAGAGTTTTAAGTAAACGCCTAGTGATTTGGCCAAGATACACTTTAGGTATGCATATTTATATATAAAAAGAATGCTGTTTGGATAGCAGGATCACCAGACCTGTATCTTTTTCACTAGTTTATTGCACTGTCATTTATTATTTAATTATTAAAATTAATTTAGTTAACTAATACTTTTATTATGTCTTTCCATTTGAATCCGGTCTTATCCGGTTCCATTTGACAGAGTCTGTGTCAAATGTACTAAAACTGATAAGGGAAGTGTTCCCAACTTCGAAAAAATAAAAAAATATGTGAAAAGTAAAAGCCGTGTTTATTGGATAACATTTCTAAAATCCGTAAATTAATTTAACTTATTCATGTAATATTTAATTCATTTTGAAGTATTTTGTAAACAATTTAATAAAGAACATTAATTAGAAAGTAAATTACATCAATACATATGGTTTATTCATATATAATATTAATTTAGACCTTATTATTATAAACTTAGAACTACTAGTAAATTTTGATACATATGTCATTTATTGTTTAACCTTTAATAAAATTATGTACATATTTTATATAATTAATGTAAGTAGATATTATAATGTTATAAATGATATTTAAACTATTTATTATTAAAAAATGTTGGTTTTGACTACTGAGGGAAACTTTTTAAATATTTTTCTGTATTCCAGATTATTTTTGCGAAGTTTTTCAAAACCGTTGCTTACAATGAATCTTGATATAAGATGGTCAAATGTGATAAAAAATGAGGAACAAAGAAACACTGTCCGATGTAACACTATAAGGCCTGGATATCAGAACGAGAAAATACGTGCTGGGCACAGTGAAAAAGGTTTTCTTGCTGCGACTTACAATATTTGTAGTGCTACTGCGACCGGATTCAAATGGAAAGACATAATAAAAGTATTAGTTAACTAAATTAATTTTAATAATTAAATAATAAATGACAGTGCAATAAACTAGTGAAAAAGATACAGGTCTGGTGATCCTGCTATCCAAACAGCATTCTTTTTATATATAAATATGCATACCTAAAGTGTATCTTGGCCAAATCACTAGGCGTTTACTTAAAACTCTACCGGTGGATATGGTACATCAGCCAATCTTTACTATACTCTACTGAACATAACCTTATGTGCTGCCTCTATACAGGCTTAATTAATCCTTAAAAAGGTTAGGTTAGGCTAGGCTTTAGCCAGAATACTAGTTATGTTAGAATAGTTTAGCTAGAATAAGGTTATATTGAGTGGGGTATAGTAAATCTTCCCCAGTAAATCTATCGGTCGGTAAACAGCTACATGCTTATACACGTTCACCGAACTTGTTTTCGAATGCAGTTGATGTTCCCGGTATCTGCCGGTAGAGTTTTCGTAAACGCCTTATTGCAATTCTAAGCTTACCTTAATTTGGCAGGTTAACGGCGTATTTTTATTTTAAATTATTAAATAAACATTGTCATGACATACCGTCACAAAAATTCGCATACCAATGTGTTAAACAATATATATTGTAATAAATACTTAAATATATGCAGTGACGATATTCAACCGGTACGGCCATATCAGTTCTTAAAATATTGAAATACTTCCATACTGGTTGTTAAAATGAATAGTAGGTAACAGGTACAGAAAAAGATTTCACTTAGTTTCTACTTTTGGCAAATGACCACATCAACAATTTTTAAAAATCAACATATTGTATGATAATTATTAAAATAATTTGGGCTACAACTACAGTTAATTTTTTTTTTCTCGTTAGATTTTTTAGTGTTTTATTTATTTTTTTTATCTAACTGGTTTATTATTTTGAATATATGCCCTGCATATACGTACGATAAATGTTTTCAAATAATAAACATGTATGTAAAATATATTTTATATTGTAATAAAATGTAAGAAAAAGTTAATGTTTTTTTAGAATAATAAAGTGTATTGATTATTATTTATGAATGTTTTATTTCAAGGGAAGCGAAAATTAAGAGCGATGTTGGCCGTAGACCTAAATATTTTGAGAATTGAGAACTGACACGCTCGGATACGCAGTCTGGTAGTCAAATATTGTACTACGCGACTGTAGTACTGTTTGAAATTAAAACATGTTTTCTAGTGTTGATTTTTTGTTAGAACGTCGATATATACATTTTCATAAAATAAAAATGTACTGTGCTTAAATTAAACTGTTCCCTGTTGGAATATTGACAGCTGAATACTAGACAATTCAGCCATTTTGTCATGAATTACAGCGCCGCCAACGGTAATGTCACTTCTCAATATGAAAAATTACAAATTTTAACATAGTTTTGAAAAGATTTGATTACTTTTTGAATATTTCTAATCGTATCAAGAATTTTGTATTCTGTTTATTTAGGTAATTTCAATCAAATTTCTGATTGCGGTTATATGAGTAATGGTTTTCCACAAATAATTGATTACAAAAATAATCATTATTTAACAGTTCTGGTTAAATATAATTTATATGGAGACTATAGTTGTCTCACTATCCTCTTTTTCAAGTCGCTGTATGTATGTTATTTTAAATATAATGGATTTACATATTTCCTAATTTCCTTTTTATAATTAATATCATTCAGGTACATCCAATCCGCAGTTGTACAGTTTCTAGTTCCAATATAAAACAAATTTAATCACTTAAAGGCCTTTACCCACGGACCAGAGTTTAAGATTCACTGATTACAAATTCATTGCAAAAATGTATAAAAATAAATCAGTTAAAGAGTTAAATGTTCTAAATTTCCATGCATATCTTGTAGACCAGGTTATCATAGGTAAAATTATATTCTACTGATATATCAGATTTAAAAATATCAGTTATTATGTAAGGCGTTTTTTTAATTAAATGTCTTTAATATTCGAGATATTTGTTTCGAATTATTATTGGCGTATTTATTCTTGGCCTCTAACACTTTTGAACTCCTTCAGTTTAATGTTTTTCTTAAACTATATTAATAATCTATATATTTGTTTTCTCTCCAATTCTAAGTATTATTCGCTTTACAATAATAGAAACGTATTTCATGGATAAATATGTTCTTACTTATATGCTCAATTAAAGTATTTAATTATAAAACAGATTTTAATTTGTAGTGCGCGCTATTTTGCGTGCAGTACGACAATATTACAAAAAAAAGTGGAAAAACATTTCACTTTTATCTAGTGGTAACATTGTAGAGGCAAAATCTGTAGAACTAAAATTTATTATTTGAAGGCAATCGTTAAAAATATAGTAGTACTACTGTAGGAAATATAATGATATTAAATGTGTTACAAGAGTACTATATTGGAATTTTATGGAACGAAAATTATAATAAAATCAATAATTTCATCATTGTTATCGTGTAATAGGGATAACTTCTAGGAACTAGTAACTTCTCACTACAGTTGGCAAAATTTCAGTGTTCCCAACTTAATTTTTTTTTTTTTTTTTTCGGACCGGTGACCCAAGCCCATTTGACACACTCAATTTTCGCTACAACGTACGATTATTTCATTATACGGAGATGGCAACACTGTATTAAACTTAAATGACTTGATCAGATATCCGCACGGACTGGTATATACTGCGATTAATAAAGCCTAATAATATTTTATAATTGGAAGGTTTTTATTTCAGTAATAAATATGAACGATACGAAAGAGAGTGATATTATTATAGATGAGATTTTTATTAAAACAGAATATTTAGATCCTGAAGAACATGAAATGAAGACTGAAACACAGCACATGGCTGAATGGGAGAATGGTTAGTAATGATCATATTTATTCAGGCGAATTTCAGCAATGTTTGCTTAGTGAACAATTTAAAATATATATTTCTTAGCAATTAGTTTATATTTGACTGTGCTCTGTTTATTGCAGGAATCAAAGAGGAAGATACAGAGGGTGCAGCCTTCACAACCAATGGTCAGTAGAGCTACTTTAATTTATGTCTATGTTATGAATGTATAATTTGTTTCTTTGGTTTAACCGGTAATAGATTTGAAAATTAGTAATTTTTGTCGGTTAAATAAGGGTTTTGAACATTTTGTTCAGCAAAAGTCATCTTCAATCATGATAAAGTCAGTTCGGAACGATTTACAAGAATTAAAAATCCATTTGGTTCCGCTTAAACTTTTGGAATAGCCTATATATTTAAAGTGTTTGCATAATGTAAATACTAAACTGGTCATTTACTTTGCATTATCTGTATTTTTAGGGTATTGTAGGTATGACCACCAAAAACCTCTTATAACTTCACTCATGTGTTTGTCTGTCTGTACGATAGAAATTGTAACCAAACGGCTTAACATAGAGAGTTGAAATCTGGCATGTCTGCAAAATGTTTTTCTATGTCACTTGCGGCTTTTGTTAACCTGTTTGCTATCATATCGAGTCTCCAGGAACTAGTTTATACGGCAGAGTCTTCCGCAAAAAGGGCAATATCTGTGTTTTTACATTTAGGAATATCGTTATTAAATATGCTGTAAAGAATTTGACCTAATATGGAGCCTTGCGGTACTCCGTTGATTATTTTCAGATCTCTTTGTGAATTTTAACATAATAATTCATTTTATAAAACGTTTAATATAAAAATTTCCGTCTCGAGTGAACAAAAATGTATTCACATTGAACACATAGACATAGTAAGAGTTACTATGAGTTTTTTATATTTCAGAGGTTAGCGATACTCGGAAGACATATATCACATCATCTTCTGATGACATATCCCGTTATAACTATAACACTAGCATCATCATCAATGATGAGATTGACATCAAATCTGAATGTGTAGATGATGGTGAATACGTGGAGAGTGCAGCTGGACAAGATACAGGTCAGTCAATAATTCAGTAATATGGAATTAAATGTAAGCTTCCAATGTTTGTATTCCCAGACTGTATTTATTGAATACATGTACAGATGTAAACTTCGACAATCTAAAGTAGTCCAGTCAAGGTCATATGACTGAAATAATAATTAACCTAATGATGTGTTTCTCTCTCACTCACAATGGCAAAATAAAAAGAGAAATACAAATGAAGCATGCCATTAAATTTTGTTTATCGGTCCGGTATAGCTACGACAAACATACTTATACATACAAACGTGTACCGTAAGTTATCCCACCTCGGAG
Organism: Liopterus haemorrhoidalis; assembly: GCA_963971575.1. Classification (NCBI taxonomy): domain Eukaryota; kingdom Metazoa; phylum Arthropoda; class Insecta; order Coleoptera; family Dytiscidae; genus Liopterus; species Liopterus haemorrhoidalis. The sequence continues at coordinate 31,482,287 of OZ020623.1, forward strand.
TTTGTCTGAGATTACTAATGCTTTCCAGTGTCATTCCTACTGGACCAGTGGCGTCTACAACTCTGTTGCCATTTATTTAATAGCGATTTTCAAAAAATTTTGCGACACTAACGAGTCCATGATACACAAGGTGTTACGACACAACGATTGGTAAGCACTGCGATAACTTAAAAACAAATCCGGGGTTGAAATAACTCGTTTTTATGATTTTCAGTTGTTTTTTCATTTCAATATTTTGCGTAGATTAAAATAATTTATCTATCCTAATTTAAACTCCTTCATATATCTCATATTTAAGAAGTAAGCAATGCTTAAACATTTTCTTTTGCAGCAAAAGTGAATATTAAAAAATTACTATATTTCAACAACTGAATTTTTGTCTCAGTAATCATTCTAAATTTATTTCCAGCGAGTGAAACATCATCCAGTCAACCAGATGAGAGTTGGGAGTCGCTGACCATCAACAAGCGTAAACAATCTACAACAACGTCATCACATCTCATTAAACACAGGAAAATACGTTCTGGGGAGAAACCATTCAAATGTGATCAGTGTGATAAAGCATTTTCACGGCCATCACATCTCATTATACACAAACGAATTCATTCTGGAGAGAAACCATTCAAATGTGATCAGTGTGATAAAGCATTTTCAAGGTTAACAGTTCTCAAAACTCACAAAAAAATACATTCTGGAGAAAAACCATTCAAATGTGAGCAGTGTGATAAAGCATTTTCATGGTTATCAAATCTCGTTATACACAAACGAGTACATTCTGGAGAGAAACCATTCAAATGTGATCAGTGTGATAAAGTATTTTCAGCGCAATCACATCTCATTAGACACAAACAAATACATTCTAGGAAAAAACCTTTCAAATGTGAGCATTGTGATAAAGCATTCTCGCGGTCATCAGATCTCATTATACACAAACGAAAACATTCTGGGGAGAAACCATGCAAATGTGATCAGTGTGATAAAGCATTTTCACGGCCATCACATCTCATTATACACAAACGAATTCATTCTGGAGAGAAACCATTCAAATGCGATCAGTGTGATAAAGCATTTTCAAGGTTAACAATTCTCAAAACAAAAAAAAATACATTCTGGAGAAAAACCATTCAAATGTGAGCAGTGTGGTAAATCATTTTCACAGTTATCAAATCTCGTTATACACAAACGAGTACATTCTGGAGAAAAACCATTCAAATGTGAGCAGTGTGATAAATCATTTTCACAGTTATCAAATCTCGTTATACACAAACGAGTACATTCTGGAGAAAAACCATTCAAATGTGAGCAGTGTGATAAAGCATTTTCACAGTTAGTAAATCTCGTCACGCACAAACGAGTACATTCTGGAGAGAAACCATTCAAATGTGATCAATGTGATAAAGCATTTTCAGAGTTATCATATATCTATACTCACAAACGAGTACATTCTGGAGAGAAACCGTTCAAATGTGATCAGTGTGATACAGCATTTTCCAGATCAACACATCTCATTAGACACAAACGAATACATTCTGGAGAGCAACCTTTCGAATGTGAGCATTGTGATAAATCATTTTCACAGTTATCAAATCTCGTTACACACAAACGAGTACATTCTGGAGAGAAACCATTCAAATGTGATTAATGCAATAAAGCATTTTCAGTGTTTTCAAGTCTCATTACTCATAAACGAGTACATACTGGAGAGAAACCGTTTAAATGTGATCAATGTGATAAAGCATTTTCAGCATCATCACATCTTATTAGACACAAACAAATACATTCTGGGAAGAAACCTTTCAAATGTGAGCATTGTGATAAAGCATGCTCGCGGTCATCAGATCTCATTAACCACAAACGAATACATTCTGGAGAAAAACCATTTAAATGTGATCAGTGTGATAAAGAATTTAGAGTGTCATCACATCTCATTAGACACAAACTAATACATTCTAGAGAGAAACCTTTCAAATGTGAGCAGTATGACAAAGCATTTTCAAGGTCATCATATCTTGTTAAACACATAAAAATACATTGAACTGGGTATCTACTGTCATTTACAATTCTTTACAAATTTATTACAGGATTTTCCATAAATGCTCGGTTTTATCCTACTTAAATACTCATATTTGTTAAAATATTTTATTTTATATTTATCTAGTTCTTTTCCAAAAGTATAACATAACAGATACAAAAAAAAAAAAATACAATTAAACCAAGAAATATACGTTAGTAACCAATGTGTCTTATGCACTTGAGTTTTTACTACGAAAATATTGAAATGTGTAGCGTCTCTCAAATGCAAAAGCATTCTGCAAAATTATTAACTAATATTTTATGCTATCATTTTATAAAAATTATACTATTAAATTATGTAAAACAATTAAATCAAGTAATTATTGGCAAAGACCTTAGAGTAAACGATAATGCATCGAAATGTTTTAAGGATGCAAGAAAAATGTATTTAAGGTTAAGATATCAAAAATAAAATGTATTTACAAAATGTGCTTGTGTTTTATTTACCTAAGAATAATAGCATTAATTTTAAAATTCAAATACTGGCGCCGTATTGGAAATATCTATCTGAAAGTATCTACATTATCGATAGGAAATACAATTAGTTTGCCACTTATCCGTTGTTCTGGCGCTAGTATTAATATAAAAAAAACTAATAAGCTAGTGACGTATCTATAGTTGTCTATGGTCTAATGTTTGATCGCTTAATTTTGAGCGCAAATGGTTTCAAAAGTAACCTGATGACAAGAAAACCCGCTCAGACTCCACACTGGTGAGAGGAATAACCTCTTGAACCGCCATTTTGAAATAAAGCATTCCAACAGTTGGTCTGGAAGTATTATCCTGAGCCAGAAGTTTCTTTTGTATTTCAATTTCTAATTGTCTCTTAAGCGGCAGTGTGTCTTCAGGTTCGTCATGCTCAGATCCAAGATGTTCAATCTCATTACCCATAGACATTTCCAACGAGGAATCCGCTGTTTGCCAAAGCTTTTCGGTTTTCATAAATCCAATCCCGGTATTTTGAAGGTAATTATTCGCGACTATAATTACCGAAACGGCGCCACAATCGCCTTGTGAACTTTTGACACGAAAAAGGATAGTCATCTGTCAACGTATGTAAACAGTATTGGTTTATAATCAATTTTTGGTCTTATTTACGTTTTCTTGCTGTATACAGTGTATTTAAATTATAACCGAGTATTAAAAAAGTGTATAAATATATGTGAATCAATTTTATGATAAAATTTGCTGTTTGTAAATGAATATTTTCAGAGGTTATAATGTTGGTGCTGGCTTTTACTCGTACAGAAAATAAAATGTTATACTTTGAACTTAAAACATTTATTTGAATACTTAATATCTACACATATCTCAAGAAATTTTATAGAAGGAGAACTTGTAATTTATTCTACACAAGAAAACTGTCAAATATTTGCAAACTAACACAGTTATAGAACACCCCCATGAAATAACCAGGAGTTTTAATTATATTAACAATAATTTACACAACATTAAACGATTTTCTTGCACATGTGAGACAGGGAAAATGAAAAATTCAACGTTAAAAACTTGTTTAAAATCATCTGAACAGTATAAATTCCCTTCAATAGAAACAAAATTTTAGAATCACTGATAATCTTTCTATCTAATATTCGAAGATGTTCTTCCTGTGATTGACTACCATACACACAACAAGGAGTATTTAATCTTTTTTTCTTAAATTTATCACTTTATTCGTTGTAAAAATGGAGTGAGAATGGACAGAAACAAACAAACACATGGTGATTTATACGTAAACAATGACAGTATACTTTTTCGAAGTGTTCGCTTTTTTGCCGCTAGAGGGATACGCGTTAAGTTGAGTCACCAATTGGGTACAACAATGCCCGATGGCGGCGCTACGAGCGCTGTGAACAGCTGATTGAAACGAGTAATGTGAAAGTTGTCCATATTTGTTTACATGTTAAATCATCGATTTGCAATGGATAATAAACAGCTATCTTTATTAAATTATTTTAATTTTTTAAGTGCAACACCTTCTTCTAGGTGTGTAGTTGAAGGAGAAGAGTTGTTAAACGCCGGAAATCTTATGTTGTGCGGAATTTTGGACAAAAATGATGAGCATGTCGACATATGTGGGTTATGTTTACAAACAAGCAGTTTGAGAACACCACCTCACGAAGTCACTGGGAAATTAAAATATAGTAATGATGTTGAAGTTTTAAATATGTCCTGCACATGTAAAGCAGGAAGTACATGCAAACACATTTCAGCTATCCTATTATTTTGTGCCAGGTGGTTAACAAACCAAAATGAAAGAAGCCAAGATCAGGGCATTGATTGATTGTGAAATATTTGATTTATCTTTTTTTTGTGTGGTTTCTGTTGGTTTTACTTTTTGTTCCAGAAACAATATATTGAGTATGGAAATATTAACCAGCACAGATTTAAAATGCCTGTGGTCTACTTTTAAGAAACCTGTCTTACAACAGTATGAACCGAAACCTCTGTTAGAAACTCCTTGCCTAAATAAATTGATTAAAAACAAAAGCAGGCACTGAAAGTTCAGTGAAAATGTATTAGAAAAGCTGCGTACAGAATTTGAGACCGCTTGCCCTAATTCTGCATTAAAATTACCTGGGTAGATATTTAATTATGTTCGAGAAGGATTTTTATAATTTAGTGTTTGTTTTTTATTTAATTTGTTTAATAAATACTAGTTTGTTATTATCACTTCCACAGCACCAAATTTATTAACAGTTCACAAATTGTTTCTCATTTGGAAAATAGTGGAAGTAAATATTTTTGTTACTTCCTTTTCTAGAGTGACAGCCAAACACACCAATTTGTGTTATAATAACTCATTATAACATAAAGTAATATAAAAAAGAATAATAATTGCTATCAAAAGTTAATATAACAAACAAACTGCAACACTAACTTTTAAAAGCAATACAAACTACACGAGAAAACACATGTAAACCAGATGTAAACAATAAACTATTACTCGTTTCGCTTAGTTCAGTTATAGTCCGCTTGGCGTCACTTCATAGCGCTGTTGAGCCCAATTGGTGACTCAAATTAACGCGTATCCCTCTAGCGGCAAAAAAGCGAACACTTCGAAAAAGGTTACTGTCATTGTTTACGTATAATTCACCATGTGTTTTATTGTTTCTGTCCATTCTCACTCCATTTTTACAGCGAATAAAGTGATAAATTTAAGAAAAAAAGATTAAATACTCCTTGTTGTGTGTATGGTAGTCAATCACAGGAAGAACATCTTCGAATATTAGATTGAAAGATTATCAGTGATTCTAAAATTTTGTTTCTATTGAAGGGAATTTATACTGTTGAGATGATTTTAAATAAGTTTTTACGTTGAATTTTTCATTTTCCCTGTCTCACATGTGCAAGAAAATCGTTTAATGTTGTGTAAATTATTGTTAATATAATTAAAACCCCTTGTTATTTCATGGGAGTGTTCCATAACTGTGTTAGTTTGCAAATATTTGACAGTTTTCTTGTGTAGAATAAATTACAAGTTCTCTTTCTATAAAATTTCTTGAGATATGTGTAGATATTAAGTATTCAAATAAATGTTTTAAGTTCAAAGTATAACATTTTATTTTCTCTGAGTATAAGCCGGCACCAACATACAATATATAACCTCTGAAAATATTCATTTACAAGCAGCAAATTTTATCATAAAATGGATTCACATATATTTATACATTTTTTTAATACTCGGTTATAATTTAAATATACTGTATACAGCAAGAAAACGTAAATTAGACCAAAAATTGATTATAAACCAATACTGTTTACATACGTTGACAGATGACTATCCTTTTTCGTGTCAAAAGTTCACAAGGCGATAGTGGCGCCGTTTCGGTAATTATAGTCGCGAATAGTCGCGAATATTTCTGCTCATAAGTATTAAGTGTGCTTCGCACGGACTGCTACATAGTGAATATATTACAACAATTATATCAATAGTTACTAAGATTATTTGGATAATACAAAATAATAAGGGCACTATAATTAATTGAGTAAAGCTTAGGTAAAGCAAGCATAATAAATGTTCCAAAGTTAGATATTTAATAAAGATGGAATAAATGTTAAAAAGCAATGGCTGTTAATGCAATTAAGCCTTACTTGTTAAATATAGAAAGTGTGATGTTTACATTAGTAGTGTTCATAATCTCTATACCACGATGTTTTAACTAATAGAGAAGTACGTTTGGCAAAATGTAGTGACTTTAATTCATTGTAGGATATAAACACAAACTTATCCGATTTCGAACGCTGTTACAAATGTACGATTTCTCAGATGTACTTGCAACTTAGTTTGTATGTGTACAAAGAATGGCAAATGCCAGAATAAGATCAAACTTGTGATTTGAGCGTCTCTTATCAAAATCGCTGAGCTATTAAACTTCCCTCGTTATATTATTTCTTATTCCGTGATTTATGGAAAGAGGCTGGTTGTAGTTCTTTTATATGACAGGACATTATTGTTTCAGGAGTGAATATGAATGATGAGACAGGCGGTGATATGCATCCTTATGATTCTAGAGTCACTGATATTAAGAAAGAATATGAACCTACCGATGACTCTATAGTGATGGCGGGAACAGAACACACTGCTGAATTGGAGAAGGGTTAGTAACGGGCACATTTATTACTAACTAACACTTAATACTGTTATTCATATTGCATTGTAGGAGTTCAGTTTATTTCAGATGGACTTGGGCAGTGATTAGTGAACACACGCAGATAAAATATATACAGTGCACGCCGCTTAACCCTCCGTATACACACTACAATTTGCAGACCTCCCTATACACACATGGGTCTACGGTGACCTACCGTTTTTTATCATACTTCCTCTCGTTTAAAAAATCTGAAAAAATTCAGGAGAGTAGTTTGGGATCTATAGAAAGAGAGCATGCATTGGGTGATGGATAAAAATTAATCTTTAATCGTGGTAAGTTCCCGAAATATGGATTAACCTTTGGGACCTATCGATTCCTAGTAACGGGCCGGACACCACAGACCCATGTGTGTATTCGGAGGGTTAATGTGATCACATCGGGACTCGGGGTTTTTGATAACAATATCCGATTGATAATAATATCCGAAAAAAAAACATGAATACAACTTTTGTCTGAACCATGATTTATTTCATATTTACTAGCACCAATACAACGCCTCCTGCGGCTATTTTTCATACTTCTGAAGAAGCTAGCTCTTTGGAATAGTCGCTTATAAGAGGAAGGATATAAAAATGTTTCCACTTTTGCAAGCATTTTTGATTGCTGCTGATGTCAACCAGAAAGTCATAGTCAACAATAAATCAACATTTAAGAGCATTAGCTGAAAATTTTAATAATTATTTCCCTGAAAATGAGGATCCTCGTAAAGGTAAGTAACCTCTGGATTAATAATCCATTCTTGAAAGGTATAAAATCATGTGTACCAGATTCTCGTGAGAAAGAGAAGCTGATCGAGTTGTTTTGTGATGTCACTCTGGTGTCCAGACATAAAATGCAATCATTGTCCCAATTTTGTAAATTACTAGAAAAAGAATATCCATCTTTGAGTTTTAAAGCTATCAAATTGTTAGTCATTTTTTTGTCTTCCTATTTGTGCGAAAAGATTTTTTCGGCCATGTCAATTATAAAAACCGACAGAGAAATCGAATAAATGTTAATGCAGCGCTTCGTCTCACAGAAACAACTTTGCAGCCACGTATATCAAATTTTCTAACAAAGAAGCAGCACGCACTAAAATTGCACAGATGTCGCACTAAAATTTTTATTTATATAACTGTATAACATATACCTATACCTAGTAGGGACATAAATATAGTTACAATAATGAACGCACCCAATAAAAATAATACAAATGAGGGCATCCAAATTTAGACAATTGATAATCGTGAGTTAACCTATAAATTACTTTACTGTGGAAAGAATTTGATTTTGTGTTGTGTGTTACCATGGGATAGTCAGATAAAGAAAACCGAATTGCAGTTATTGCGCTTTATAAATGTAAGATGGAAAAATCAAACATTTTTAAGACGCTACGTCCGCTCGGCATTAGTCGAATGTTTGTGTATCTGTGCATTAAATTTTTTGAGAAAACTGGGGACATAAAAGACCGAAAAAGATCCGGGCGCCCGAGAACAGTACGCACGCCACAAGTTATCAAAGCTGGTAAGGCTAGAATAGCAAGAAATCCGTTGCGAAAACAAAATATTATGTCCCGCGAAATGAAAATTTCTCGAAAATCAATGGCGCGCATTGTGAAAAAAGACTTGAGTCTTGGGGCCTTCAAATGCCGCACTGGACAATTACTAACTGTGCCTCTTTAAAAAAATAGGGTCGAAAAATCGAAACGCTTGTTAATCAAGTACGCAGACGACAAACACAAATAAATCCTTTTGACCGACAAGAAAATTTTTACTATACAGGAAAAATTCAACAAACAAAATGATAGGGTTTATGCCAGGTCATCTACTGAAGCCTCGGAAGTATTTCCAAGGATAGAAAAAGGTCACCACCCAGCTTCAGTGATGGTTTGGTGAGGCGTTTCCTATGATGGAGTAACTGACCTTCATTTTTGTGAAAAAGGGGTGAAAACATCAGCTAGAGAACATCAACAAACGGTCCTGGAAGATGTTGTGAAACCCCTCAATCATACTCTCTTTCAAGATCAGTCATGGACATTCCAGCAGGATTCTGCTCCAAGCCATAAGGCTAAAACAACCCAAACGTCGCTTTTAAACAATGTTCCTGATTTTATCGGCGTAGAAGATTGGCCCGCTGCTAGTCCAGATTTGAATCCTTTAGATTACAAGCTATGGACCGTTTTAGAGGACATGGTTTGCCACAAAAGATATCCAAATATTGAATCTCTGAAACAGGCTTTAGCTCGAGCTGTAGCCAATTTTCCCATGGAAGTCGTACGTGCGGCTATCGATGATTAGCCTGTACGACTTAAGGCCTGCATTAAAGCCAAAGGTGGTCATTTTGAATAATTATACCAATTATGAATAACTTATGTATAAGTACAAATGTCAATAAAATTTGGTGAAAAACTTAATTGTAGTTTTCATTTTATTTCATAAAATATTTGTAACAGTATTTATGTCCCTACTAGGTATATTAATAAAAATACTACAGGCGGCCCTCGACTTTCGCACATTCTACTTTCGCACAATTCGCTATTTCGCACATTTTTAAAAAATATATTTTAAAGATTTTTGTCAAAGTTTGGGTTGCGTTCACTCATACATCGCGCTCAATCACTCATTCTCAGAATCATTATAGAGCTATAGAACTCTGTATCAAGAAAAGAAGAAAAAGTGTGATATTCAGTTAATTCTCACAACAGTATTAGTGTGTTGTTAAAAAACAACACACTAATAATGCCGCAGCCACCGTATTCCCCAGATCTGGCCCCCTGTGACTTTTTCTTGTTCTTGAAACTGAAGAGGCCCATGAGAAGACGACGCTACGCTACGAGTGAGGAGATAAAGATGGCATCGAAGGAGGAGCTGCACAAGATCACAAAAAATGATTTTTTCAAGTGCTTCGAGGATTGGAAAAAACGTTGGCACAAGTGTATAATATCTGGTGGGGATTACTTTGAAGGGGACAAAATAAATATTCATGAATAAATAAATAATTTTTGATAAAACACAAAATTCGCGATACTTTTTGAACAGACCTCGTTTATTTTAAATATGTAATATGTTCCTATTATTGATAAATAAATACTATATAATAATATTGGTTTTTATTTGCGTATTTGCTTTCAACCGGTCCGCGAAATATTTATCTTATTTTCACTAGTCCGCGGGGGTAAAAAGGTTGAAGAGGACTGTTCTAGACCACACATACGCATGATCCAAGTTTATCTGTGTTTACTGCCAACCAGCCCGCAGGCAGCATAAGTGCAATAATCTAGACAATGTCTATAAAGTTCTTTGTAAAGTATCGACTGATTACAAATGGTTTATTGTTTGTGACGAAAACAATCCTAAGAAAAAATTGATAAAATAAACCGAAATCATGATTACTGTAAACGACATTTTTTCCCGATCCATTCTTCGTGAGAGTGATAACAATATCCGAATGATAACATTATCCGTGATTCCAATAAGCAGCGTGCACTGTATTTTAAATTACACAATTTCGTTTATATATCACTCGGATGTGTTTTTAACAGATAGCACAGATGGAGATACAGTTGTTGATCATGAAAGCACAGAATGTATTTACTTCAAGTCTGAACCTGTGGATAGCAGTGAATGCGGAGGAAATATCGCAGAAAGTACAGCTGTCTCAAACACTGGTCAGTAGAACTCTATCTTTATTAACCATTTAACGTGTATCCTCTTGCCAGACTCGGTCGACTGGTATTGACAAGATTTCACAAGCACGTCTTCAAAAATCAAAATTTATACCTTCATGCAGTGTTGGGTTAACTTAATAATTCATTTTACAGTAATACCCCGCCACTCGACGTTAATTCGTTCTGAAAAAGCGATTTCGTCGAGTGGCGAGTCGAATTTCCCCATAAGATATAAAGGGAATCATATGTACATATACACATATACATATAAGGAATCACTTTCACCAGCTAACTATTTTTCTTTGATCCAAATTAACAATAATTTTTCAATTTCGTCAATAATACGTGGACGAAGTTTGGTTATAGAAAAAACTCCCTTCGCTACATCGGCATTTTTAATTGCTTCCTTATGCTGTACAAAAGTATTGATCGTCGATCTAGGAATACCATACCTTGTAGACAACTCAGTCACACGAATACCACTTTCATATTTGGCTATTATTTCTTTTTTCTGTTCCATAGTGATTCTTACTGTTTTCCTTTTAACTATGCTTGCATCTAACCTTCTTTGAACACATAATTATAAATATAAATCACTTATTTTAGCAAAAAACAAAAAATTCATAGCAGCACTAATTCTGAGTTGTTTTCGTCAAGATATCTAGGCGCGAACTGCTGGCCATGCGTTCATTTCGCCGACTCTCACTCTCGACATTTACGTCGAATGGCGAAAACGTCGAGCTAAAAGGCAGTCGAGTGGCGGGGTATTACTGTATAAGTTAAATATTTTCTGTTGCGGGTGGACTGAAAAAATATTTACATTGAAAACATAGACATAGTGACAGTTACTAGGCGTATTTACATTTCAGAGGGTCGCGATCCTCTGGAGGTGTATGGTACATCATCTACTGGTGACATGTCCCGGTATAACTACAAGACTGAGAGCATAATCAAGGAAGAGATTTACATCAAGTCGGAATATGGAGATGACGGTGAATATGAGGAGAGTACAGCTGCACAAGATACAGGTCAGTCAATAATTCAGTGTTATTCCAATACTGATATTCCCAGTTTCCATATACTCGTAATGAATGCGCAGAAATTAAATGATGAATAGTTTGCTAGTTCAGTAATAGACATACAGATCAATTCTGTAAAAAGTTTCTATAATAGTTACAGTGTAGTAACGTTACTACAAGATAACTTTTATAATGACTTTAATAGTAACTTTAACATTTTTCGTATTCTGCAATATCCAGCTGTAGTGACGTCGCTATAAAAGTTATATCTTAGTGACAGTAACTGAGAAAACAATGAAGTTAGTTACAGAAGTGCAACACGCATGCGCATTGGTGGTATACAGATGACAGTTGAGGTTAAAAATGTCAAAATTTTATCATTTATAAAATATATTTAAAAAAAAAAACAAAATGAGTGAAGAAATTGAAAAAAAAAACGGAATGCAAAAACAAAGCCTTCGAAAACTATGTTTTTGAGATGCCAACTTCAGAGTGAAAAAAATGTTTCAAGAATTGGTTCGAACCCATGCAAAAGTGTATAAATCTGAAAGGCGAATATTTTGAAAATCAATAAAATAGTTTGTACAATAAAAAAATATATATATTTTATGTTCAATTCTATAATTATTTAGGAAGAGGGTTTATTACATTAGGTGGTTACGGGATAGGATATTTCCAGAAGAAATGTTTCCAGTCGTAGATCATTTTGAAGATACCTGGATTGGATGTCCTAATAATATAATTGTTCGTTGACAACTTTTGTTCTCACATCAGCTGTGGAATTATTATCGGTCAGTTATAGAGAATCGCCCTAAAACAAATAATAATCTGGAAGGCTGGCATAGAGGCTTTCAATATACTTTAAATGTTTCACATCCTAGTATTTGGTTGTTTATAAAAGCCATTAAACAAGAGCCAAGACTAAACAAATTAAAAATTGAACAATATTTAAGCGGGGTGAACTTGCCAATCATGAAAACAAAAGTATCGCGACAGTATCGCTACCAGATTATTACACATTGTTTCAGATTGGAATGAAAACGATGATGTGGTAAATTATTTGCCTGCAAATGCCCATAGCCTGTTTTATTAAAAATTAAAAATATAATATAAATCTGAAAGGTGAATATTTTGAAAATCAATAAAATAGATTTTCCAAAAAAAAATTTTTCTTTTTTCTTTCAAAAACAAATCACAATTTTAAATTACTATGACTAAGTTTAAATGGTTTTTATAAACTGAAATGTTCATTTTTAGTTTCATTTAAATTTGTACAAAGATAGACTGTATAAGCTCTTAAACCAAAAATTTCGCGACATACTAACGAGTCGGGATACACAAAGGAGTTACGACACAACGATTGGTAAGCACTGCGATAGCTTAAAAACAAATCCGGGGTTGAAATAACTCGTTTATTTGATATTCAGTTGTTTTTGTAGATTAAAATAATTTATCTATCCTATCTTAAACTCCTTCATATATCTCATATTAAAGAAGTGAGCAATGCTTAAACATTTTCCAAAAATAACTTTTATAGCCAACTGCACCAAAAATGCATATTAAAAAATTACTATATTTCAACAACTGAATTTTTGTCTCAATAATCAGCCTAAATTTATTTGCAGCAAGTGAAGCATCATCCAGTGAACCAGATGAGAGTTGGGAGCCGCTGACCATCAACATGCGTAAACAATCTACAACAGCGTCATCACATCTCATTAAACACAGGAAAATACATTCTGGAGAGAAACCATTCAAATGTGATCAGTGTGGTAAAGCATTTACACGGTCTTCAGATATCATTATACACAAACGAGTACATTCTGGAGAGAAACCATTCAAATGTGAGCAGTGTGATAAAGTATTTTCAACATCATCACATCTCAATAGACACAAACTAATACATTCTAGAGAGAAACCGTTCAAATGTGATCAGTGTGACAAAGCATTTTCAGTGTCGGCAAATCTCATTTCTCACAAACGAATACATTCTGGAGAGAAACCATTCAAATGTGAGTATTGTGATAAAGCATGCTCACGGTCATCAGATTTCATTATACACAAACGAATACATTCTGGAGAGAAACCATTCAAATGTGATCTGTGTGATAAAGCATTTTCAGCGTCCTCACAACTCATTATTCACAAACGAGTACATTCTGGAGAGAAACCATTCAATTGTGAGCAGTGTGGTAAAACATTTTTTAAGTCATCACATCTCACTAGACATAAACGAATACATTCTGGAGAAAAACCATTCAAATGTGAGCAGTGTGATAAAGCATTTTCAGAGTTATCAAATCTCTTAATGCACAAACGAGTACATTCTGGAGAGAAACCATTCAAATGTGATCAATGTGATAAAGTATTTTCAGCATATTCAAATCTCTATACTCACAAACGAGTACATTCTGGAGAGAAACCGTTCAAATGTGATCAATGTGATACAGCATTTTCCAGATCAACACATCTCATTAGACACAAACGAATACATTCTGGAGAGCAACCTTTCATATGTGAGCATTGTAATAAAGCATTTTCACGGTCATCTGGCCTGATAAAACACAAACGAATACATTCTGGAGAGAAACCTTTCAAATGTGATCAGTGTGAGAAAGTATTTTCGGTATCAGCATATCTCGTTAACCACAAACGAATACATTCTGGAGAAAAACCATTCAAATGTGATCAGTGTGATAAAGAATTTAGACTGTCATCACATCTCAATAGACACAAACTAATACATTCCGGAGAGAAACCTTTCAAATGTGAGCAGTGTGACAAAGCATTTTCAAGCTCATCATATCTTGTTAAACACATAAAAATACATTGAGCTGTGTATCTACTGTCATATTTATTATTCTTATCTCCGAAAATTATAAAATTTATTACAGGATTTTCCATAAATGCTCGGTTTTATCAATACTCATACTTGTTAAAATATTTTATTATATATATATATCTCGTTCTTTTCCAAAAGACCCACCGATTTATTATTATTATTTATTTTATTTTTTTTTAGAATGGACTTAGAGGTCAGATTGTGGGGGTCTCGCGTTAATTACACATAAAATTTTACTTTTGAAAACGTGTAATTTTAATGTTTAGGAAGCTCAAGACCTCCCCCCCTTTAGGTGTGAGCCTGTTTTCCATTTTTTTTTTTTCTTTCGTTTTAACAATGATTCTTTTTTTTTACTGACTTTAAATTTAATTAAATATTTATTTTTGAAAATGCATAATCATATTTGTTATTTATTTTGTAGCGGCATCCAACTTTGTTACTTTCAAAATTTTACGGTAGTTTAGATAGAACCAAATATTTTAGTCAAAATTAGAGTTTTAATGAATATTCGGTATTAAAAAATTAGATATTAATAGATCATCGTTAGCATTTCATAAAATGAAAACAGGGCATGACATAGATGCAATTTCGTTACTTAAAGAAAGTAATACCCTTTTCACACTAGATCTTTAAGATCGGATGTTAAAGTGAATGTATCTTTAAACGCTAATGTGAAACCGTACGGCCTCGTCTAAACACGACCGATGTTTAAGACAGAAATCTGCGTCTTAAACTTCGCCCGCATTACCAACTTAATTTCTATTATAAAAAAATACTCCTTGAATTTGTGCTGTCAACATTTTATATTATCATAAACAAGAATACTGTATTAATATCGACGTTATAAGAAGTTTATACTTATTGTTATAATAAAATTATTTATTTTAATAATGTGTTTAATAAAATACAGAGCTACAATAATTGAGATAAAATGTATCGACTTACATGTTAATACAGGTGTAATATATTCTTTATTGTAGTGCCTTTATTGTAGAATGAAATGAAATATTCTTAATTGTTGAACCTTTCTTAATTGTTTTGTCCTTAACGGTAACTTAAGGACAAAATTACTGTAGCTGATGACAGCACCAGAGATTTAAACATCAAGTGTGAAAGCATAACGATCTTAAACATCGGTTAACTTTAAGTTCACTCGTCTTAAAGATCTAGTGTGAAAAGGGTATAATTCATATAACTTAAACATGTTAGAGACAATAGAAATGAAGAAAAAATCTAAAATTCTAATTAACACCGACTTAAGTCCTTTACAAAACCCGCTTTTAGAGATAATCCCAACAACCTAATTATAAAAATTCCCCAATTCATAACCATTACCTACAATAATCGTAAATGTTTAAATACCCTAATTCACCCCCATTCACACCACTGATCTTACCTAACTATGTATAAATATTGGAATAGTTTTGTAATATTTAGTCTATTGATAATGTTCACGTGGTGAACGAAATGTACATCTAGTATAAAAATAAAAAATTTGAAGGAAAGATCTACTTTTTTCTTAATTTCAAACCCTTCAATTTCAACATTTATATTTGTATTTGTACATATTAGTATTAATTTTAGAACCCACTCTGTAACAAGTAGCCCACACCAACAATCTCTTTGCATAATTTTCCTGAAAATACGTTGCAAATGTTTGAAAATCAGGTTACCTGTTCTTGTTTTGTTTTGTTTTTTATACAATTAATTTTGGATCTCCACGCTCTATCAACATGCCATGCCAATAGAACTCCATGCTGAAAAATATTGCTCTGCATCATCACTCATGAACACATCAGCTTTAAAACTAAAAATAAAAAAAAAAAATCATTTATATTAAGATTATCTTTTAAAAGTATTCTAAGATTTGCAGCCTGTGATGTAAATTCTTCTCCACATATATGACAAAGCATGTTTTATTATTCAAAATAAATAATACTAATATTGGCATCTGACACTACCGATAGAGGCGCCACTGAATTGTTCATCATGGCTGACGCAGATAGAATATTTCTGACAGGTTCAATGGTATCTTCATGTGATATTTATTGAAATTAATTTATTATTCAATATGAGGGTTGCGTTAAATGAAATTTTCCGTTTTCTCAGTGCCCAAGTAACCTCTAGAGTTATAATTGAAGGTAATAAGGCTATTTTACCACGTTTCGGAACACGATGAAAACTTAGGTCTCTTTCACGACCTACTTTTGCATTGCAAAGATAAACACAACAATTCACGTTGCATTTATTTTTTTCTTGCAATTTTAAAGACATTTTTTAAAAACTCGCTAGTATAGGGATTTGCAGCTAAGCACACTACCATCTGGTGAGCGTTTCATGAACTTGTGTACATCAGATAACATTTCGTTTTGTGTATTGGTTTTGTATGAAGTTTGTTTTTAAAGTTTTATTATAATCATTGAAAAATGTATAATACATATTGTTGTGTGCCTATGTGCAATTCATTGAAAAGAAGAAACCCGGAAATATCGTTTCATTTGTTTCCACTAATATCAGACACCGTACGGTTCGAAACAAAATTGGGAAAGCAAGAGGTTAGGAATCAACGCGATGTTTAGATAAACAATTTAAAAATTGGAAAAAAAGTGAGCCCTTATATCAAAGTTTGCTCATTACATTTTAATGATAGTGACTACAAAAATATTTTCAATTTTGTATTTATTATCGCATATCTTGAAAATTCCTGTTATTGTGTGTGGGTTCGTAATGCATAAGTTTGTAGGCATAATGCATAAATCTTTATGAACTCTCTGTTTTTTTCAGTGACTCCACATAATATTATATGCCCAGCATTGTAGATTTCTACCCCTTGGTAAACAACATGGGAATTATTATTTCCCCCAATTAGTTAAAATAATCGACAATGGAAAACTGCCATAACTTAAAACCAGATCACAAAATGTAGTATTTTAGATGTTTACAAGTAATGTCACTTCACAAAATCAGAAAATCCCAAACAATTATTTATTTTTTGTCGTTTTTTGATACACTTTTCGCTATTATTTACTAGTAAATGTCAAGTGGTATCTGATTTAGAATGGTTTCAAAAAAATCCGCGTGGCGCTACGATCTTAAAATTTTTCCCCTATACAAACTCGACTATCCTCCACCTCTCAGTTTCTCAAAATCTTACTAGAGGCGCTTCAGTTATTGTCAGTTGACAATAATAAAAACCATATAGGTTACACCCAACTTAACACTTTCTAAAGATGTGTCACATATGTCATAAACATAGGTTTTGAACTTGACAACAAAATACATCTCTCTAATTGGTCTTAGAATTGCTGCTCTCTATTTGGTACAAACAATTCTACTTGCAGATGCTGGTATTGCTTATTTGGTTAGTTCAATATAATTCCGCCAGATAGAGTCTCTCTTATGACCATTTACCGCTATGGCTCATTCAGTTATCCGCACGGACTGATATATATTGAAATTAATAAATCCAGCTGGTTATTGTAAGCATAATTTTGCTTATTTTGAAATTGGAAGGTTTTTATTTCAGTAATAAATATGAACGATACAAAAGACAGTGATATTAATATAGAAGAGATTTCTATTAAGACAGAATATATAAATCCTGATGAACATGAAGTGAATACTGAAATAGACCACGTGGCTGAATGGCAGGATGGTTAGTAATTAGCACATTTATTCAGGCCAATTTCATTAATGTTTGCTTAGTCAACATCTTAAATGATATATTTTTTAGCAATTAGTTTATATTTGATTGTGATCTGTTTATTGCAGGAATCAAAGAGGAAGTTACGGAGGGTGCATCCTTCACAAACACTGGTTAGTAAAGCTAGTTTAATTGATGTCTGTGTTATCTATATATTTTTAAAGTTTTGCATAATGTTAGTACTAAAGTGGTGGTCATTTACTTTGCATTATTTCGTATATTTTGTACAGACCATTTCTATCGCTTTGCAGTGCAGGTTAATGAAATATTGCAGTTTGGGGTCATTGACATGGTAACAGTAACTGTGAGTTTTTATATTTCAGAGGGTCACGATCCTCTGGATATGTGTGGCACATCATCCACTGGCGATATGTCCCGGTATAACTACAACACTGAGAATGTCATCAAGGAAGAGATTTACATCAAGACGGAATGTGTAGATGACGGTGAATATGAGGAGAGAGCAGCTCTGCAAGATACAGGTCAGTCAATAATTCAATATTATTCCAATACTGGTATTCCAAATTTCCATATACTCGTACTGAATGGGCAGGAGTACAATGACGGATAGTTTGCTAGTTCAGTATTAGGAATGACTAGAACTAGAAATTTATGGAACCAGGTACCCGCAATAATTACCCGGATATTACCCACTACCCGTTAATTACCCGCTATCCGGGTTATCTTAACATCCAAATACTCTCAAGTGAGCAGCCGTTGGTATCTTTTTTCAAACCTAACATATATTTTGAAAGAAATTTGATTCAAAATTTACTCAAGCAATTATGATGGGGTATGCAGATAACATGACCTAGCCAATCTACGATGGGGATAAAAAAGGAACCAGATAGAATCGTATTGAATCCTGCTAAGAAAAGATATTGTAATAAAATTGAAGTCAAAATCTACTGAATTAATGAATAGGAAATGCTATATCTGACCCTGTGCTAAATACATTAAGGTAGGGTGACCATTCGTCCCGCATTTCGTGGGACGTCCCGCATTTTGATTTGGTGTCCCCAGGGCCGAATTTTGCTCTGTACTTATATTTAATAATAATAATAATAATAATTGTTTATTGACTAAATTACAATAATTTTTGTTTTAAGTCAGTCAGTACAATCGTAAATGTAATATGTAATAAAATGTACAGGAAACAATATGGCAAGCAATATGTAGGTACATATACAATATGAAACATTTTGGTTGGTAATAATTGTGTATTTAGAGAATCAAATAAAAATAAAATAGAGAATTAGATAAAATAATTCAAAATAATTCAAAATAGCATCAACTACAGTTTTAAATGCAATAAAAATAATTCAGAATTTATGTTGTAAAAATTCATTTATAGAATAAAAAGCATGGTTGATAAGGAAAATTTTGATGGTATTTTTAAAAGAGTTAAAACTATTGGATTTGAAGGAGTCTGGCAATACGTTAATAAATTTATAAGAATAATAGTTGGTGCTATTTTTAGATTTAGTCCATATTAAAAATGGTGGATAAATCTTATTTTTATTCCTTGTATTATAATTATGAATTTGTTCAAAAGTATCACATTCGCTTAAGTTTTTATAAGCTAACAAGAGGCAGTAATATATATAGAAAGTGAGGGTAGTCATGATTTTTAATTTAGTGAAGTATAACCTGCAGTCGGCTCTATAGGATAAACCAGCAATGACTCTGAGCGCTCTGCGTTGCAAGGAGAAAATTCTTTCTGCAGCGGGCGAATGGCCCCATGCTAATAGTGCATAAGCGACCTGAGACTGGAAAAGTGAGAAATAAACTATCCGCATAACATGCTCAGATACCGAATTCGCTAAATTTCTAAATAGATATATGATACTACATAATTTATTGGAGAGATGGGTTACATGCTGATCCCATTGGAGAGTGGGATCAACATGGATACCTAAGAATTTAACGGAAAGTGGGTTATTGAAATTGTGATGTTTAAAACTTGTTACTAGCTGCTGAGTTTTATTTTCATTTAGTAATAGTCAATTTGCATTAAACCACAGTTTAGCTTGACTTAGAAATTCGTTACTAATAGACAATGCTTTATCTAGGTCGTTAGATCTAACAATTAATGTAGTATCATCAGCGTAGAGGATGCTTTTGATCTTTATTGATAGGGGAAAATCATTAATCATTAATAAATTTGGGAGGTGAAGACCTTTTTTTTGCTCTTTACTTATATTTGGGAGGTGAGGACCTTTTTTGTTTGATCTTCACTTATATTTCGGAAGTGACGACCTTTTTTTGCTCCGTCCCGCATTGCCTTCTCCAATAAAATGGTCACCCTACATTAAGGATCCTATCAGTAACTATGAGTATTTATATTTCAGAAGGTTGCGATCCTCTGGAGATGTGTAGCACATCAATTACTGGCGACATGTCGCAGTATAACTTCAACACTGAGAGCTTCATCACTGAGAAGATGGATATCAAATCGGAATGTGGAGATGCCAGTGAATATGAGGAGAGCGCAGCTGAACAAGATACAGGTCAGTCAATAATACAATATTATTCCAATACTGGTATTCCCAGTTTCCATATACTCGTACCGAATGCACAGGAGTACAGTAAGTACGTTCTATTGCTAACAAATTCCTTCCACTGCCACCAGTGGCAACACACTTCGCCGTTTTATTGCAAATATTTTTCCACCTCCTTCCCACTTTTGCTACGAGCTCGTGAGGTCGTAGCGTTGGTGGGAAAATAATTTTCGCGCTAAAATATTGGTTTGGTTAATCTAAAAAGTTTGTTTGAAAGATTTTGACTACAACGAATTTGTAAAATTGTTTCAAATGTGAAGACAGTCATTCTAAAATGTGATTTGAATGTTGCATTTGAGAACTGAGGAATAGTCAACTCCACATAATTTTTAATTTTTGGAATATGATCATTACACATCCTAAAAGACAATTTTAATTATAAATAATAAGACTGTATATTTTCTTCAGTTCTTTTATTAATTAATTATTACACGTTAAACAGACTTAAAATATCCAATACTTACTTCTGAATTATATAATATAAAATACTACTATCCAATTTTTCTACATTGTAGTCTTTTCTAAGTCGATAGAAGTTATTAATAGCAAATAATATGATAGCTCTATGATCCATTTTGTATAATTATTTTATGGTTATGGTGAATTATCAAAGTGACAGTTCCGACCTTGAACGCTTCAAACGACAAACGATTCTTGATCGTTTTTTTTGCACACCTTCTTCTGGCTAAACTTTCGCAACTCGGTTGAAAGCAATAAAACGTACATATAATCCGGTAGTTTGCTAGTGGTAGCAATAAAACATTTCCGAAACAGATCGTTGAGCAGTTTCCGAAACGTCCGAATCGATATCTTTTTGATACTAATAATCATTATATAGTAGTATTCTAACCTAGTACTATCAGTAATGACAAACGTCCAAAACGGTGTCCGTCTAATGATTTATTTTAGAAAATACATTTTCTGTACGATGGGCCAGTGTTCTATATTTGTGTCAAAAAATAAAAACAAATATATTAATTGTATAAACAAGATGAAAACAAATCACAATTTTAAATTGCTATGACTAAGTTTTAATTGTTTTTATAAACTGAAATATTCATTTTTAGTTTCACTTAGATTTGAATACAGGAATGGCTCGATCTCTATGCCTAGTGCAATTCATGAGACAATTTATTCACATTAATAATATTTTTATTTTTATTTTATTTTATTTTTATTTTTATTTTTATTTTATTTTTTTACATTAAGGAAAGCCAACAGTAAAAACCAATGACTGGCTTCCACAGATTACAAAATGAATTTACATACATACTGTATAACAACAAAGTAAGAGACTAATACATAATTTAATATCGATATACAAGAACAAGTTAATTTCATTTATGACATTCGAAGATAAAGTTTAAATTTTTGTAAAGGCAAGTTAAATATATCTAAATGAATATAATTATTATTGTAAGTTGACATGAGTCTGTTTAAGGGAGAGTTTTTATAGCTAAAAGAATTAAATTTAGTTAATTGAAACAGTTGTTTAGATCTAGTTGTTTTAAGAGGAGCTAATAGATAAAAATTATGAATAAAATTTTGTGAATCAATTAAGTTATTGAACACCTTATATAGGAATATCATTGAATATACAGTTAAAATATACATTGTTAAAATATACAGTTTAAATATACATTGAAGAACAGAATATCTTGATTTTTTTCTACATTTCTCATAATTGAATAGTATAGTGCGTTCAAAGGTGAGTTTGCAGTACAGGGCATATGGAGTAGTTCTTTTTCATACTCTCTAATGGGTTTACACAATGACACTATTCTTTTTTTGCTTGTCGACGTTGCCAGCTCTAAAACGCGCTGATCTGTGAAGACGCAGTATTCTACAAATGGCCATTTGTTTTTGTTGACTGTTATTTTGAGTTTTATAAGAGTTGATTTTTTCATACGAGTTTTTCATATTATTATAATTGACACATTTGACACTTTTACAACATTTGGCAACACCGCTCCCATTTTCCATAAGAGCTATACTGCAAACTCACCTTCGAACGCACTATAGTACAATTGCTGGAGAGTAAATATCTTAATGTTGTTAAAAACTTGTGTAGTGGAAGAGAAATGTGGTATTTTGAGCATTCTTTTAATTATTAGTTTTTGAATTATGCTAATTTTATCAATATATGTACTACTAGCACCACCCCATCCAATAATTTCATAAGAAAGTACTGATTGTACTAATCCATAGTAAAACATCTTTATTAAATTTGTTGGCATGAATAGCCTTAGTTTATAGAGGACAAATATTAATATTCTTAACCTTTTACATAAATTAGTAACATGTAGGTCCCAACGTAAATGTTGATCTATAATAATACCCAGGCAGGTCATAGATTGCACTCTATCAATACTAGTCCAACAATTACAAAAATCATGTCCTGAACAATTTTTAGTGTGAATAAAAATTTCACTAATATCAGGTTGGCTGTTTTTATAAATGCTGAAAGTAATTTAGGGAGCGTTAGAATCTAACCATACTTTTATGTTTTGTAAATCCAACATTGCTATGTTTCTTGCATCATCCCAAGTCTCTGCTGCGATTGAGAGTACTATGGTAGATAGTAGATTGATAGTATAAACAAGATGAAAACAAATCACAATCTTAAATTACTATGACTA
This sequence comes from Liopterus haemorrhoidalis, assembly GCA_963971575.1. Taxonomy (NCBI): domain Eukaryota; kingdom Metazoa; phylum Arthropoda; class Insecta; order Coleoptera; family Dytiscidae; genus Liopterus; species Liopterus haemorrhoidalis. The sequence continues at coordinate 31,505,425 of OZ020623.1, forward strand.
AGTTTTAATGGTTTTTATAAACTGAAATGTTCATTTTTGTCTCATTTAGATTTGTACAGCGATGGGCAGTATAAGCTCTTAAATCAAAAATTTTGCGACACACTAACGAGCCGTGATACACAAAGGTGTTACGACACAACGATTGGTAAGCACTGCGATAGCTTAAAAACAAATCCGGGGTTGAAATAACTCGTTTATTTGATTTTTAATTGTTTTTCTACTTTGCGTTCATAAGACACTCATTTCAACACTCATTTGAGTGCTATAACACTGAATGAAATATCAAATTCTGATGCTGTCAAGTTAACTTAATATATTCGTGGATTTTTTGCTAAATTTTTTTCCAGTTTTTATTGATTTTTTTTTTTAGTTTTTTGTCCCTACCGCCTCAGGGCTTCATAATTCTGGGTTTTTATCGTATTTTTTTCACTCCCTTTATAAAAACCCCTACCATTGAAGATTCCGCATATTTTGCAATGGGTAACCCCCCCCCAACTCATTTATTATTCTTTTTTTAACGATCCCTCTTGCGGAAATTACTTCTGAAATTGAGTCGTAGATCCATCAACGCCAGGAGGGGGTGTATGAGGTTACTTCTACCCCCCCCCCCAATATTATAGTGGTGTTCTATAAACCTTCCCCAAATAAGTTATATTATCTGTCGTATGCCTCTCTTGACTTCCAGGGAAGTATTTTTTCAATTTCCCGTAATTCGGCTGGAGTACAATGAATATCATCTTCAGGCATGTTCAAATTTTTCACTAAAGTATAATTTCACGTTCGCCAGAGGGCTAAGTAGCAGAAAACAAAAACTCAATTGACAGCTGACAGCACATTTCAAAAAAACAAATCAGTGATACCAACATATAACAAATATTGCATAAATTGATACTGTTTGCTATTAATACAAATTTACCAAATTAAAGAATAAATGGCAAAGTAGAAAAAATAGTATAAAAAACTCGTTTCATAAGGCGCTTTGCCGCACTTGTCTATTAGAAAACTCGTCGCTTCGCGACACGTTTTCTGACCTAGACGCGTGCGTCAAAATCATGCCTTATGAAACTTGTGTTTTAATATACTATTTTGCAATTCAATATTTTTTGTAGATTAAAATAATTTATCTATCTTAATTTAAACTCCTTAATATATCTCATATTAAAGAAGTTAGCAATGCTTAAACATTTTCCAAAAATAACCTGTGTAGCCGTACTATATTTCAACAACTGAATTTTTGTCTCAATAATCAATCTAAATTTATTTGCAGCGAGTGAAACATCATCCAGTGAATCAGATGAGGGTTGGGAGCCGCTGGCCACCAACAAGCGTAAACAATCTACAACAACGTCATCACATCTCATTAAACACAGGAAAATACATTCTGGGGAGAAACCTTTCGAATGTGAGCATTGTGATAAAGCTTACTCGCGGTCATCAGAACTCATTATACACAAACGAAAACATTCTGGAGAAAAACCATTCAAATGTGATCAGTGTGATAAAGCATTTTCAGTGTCATCACATCTCACTAGACACAAACGAATACATTCTGGAGAACAACCATTCAAATGTGATCAGTGTGATAAAACATCTTCACGGTCATCAGACATGATAAAACACAAACGAGTACATTCTGGAGAGAAACCATACAAATGTGAGCAGTGTGATAAAGCATTTAGAGTGTCATCACATCTCATTAGACACAAACTAATACATTCTGGAGAGAAACCTTTTAAATGTGATCAATGTGATAAAGCATTTTCAGTGCATTCAAGTCTCTTTAATCACAAACGAATACATTCTAGAAAAAAACCATTCAAATGTGAGCAGTGCGATAAATCATTTTCTCAGTTATCAAAACTCGTTGCACACGAACGAGTACATTCAAGAGAGAAATCATTCAAATGTGATCAGTGTGATAAAGCATTTTCAGTGCAATTACATCTCATTAGACACAAACAACTACATTCTGGGAAGAAACCTTACAAATGTGAGCACTGTGATAAAGCATACTCGCGGCCATCAGAACTCAATAGACACAAACGAAAACATTCTGGAGAAAAACCGTTCAAATGTGATCAGTGTGATAAAGCATATACTTGTTCATCGAATCTCACTGACCACAAACGAATACATTCTGGAGATAAACCATTTAAGTGTGATCAGTGTGATAAAGCATTTTCACGGACTTCATATCTCATGATACACAAACGAGTTCATTCTGGAGAGAAACCATACAAATGTGAGCAGTGTGATAAAGTATTTTCAACATCATCACATCTCATTAGACACAAACTAATACATTCTGGAGAGAAACCATTCAAATGTGATCAGTGCGATAAAGCATTTTCAATTGTAACAAATCTCAACACTCACAAACGAATACATTCAGGAGAAAAACCAATCAAATGTGATGAGTGTGATAAAGCATTTTCACATTCATCAAGTCTCGTTGCACACAAACGAGTACATTCTAGGCAGAAACCTTTCAAATGTTAGCATTGTGATAAAGCAGACTCGCATAAAGGATTCATTTTCAGCAACTGAAACAATTTGGAAAAAAATATTGAAAATACTTTTTAGAAAACCAAAAATCACAAACACAAACTAAGATAACAGATTTTATTGTTAAAATTAAAATATATATACATAAATACATACGTATATAAAATTGTAAGTTTTGTAACACTTGAATATTGTTTTTGTTGCTTAAGCTTCTTGCACTCATGTAAATGTACTCTTTTCTAACACAAATAAAATATACATATTTCTCAACATTGTATTTATAGTGTTTGGATGTAGCGACCTACGGTTATAACGACCGAATTTCATTTGCCCCTTCAACGTCGTTATAAACAATATAAACTGTAATATTCTGCTTAATCTTAAATTAGATGAGTTACGTCCGTAAGTAAGTATAGTTGATAGGTTATGGGATTCGGACCAGTCGGAAAATAAAACAAAATTTATTAACTTGGCTAACGTTTCAATTTAATTTAAGTCTTCATCAGAGCTATAAAGATACATGGAATTAATAACACAGTAAGATTACATGTATAAGATATAATAATGTTCAAATTCAACTGGTCAAGTAGTTAATACAAGCATTACAAAATTGTCGGAATTTAAAATACAACACAAAATAATTATTAAAAAGTAAAAAATATGTTGCGTATTAAATATAAGTTAAAGATTAAAAACAAAGTTAAATTTACAATACCTTAGTTAATTAGCCACGATATAAAATTGTTTTAAGTACTAAACTGGATTGTAGGTTTTTATGGACCCAAAAACTAAAAATGGGCAAAAATCCAAGCCCATGCATGTATATTTACTCGTTGCATTTTATGGAAAGTGGTATTTTACGTCTAAGAAAAGACTGAAAAAAAGCATTTATCCCACCCAGAATTTGCCTAAATCATCTGTGGATATATTAAAAGGCCCTTCTACTTTTGCAGGCAGAGATATTAATTTTTACTAATATATTTACCATATTTTTGTTGCTATTATATTGACAGACAGTCAAAAAGAATTAAAATTACAATGAAAAATTAAAAATTTCCTTGAAATTTCTTTAGAATAATATATTATTACATATCTTGTAAATCATAGATTACCTTTAAATAAAAAAAAAAAAACTCGGAAGACAGGAAAAATACAACTCGTGTTCATTTTCACCATGTAAACAAATACAGTTTACTGTTACTTTCGAATGTTCTAGGGTTGCCGGATATAACGCTACGATCTTAAAAAATTTCCCCTATACTGAAAATTTCGAGAGAAAAAACGGTTTTCATAAATCCAATCCCGGTATTTTGAAGTATCCCTTTTAGTCCGGTATCCCGGTATTTCCGATAGTGGGGATCCTGGTTTGCGACCCCTTGTTTCTACATTTTTGCTCCTCAGCATTAAGTGTGCTCCGCACGGACTGCTTCATAGTAAATATAATAATATAATACAAAGTAATAATTATATAGATAGTTGTCACCTGTATCTTCGTAAAAGTACAGCTGTAACTTTGTCATTTGTGCTTTTTTATTTTAGTTACATCAAGCAAATTTAATCAAGAATAATAATTATTTTCAGAACTCCACAACCTTGTTTAATCAGGAAGCAATATGTGCGGATACAGTCGTAAATTGGAAAGCTGCCATAAAGTATCCACTTTTGCAATTTTCGTAAGCAATGTTTCCGAATCAGTCAAATATATATAAATTACACATCACAACTGAGTTCTGTTTGAATCTAGCGGTAAGTTGTGTGTTTATCTGATGGAATATAAAGAAGAACGAAAAGAGTTGTTGGTGAAGTGTGAGCAGTCTGATGACCAGTGCAGCAGTACAGACATATCACCAACATGTGATTACACTCATTGTGTTACAAACGAAGCGCATGAAGAGTACTACAGCAACAGTAAGAAAGTGAAAGAAGAACAGGAAGAAAATGCTGATAACACAGGTATTGTACCACTTGGTCTGTACCACCCTATTAGAAATATATCTTTCATCTACTTTTTTAGGTACAGGTAACTTTTAGCTGCCTATAATATGCATAATGTTCTGCGCAGGGCCAGGGACAGTGATTCACCTTAAAAGCACTATCTTAGGTTATTGTTGATAACCTTTTATTTTTATTTTATAAACCACCTAAAAATAAATTGTATTTTAAAGTGAATTGTAACATGGAAACAGAACAAAAGTGGAGACTTGAAGCGTAGTATAGGCAGCTAAAAGTTACTTTTACCCTTTTTATTTATTGGACATAGAAATTACAACGATGACATTTTCTTTTAGATCTATATACATACGGCTACCTTTTAAGTTTTAACAAAAACCAAAAAATAAAAACTATGAGCACGAAAAGAAAATAACTGCTAGGTTGCCTTATGATACACAAAAGGATCTAATTTTAATATAAATCAAGAAAAACAAATCAAAATTTATAACTTCATGCACTAATGGGTTAACATAATAATTCATTTTATAAGTTGAATTTGAAATATTTTCTGTTGCGGGTGGACTTAAAAAATATTTACATTGAAATCATAGACATAGTAACAGTAACTAGGAGTATTTATATTTCAGAAGGTCGCGATCCTCTGGAAATGTATAGCACATCATCTACTGGCGACATGTCTCAGTATAACTACAACACTGAGAACATCATCACTGAGGAGATTGACATCAAAGAAGAATGTGGAGATGAAGGTGAATATGAGGGGAGTGCAACTAGACAACATGCAGGTCAGTCCATAATTCAATATTATTCCAATACTGGTATTCCCAGTTTCCATATACTCGTACTGAATACGCAAAAATACAATGACCAATAGTTTGCTAGTTCAGTAATAGACATAGTCACAGTTACTATGGGTATTTATATTTCAGAAGATTGCGATCCTCTGGAGATGTATGACACATCATCCACTGGCGACATGTCCCGGTATAACTACAACACTGAGAGCATCAACACTGAGGAGATTGACATCAAGTCGGAATGTGGAGATGACGGTGAATATGATACAGGTCAATCAATAATCCAATATTATTCCCAATACTGGTATTCCCAGTTTCCATATACTCGTACTGAATGCACAGGAGTACAATGTTGGGTAACCAAAATATTCGCGACACACTAAATTTGATTTTCAATTGTTTTAGCAATTCAATATTTTTGTAGATTAAAATAATTCATCTATCCTAATTTAAACTCCTTAATACATCTCATATTAAAGAAGTGAGCAATGCTTAAACATTTCCCAACAATAACCTGTGTAGCCACCTGCACCAAAAGTATATATTAAAAAATTACTATATTTCATCAACTGAATTTTTGTCTCAATAATCATTGTTAATTTATTTGCAGCTAGTGAAACATCTTCCAATGAACCAGATGAGAGTTGGGAGTCGCTGACCATCAACAGCCGTAAACAATCTACAACAACCAAGTCATCACATCTCATTGGACATAGGAAAATACAAACTGGGGATAAACCATTCAAATGTGATCATTGTAATCTATCGTTTGCCAGATCATCACATCTCATTAGACACAAACGAATACATTCTGGAGAGAAACCTTTTAAATGTGATCAGTGTGATAAAGCATTTTCAAGTTCAATAAATCTCAGTACTCACAAACGAATACATTCTGGAGAAAAACCGTTCAAATGTGAGCAGTGTGATAAATCATTTTCACAGTTATCAAATCTCGTTACACACAAACGAGTACATTCTGGAGAGAAACCATTCAAATGTGATCAATGCAATAAAGCATTTTCAGCGTTTTCAAGTCTCATTACTCATAAAAGAGTACATACTGGAGAAAAACCGTTTAAATGTGATCAATGTGACAAAGCATTTTCAGCATCATCACATCTTATTAGACACAAACAAATACATTCTGGGAAGAAACCTTTCAAATGTGAGCATTGTGATAAAGCATGCTCTCGGTCATCAGATCTCATTATACACAAACGAATACATTCTGGAGAGAAACCATTCAAATGTGATTTGTGTGCTAAAGCATTTTCATCTTCATCAAGTCTCTTTACTCACAAACGTCTACATTCTAGTGAGAAACCATTTAATTGTGAGCAGTGCGGTAAAGCATTTTTACTGTCTTCACATCTCACTAGACACAAACGAATACATTCTGGAGAACAACCTTTCAAATGTGAGCATTGTGATAAAGCATGTTCACGGTCATCAGACCTCATAAAACACAAACGAATACATTCTGGAGAGAAACCATTCAAATGTGATCAGTGTGAGAAAGCCTTTTCAGTATCATCACATCTCATTACTCACAAACGAATACATTCTGGAGAAAAACCATTTAAATGTGATCAGTGTGATAAAGTATTTACAGTGTCATCACATCTCATTAGACACAAACGAATACATTCTGGAGAGAAACCATTCAAATGTGATCAGTGTGATAAAGCATTTTCAGTATCATCCCATCTCATTACTCACAAACGAATACATTCAGGAGAGAAACCATTCAAATGTGATCAGTGTGATAAAGCATTTTCAGTATCATCACATCTTATTACTCACAAACGAATACATTCTGGAGAGAAACCTTTCAAATGTGAGCACTGTGAAAAAGCATTTTCCAGGACATCAGATCTTGTTAGACACATGAAAATACATTGAACTGTCATTTACAATACTTATCTTCGAAAATTATAAAATTTATCACAGGATTTTCCATAAATGCTCCGTTTTATCCTACTTTCATTAAGTATTCTTATTTGTTAATAACTATTTGTGGCCATTTGTGGAGAATTTTGCATCTTGCTATGGGAATTTTCTTCACAAAGTGTTGGCAACATTGTCAGAGAGTCGGGAACCCGTTTTGCGACTCCTAGGTAATTTGTGACTATAATTACCGAAACGGTGCCACTATCGCCTTCTGAACTTGTGACACGAAAAAGTATAGTCATCTGTCAACATATTTATACAGTATTGGTTTATAAACAATTTTTGGTTTTATTTACGTTTTCTTGCTGTATGCAGTATATTTGAATTATAACCGAGTATTAAAAAAGTGTATAAATATATGTGAATCCATTTTATGATAAGATTTGCTGTTTGTAAATGAATATTTTCAGCGGTTATAATGTTATTGCCAGGTTATACTCACAGAGAAAATAAAATGTTATTCTTTGAACTTAAAACATTTATTGGAATACTTAATATCTACACATTTCTCAAGAAATTTTATAGAAGGAGAATTTGTAATTTATTCTACACAAGAAACCTGTCAAATATTTGCTAACTAACATTGTTATGGAACACTCACATGAAATAACAAGGGGTTAAAAAGCGCAAAAAGCTTTTATTAACATATTTTTATCCCTTAATATACCAGATACAAAAATTTATTAAAAAAATACCCTTTCATGGCCTGGTTAGTTTCAAAATTGGTCCGCAGGGCCCTTTTTGTAATCAGTTTTAAAGTAACGTTAGTAATTTGTTCCAATTTTATGTAAATTAGTACTTTTAAAGTTGAGAAAAGTTAAATTGAAAGGTGATTATAAAAACGGGCGTTTTCCCAAAAATTAGAGAACCCAACATCACTTTTTATAGAATCCTATCATTATTTTTTTCCTATCTTTTTATTTTATTTCTAATGTCCTGTTTGAACTTGTTTTCTTAAATCTAAAATATTCAAATTAAAATAGTAAGTATATTTTTAATTTACGACTAACCCCCGTTTTTATAAAAAAAAAGTTTTCGTTTGTATAGTTCCTCAAATAAAATTATAAAATAATAAAAACATTTCTTTTATTTCCTTTCATATCATTTTTTAAGAAATATTTTTATTTGTTTTGTTTTTATGTTGCAAACATTTCAAAAAAATACCTTCATCAGTAGGTTATTTTAATATTTATCTAAATAAATGTTGAAACATATACATTTTTTTTTTTCTTAACAATAAATTGATATTCACATATATATAAACATAAATACGTAAAACTATTAAAAAATAATATAATATATTAGGATATATTAACATTTATTCCATATAACTCAATACAAATCTGGAATAAAAATGGCGGCTACAGTTCATATGGCCACACTGTCTTTATACAGTCACTGTATAGTTGATGGTCGACGAGAAGCGTATGTCAAGTTTTTTCTTAATATTTATCTGTTCAAACAATATTTCGGCAAAAATGCACTGTATTTAAGTTACTATATTTAAAAATACGTCTTAATTCACATCAACTGCAGCACAACACACTACAAATATTATACAAATATACGCTTCTGTTTAAATTACCAAGCCGCCACCAGATGTCTCACTGTTATTTGGAGTCACGAATCCCGGTATTTCCAAGAATCTGGATCCCGGTTTACGACCCCTAATTTCTTCTATTCTGCTCCTAAGCATTAAGTGTGCTCCTCACGGACTGCTACATAGTGAATATAATGCAAAGTAATAATTATATAGATAATTGTCAGCTGTATCTTCGTAAAAGTACAGCTGTAACTTTTTCATTTGTACTTTTTTATTTCAGTTACACCAGGCAAATTTAATCAAGGAAAATAATTATATACAGAACTCCACAATCTTGTTTAACCAGGAAGCAATATGTTTGGGTAAAATCGTAAATTGGAAAGCTGCCATAAGGTATCCACTTTTGCAGTTTTCGTGAGCAATGTTTCCAAATCAGTCAAATATATATAAATTACAGATCACAACTAAGTTCTGTCCCTGAAACTAGCAGTGAGTTGTGTGTCTATCTGATGGATTATAAAGAAGAACGAAAAGAGTTGGTGAAGTGTGAGCAGTCTGAAGATCAGTGCAGCAGTACAGACATATCACCAGCATGTGATTACACTCATTGTCTTACAAACGAAGCGCGTGAAGAGTACTACAGTAACAGTAAGAAAGTGAAAGAAGAACAGGAAGAAAATGCTGATTACACAGGTATTGTACCGCTTGGTCTGTACCACACTATTAAGCCTGTAGTACACGATGCCATTTCTCCAAGGAATTGGGACATTAGAACACAATTATACCATAACTGTGTCAATATTTCAGAGGGTCGCGATCCTCTGGAGATGTGTGCCACATCATCTACTGACGACATGTCGCAGTATAACTACAACACTGAGAGCATCGTCACTGAGGAGATGTACATCAAGTCGGAATGTGGAAATGAAGGTGAATATGATGAGAGTGTAGCTCAACAAGATACAGGTCAGTCCATAATTCAATATTATTCCAATACTGGTATTCCCAGTTTCCATTTACTCGTATTGAATGGGCAGGAGTATAATGACAGATAGTTTGCTAGTTCAGTAATTAACATAGTCACAGTAATAATAATAATAATAATAATAATAATTTATTGGTCCAGTAGATAATATACATAATATTGAACAAGTAAATTAGTCAAATACAAACAGTCCATTAAAATAAAAATTATTATTAGTCAATAATAAAATTAAAATGTCATTAAAATTAAAGTAAAATTTTATACATTTGTTAAATATATATATATATATATAGTCATATTAAAATATCTATTTTCTAGTTTCGTAAGAGATACTCATTTAAATTATAATAACATTTTTCTACTAAAAAATCTGCCAACGTTTTTTAAAATATTGGATTAATTTTACAATCTTTTATGTATTGTGGCAGTTCATTGTACATTCTTCTCGATCATATAGTTGTATTGTTAGCCGTTTTGGAGTATCTGACTAAAGGTATTTCCAAAATATTTTTATTTCTTGTATTATATGTATGTACGTCTAGTCGTCTCTCAAAATCTGACAAGTTTTGTCTTACATACAGGCAAGCTTGATACATATACATACATGGTAATGTCAAGAGATGTAAATTTTTAAAAACTGAAACACATGATGCTCTATTACTGCATTCAACCATATTACGAAGAATGCGTGTTTGCAGTCTTAATAATCTAACGAGTTCGGAACTTGTGCCCCAGCATACTAAGCCACATGATAGCACTGAGTATATGAGTATATGTTAGCAAAATAATATGTCCGCACTACTACTTGACTGCATGATTTTGCTAGTAATTTAATTTTCCAAAATTCTTGGGACATTCTTTTACATAGACTATCTATTTGAGTATCCCATGTAAGCTGTTCATCCAAATGAATTCCTAATAATTTAACCGTTTAATCATTTTTAATAGATTTTTTATTGATTGGCTAGCCCCATATGTAAGTATTCTTTTAACAAATTTTATGAAACTACATTTTTATTCATTTAATATTAGTTCATTTGAAATTAGCCAATTAATTAATAACTTTATGTCGCCATTTACTTTCGATACAAGGGTACTACAATCTGAATCGGAACTCATTACTGTGGTAACTATAGTGCGTTCGAAGGTGAGTTTGCAGTACAGGGCATATGGAATAGTTCTTTTTCATACTCTCTAATGGGTTTACAGAATAACGCTATCCTTTTCTTGCTAGTCGACGTTGCCAGCTCTAAAACGCGCTGATCTGTGAAGACGCAGTATTCTACAAATGGCAATTTGTTTTTGTTGAGTGTTATTTTGGGTTTTATTAAGAGTTGATTTTTGTAAATAATACGAGTTTTTCATATTATTATAATTGACACATTTGACACTTTTACAATATTTAGCAACACCGCTTCCATTTGCCATAAGAGCTATACTGCAAACTCACCTTCGAACGCACTATATGTAACTATGAGTATTTATATTTCAGAGGGTTGCGATCCTCTGGAGATATGTGGCACATCATCCACTGGCGACATGACGCAGTATAACTACAACACTGAGAGCTTCATCACTGAGGAGATCGACATCAAGCCGGAATATGGAGATGAAAGTGAATATGATGAGAGTGCATCTGAACGAGATACAGGTCAGTCAATAATTCAATATTATTCCAATACTGGTATTCCCAGTTTTCATTTACTCGTACTGAATGCACAGGAGTACAATATCGGGTAATTTGCAATTCGTTATTATAATTTATCCAATACATAATTTAATTCATGTTGACTTTAACAAACTCTCAGGCCACGACTTGGTATGACTTTAGTTCTAGCCAGTGCTACCAAATTAGGGGAAAAGTCCCTAAAACTAAGGTTGTATTCAGACCAATTCTGTAACTCCAAAACCAAGATGACCTGATTAGACTGAACAAATGGTGTATAGAAAATGATAAGTCTCTAAATTTAAATAAATGTTTTGTTGTAAACCATGCGAGAAAAAGGAGTATAACTAATTTTATCTGTAATGTAAATGGCGTTAATATATCAATAAAAAACACTATACGGGATCTTGGAGTTACTTTTGACTCCAAGTTACTTTTTAATAATCATATCAACACAATTACTAGCAAGGCTTACAAATTTTTAGGATTTGTTAGTAAACCTTTTCACAGCAAAGAATCATTAACTACACTTTATACCTCAATTTTCAGATCACAACTGGTGTACTCTTCAGTTATATAGAATCTAATGTATGCCAAAAATATAAACTTACTGGAATCTATACAGAGAAAATTTATTTTAGTAGTATGCAATAGGCTTAATATTGTAAATTCAGATTATTTAAAAACATTACTATTATTAAAACTATGTCCACTTGAAGACAGACGAGTGAATGCTGACATGATATTCCTATATAAGGTGTTCAGTAACTTAATTGATTCATAAAAATGTATTCATAATTTTAATCTATTAGCTCCCCTTAAAACAACTAGATCTACACAACTGTTTCAACTAACTAAATTTAATTCTTTTGGATATAAAAGCTCTTCCTTAAACAGACACATGTCAACTTACAATAATAAGTATATTCATTTAGATATATTTAACTTGCTTTTACAAAAATTTAAACTTTATCTTCGAATGTCATAAATTAATTTAAACTTGTTCTTTTATATCGATATTAAATTATGTATTATTCTTATTTTTTGTTGTTATACTGTTAGACCAATTCTTAACTCAGTTACTATGATCATAGTAACTAAATTTGTTACTATGAGCAAAGTCAGTTACTATTATAATAACTTTGGGGTATTTCGTATTCCGTAAGACAAAAGTTACTACAATATTTAGTAACATGTTACTATAAAAGTTTCTATCATAGTAATTACCAAATGCTGGTGTTTATAAGTAATAATTTAGTTCTTATGAAGATAAAAATGGCGGACTTTTGATTTTAAGTGTAATTTTTAGATATAATAGAAAATGAAGAAGATCTGTAAAGAAAATTATATAAATTAAATCTATATAAAATATGTATGTATGAGTGTAGGTAAATGTTTTTATTGCAGGAGATGAAATATATTAAAGATCAAAAAGTCTTTTCCAATTCCTCATTTTTAATATAAGTCTTTTTTTAAATTATTAAAATAAATAGTTTGTGTTTAAAAAAAAAAAAAAATACAAAAGTTCTATTCAGTGACAAAACAAGGAAAATGAATCGAAATAATAAAAAATCCAGCTTCATGGGAGGTTCTTAGTTTAACAGCCAAATCCCACCCACCTGCGCCACTGGTTCTATTGTCGAGAATTTGTCTTTTCATTCCGTTTTTTTTTTTTTTTTTGTTTTTACTTTCTTCATTCATTTTGTTTTTTTTTTTTATATTTTACAAATGTATATATCAAAATATATATTATATAACAACAAAATAATGTAAGCAATACAATATTTGGACATTTTTAATCTCAACTGTCATCTGTATACCACCAATGCGCATGCGTGTTACGCTTCTGTAAATAACTTTTCTCAACACATAACATTATTTTCTCAGTAACTGTCATTAAGATATAACTTTCAGATTACGAAAAATGTTAAAGTTACTATGAAAGTCACTATAAAAGTTATCTTGTAGTAACGTTACTACACGGTAACTATTATAGTAACTTTTTACATAATTGATCTGATAATAAGATTTAACGAAATAGGGAAATATTAACCCAAATGTGGTATTTATTTATTTAAAATACGTATAATATTTAATATTCGAATTTTGTGCACTATTCTATTTAATAGATTTACTTAAAAATTACTGTATTTCAACAACGGAATTTTTGTCTCAATAATCAATGTAAATTTTTTTGCAGCTAGTGAAACATCATCCAGTGAACCAGATGAGAGCTGGGAGTCGCTGGTCATCAACAAGTGTAAACAATCTACAACAATAAGGTCATCACACCTCATTAGACATAGAAAAATACATTCTGGGGAGAAACCGTACAAATGTGATCAGTGTGATAAAGCATTTGCAGGTTCAATAAAACTCATTACTCACAAACGAATACATTCTGGAGAAAAACCGTTCAAATGTGATCAGTGTGATAAAGCATTTTCACAAATATCAAATCTTAATAGACACAAACAAGTACATTCTGGAGAGAAACCATTCAAATGTGATCAATGTGATAAAGCATTTTCAGCGCATTCAAGTCTCATTACTCACAAACGAATACATTCTGGAGAGAAACCGTTCAAATGTGATCAGTGTGAGAAAGCATTTTCAGCGTCATCACATCTCATTAGACACAAACGAGTACATTCTGGAGAGAAATCATTCAAATGTGATCAATGCGATAAAGCAGTTTCAGCGTATTCAAGTCTCATTACTCACAAACGAATACATTCTAAAGAGAAACCATTCAAGTGTGATCAGTGTGATAAAGCATTTTCACAGTCATCACATCTCATTAGACACAAACAAATACATTCTGGGAAGAAACCTTTCAAATGTGAGCATTGTGATAAAGCATGCTCTCGGTTATCAAATCTCATTATACACAAACGAATACATTCTGGAGAGAAACCGTTCAAATGTGATCAGTGTGAGAAATCATTTTCAGCGTCAGCACATCTCATTAGACACAAACAAATACATTCTGGGAATAAACCTTTCAAATGTGAGCATTGTGATAAAGCATACTCTCAGTCATCAGATCTCATTATACACAAGCGAATACATTCTGGAGAGAAACCATTCAAATGTGATCTATGTGATAAAGCATATTCTGCGTCATCAAGTCTTTTTAATCACAAACAACTACATTCTGGTGAGAAACCATTCCATTGTGAGCAGTGTGGTAAAGCATTTTTACGGTCATCACAACTCACTAGACACAAACGAATACATTCTGGATAACAACCTTTTAAATGTGAGCAATGTGAGAAAGCATTTTCGGTATCATCACATCTCATTACTCACAAACGAATACATTCTGGAGAAAAACCATTTAAATGTGATCAGTTTGATAAGGAATTTACAGTGTCATCACATCTCATTAGACACAAATGAATACATTCAGGAGAGAAACCATTCAAATGTGATCAGTGTGATAAAGCATTTTCACGACTAGCACATCTAATTAACCACAAACGAGTACATTCTAGAGAGAAATCATACAAATTTAAACAGCGTGATAAAGTATTTTCACAGTTATAAGATCTCAATTAACACAAACGAATACATTCAGAAGAGAAACTATTCAAATGTGATCTGTGTGAACACATTTGCACTCTCGTCAATTCTAATTACTCACAAACTAATAACATTTTGGAGAGCAAATTTAATGTACTCCGTGTGATAAAGCATTTGAATTGTTATCAAATCTTATTACTTAGAAACGAATACATTCTGGGGAAACACTATCCAAATGTAACGTGTTTGATAAAACAATTTTTTACTCATCAAATCTCCATAGAACCCAACAATTATATTCTGGAAAACATTCATTTGTGCCATGTAATAAATTGTTGGGGCGCGATTCGAAATAAGCGCCATCTGCCCGGCAGGGAACAAGAAGAGAAGCGACGACAGTTGACTGATCTGTGGCGTATATCTATGTTGGTTATGAAAATAGCGGCGTACACAATAAATTTAAAATAATATACTGATTAGTAAAGTCTGTTTTATTTGTCCCTGAAAGTGATTTGTTTTTTGAACAAAATATAAGAAGTATTAATTTAACGCAAGACAAAATTCTCACCAAATTAACCTCTTTAGATAAAAATAAGTGTTGTGGTCCAGATGGAATACATCCTTTGTTCATAAGGAATTGTGCCTATTACCTTGTTCTTCCTCTTTTTATAATTTTCAACAAATTTGTAAATGCTGGTATTTCTCCTGATTTTTGGAAAAATTCATATGTTATGCCAATTTTTAAATCAGGCGATAAAAGTAATATTAGATAAAATCAAAAATCCATTAAATCAATTAATGGGACATCCATATAAATAACTTATGTAATAAAATATGCTCCTCTATTCAGGGCCGCCCCTAGGCGGGGGCAAGTGGGGCACCTGCCCCAGGCCCCGCGCCTGTAAGGGCCCCGCGATTGGACCGTCAAATAATAAAATAATGAAATAAATTAAAAATATTATTCCAAGTTTTGTAAATAGTTGGAAACAAATTATATTTTTATTGAATATAAGTATGTGTACTTTGTTAATAGTTAATAATATTAAAGAAAATATCGTTATTCAGTATATATGTATAGACGGGGCCCCACAACACCAGTTTTGGGGCCCCGCAACTTCAGTTTGCCCCAGGCCCCGCAAATGCTAGGGGCTACGGGCGGCCCTGCCTCTATTTATTGTTTAAAAAATCTAAAAATTTGCGTGACAGATTCCATGTCAAAAATTTACTATTTTGCCTGCCATCAATTCCATTTTAGCTATGCCCTATTAGTATGAGGCCATTCATCGCATACAAGTCGGCTGTTTTCCTTACAACGCAGAGCTATCCGCATCATGAGTAATTTAGGATATAGATCTGAGTGCATGCTGAAATTTACAGAATTAGGTATAACACTACCTTCAATGTATATACTTCAATGTCTCCGATATATACATGGCAAAAATAACGATTTTCTTCTTCAAAGTTCCATCCACCAATATGATACCAGAAATAAGAACGATTTTAGAACAGAATATAAACAATTACAAAAATCAAGATATAGTTGTAATTACTACGCTATTAAATTTTATAATGTTCTGCCATCTCCATTAAGAAACGCGACCATTACTAAGTTTAAAAGTGTCATGAAAAAATATCTGTTAGCTAAAAGCCTTTTGCTCCACGGAAAAATTCGTATTAAATAATTTTAGCGATTTGACGGAATTTTATAACTCTTAAATCATAAATACAAATTTGTCCTTGCCTTTAGCTAGAAATTTAAAAAATTACTTATGTCTTCTATTTTTAATATTAATTCTAATTAACATGTATTGTTTTAATTATTTTTTTTTTTATGTGTTATTTGAATTGTGTAATGATTTTTTAATTTTTTGACTTAGTATACTCTTATTATTATTATTATTATTTGACTTGTGTAAACATTCTATTTTTTAACGTGTTATTTATATTGTGTAATGATATTTTAATTTTTTGACATAATGTATTCTTATTATTATTATTTTTTGAGTTGTGTAAACATTCTTTGTAATGTAAGTAAGCACGAATAAAGATTATTATTATTATTACTAGCAGACCCGTTGCCAACAATGTTGGCAAACTGATATCGAATAAAAATCAATATAAGCAGGAATCAATTATTAAAATTTGCATGATTCTGCGTATATTAACAAAACAAAAACGTTTCTTGATTATACCTAGGAAATCCTAAAAAGCTGCTTAATGCGTGTCGTTTAAAAATTAATACCGGGCCAGGTACGGCCCGCGGGCCATATGATGGACATCAATTGTATAGCTATTTCTGATTATACCTAGGAAATCCTAAAAAGCCGCTCAATGCGTGTCGTTTAAAAATTAGTATCAGACCGGATACGGCCCGCGGGCCATATGTTGGGCATGAATGGTATAGTTGTTTCTGATTATACCTAGGAAATCCTAAAAATCCGATTAATGCGTGTCGTTTAAAAATTAATATCGGGCCGGGTACGACCCGTGGGCCATATGCTGGACCTCAATGATATAGCTGTTTCTCATTATACCTAGAAAATCCTAAAAAGCCGCTCAATGTGTGTAGTAAAAATAAGTATCGGGACAGACACGACCCGCGGGCATATCGTTAATTAACAAAACATTCTTTAATTTAGCCAAGGTAAATACTGACTGGAGAGCTAAGGCTAAACACATAGTGAAGCAGAGAGCAAACCAGCGATGAAAGCGGAGAGCAAAGCGGCGAAATTAAATAAATGAATTCCTGTTAACACGCGCATAGTGGAGCGTACTGCAACGAGATTATATCGTTGTTATAGTCGAGCAAAGCGACGCGTTCAAACAATTTTGATTTCTATGCTATCATCGTTGCTTAAATAGTTGTTTAAAATGGATATTGAGGCATTTACAAGTAGTTCTCATTTATAAGAGGTATTTATAGTAGGTTCCGATTGAAATTTGTCCATTTTTTACCAATTTATGTTGATTTTTATCTAAAATATAATCTAACGTTGAAATACTCATGCGAAAATCAGAATGAAACTTTTCTGGATGTTCGCGGAGTTGCATATAGAAATGATGAAATTCATGTATATGTCTACTTTTATTTATTCTGTGAACATTGCACCTTCTAGTGTGTTTATTTTTATGTTTTAGTAAATACCAAATTTTCAAGGAAGTGTTTTCTGTTAGTAAAAAATCCATTATAATTCGCGACTAAAACTAACGTTGGCGGCGCTGCGTACAACAGCTGAGGCGGACGAGAAGCGTATATGTCAGAAGGTTTTTCTTAATATTTATCCGACAAACAATATTTCGGCAAAAAAGCACTGTATTTAAGTCACTATATTTTAAAATACTTCTTAATTCACATAAACTGCAGCACAACACGCTACAAATATTATCCAAATATACGCTTCTATTTAATTTAGCCAGTCACCACCAGATGCCACGCGAATTTTGTGAACTATCTGCTCGATTTTAAACGCGTCACTATGTGTAGACACTCTTTTATAAGCGCGATATTCTTTCGCTGTTTAGCCTAAGTGAGCTGCTGTCGAAGAACGTCGCTCTGACTGGTGGGGAGCGACCGACCACACTCCTCAAGCCCCGCTAGCACCTAGGAACTTAGCGTTTCTGTGTATCCTAATACACACTTTTATCCTAATACACACAAAAGAAAGTCTTTTTTGCATCGTATCATTACTGGCGATGAAAAATGGATTTATTTTGAAAATCCCATACGCAAAAAAAATCATGGGTGAACCCAGGCTCACCATCCACATCAACTTCAAGACCGAATCGCTTTGGAAAAAAGACAATGCTCTGTACTTGGTGGGAACAAAAGGATGTGTTCTATTATGAATTGTTAAAACCTGGTGAAACAGTTAATACCCAACGCTACCAACAACAACTGTTCGAATTGTACCATTCGTTGCTCATAAAACGACCAAAATACGAAAGAAGACAGCACAAGGTAATCTTTCTTCACGATAACGCTCCATCACATAAGGCAAAAGCAGTTTGCAACACATTGGAGGCACTCGAGTGGGAAGTGCTACCCCATGCCGCTTACTCACCAGACTTGGCCCATTCAGATTACCAGTTGTTCGCATCGATGGGTCACGCACTTGCCGAGCAGCACTTTTGTTCATATGAAAGAATGGCTAGATGAATGGTTTGCGGGGAAAGGGGAAGAGTTCTACTGGTGAGGTATTCACAAATTGCCTGAAAGATGGGGGAAATGTACAACTTCTAATGGAGCATACTTTGAATAAATAAACTTTTACTGTTCTTTTGAGTTTAACGTGTATTATTTAAAAAAAAAAATCCGCATTTTATACTTGGTAATTTATTTTGGGATTAATTTAAAGTGTAATTGACCGTCTTCACCGCTTCGCTTACCGCTATTAATTGTTGCAGTCCGCAACAATTATAATTGTTTAATTTTTTTTTTTTTGTACAAATTATTTTTTTTGTTCAATTATTTTACAAGTTTTTTTTTCAACTATTTTTTTGATAATATTTTTTTAAATTATTATTATTATTCCTGGCAACGCTACACCACCTGTTATTACTAATTTTACACTGTAAATTTCCCTAATATATTAGCGATTTCCAAAACTTTTTTTCTCTCTTTTATTCAATTTAATGGCAACGCATTTGCACCAAGAACCTGACCTTATTTTTTATTATAATACATTCTCCGATCCGCGCACCGCGCCTTTATATTTTTGACATTTCAAAGTCAACCCTTCTGTGCCGTCCTGGACTCCTACCCTACCTGGGCCAGGAGGGGGCGCCTCAGAAGATTTAAGAAAGAAGATTTAAGTGAAGTTGGAAACAAATTAAATAATTTTGGAATTATTACGTAGTAACATCTCGCTGAAGTAAATTTTTTTATTCTAATTGAACTACATATTTTTTGTGTTTTACTTGTCGTACCGTCATGATGATCTGAAAATTGCAGATCTGTTTTATTTGTACCCTGGCTCATAAATTGAGCAACTGATAATAAATAAAGTTTCACAACATAAAAATTTTTGTTTCTGAAAATAATTGTTCAGAAGAGAATCTAAATGGTTTTCTAAATATTATTTTTTAAATAATTTTTTGTGTGATCTTAACCTTGTTAATAACTGATTTAGCTGCACTGCCCCATGCTATGATATCGTATTTAAGGTGAGCTTGCGCTAAACCGTAATATATTATTTTTAAAGAATTAATGTCTAAAATATATTTAAGATTTTTAAATAAGTAAATTAACTTCCATAATTAGTTATTTAAATATTCAATGTGAAATTTGAAATTCAATTTTGAATATAATACAATTACTAAATCTTTAACAGAATTTTTAATTATTATTATTATTGTTATAAAATAATTGATTTATCAGGAGGTAATTTATTTTTTCGAAATGATTTTTTCGATCTGGACTTAATATTAACTTTCCCTCCATTTTTCTTAAGAAAAGAAAAAACTAAGATGCCTATCTTTGTCCTGTCTTGAATGACAGCCAAAAACACTACAACTTGTTCTACTTTTATAGTTTTTCACAACTTCTATCGACATTCTAACAAAAATTCAACACTAGAACATATGTAATAAGTTCAATCAGGACTAGAGCGCCTAGTACAATATTTGACCACCAAATTGCGTATCCGAGCGTGTCAGTTCTCAATACTGAAAATTTCGAGAAAAAAAAAAACGGTTTTCATAAATCCAATCATGGTATTTTGAAGCATCCGTTTTAGTCCGGTATCCCGGTATTTCCGAGAGTGTTGATCCCGGTTTGCGACCCCTAGTTTCTTCATTTCTGCTAAGCATTAAGTGTGCTCCGCACGGACTGCTACATAGTGAATATAATACAACGTAATAATTATATAGATAGTTGTCAGCTGTATCTTCGTAAAAGTACAGCTGTAACTTTGTCATTTGTACTTTTTTATTTCAGTTACACCAGGTAAATTTAATCAAGAATAATAATTATATTCAGAACTCCACAATCTTGTTTAATCAGGAAGCAATATGTTGGGATAAAAATGCGTGTGAAGTTAGCAATTGATCGAGCCAGCAAGTAATCGGCACGGACAGGATATTACAGCGGACCAAATCAAGTAACGCTGTTGAATAAAATCGTTGTTTTTTATAGAATTAAACAAGTTGCAGTTCTGAACTTTTTACCAACCATGAGGAATAGGTACAGGAATCGAATGATGGCTAAACGAAAATTTTCTCACGCGTCAGAGGCGCGCAATTAATTTTTTTCTCTCGAAACCACTCGCTATCAACATAAAACTAACAATATCGCTAGAATTAAACAAGTTCAAGTTCTGAACTTTTTACCAACCATGAGGAATAGGTACAGGAATCGAATGATGGCTAAACGAAAATTTTCTCACGCGTCAGAGGCGCGCAATTAATTTTTTTCTCTCGAAACCACTCGCTATCAACATAAAACTAACAATATCGCTAGAATTAAACAAGTTCAAGTTCTGAACTTTTTACCAACCATGAGGAACAGGTACAGGAATCGAATGATGGCTAAACGAAAATTTTCTCACGCGTCAGAGGCGCGCAATTAATTTTTTTCTCGAAACCACTCGCTATCAACATAAAACTAACAATATCGCTAGAATTAAACAAGTTCAAGTTCTGAACTTTTTACCAACCATAAGGAACAGGTACAGGAATCGAATGATGGCTAAACGAAAATTTTCTCACGCGTCAGAGGCGCGCAATTAATTTTTTTCTCTCGAAACCACTCGCTATCAACATAAAACTAACAATATCGCTAGAATTAAACAAGTTCAAGTTCTGAACTTTTTACCAACCATGAGGAATAGGTACAGGAATCGAATGATGGCCAAACGAAAATTTTCTCACGCGTCAGAGGCGCGCAATTAATTTTTTTCTCTCGAAACCACTCGCTATCAACATAAAACTAACAATATCGCTAGAATTAAACAAGTTCAAGTTCTGAACTTTTTACCAACCATGAGGAATAGGTACAGGAATCGAATGATGGCAAAACGAAAATTTTCTCACGCGTCAGAGGCGCGCAATTAATTTTTTTCTCTCGAAACCACTCGCTATCAATATAAAACTAACAATATCGCTAGAATTAAACAAGTTCAAGTTCTGAACTTTTTACCAACCATGAGGAACAGGTACAGGAATCGAATGATGGCTAAACGAAAATTTTCTCACGCGTCAGAGGCGCGCAATTAATTTTTTTTTCTCGAAACCACTCGCTATCAACATAAAACTAACAATATCGCTAGAATTAAACAAGTTCAAGTTCTGAACTTTTTACCAACCATGAGGAACAGGTACAGGAATCGAATGATGGCTAAACGAAAATATTCTCACGCGTCAGAGGCGCGCAATTAATTTTTTTCTCTCGAAACCACTCGCTATCAACATAAAACTAACAATATCGCTAGAATTAAACAAGTTCAAGTTCTGAACTTTTTACCAACCATGAGGAATAGGTACAGGAATCGAATGATGGCTAAACGAAAATTTTCTCACGCGTCAGAGGCGCGCAATTAATTTTTTTCTCTCGAAACCACTCGCTATCAACATAAAACTAACAATATCGCTAGAATTAAACAAGTTCAAGTTCTGAACTTTTTACCAACCATGAGGAACAGGTACAGGAATCGAATGATGGCTAAACGAAAATATTCTCACGCGTCAGAGGCGCGCAATTAATTTTTTTCTCTCGAAACCACTCGCTATCAACATAAAACTAACAATATCGCTAGAATTAAACAAGTTCAAGTTCTGAACTTTTTACCAACCATGAGGAATAGGTACAGGAATCGAATGATGGCTAAACGAAAATTTTCTCACGCGTCAGAGGCGCGCAATTAATTTTTTTCTCTCGAAACCACTCGCTATCAACATAAAACTAACAATATCGCTAGAATTAAACAAGTTCAAGTTCTGAACTTTTTACCAACCATGAGGAACAGGTACAGGAATCGAATGATGGCTAAACGAAAATTTTCTCACGCGTCAGAGGCGCGCAATTAATTTTTTTCTCTCGAAACCACTCGCTATCAACATAAAACTAACAATATCGCTAGAATTAAACAAGTTCAAGTTCTGAACTTTTTACCAACCATGAGGAATAGGTACAGGAATCGAATGATGGCCAAACGAAAATTTTCTCACGCGTCAGAGGCGCGCAATTAATTTTTTTCTCTCGAAACCACTCGCTATCAATATAAAACTAACAATATCGCTAGAATTAAACAAGTTCAAGTTCTGAACTTTTTACCAACCATGAGGAACAGGTACAGGAATCGAATGATGGCTAAACGAAAATTTTCTCACGCGTCAGAGGCGCGCAATTAATTTTTTTTTCTCGAAACCACTCGCTATCAACATAAAACTAACAATATCGCTAGAATTAAACAAGTTCAAGTTCTGAACTTTTTACCAACCATGAGGAACAGGTACAGGAATCGAATGATGGCTAAACGAAAATATTCTCACGCGTCAGAGGCGCGCAATTAATTTTTTTCTCTCGAAACCACTCGCTATCAACATAAAACTAACAATATCGCTAGAATTAAACAAGTTCAAGTTCTGAACTTTTTACCAACCATGAGGAATAGGTACAGGAATCGAATGATGGCTAAACGAAAATTTTCTCACGCGTCAGAGGCGCGCAATTAATTTTTTTCTCTCGAAACCACTCGCTATCAACATAAAACTAACAATATCGCTAGAATTAAACAAGTTCAAGTTCTGAACTTTTTACCAACCATGAGGAACAGGTACAGGAATCGAATGATGGCTAAACGAAAATATTCTCACGCGTCAGAGGCGCGCAATTAATTTTTTTCTCTCGAAACCACTCGCTATCAACATAAAACTAACAATATCGCTAGAATTAAACAAGTTCAAGTTCTGAACTTTTTACCAACCATGAGGAATAGGTACAGGAATCGAATGATGGCTAAACGAAAATTTTCTCACGCGTCAGAGGCGCGCAATTAATTTTTTTCTCTCGAAACCACTCGCTATCAACATAAAACTAACAATATCGCTAGAATTAAACAAGTTCAAGTTCTGAACTTTTTACCAACCATGAGGAACAGGTACAGGAATCGAATGATGGCTAAACGAAAATTTTCTCACGCGTCAGAGGCGCGCAATTAATTTTTTTCTCTCGAAACCACTCGCTATCAACATAAAACTAACAATATCGCTAGAATTAAACAAGTTCAAGTTCTGAACTTTTTACCAACCATGAGGAATAGGTACAGGAATCGAATGATGGCCAAACGAAAATTTTCTCACGCGTCAGAGGCGCGCAATTAATTTTTTTCTCTCGAAACCACTCGCTATCAACATAAAACTAACAATATCGCTAGAATTAAACAAGTTCAAGTTCTGAACTTTTTACCAACCATGAGGAACAGGTACAGGAATCGAATGATGGCTAAACGAAAATTTTCTCACGCGTCAGAGGCGCGCAATTAATTTTTTTCTCTCGAAACCACTCGCTATCAACATAAAACTAACAATATCGCTAGAATTAAACAAGTTCAAGTTCTGAACTTTTTACCAACCATGAGGAATAGGTACAGGAATCGAATGATGGCCAAACGAAAATTTTCTCACGCGTCAGAGGCGCGCAATTAATTTTTTTCTCTCGAAACCACTCGCTATCAACATAAAACTAACAATATCGCTAGAATTAAACAAGTTCAAGTTCTGAACTTTTTACCAACCATGAGGAATAGGTACAGGAATCGAATGATGGCAAAACGAAAATTTTCTCACGCGTCAGAGGCGCGCAATTAATTTTTTTTTCTCGAAACCACTCGCTATCAACATAAAACTAACAATATCGCTAGAATTAAACAAGTTCAAGTTCTGAAATTTTTACCAACCATGAGGAATAGGTACAGGAATCGAATGATGGCTAAACAAAAATTTTCTCACGCGTCAGAGGCGCGCAATTAATTTTTTTCTCTCGAAACCACTCGCTATCAACATAAAACTAACAATATCGCTAGAATTAAACAAGTTCAAGTTCTGAACTTTTTACCAACCATGAGGAATAGGTACAGGAATCGAATGATGGCTAAACGAAAATTTTCTCACGCGTCAGAGGCGCGCAATTAATTTTTTTCTCTCGAAACCACTCGCTATCAACATAAAACTAACAATATCGCTAGAATTAAACAAGTTCAAGTTCTGAACTTTTTACCAACCATGAGGAACAGGTACAGGAATCGAATGATGGCTAAACGAAAATATTCTCACGCGTCAGAGGCGCGCAATTAATTTTTTTCTCTCGAAACCACTCGCTATCAACATAAAACTAACAATATCGCTAGAATTAAACAAGTTCAAGTTCTGAACTTTTTACCAACCATGAGGAATAGGTACAGGAATCGAATGATGGCTAAACGAAAATTTTCTCACGCGTCAGAGGCGCGCAATTAATTTTTTTCTCTCGAAACCACTCGCTATCAACATAAAACTAACAATATCGCTAGAATTAAACAAGTTCAAGTTCTGAACTTTTTACCAACCATGAGGAACAGGTACAGGAATCGAATGATGGCTAAACGAAAATTTTCTCACGCGTCAGAGGCGCGCAATTAATTTTTTTCTCTCGAAACCACTCGCTATCAACATAAAACTAACAATATCGCTAGAATTAAACAAGTTCAAGTTCTGAACTTTTTACCAACCATGAGGAACAGGTACAGGAATCGAATGATGGCTAAACGAAAATTTTCTCACGCGTCAGAGGCGCGCAATTAATTTTTTTCTCTCGAAACCACTCGTTATCAACATAAAACTAACAATATCGCTAGAATTAAACAAGTTCAAGTTCTGAACTTTTTACCAACCATGAGGAACAGGTACAGGAATCGGATGATGGCTAAACGAAAATTTTCTCACGCGTCAGAGGCGCGCAATTAATTTTTTTCTCTCGAAACCACTCGTTATCAACATAAAACTAACAATATCGCTAGAATTAAACAAGTTCAAGTTCTGAACTTTTTACCAACCATGAGGAACAGGTACAGGAATCGGATGATGGCTAAACGAAAATTTTCTCACGCGTCAGAGGCGCGCAATTAATTTTTTTCTCTCGAAACCACTCGTTATCAACATAAAACTAACAATATCGCTAGAATTAAACAATTTGGAGTTCTGAACTTTTTACCATCCATGAGGAATAGGTACAGGAATTGAATGATGGCTAAACGAAAATTTTCTCAATCGTCAGAGGCGCGCAATTAATGACGAAGCCAGTTCCACCGTTCTTTCGAAAATAGTACTTCTCCGTGCCGAGCCGTTGTTACTACATATCTACCATATTTAACCTGATTTAAATTAAACGATATTACTGACATTTACGTTCCTGTATTACCTGTTCCTGCTTATTTCATGTCATATTTGTAACATTTCACTTATTATTAGAATCAATATTATTTGTAAGTGAAATGTTACAAATACGACCTGACATGGAATAGGCACGGATAGATAGTACAGGCACGTAAATAAAATGTCAGTTAATCGTAAAATAGTACTCATCCGTGCCGAGCCGTTGTTACTACATATCTACCATATTTAACCTGATTTAAACTAAAGGATATAACTGACATTTACGTCCCTGTATTACCTATTCTTGCTTATTTCATGTGATATTTGTAACATTTCACTTATTATTAGAATCAGTATAATTAGTAAGTGAAATGTTACAAATACGACCCAACATGAAATAGGCACGGATAGGTACTACAGGCACATAAATGCCAGTTTGAACTAGCTTCGGTGACTGTCTTCATCGATAAAAACCGAGGTCACACGATCCGTTTCGGAAAGAACGTGGTTTTGAGGAAAAAAAACTAATTGCGCGCCTCTGAATATCGGGAAATTTTTTATTCGACTTTTGTTCGATTTCAATGCTATATCTACATATTTGGTAAAGAATTCAAGGCGACACATTTTATACGAGAGAAAAAACTTAATTGTGCGCCTCTGACGCATGAGAAAATTTTCGTTTAGCCATCGTTCGATTCCTGTACCTATTCCTCATGGTTGGTAAAAAGTTCAGAACTTCAACTTGTTTAATTCTAGCGATTTTGTTAGTTTTATGTTGATAGCGAGTGGTTTCGAGAGGAAAAAATTAATTGCGCGCCTCTGACGCATGAGAAAATTTTCGTTTAGCCATCATTCGATTCCTGTACTTATTCCTCATGGTTGGTAAAAAGTTCAGAACTTGAACTTGTTTAATTCTAGCGATATTGTTAGTTTTATGTTGATAGCGAGTGGTTTCGAGAGAAAAAAATTAATTGCGCGCCTCTGACGCGTGAGAAAATTTTCGTTTAGCCATCATTCGATTCCTGTACCTGTTCCTCATGGTTGGTAAAAAGTTCAGAACTTGAACTTGTTTAATTCTAGCGATATTGTTAGTTTTATGTTGATAGCGAGTGGTTTCGAGAGAAAAAAATTAATTGCGCGCCTCTGACGCGTGAGAAAATTTTCGTTTAGCCATCATTCGATTCCTGTACCTATTCCTCATGGTTGGTAAAAAGTTCAGAACTTGAACTTGTTTAATTCTAGCGATATTGTTAGTTTTATGTTGATAGCGAGTGGTTTCGAGAGAAAAAAATTAATTGCGCGCCTCTGACGCGTGAGAAAATTTTTGTTTAGCCATCATTCGATTCCTGTACCTATTCCTCATGGTTGGTAAAAATTTCAGAACTTGAACTTGTTTAATTCTAGCGATATTGTTAGTTTTATGTTGATAGCGAGTGGTTTCGAGAAAAAAAAAAATTAATTGCGCGCCTCTGACGCGTGAGAAAATTTTTGTTTAGCCATCATTCGATTCCTGTACCTGTTCCTCATGGTTGGTAAAAAGTTCAGAACTTGAACTTGTTTAATTCTAGCGATATTGTTAGTTTTATATTGATAGCGAGTGGTTTCGAGAGAAAAAAATTAATTGCGCGCCTCTGACGCGTGAGAAAATTTTCGTTTTGCCATCATTCGATTCCTGTACCTATTCCTCATGGTTGGTAAAAAGTTCAGAACTTGAACTTGTTTAATTCTAGCGATATTGTTAGTTTTATGTTGATAGCGAGTGGTTTCGAGAGAAAAAAATTAATTGCGCGCCTCTGACGCGTGAGAAAATTTTCGTTTGGCCATCATTCGATTCCTGTACCTATTCCTCATGGTTGGTAAAAAGTTCAGAACTTGAACTTGTTTAATTCTAGCGATATTGTTAGTTTTATGTTGATAGCGAGTGGTTTCGAGAGAAAAAAATTAATTGTGCGCCTCTGACGCGTGAGAAAATTTTCGTTTAGCCATCATTCGATTCCTGTACCTATTCCTCATGGTTGGTAAAAAGTTCAGAACTTGAACTTGTTTAATTCTAGCGATATTGTTAGTTTTATGTTGATAGCGAGTGGTTTCGAGAGAAAAAAATTAATTGCGCGCCTCTGACGCGTGAGAAAATTTTCGTTTAGCCATCATTCGATTCCTGTACCTATTCCTCATGGTTGGTAAAAAGTTCAGAACTGCAACTTGTTTAATTCTATAAAAAACAACGATTTTATTCAACAGCGTTACTTGATTTGGTCCGCTGTAATATCCTGTCCGTGTCGATTACTTGCTGGCTCGATCAATTGCTAACTTGACGGAGCTGGGATAAAATCGTAAATTGGAAAGCTGCCATAAAGTATCCACTTTTGCAATTTTCGTGAGCAATGTTTCCAAATCAGTCAAATATATATAAATTACACATCACAACTGAGTTCTGTCCCTGAAACTAGCGGTGAATTGTGTGTTTCTCTGATGGATTATAAAGAAGAACGAAAAGAGTTGCTGGTGAAGTGTGAGCAGTATGATGAACGGTGCAGCAGTACAGACATATCACCAGCATGTGATGACACTCACTGTGTTACAAACGAAGCGCGTGAAGAGTACAACAGTAACAGTAAGAAAGTGAAAGAAGAACAGGAAGAAAATGCTGATTACACAGGTATTGTACCGCTTGGTCTGTACCACACTATTAGAAATATATCTTTTATCTACTTTTTATTTATTGGACTTGGTAATTACAATGATGACATTTTCTTTTAGATCTAGTTACATACGGCTTTTCAAAACCTTTTAAGTTTTTAAAAAAACCAAGAAAGAAAATTTTTTTTTGGAACAAACTGGTTTATTGCTTTCCACAATATTCGTCTTTAAGATATACACTTTTGCATGCGTTCAAACCAATTCTCGAAACATTTTTTCCACTCTGAAGTTAAAGTGAAGTATCTCAAAAAGATGGTTTTCGAAATCTTCAACAGTTCTCTAGGTGATGAAAATCGCTGTTCACGCATTTTTTGTTTGACATTGGGTAAGAAAAAAAAAGTCGGGTATAAATCAGTTGATTACGGGCAATGAGACATTAATAGAGGAAGTATTTTAAGATCGCAGCGCTATTTCGGTATACTTGGAACCTTCAAAATAGACATTCGTTACATATAAACAACGTGAATTTTAATGTTTACTGGTGGTTTTTGTAATTTTGCTACAATATTAATACTTGTTTTTATGCAATTATATTTTTATGCAAACATTTTTTATAAAAAAAAGCGCGATAGAATGTCTATTTCTGTAGTTGCTAAAATCCCACCAGATGTCATATCGCTTAGCAAGTTTTCCCTATTCGATGTTTTTCTTCTTCAAATAATCAATTCTAACTTAATGCATTAATGGGTTAACATAATAATTTTTATAAGTTGAATTTAAAATATTTTCTGTTGCGGGTGGACTGAAAAAGTATTTACATTGAAATCATAGACATATTAACAGTAACTAGAATTATTTATATTTCAGAGGGTCGCGATCTTCTGGTGATGAATGGCACATTATCTACTGGCGACATGT
This sequence comes from Liopterus haemorrhoidalis, assembly GCA_963971575.1. Lineage (NCBI taxonomy): Eukaryota > Metazoa > Arthropoda > Insecta > Coleoptera > Dytiscidae > Liopterus > Liopterus haemorrhoidalis. The sequence goes on from OZ020623.1 coordinate 31,535,256, forward strand.
CTCGATATAACTACAACACTGAGAGCTTCATCACTGAGGAGATTGACATCAAGGCGGAATGTGAAGATGACAGTGAATATGACGAGAGTGCAGCTGGACAAGATACAGGTCAGTCCATAATTGAATATTATTCCAATACTGATATTCCAAGTTTCCATATACTCGTACTGAATACGCAAATATACAATGACAAATAGTTTGGTATTTCAGTAATAGACACAGTCACAGCAACTATGAGTATTTATATTTCAGAAGGTCACGAGCTTCTGGAGATACGTGGCACATCATCCACTGACGACATGTCCCGGTATAACTATAAGACTGAGAGCATCATCACTGAGGAGATTGACATCAAGTCGGAATGTGGAGATGAAGGTGAATATGATGAGAGTGCAGCTCGACAAGATACAGGTCAGTCCATAATTCAATATTATTCCAATACTGGTAATCTAAGTTTCCATATACTCGTACTGAATGGACAGGAGTACAATGACGGATAGTTTGCTAGTTCAGTAATAAACATAGTCACAGTAATAATAATAATAATACTAATAATAATTTATTGGTCAAGTAGATCATATACTTAATATTGTACAAGTCAATTTTTAAAATACAATCAGTTCATTCAAATAAAAATTATTATTACAGTCAATAATAAAATTAAAATAAAATTTGATACATTTGTTAAATATATATATATACTAGCTGAGTACCCGTGCTTCGCTACGGTATACTGACGGACGCATTACTGTAAAATCCTCAGTTTGTTTTTAAACATGTGTATGGGTAACCTTTGTAAGCAAAAATCTAGTCGATATCTCATCTGTCCTAAGAGATATTGAAGAAACCATGAAAAAACATTATACTTTTTTTTACTATATAGGGGTCGAACTATTGAGTAAAAAAAACTGTAATACTTTTTAAACATTTTAGAAAGACATATATATGTTAAAAAGGAATATTATAACTCAACGAACGAAGGAAATGCGAAGAGTTTTATAATTCTCCCTTTTAGGGGTTGATTAGGGTAAAATTTTGACATAACTTTAAATTTTTATGGGTTACCTTTGTAACTAAAAAGCAAGTCAATATCTCAATGGTCCTAAGAGATATTGAGGATTCCGTGAAATCACATTTCAGCCAATTTCAACCCCTTAGGGACCGAATTTTGAAAAATTCCATATTGGTGGGTGCTTACGTCATGGAGGGAATATATTTCCCGAATGTCTGTATGTCAAGGGACGTTCTATCCCGTTAATTTACCCCGTTAGGAATGAAATTAAAAAAAAAAACTGTAAAAACGCTTTCTAAATATTTTAAATAGAAACCTATGCACCAAAATGAAATGTTATAACTCAGGAAATACAAAGGTTTCTATAATTCAACCCGAATGTAAATTCACCCGTTTAGGGCTCGATTAGGGAAAAATCCTGAATAAAAAAAAATGTATGGGTAACCTTTTTAAGCAAAAAGTCTACATCTCATTAGTCTTAAGAGATATTGAGGAATCCTTGAAATCAAATTGCACCCCTTTCCACCCCTTAGGGCTGGGATTTCATAAAATCCCTTCTTAGTGGGTGCTTACATCATGGAAGGAATATACTTACCGAATTTCATGTCTCTATGTCCAAGAGATGTTCTATCGAATAAAAAATAACAATTTACCACTTTAGGGGTGATATTAAAAAAAATAAATAAAACGTCGGAATGCTTCCTAAATATTTTGAAAAAACACATATATGCCGAAAAGGAATGTTATAACTCAACAAAGATTGGAACTAAGTAACTGGAAATATGAAGGGTTCAATTTAGAGGTTAATTAAGACAAAATCCTGAATTCCTATGTTATTTCAACATATGTATAGATAACCATTGTAAGTAAAAACCAAGTCGATATCTGATTGGTCCTAAGAGATATTGAGGAATCCCTGAAATCACATTTGACCCCCTTTTTAGCCCCTTAGAGGTCAACTTCGAAAAATCTCTTCTTAGTAGGTGCTTACGTCATGGAAAGAATATACTTTGTGAATTTCATGTATCTATGTCCAAAAAATGTTATATCGAATAAAAAATATCCATTTACCCCTTTAAGGGTGAAATTTAAATAAAACTGTCAAAATTATTTCGAGGTATTTTAAAAAAACATCTATGTGCCAAAAAGGAATGTTATGACTCAATAAACACAGGAAATACGACGGGATGTATAATTCACCCGGAATGTAGATTCACCCCTTTAGGCGTTGATTAGGATAAAATACTAAAATAAGTTTTTCGGCATTTGTACGAGTAATCTTTGTAAGAAAAAACCAAGTCGATATTTTATTGGTCCTAAAGGATATTAAGAAATCCTTGAATTCACATTTCACTCCTTTTCACCCTTAAGGGATGCAATTTTAAAACACAGTCAATATTATTTGCAAATATTTTAAAAAGCCACTTATATGCCAAAAAGAAATTTTCTAACTCAACAAACTCAGGAAATACGACAGCATGTTTAATTCACCCCGATTGTATATTCACCCATTTACGGGTTGATTAGGACAAAAATCTGAAATAAGTTTTACGGCATTTGTATGAGTAATATTTGTAATCAAAAATTGGTCCTAAGAGATATTAAGGAATCATTGAATTCACATTTCACTCTTTTTCACCCTTTAGGGACGTAATTTTAAAAAACTATCAATACTATTTCGAGATATTTTAAAAAGACACTTTTGTGCAAAAAAGAAATTGTATAACTCAACAAACACAGGAAATACAACGGGATGTATAATTTACCCCGTTTGTAGATTCACCCCTTTAGGGGTTGATTAGGCAAAATCCTGAAATAAGTTTTTCGGCATTTGTATGAGTAATCTTTGTAAGCAAAAACCAAGTCGATATCTTATTGGTCCTAGGAGATATTAAGGAATCCTTGAATTAACATTTCACCCCTTTTCACCCTTTAGGGATGTAATTTTAAAAAACTGTCAATACCATTTCGAGATACTTTAAAAAGACACCTACGTGCAAGAAATAAATTTTATAGCTCAACAAACGCATGAAATACGACGGGATGTATAATTCAACCCGTTTGTAGATTCACGCCTTTAGAGGTTGATTACGACAAAATCCTGAAATAAGTTTTTCGTAATTTGTATGAGTAATTATTGTAAGAAAAAACCAAGTCGATATCTTATTGGTCCTAAGAAATATTAAGGAATCCTTGAAATCACATGTCACCCCTTTTCACCCTTTGGGGCTGAATTTTTAAAAAACTGTCAAAACCATTTCGAAATATTTTAAAAATACACCTATGTGCCAAAAAGTAATGTTACATCTCAACAATCACAGCAAATACGACGGGATGTATAATTCACCCTAATTGTAGATTCACCCCTTTAGGGGTTGATAAGAACAAAATCCTGAAATTAGTTTTTCGGTATTTGTACGGGTAATTTTTGTAAGCAAAAAGCAAGTCGATATCTTATTGGTCCTAAGAGATATTAAAGAATCCTTGAAATCACATATCACCCCTTTTCACCCTTTAGGGGTGAAATTTAAAAAAACTGTCAAAACCATATCGAGATATTATAAAAAGACACCTATGTGCCAAAAAGAAACCTTATAACTCAACAAACACAGGAAATACGACGGGATGTAAAATTCACCCCGATTGTAGATCCACCCCTTTAGGGGTTGATTAGGACAAAATCCTGATAAGTTTTTCGGAATTTGTATGAGTAATTATTGTAAGAAAAAACCAAGTCGATATCTTATTGGTCCTAAGAAATATTAAGGAATCCTTGAAATCACATGTCACCCCTTTTCACCCTTTGGGGCTGAAATTTTAAAAAACTGTCAAAACCATTTCGAAATATTTTAAAAATACACCTATGTGCCAAAAAGTAATGTTACATCTCAACAATCACAGCAAATACGACGGGATGTATAATTCACCCCAATTGTAGATTCACCCCTTTAGGGGTTGATAAGAACAAAATCCTGAAATTAGTTTTTCGGTATTTGTACGGGTAATTTTTGTAAGCAAAAAGCAAGTCGATATCTTATTGGTCCTAAGAGATATTAAAGAATCCTTGAAATCACATATCACCCCTTTTCACCCTTTAGGGGTGAAATTTAAAAAAACTGTCAAAACCATATCGAGATATTATAAAAAGACACCTATGTGCCAAAAAGAAACCTTATAACTCAACAAACACAGGAAATACGACGGGATGTAAAATTCACCCCGATTGTAGATCCACCCCTTTAGGGGTTGATTAGGACAAAATCCTGAAATAAGTTTTTCGGAATTTGTATGAGTAATTATTGTAAGAAAAAAACCAAGTCGATATCTTATTGGTCCTAAGAAATATTAAGGAATCCTTGAAATCACATGTCACCCCTTTTCACCCTTTGGGGTTGAAATTTTAAAAAACTGTCAAAACCATTTCGAAATATTTTAAAAATACACCTATGTGCCAAAAAGTAATGTTACATCTCAACAATCACAGGAAATGTGACGGGATGTATAATTCACCCCAATTGTAGATTCACCCCTTTAGGGGTTGATAAGAACAAAATCCTGAAATTAGTTTTTCGGTATTTGTACGTGTAATTTTTGTAAGCAAAAAGCAAGTCGATATCTTATTGGTCCTAAGAGATATTAAAGAATCCTTGAAATCACATATCACCCCTTTTCACTCTTTAGGGGTGAAATTCAAAAAAACTGTCAAAACCATTTCGAGATATTATAAAAAGACACCTATGTGCCAAAAAGAAACCCTATAACTCAACTAACACAGAAAATACGACGGGATGTAAAATTCACCCCGATTGTATATTCACCCCTTTAGGGGTTAATTAGGACAATATCCTGAAATAAGTTTTTCGGCATTGGTATGATAATCTTTGTAAGCAAAAACTAATTCGATATCCCATCGACCCGAAGAGATATTAAAGAATCCGTGAAATCACATATCACCACTTTTCGCCCCTTAGGGGTTGAATTTAGAAAAATCCCTTCTTAGTGGGTGCTTACGTCATGGAGGAAATATACTCTTCAAATTTCAAGTTTCTAGGCCCAGGGGTTCGGGCTGGGCGGTGATGAGTCAGTCAGTCAGGGCACTGCCTTTTATATATATATATATGAGAGTACAGCTAAACAAGATACCGGTCAGTCCATAATTCAATATTATTCCAATACTGGTATTACCAGTTTCCCTATACTCGTACTGAATGGGCAGCAGTACAATGACGGATAGTTTGCTAGTTAAGTAATAAACATAGTCATAGTAATAATAATAATAATAATAATTTATTGGTCAAGTCAATTTTTAAAATACAATCAGTCCATTAAAATATAAATTATTATTACAGTCAATAATATAAAATGTCATTAAAATTAAAGTAATATTTGACACATTTGTTAAATATATATATGTGTATATATAGTCATATTAAAATATCTATTTTCTAGTTTCGTAAGAGAATAGTATATTCTGTAACAAGGTTGGAATGAGAAAATTCGATGCGAGTGGAACATTCCGAGCGCGAGCCGCAGGCTCGCGCTCGGAACCACGAAAAAGAAAAATAAATTAACAAATAATTATTTTAACAAACATTTTATCTTAACAAATAATTTATATTACATAACAAATTAATCAATTAATTAAACTATTTTTTTAAATTTATTATTTGTTTAATTTTAATTTAATTTGCCGCACATCGGCCACTATTTTAGGTTAGGAAGTTATGTTGCATTTATTTAATGTAAACGTTGCATATATCTTAATGTAACCCTACAAAAACAAAAGACAACAAGTATAGAATAGTTATTCCTTAACAAGTGATGGAATGAAATACACGCAAAATGCATAAGAAGATAAGTGCTTTAGAATAACATTCCAACTCTTGTGTTAGAATATTAACTTTCTGTAGTCAAAATTGGTTTTAGAATTGTTAAATTCTATAGTGGTCGTGGAGAAACTTATTTAAATTATAATAACATTTTTCTACTAAAAAATCTGCCAACGTTTTTTTAAATATTGGATTAGTTTTACAATCTTTTATGAATTTGGCAGTTCATTATACATTCTTCTTGATAATATAGTTGGATTGTTAGCCGGTTTGGAGTATCTGATTAAAGGTATTTCCAAAATATTTTTATTTCTTGTATTATATGTATGTACGTCTAGTCGTCTTTCAAAATCTGACAAGTTTTGTCTTACATACAGGCAAGCTTGATACATATACATACATGGTAATGTCAAGAGATGTAAATTTTTAAAAACTGCAACACATGATGCTCTATTACTGCATCCAACCATATTACGAAGAATGTGTTTTTGCAGTCTAAATAATCTAATGAGTTCGGAACCTGTGCCCCAGCATAGTAAGCCATATGATAGCACTATGAATATATGAGACTATATTTGAAAGCAAAATAATATGTCCGCACTACGACTTGACTGCATGATTTTACTAGTAATTTAAATTTCCAAAATTTTTGGGGCATTCTTTTATATAGACTATCTATTTGAGTATACCTTGTAAGCTGTTCATCCAAATAATTTAACCGTTTAATCATTCTTAATAGATTTTCTATTTTTATTAATTGGCTAGCCCCATATGTAGGTATTCTTTTTACAAATTTTATGAAACTACATTTTTATTCATTTAATAGGGTACTACAATCTGAATCGGAACTCAATACTGTGGTAACTATGTAACTATGAGTATTTATATTTCAGAGGGTTGTGATCCTCTGGAGATATGTGGCACATCATCCACTGCCGACATGTCCCGGTATAACTACAACACTGAGAGCATCATCAAGGAGGAGATTGACATCAAGCCTGAATGTGGAGATGACGGTGAATATGAGGAGAGTGTAGCTGAACGAGATACAGGTCAGTCAATAATTCAATATTATTCCAATACTGGTAAAGGGTAATTTGCAATTCGTTATTATAATTTATCCAATGCATGATTTAATTTATCTCGACTTATCACAAACTCTCAGGCCACCACTTGATATGACTTTAGTTCTAGCCAGTGCTGCCAGATTAGGGGAAAAGTCCCTAAAACTAAGGTTGTATTCAGACCAATTCTGTAACTCCAAAACCAAGATGACCTGATTAGACTGAACAAATGGTGTATAGAAAATGATATGTCTCTAAATTTAAATAAATGTTTTGTTGTAAACCATGCGAGAAAAAGAAGTATAATTAATTTTATCTATAATTTAAATGGCGTTAATCTATCAATAAAAAACACTGTACGGGATCTTGGAGTTACTTTTGACTCCAAGTTACTTTTTAATAATCATATCAACACCATTACTAGCAAGTCTTACAAATTTTTAGGATTTGTTATAAGAGTTAGTAAACCTTTTCACAGCAAAGAATTATTAACTACACTTTATACCTCAATTGTCAGATCACAACTGGAGTACTCTTCAGTTATATGGAATCTAATGTATGCCAAAAATATAAACTTACTGGAATCTACACAGAGAAAATTTATTTTAGTAGTATGCAATAGGCTTAATATTGTAAATTCAGATTATTTAAAAACATTACTATTATTAAAATTATGTCCACTTGAAGAGAGACGAGTGAATGCTGATATGATATTCCTATATAAGGTGTTCAGTAACTTAATTGATTCACAAAAATTTATTCATAATTTTAATCTACTAGCTCCCCTTTAAACAACTAGATCTAAACAACTGTTTCAGTTAACTAAATTTAATTCTTTTGGATATAAAAGCTCTTCCTTAAACAGACTTATGTCAACTTACAATAATAAGTATATTCATTTAGACATATTTAACTTGCATTTACAAAAATTTAAACTTTATCTTCGAATGTCATAAATGAATTTAAACTTGTTCTTTTATATCGATATTAAATTATTCTCTTTTTTTGTTGTTATACAGTCAGACCAATTCTTTAACTCAGTTACTATGATCATAGTAACTAAATTTGTTACTATGAGCAAAGTCAGTTACTATCATAATAACTTTGGGGTATTTCGTATTCCGTAAGACAAAAGTTACTACAATATTTAGTAACATGTTACTATAAAAGTTTCTATCATAGTAACTACCAAATGCTGGTGTTTATAAGTAATAACTTAGTTCTTATAAAGATAAAAATGGCGGACATTTGATTTTTAGTGCAATTTTTAGATATAATAGAAAATGAAGAAGATCTGTAAAGAAAATTATATAAATTAAATCTATATAAAATATGTATGTATGAGTGTAGGTAAATGTTTTTATTGCAGGAGATGAAATATATTAAAGATCAAAAAGTCTTTTCCAATTCCTCATTTTTAATATATCTTTTTTAAATTATTAAAAAAAATAGTTTTTGTTTTTAAAAAAATTTACAAAAGTTCTATTCAGTGACAAAACAAGCAAAATGAATCGAAGTAATAAAAAATTCAGCTTCATGGGAGGTTCTTAGTTTAACAGCCAAATCCCACCCACCTGCGCCACTGGTTCTATTGTCGAGAATTTGTCTTTACATTCCGTTTTTTTTTTTTTTTTTAATTTCTTCATACATTTTGTTTGTTTCTATATTTTATAAATATATATATCATAATATATATTAAGTAACAACAAAATAATGTAAGCAATACAATATTTTGACATTTTTAACCTCAACTGTCAACTGTATAGCACCAATGCGCATGCGTGTTGCGCTTCTGTAAATAACTTATCTCAAATAACATTCTTTTCTCTGTAACTGTCACTAAGATATAACTTTCAGATTACGAAAAATGTTAAAGTTACTATTAAAGTCACAATAAAAGTTATCTTGTAGTAACGTTACTACACGGTATCTATTATAGTAACTTTTTACATAATTGATCTGATAACAGATCTGATAACAGATTACATAATTGATTTAACGAAATAGGGAAATATAAACCCAAATGTGGTTTTTATTTATTTAAAATACGTGTAATATTTAATATTCGAATTTTGTGCACCATTCTATTTAATAAATTTACTTAAAAATTACTGTATTTCAACAACGGAATTTTTGTCTCAATAATCAATGTAAATTTATTTGCAGCTAGTGAAGCATCATCCAGTGAATTAGATGAGAGATGGGAGTCGCTGATCATCAACAAGTGTAAACAATCTACAACAATAAGGTCATCAGATCTCATTAGACACAGGAAAAAACATTGTGGGGAGAAACCGTACAAATGTGATCAGTGTGATAAAGCATGTTCAGGTTCAATAAAACTCATTATTCACAAACGAGTACATTCTGAAGAAAAACCGTTCAAATGTGATCAGTGTGATAAAGCATTTGCACAGCTATCAAGTCTCGTTAGACACAAACGAGTACATTCTGGAGAGAAACCATTCAAATGTGATCATTGTAATAAGGCATTTTCAGACTCATCAAGTCTCCTCGCTCATAAACGAATTCATTCTGGAGAGAAACCATTCATATGTAATCAGTGTGATAAAGCATTTTCAGTTAGTTCAAATCTCTTTACCCACAAACGATCACATACTGAAAATTACCCATTCAAATGTAATCAATGTGATAAAGCATTTTCAGCGAATTCAAGTCTCATTATTCACAAACGAATACATTCTGGAGAGAAACCATTCAAATGTGATCAGTGTGAGAAAGCATTTTCAAAGTCATCAAATCTCATTAGACACAAACGAGTACATTCTGGAGAGAAACCATTCAAATGTGATCAATGTGATAAAGCATTTTCAGCGAATTCAAATTTTATTACTCACAAACGAATACATTCTGGAGAGAAACCGTTCATATGTAATCAGTGTGATAAAGCATTTTCAGTTAGTTCAAATCTTGTTACCCACAAACGATCACATACTGGAAATTACCCATTCAAATGTAATCAATGTGATAAAGCATTTTCAGCGAATTCAAGTCTCATTAATCACAAACGAATACATTCTGGAGAGAAACCGTTCAAATGTGATCAGTGTGAGAAAGCATTTTCAGAGTCATCAAATCTCATTAGACACAAACGAGTACATTCTGGAGAGAAACCATTCAAATGTGATCAATGTGATAAAGCATTTTCAGCGAATTCAAGTTTTATTACTCACAAACGAATACATTCTGGAGAGAAACCGTTCAAATGTGATCAGTGTGAGAAAGCATTTCCAGCGTCATCACGTCTCATTAGACACAAACAAATACATTCTGGGGAGAAACGTTTCAAATGTGATCAGTGTGAGAAAGCATTTTCAGAGTCAGCACATCTCATTATACACAAACGAATACATTCTGGAGAGAAACCATTCAAATGTAAGCATTGTGATAAAGCATGCTCTCGTTTATCAAATCTCATTATTCACAAACGAATACATTCTGGAGAGAAACCGTTCAAATGTGATCAGTGTGAGAACGCATTTTCAGCGTCAGCACATCTCATTAGACACAAACAAATACATTCTGGGGAGAAACGTTTCAAATGTGATCAGTGTGAGAAAGCATTTTCAGAGTCAGCACATCTCATTATACACAAACGAATGCATTCTGGAGAGAAACCATTCAAATGTAAGCATTGTGATATAGCATGCTCTCGGTTATCAAATCTCATTATTCACAAACGAATACATTCTGGAGAGAAACCGTTCAAATGTGATCAGTGTGAGAATGCATTTTCAGCGTCAACAAGTCTCATTAGACACAAACAAATACATTCTGGGGAGAAACGTTTCAAATGTGATCTATGTGATAAAGCATTTTCTGCGTCATCAAGTCTCTTTAATCACAAACAACTACATTCTGGTGAGAAACCATTCCATTGTGAGCAGTGTGGTAAAGCATTTTTACGGTCATCACAACTCACTAGACACAAACGAATACATTCTGGATAACAACCTTTCAAATGTGAGCAATGTGATAAAGCATATTCACGGCCATCATACCTGATAAAACTCAAACGAATACATTCTGGAGAGAAACCATTCAAATGCGATCAGTGTGAGAAAGCATTTTCGGTATCATCACATCTCATTACTCACAAACGAATACATTCTGGAGAAAACCCTTTTAAATGTGATCAGTGTGATAAAGAATTTACAGTGTCATCACATCTCATTAGACACAAACGAATACATTCTGGGAGGAAACCTTTCAAATGTTGAAGTTATATTAACATCTACATTAAAATAATTTTATATACGTTTTCCATAGAAACGTCACTTAAAAGATTAGTGTGTTGAGTTGTCAAAAAAAAAAAAATTTTTTTTTACGTTATGTTATTAGTTAAATAATAAATACAGTTTAGCTCAATATTAAGTTTTTTATTTTGTCTTTTAATTTGTGATATTTTGACAGAAAAATATATTTAATAAATTCATGCTTTCCTAGTTTTTGAGTTAGAGCTGATTTAGGTCAGTTTTTTGCCTTTAATTCCAAACCTTTTGTCCAAACTTCAAAATGGACCAAATTTTCTTGATCTCTGACTAAAAATGCATATTTGTACCAATTTTCAATAAAATTGGAGACAATTTTTTTTTACTTCAAAATCACGATCTCTTTAATGTCTACCCCTTACAATGTTTTCGAGTTTTGGCCATTTTCAAGGATTTTGGTTTACTGCCCCTACAATACTTAATAATATGTTTATTTAAGCACAATTTTTTTCTTAGACTAAACAGTGTATTAGAATTTTAAAATTTCAAGCCGCATATTTATATCCCTAACCATTTTTTTGTTAGCAATTTTCTAAATTTTCAAAAAAAATGAAGAAACTTCAAAACATTTTTTTGTTTCAAAATCTGGTTACAATTAAATGAGGACCTCAAGATTTCAAAAATTTCAACCGCAGGTCTTTATTGCATTTCGTTTTTGAGATATATCCATGCGAAGATGAATATTTCTATAAATCACGCTATTTTAAAATTTGTCATAATTTTAAAATACGCAAAACGAGTAAGGCCTCAAATTTTTTCTAGACTTAATATATTACTAGAAATGCAAAAATTCTAGCGTCAGGTTGTTTTCTGTAACCGTTTTTGAGTTGTGATTTTTTTAAACTCACAATTTTCAACAAATTATGTAAATTATGCCATAAAAAAATTGTCACAATCTCAAAACGCATTAAACGACTAAAGCCACAATTTTTTTCTAGACTAAATAAATTACAAGGAATCTAAAAATTTCATCCGCTGGTCGCTATCTGTAACCATTTTTGAGTTGTGATCTTTTTAATTTTACAATTTTCACAAATAATGTAAATAATGCCATTCAAAAAATTGTCATTATCTCAAAACTTTTTAAACGATTAAAGTCCCAATTTTTCTCTAGACCAGTGGTTCTCAACCTTTTTTAGTTGTGGAGCCGTTTTTTAATCAATTTCTTTCCCCTGAATCAATTTCTATGACGGAGCCCGTAGGTCTACCTTATGTCTTACAAATTAATGGTGTTCAGAAGTAATGTTATGGGGGAGGGGGTAGTAGGCGGCTGTATTTGATGCGTAGTTTAATTTATTACTGCAAAACGCAGCTGTATTTGATGCGCAGTTTAATTAATAACTGCAAAACTTGGCTGTATTTGATGCATAGTTTAATTTATTACTGCAAAACGCGGCTGTATTTAATGCGCAGTTTAATTTATAACTACAAAATGCGGCTGTATTTGACGCGCAGTTTAATTGATTACTGCAAAACGCGGCTGTAAGAATCTAAGTTTACTATTTTACTACAAGCGATGGTGTATTTATTTTTTAAATCGGTGCAGCTATTCTTTAGTTTTGAGGAAACTTACATACATGTATGTATGCATATACGAATGACACAAATGATCTAATTTATATAAAAGTATAGATGAATGAAATATTCTCTTCGCAACTGCATACTAGGCTACGAAATCCTAAAAATTTCTCCATATTATTAATCTGTAGTTTCTGCAAAATTTTGTTTATACCGGTCAAAGGGCAGAGGAGTGTCAAGGGTTTCTTGTTTATACCTACCAAATCTTAAACTTTTCTCCATAGTATCTGTAGTTTCTTAAATAAAAATCTGCAAAATATTGTTCATACCGGTCAAATGGCATAGGAGTATCCAGAGTTTCTTGTTTATACCTACAAAATACTTAACATTTCTCCATGTTATTATATCTGTAGTTTCTTTAAAAAAAAAATGCAAAATATTGTCATACCGGTCAAATGCCATAGGAGTGTCGAGGGTTTCTTGTTTATACCTACGAAATCCTTAACATATTTCCATATTATTATGTCTGTAGTTTCTTTAAAAAAAATTGCAAAATATTGTTGACCATGATAAAACACCCATGAAGCAATCCCGCCATATTTTAAACTAAACGAAAAAGAGACACGTACTAATCCTTTTATCTACCAATTAGAACCCTTTACTTAAATTTTAAATAAAAAAAATATATGAGCTGTGATAACGATTTTAGACTGTGATTTATGTGATATTTATTTTAATGTTTAATTTTAAAACTATTTGTTCAATTATTTTATTAATTAATGTACATCAGAGGAGACTCTTAGTATTTACTGTAAATCTAAAAATTTTTTGTCTGTGATTTATATATATTAATTTAATAAAATTTTCCAGCCCTTGAAAAAGGTCTAAAAAATTACACCGAACAATCGGATACTAGTAAATTTTGAGTTTACTTTTCTCCACCGCTATTCTCAAAAACATTCATAATTACATTATTGGTACGGAATAACCATAAATAATATCCGTTTTTAAATAACATTCAGCCAATCACAGCAAAGTAGCTCTCATTGGCTACTGAATTAGCCAATCACAGAAAAGTAACTCTCATTGGCTACTGAATCGGCCAATCACAGCAAAGTAGCTCTCATTGGCTACTGAATTAGCCAATCACAGAAAAGTAACTCTCATTGGCTACTGAATCGGCCAATCACAGCAAAGTAACTCTCATTGGCTACTGAATCAGCCAATCAAAGCAAAGTGGATCTCATTGGCTACTGATTCAGCCAATCACAGCAAAGATGATCTCATTGGCTACTGATTCAGCCAATCACAGCAAAGTGGATCTCATTGGCTACTGATTCAGCCAATCACAGCAAAGTAGCTCTAATTGGCTACTGAATCAGCCAATCACATCAAAATAATTTTAAAAACTTAAAGGATTATAAAGGATTATTATTGAAGGATTGTAAAGAAATACTGTAATAAAAATAAACATGTAAAAAACAAAAAAATCGTGTGCATTATTTATGAAATGACGTATTTTAACAAATATGAATACTTAAGTTAAAGTTGGGTAAAACAGAACATAAATGGAAAATTTAAAATTTGATGATAAATTTTATGATAAATTTTAAAATTTTCCGATATAAGAATTATAAAAATGTCAGAAGATACCAAGTACAATGTATTTTCAGGTGTGTAATGACATGTGTTGACCAGTGGCGAATTAAGTTGCTTGGGGGCCCTGGGCAGTAAAATTAAAATGGGCCCTCTATTAGTTTAAATAAAATGGAAATATTTGTATATAGACTACGGTAGCCCACAAAAAATCGGACTGTCTTCTAAATATGTAAAAATGTATGCAAATTTTTAATAAATGTCATTCGTTTCCATAGTTTTTCTGTTGGATTTTTAAATTTTCACATACCAAACGTGAAACCTGAAATAACCAAAGCAAAGTTCATTTTCGTGACAACCTAAAAGAACTAAATTCCCATTTAGTTCCTCCTAAACGTTGAGAATCGCCTATACTCGCTACGTACACAAATAATCTGTGTAGGTATTTCCTTTCAATAATAAATTATAATAAAAATGTATTGATAAGTGAATAAAAATGAAATTTTTAAAATTTTATTACTTTACTATCCCGTCTCGGCACTATTCTACTTTAACAAACCCACTAGACAATGTTACCAACTATAGTAAAATTAAAACACGTAAATTTAAACTAAAATCAAAATAGAATTAAAATTATTTGTATAATAATGCTTAACTTTCAGTTGAATAAATCTAATTAAATTAATATTCCGGTATTTTATAATAAGAATAAATAATAATATTACATTCACAGCCGATTAAAGGTTAAAAAAGGGGGAACATAATTTAGTGCACCTAAAAACTGGGTGATTAGGTTAGTAAAAGTCTAGGACAGCAGAAGCCGAAAAGCTCAAAGTAAGCTTAAAAAAGTTTGTGTAAAAAACGTTTGTGCGGTGTAGGATGTAATTCAGTAGTTATACCTTTATCTTGTTGTTGTTTTATTTTGTAAAGTGTATACATTCTTTATATATTTTTTTTTTCACACGAACTCCTTTAAGGTTACTTTGAGTCTTTCGGCTTCTGTTGTCCTAGATTTTTACTAACTAAACCTAACCTAATTACCTTGTTTTTAGGTGCACAGTACTTAATTTTCCCCCCACATTAGCCTAATTAAAATTGTGTATCATTGTGCATACGTTTATAACATGGTGGTGCAGAGGGCTAGTTCATTGTCCACCTGAACTAAATTTTTTTAAAATATCGATACAATGCATAATAAATCACTACAACAGAAAAAAGTGAAAATAAATATTATAATATTAAATTAAATTTAAACTACGTTTATATATTAAAACTCTAATCACAGTAGAAATTAAGGGAATATTACTTATTTCTATATTTCTTATAAATAAACTCATTTAATAAATTGATATTAAATTTAAATTATTAAAATTGATATATTACATTTTACTATTGCCAACACTGCACGCATGCGCAGTAAGGTGGGTTTGCTAAAGTAGAATAGTACCCCCGTCTCGCGGGTGTATGATCATTTTTATGAAAAACGATAATTTTCGTTACAGCCTACGATTATTTCATTATACGCAGTTGGCAACACTGCGCCTAGGTAATACCACGGCCTGTTTGTGTATCATCACGGTACGTTAGATTCAAAAACAAATAATAATAAACTGAAATAGTAACAATTTTGAACAATATCGATTAAAGTGGAATCAGTATTTCACTAAAAGAATAAAGATTTTAACAGTAGTATTAAAAATATTACTATGGATTCTGGAAATACAGTTTTCAAACGTACAACAAATCGACTAACTCAAGAAAAGCAAAACATTAACGGAGATCTAGTGAATGATAATATCAGTAACAGTGTTTCTGTGAATGAAGTGTGTATAAAAACTGAACCAACTGATACGAACGATGAAGTTATATCTATGAACAATTCTAACGATGTAAATATTTTAAATAATCCTATTTGTAGAAATAAATTTATTGTTAAAAGTGAATTTGTAAGTTTAAATCAAGAACTCAATAATTCAATATGCAACGATATAGAAACAGTATATATAAAACAAGAGAAAATGGATGAAGAAATGTTTAGTGAAGAAAAACAGAATGAAATGTTAGGTGGGGTTTCTATCGATTTCATAAAAATCGAGTGTGAAAACCAACCAATGGGCATAAATTCTGGTAGTTCGACAAGTGAAATTTTGAAACAAAGGGTTGCCATGAAACCTCATATATCTAGACATTTGAATATTAACAATGTATCGAGTGGTACGTATAATTTATATGTATTTATATACAGGGTGTTTACCGTCTTTTTATATATATTTTTAATGGGTAATACTATAGGTGAAAAGAAGGCGAAAAACCTTAAAAACACCTTAGTAAAAGTTTTATAATAAAAGATATTAGGTATGTTCGATTTGCACCTTCGCGTTTTACTGTTAAACGCTAGCAGTAAGACGCTGCAGTTAGCAGTTTACTACTTAAAACTGGTAACATACAGCGAGTTTAATTTTTTGTTCGATTTGTTTATACGTAAAGAATAAGAAGTACGTCTGATGTAAATATTAAATGTCAGATAACTTTCCAGGTTAAAAATCTTTTTACGATTTGGTTCGGAGATTATCTTGTGTGTCGAATAGGGTGACCAGACGTACTCTTTAAGAGTATTATACTCTTTTTTGAGTAATATTTTCTATACTCTTACTTTTTATAAAAAAAAACTTGAATATACTCTTTTTTTATGGTCACTTGTTTTTATTACTTCTAGATTAGAAGTGAGGACTTTTTTTTTTTGCTCATCACTTCTATTTTGGGAGTGAGGACCTTTGTTTTTGCTCGTCACTAGTATTTTTGAGTGAGGACCTCTGTTTTTTGCTCATTATTTGAAGTTTTGGAGTGTAACGTTTTTATTTTAGTATACTCTTTTTCTGTGAAAAAAATCTGGGCAGCCTAGTGTCGAAAGGGTGAAAAATATTAGATATATTTAATGGATCTTGAAATATTATCAAATCCAGAATCATCTGATTCAGATTTAGATTTTTCGAGTTCGGATGATGAACTGTATTTGCGAGGTTTACAAAATGCCCCAGGATAGAAAAACTGAAAAATTTTGTTAAACTATTGTCCCAGGATATTAAAAAAACAAATTTGTAAGACATTAGCCATCAAAGAATATAGTATAAATATCAAAACAATTATGCTAGCCATATTCCTGTCAAAAAGTCAAAAACAAAGTACCAACCATTTATTCTTTATCTATGGTACCAACTCAAAAAGGTAAACAAACACAGCCGTAACAAATAATCCGCAAGAGAAGCAGCTGTAACTTTTTCGCAGTAGCATCATAAACTGGCAGTAAATTACGACAAATCAAACAGATTTGCAGTTACTGCGAAACAAAACGAACAGATTTTTTTAACGCGACAGTAAACAGTAACTGCAAATGTGTAAATCGAACACACCTATTAATTTTTTAAGTTTTTAATTTTTGGAGTTTTTTCGCCATAACTAATTATTTATCCAATCAAAAAAATGCATTTTGATAAAAGATTTCTCTACTTATTGTTAACAATATTTGTTATTATTAACTTAACAACCAAAATTTAAAATGATTCTACCATCTTTATTTATATAAGAGTGCCTTATATTCATATATTGAGAACTGACAATAACTGAAGTGACGCCTAGCGGAAATTTTGGAACTTAACGGAATAGGATTTTGTTGGATGTGGCTCATTTAATTGCATTGTTTGTATGTGTTAAAGTGAAGAAAACTTTAATAAAATGTCTTTAAAATCGCGACAGAAAATTAACTGCAGTGGGAATTCTTGTGTATCAAATGGCAAATGTCAAAAATACCTATTCCAATCGCCATTTTGTAAGCGAAAACAGCGCCTCTATAGGTAATGTCACTTCTCAATAAGCATAGGAGCACGTATAGTACCTTTAGTGCGCAACACACGCATGACACGCTCTCTAAAAACAATTTACGTTCTGATTTTATTCGTCTCAACAAATCTAGAAACGCTTCGAATTATTTCTCTATTCGTTTTTAGGGTTTTGTAGGTATGACCAAAAAAACCCTTATACCGTCATTTTGTCGTCTGTCTGTCTGTCTGTCTGTCTAGCCAACGGAGTGGTCGAGCGCATTAAGTCGTGCGGTTTTAGTCTGTTAGAAACAGGCGTGACTAGGCGGCCGGTGGTTCGAGCCTGCTTCGTTGGTGATATTATTCGGGCGAGAATAATATGTTTACATTACTCTCATTTTCACAATCATTCACCCCTCATCCAGGTGTAGGAGCTCGCCCCCTGGCATCGGCGATTAGCCTCGTTGCAGAAATAAAGGCCGATGTAAAATAAATAATATAATAATAATAATGTCTGTCTGTCTGTTCAGACAGTAGAGAGTTGAAATTTGGCATGCTTATACAACTCGTTAACCCGCACATAGGAAAAATACCAGAACATCTAAAAAACATATCCCCCTAAAAATATAAACAAATATGTGCTTACCGAAAAAAAAAATTGTTTTTAAATTCTGAGTAGGGTATCAAATGAAAGCCCTTAGTACTTAGATTAACGATCAAAATTTTATTTTTGCAAAATAAATCATTTTGAGGCGATTTTTGCCAAAATTGTGCAAAAAAATTTTTGTCCCACACCCTGTAGTCCAGATGGTTTAAACTAAAAATCTGAAAAAATTCTAAGTAATGTACATTTGTGTGAACCGGAATAGTACAACAGGAATTTTTGATCAGATTATGTTTTCGGCAAATAACGCATTTTTTGTATTTTTTGCTTGACCATATAAAATATTTAATGATATTATGTAGTACAGTAAACAGAGCACTTCGATGGTGTAATGCTTAGTATACTAGCGTTCTAATTTGAAAACTCGAGTTCAATCCGGCCTCGAGGCAATTTAAGTTTTTCTGTTTTTTTTTGCATTTTTATTTTGTTTAAACTATTTTTTCAAAATTCTAGCTATATTTGGGCAAATATTGCATTTAATTTTTAAAAGCGTAAATTTAATAACCAGTGGAAATTTTGAAATTGAATACTCTTGGACTTACAACCAAGGAACTTATATATAATACCATGGTTACAAGTAAAAAAATAAAATATATAAAATATATAAAATATTTTTTATGTCATGTGTGATAATGTCTGTGTCATATTAGTGCCTAAATATTTTACTGCTATACTGCTATTTATATTCCTATAAATACACGAAATCAGAAGGGCGGAGCTTATGACTTATAACAACCAATGGAAGCCATAAGCGCAATTTTCAAAATCTTATTGAACCTTGCTGTATAAAAAAAATACTGCACATATTTAGAAACCTAAATAATGGTATTAGGCATTCGAATTAAAATAAACAAACAAAAAAAAATTATTAAATTTGTTTTGGCATACCAAATAATCATTATTCACTTACTAAATACCTGCGAAACCCTGAAATGTGTGCAAAATTCACACTTCACATCAATTTTTTTAACTTATTACCCATGAGCATTAGATCATCGCCTTTCAAAGTTTTCAAAAAGACCATAAAAAATATGTTAACTAGCAATCCTATATATATTTTCGAGGAGTTTAATAATACTAGTTTCAAAATGTACAACTAGTTATAATATATGACCTACGTTATTTTACGGGTTTTTTCATGTTATATATTATGTAACAATCTGACTGACTAAAAGCTGTATAATGTACAAGTTTACTTGGTCAATAAAGAATTATTATTATTATTATTATATACACAGCAATTATTAAAATCCTTTTCTTAAATTTATCTCTTTATTCTTTGCATAAATGGGACGAAAATTGATATATAAAACACGTGGTAATCCAAACATAAACAAAGAATGACACTCTGAGTTCGCTTTACTGCCGCCAGAGGGATACCATTTAATTTGCGTGAATCCTCTAAACCAACATATGCGAGTACATTATAATTTTTTGTATTAAATAATGACAGTTTGAGGACTGAATTTTTGTGTCAACAATCATTGAATTTTTTTTTTTTTTCAGCTGATGGAACATCTACGAGTGAATCAGATGAGAGTTGGGAGACGTTGGTCATCAACAAGGGTAAACAACCCACAACAACATCATTACAATCCACTAGACGCAAAAAACATTCTGGAGAAAAACCTTTCAAATGTGACCAGTGTCATAAAGTATTTGTGAGGCCATCAAATCTCATTAAACACAAGAAAATACATTCTGGAGAGATATCATTCAAATGTGATCAGTGTGATAAAGCATTTACACGACTATCAAATCTAAATAATCACAAACCAGTACATTCTGGAGAGAAACTATTCAAGTGTGATAAGTGTAATAAAGCATTTGCTCAGTCATCAAATCTAATTTACCACAAACGAATACATTCTGGAAAGAGACCTTTCAAATGTGATCAGTGTGATATAGCATTTTCACGATTATCACATTTAATTAACCACAAACGAGTTCATACTGGAGAGAAACCATTCAAATGTGATCAGTGTGATAAATTATTTTCTCGATTTTCAAATCTAAATAATCACAAACGAATACATTCTAGAGAGACACCATTTAAATGTGATCAGTGTGATAAAGCATTTTCGGCCTCATCAAATCTCACTACTCACAAACGAGCACATTCTGGAGAGAAACCGTATAAATGTGATCAGTGTGATAAAGCATTTGCACAATCATCAAATCTAGTTAATCACAAACGATTACATTCTGGAGAAAGACCATTCAAATGTGATCAGTGTGAGAAAGCATTTTCACGACTAGCACATGTAATTATCCACAAACGAGTACATTCTGGAGAGAAATCATAGAAATGTAAACAGCGTGATAAAGTATTTTCACAGTTATAAGATCTCAATAAACACAAACGAATACATTCAGAAGAGAAACTATTCAAATGTGATCAGTATGATAACACATTAGGGGAAATGTTTTAAGATCGCAGCGCTGTTGCGGCATACTTGGAACTTCCAAAATATACATTCATTACATATAATAATATGGCTAAAAACGTGAATTTTAATGTTTACTGGTGGTTTTTGTAATTTTGCTACAATATTAATACGTGTTTTTATGCAAGTTAATCAGTGAAATATTATAACGTCAAATATTAATAAATAAGAATAATTTTAGGCATGTTTTTATTATTTTTTAGGTTGAAATGGATTTCTTTTAATCTACGAATTATACTCAGATACACAGTAATTATAGTTTGACTTCAACATGATTTTTGTCTTGTCTTCCACTTTAATTTAAGGTTATTTTCACTTATTATCACTTGATACCAGTAAAAACAATTTAAAACTGATTTTAAAATAATATAAAATAACATAAAACTTAACAAAACGTAACAATATAACAATATAATAACAACAAAACTACAATAAAATGCAAAAATATATTTTGATCCCATATAACTCAATGTAAAAAGCGCGATAGAATGTCTATTTCGGTAGTTGCTTAAAATCCCACCAGATGTCATATCGCTTAGCAATTTTTCCCTTTTGCACTCTCGTCAAATCTAATTACTCACAAACTAATACCTTTTGGGGAGCAAATTTAATGTAAATCGTGTGATAAAGCATTTGAATTGTCATCAAATCTTATTACTTAGAAACGAATACATTCTGGGGAAACACTATTCAAATGTAACGTGTTTGATAAGACAATTTTTTACTCATCAAATCTCCATAGAAACCAACGATTATATTCTGGAGAACATTCATTAGTGCCATGTAATAAATAAAATAAAATGCTGATTGCTAAAGTCTCTTTTATTTCTCCCTGAAGGTGTTTTGTTTTTTGAGCGTAATAAAATATAAGAAGTATTCGTTTAACGCAAGAGGAAAAGCTCACCAAATTAACCTCATTAGATAAAAAGAAATGTTGTGGTCCAGATGGAATACATCCTTTGTTCATAAGGAATTGTGCCTATTACCTTGTTCTTCCTCTTTTTATGATTGTCAACAAATCTTTAAATGCTGGTATCTTTCCTGATTTTTGGAAAAAATCATATGTTATACCGATTTTTAAATCACGCGATAAAAGTAATCTTAGATAAAATCAAAAATCCATTAAGGGCCGGTATTTCCACCTTCTGATAAACTTCTGGGTAACTATCTGATAGATAAAGTTATCTGATACTTTATCTGTTGGATAAATGCCATCCCGTCTTTCAATTCAAATTTATCTGTCAGATAGTTATCTGACGGATAATGAAACGACCATATTGAATCCTCAGATTGTAACACTGAATGTAACTAAAATAGGCGTTGAGAAAGATTTTTTTTTGTTTCTCTATGGAAATAAATAAATAAATTGGTAAACTAAGACAGCTGTCGAGCCGTTTTTTTTTGGTTATTGTCATTAACAAAATGAAATTTATGTATGAGCTATATAAGATTTTAGCAATTATTAATGTCGTAAGCATGTAATAAAATTGGGGAAATGAAAAATAGATAGTAGATATTAATAATAATTGATCTACATTCATTTAATTTTATTATGATTGATGTAAATACAAAATAAGTTATAATAAATTTGAAAATAAAAAATTAAATCACGGAGTATTCTTTCATTTTTTCTGAGTAATCAGTTTCTTCAGATACGTCATCGACACAGTACTGATCTTTTGTGGGTGGTTCTTCATATCCACTCTTGTAACGTTAAAGTTGGGCAATACTGCAGTTGCTACTATATCAATTATAATCTTAATGCTCAAATTCGAAGCGAATATTAGAGTTATTAAACATTGTATTGTAAGGCGTGGATCCCGGCTAACGTTTAATATAAAATATCCTTCTCGACACCGTTTACTTCAGCCTTTTTTTCACAGAGGAAGCAGTTTCACTAACATTTCATCCCAGGCTGCAACCACTCGTGGATAGCGGGCAATATCGTAAAATACTCGTTGAAATTTGTGTACTTAATTTTCCGTACAAGGCATACCAATGAAATCAAACATAAGCTGGATATTGCATGAGATACTTTTTACATATTTTTTCTCACCGTGGACTGGTGCACTGTTATTTTGGAGTTAAGGCATTATTTCTACAAATAATAAAATTCAAACAAATTATATTTTTTCAAGTTCATTTTGCAATTTATTGTTCAAAGAAATCATTTAATTTCTAACTTTTTGACAGTGACAGCACTTATTTGTTACTTATTCGCTACTTTGACTACCGAATAACTTATCTGCCAGATAGCATAGTTTATTCGTAGGAATAACTTTATCTGAAGGTGGAAAGACGCTTTATTGTTTTTATCCGTCAGATACCGTTACCAGCCACTTTATCTGAAGGTGGAAAGACCGGGCCTTAATCAATTAATAATTCCTCAACAGAACGGATTCTACTCTGGTAAATCAGTATTAAATAACTTAATTCCTTTTACTGAATTTGTTAGTAGTAATATGGATCTCAAGAAACAAATTGATACAATTTACATGGATTTTTGCAAAGCATCTCATAGGGTTAACCATCGCATTATTTTACTCAAATTAAGACACTATGGAATATATCGGTCTTTACTGCGCTGAATTAAAAGTTATATTCGTAACAGATTGCAATTTGTTGTGTGCAATGGTTACATATCTCGAGGAATTTTAGTGACTTCGGGAGTACCCCAGGGTTCTTATTTTGGACCTATTTTATTTAACATATATAAATTTTATTTCGTCTTCCTTCAAATATTGTAATTTCTTACTATTTGCTGACGGTTTAAAATTCTATAAAACTGTTGAAACTCTCATCGGCTGTTATAAAATCCAAGATGACCCGATTAGACTGAACAAATGGTGTATAGAATATGATATGTCTCTAAATTTAAATAAATGAAAAGGAGTATAATTAATTTTAACTATAATTTAAATGGCGTTAATCTATCAATAAAAAACACTGTACGGGAACTTGGAGTTACTTTTGAATCCAAGTTACTTTTTAATAATCATATCAACACCATTACTTGCAAGGCTTACAAATTTTCAGGATTTGTTATAAGAGTTAGTAAACCTTTTCACAGCAAAGAATCATTAACTACACTTTTTACCTCAATTGTCAGATCACAACTGGAGTACTCTTCAGTTATATGGAATCCAATGTATGCCAAAAATATAAACTTACTGGAATCTATACAGAGAAAATTTATTTTAGTAGTATGCAATAGGCTTAATTTTGTAAATTCAGGTTATTTAAAAACATTACTATTATTAAAATTATGTCCACTTGAAGAGAGACGAGTGAATGCTGATATGATATTGCTATATAAGGTGTTCAGTAACATTGATTCACAACATTTTATTCATAATTTTAATCTATTAGCTCCCCTTAAAACAAGTAGATCTAATCAACTGTTTCAATTTAATTATTTTGGCTATAAAAACTCTCCCTTAAACAGACCCATGTCAACTTAATAAGTATATTCATTTAGATATATTTAACTTGCCTTTACAAAAATTTAAACCTTGTCTTCAAATGTCATAAACGAATTTAAACTTTTTCTTTTATATGGACATTAAATCATGTATTATTCTCTTTTTTTGTTGTTATACAGTATCTATGTAAACTATTAGGTTGGAGGGAAAGTTCTGTTGTATTTAAATAAAAATATTTTAAGATATTTAAAAAAGTATATATATAATATTATTCAATGATATAATCTCCATTATTTGTAACAACTTGTTGCCATCTTTCAAGTAACCTGCCAATTCCTCTTCTGTAAAAGTTCTCGTCCTTGGAATGAAAATAGTCAGCAACTGCCTTAGAAACACTTTCAAAAGAATTACATTTTTTTCCTGTTAGATAATTTTGCAGAGATCTGAATAGGTAGTAATCTGATAGCGCAATATCAGGTGAATATGATGAGTGACTAAAAACTTCCCATCCAAACGCACTAAGTTTTTGTTGTGTCACCATTGCAGTATGCGGTCTAGCGTTATCTTGATGGAACACGATTCCTTTTCTGGACGCTAATACTGGTCTTTGCTTGATAACTGCATGCAATTTATCGAGTTGGTTGCAGAACAGATCCGCAGTGACAGTTTGCCCCTGTTTTAGCAGCTCGTATTACACTGGACCTTTTCTATCCCACCACGAACAGAACATTACTTTTTTTTATGACTATTTGGTTTTGCAAGAGTTGCTGACGATGTTCCAGGTTTGCAGTAACCTTTTCTTCTCTTAATATTCTCGCAAAGAATCCACTTTTCATCTCCAGTTATCAGCCTGTCCAGAAATAGCTCCACATTGTGTCTAATGAGATGTGATGAGCATATTCTTACACGATCTGATAAATTCTTTTGGGTCAATTCATGGGGGACCCAAATGCTTTGCTTTAAGACAAAACCAAGAGATTTAATGTGGTCACCAGTAGTTGGATGATGGATGCCGAACTCTTTTGCAATTTCTCTAGTTGTTAGATGTGGATTTTGCTCCAACATGGACCACAAAACATTATTATCGATCTTGGATGTCCTTCCAGATCGAGTATCTTCTTTTAGGCTCAGAACTCCGGAACGAAATTTTGTAAACCATCTTTGGCAAGTACGAACATTTACAACATCTCTTCCAAATACTGCACGTAAGTATTCACATGCAACCGACGCGTTGCTTCCTCTTTCGAACTCATACAACATAGAATGTCGTAAATGCACTTTATTCACTGACATCATGCTCACTCTAAATATGGTAAGATACTGATGAATTATTGAAACAATTCTTTTTATATTCAAAAACAGATAATAAAAGATATAATAAAAATATACCCATGTCTCATAAGCCACACATGTCTTTTATTTCCAACAAAATCAGTTGTTTATTTAAAATACGACAGAACTTTCCCTCCAACCTAATATTTTTGTAATTTTTGGAAGCCAGGCATTGAGTTTTCCGTTATTCCTAAGTGAAACATCATTAAATAACAACTATTCAATTAAAACACTAGGTTGATTTCACAAATATATTTATTTTACTCAATATGTATTTCGACTAGTACACTATTATCAAGAGTTACAATATAACTAGTAAATGGCTTATATTATAGTCCAGTAAATGGCTTATATTATGAATGTACTCGTTTGTGTTTAAAGAGACCAGATGACTGTACAAATGCTTTATCACACTGATCACATTTGAATGGTTTCTCTCCAGAATGTAATCGTTTGTGTACAACAAGACTTGTTGAATGTGAAAATTCTTTGTCACACTGATCACATTTAAATGGTTTCTCTCCTGAATGTATTCGTTTATGAGGAGTGAGATATGATGCAACTGAAAATGCCATATCACACTGGTCACATTTGAATGGTTTTTCCCCAGAATGTAATCGTTTGTGTATAATGAGACTTGAGGACTGTGTAAATACTTTATCACACTGATCACATTTGAACGGTTTCTCTCCTGAATGTATTCTTTTGTGAGTAGTGAGATATGATGAAGCTGAAAATGCCATATCACACTGATCACATTTGAATGGTCTTTCTCCAGAATGTATTCGTTTGTGTCTAATGAGACTTGAGGACTGTGAAAATTCTTTATCGCACTGATTACATTTGAATGGCTTCTTACCAGAATGTATTCGTTTGTGTCTAATGAGATTTGGTGCCTGGGAAAATGCTTTATAACACTGATCACATTTGAATGTTTTTTCTACAGAATGTGTTTTTTTGTGTGTAATCAGCTGTGATGAATATGAAAATGCTTTGCCACACCGATCACATTTGAACGGTTTCCCTCCATAATGTACTCGTTTGTGTCTAATCAGGTGTGATGAATTTGAAAATGCTTCATTACACTCATCACATTTGAATGGTTTCCCTCCATAATGTAATCTTTTGTGAATAATTAAATTTGATGACTGTGAATATGATTTATAACACTGATCACATTTAAATGGTTTTTCTTGTTTAGAATGTACTTTCTTGTGTGTAATCAGGTGTGATGATTTTGAAAATGCTTTATCACAATGATCACATTTGAATGGTTTCTCTCCAGAATGCACTCGTTTGTGCATAATGAGATTTCCTGATTGTGCAAATTGTTTATCACACTGATCACATTTGAATGGTTTCTCACCAGAATGTATTCGTTTGTGAGTAGTGAGATAAGATAAAATTGCAAATGCCATATCACACTGATCGCATTTGAAGGGTCTTTCTCCATAATGCATTCGTTTGTGCCTGATGAGACTTGAAGACACTGCGAATGCTTTATCACACTGATCACATTTAAATGGCTTCTCATTAGAATTTATTTTCTTGCAATTCTCATCTGATTCACTGGAAGTTGTTTCATTAGCTGCAAACAAGCTTACAATGATTAAAGAGGCAACAATTCAGTTATTGATACAAAGATAATTTTAAATACGAAAATTTTTCATGCTTCTGGCTATATACGCATGTGTCATTTCATTGTCAAGATTCATGGAGCAATAAGAACCAACAACTGATTCTCTAGAATATCGATAGTAATATTATCACAATTTTCGGAGCTTTATAAATAATCGTTATAGGATAACAAAAATACGGATTTTAGAAATCACTGTATTTTTAAATAATTAATAATAACAATAATAAAAATGTATTCGTTTGGGAGGTGCTCTGGCGAGTTCGCTATTAAATCTCGGATCTACCATGACGTCATTTGCTCGCTCGCAGAGCAATTCCAGAGTGGTCAAATCGAAAACGCCAAACGGCGCGCGATATTTAAAGTGGCCTCACTAGCCACTCCATCGGCTGTATGTACAGCTACAAAAAAAGGAAACAACTTCATCAGCGAGTAACATAACCTCCTAATCCCATGGTCGAAGTTTACAAAGCATGGCTACTTGAAGAATGCTTTCTAAAATTTATAATTTTAAAATTTCCTTGGAAGTACTTGAAAGATAGTTTACTTACCTAACATATATTTTAAATTCTAAATAAATATTATCTCTTGCACTTTTGAAAGATGCAAAATTTTACATTTTTAACTACAACCTTGGACAAATGTATGGAGCACCTTATGTTTTATTGAATTTTAGGATTATCACAGGAAAAATGGTAAATAAAATAATACATACAGTCTTTAATGACAACTTTAATCAAAATTATTAAAATTTTGTGGTACCTCCTCGTGCTTTAATTACCTTAGTGCTTTAATTTAACAATATTGTCCATAAGATTTTTACGTACATCGGATTGTATATTGAACCATTCGTCCACAGTAATTTTATTCAAGTCTTCTTTTTATTTACACCTTGTTTATCAGAATCAACCATAAATTTTCAATTTGCGATAAATCTAATGACTGGGGGGCCATGCAAAAAGTGGCACATTGTTTTTGGAAAACCATTCATTTCTTGCTTTGGTTTTGTGACAGGGAGCATTATTTTGTTGAAAAACATATTCTGGATTGTCTTCATCAAATAATTTTAATATTGATGGCTCCAAAACTTCATTAAGCACGGTAATATAACGAACAGAATAATGCGTCCCTCGCACAAAAATATTTCGCCTAAGCCACTGGCGGACATGCACCCTCAGATCATGATGCTACCACTACAAAATCTGACCGTACGAAAGATGCTGTCAGGATGAAAAGCTTCACCCGTCTCACGTCTTACAAAGATGGCTCCAGAATGTCCAAAAAGATGATCCACAAAAGAAAAAACAAACCTTAATTTCGTAAATTTAGAGTAAATTAAATTTTATATTGTTAGTGCAATAATTGCTTAGAAATTTATTTTTCTGTTAAAGTCGTAAGTACATTAAACCATTACAATGCTTTCTTCTATATTGGACTCATCAGATAAAATGATTTTCGCTCATTCATCAGGTGTCCAATTTAAATGTCTTTTGGCCTACTCAAGGCGAAGTTTTTTGTGTCGCTCGGTCAACAGTTGGTTTCGGCGATATCTTCTTCCATGCTAATTAGTTTCCACTAGACGTCTTCTAATTGTTCTAGAAAAAACTTTAACTTCTCTATGCTTCCACAGATCACCAGCCAGCTCTATTAACGATATTGAGCGTTTACGAAGAGCACTACTCTTTATAAAACGATCATCTCTGAAAGTGGTTGCACGTTTTCTTCCGGTTTATGGTAATTTGCACGGCTTTTCTTGAACACTCCATATATTTTTTTATTTTTTTTTAATTTTCACCTGCGACAATCCTTGTGAATGTAGCAATACAATTTGACTCCTCTCTGCCACAGTGAGTTCACGTTTTTTTGGCCATAATATAATTAAAAATATTCACTTGAACTCAATAAATCATGAAAAAGGAAGTGTTCACTTTAAACGCATATGTAATAATGATCCAAGCCCTAGTTGTTTATTTTTATGTAAACAAAATGTAACAGATTTCAGCCTATATTTATTTGTATTTCAAGATTTATCATAACTCTGTTTACTTTTTGGGCTATCTGATTAGACGTATGTCTTTTAGAATATGTCAATAATATTTTTAAAAAAATTGTCAAATATATACAAGTTACAATGTACATAAATTTAGATGCTATATTATAACTGCATGGGTGCCCCATACATTTGTCCAAGGCTGTAGTAACTGACATAAGTACGTCCCGACTCTACTTATTATATAAACATTAATACAACTGCCTAGCTCTACTGACCGGTGTTTGAGACATCTGCACTCTGTAGTATATTTTCCTCACATTCACTGGAGTCCACAGGCTCAGACTTAATATAAATCTTTTCCGTCTTCATGTTATCATGATACATGACATCTGTCGTTCCATCACTAATACCTGAAATAAACACATCATAGTTAGGCATAAACAAATTAATGCTGTTTCCTAACCTATAGATCATTTCCGCCGGGTAGTTTTTTAATAGGCAAAAAAATTGATAAAAATTATTACAGAATTTTTGTGTTTCGCAGTATCATAAGCTGGGTAGTTATGATAAAGATGAAAGAGAATTTTCATCTCAGATTTTATTTTTTGTATGCAATAAATATCTTTATATTAAATATAAGTTCGTAATTATTTTTTGCCCACATTAGTTTTAAAATTTGTACTACAGATTTAAAATACTACCTTGAACTAAAAACAAATGAAGGAATATTTTTCAAAATTATTTTTTTACTTAATAAATATATTTTTTCTTTTATTTTTATTGTAAATTTGATGGCAATTCAATATATTTTAAATTAGAATAAAAATGCAATAATTTCAAGATTCATTTTTAATGCTTTTGGTTAAAAAATAATAAAAATCTGTTCAAAATAACACTTAACATCACTCTCCTTTCAATTCCGTCAAGATTTTTGCTAGTGGTTAATCTAACACCTAAAACGTTAACTCACATCGACAAATGTTAACATAGCGACACTTCAGAATACCGTTTTTCTAACAATGTTCAACCTCGGACGTATCCGTAGATGCACGATTTAACATTTCATTTTAGAATACCGCCATTAAAGTCATTTAATAGCGGAAAAAGAATAACATATTTGACCTCAAATGAGTTTCATTTGCTAGATTTATTTGCGCGCAATAGTATTTTTTTTTTTTAATTTTAAGAAGAAACACTTAAAAAGGGCTGAAGAAGAACTTCAACTGATTCTAAACTCTTCTAAGAAGATTTAAACTCTTAATTATATGTTTTAAATTTAGGAAATGTGATAGATTTTTTCATCAGATGGAACTTGAATAATTCTAATTTATATTTGAACACCTAGATAGTTAACAGCGCACTAAAAGTCTACGATGGGTACCTCGTTTGTAGTAAATGGTTAGTAGAAGAAAAAACTGAACAGTTCGAATCAAAATTTAATGGTCTTCTGAAGAACTAACCTCCTTATTCTAAACTTCTTATACTAAACTAAAGTCTTATTCCTAATGTTAAATTCTGTAAAAACTAATATGGTTCTATAAAAACTGGAGGCACAGGTTGTTAAGTACAGTTTTACCTAGACATCAATTAAACTAGTTATACTGACCAGTGGTTGTGAAGGCTGCACTCTTTGTAATTTCCTCTTTGATTCCTGTAATAAACAGATCGTAGTCAAATATAAATTAATTGCTATGAAATATATCTTTGAAGATGTACCGTGCGATCAAAATTTCTTGTCAGTTACATAACAGTAAACAATGTTTAAAAATATCAAAATTGTGTTCTAATCCACAGCTGAAAATCCCAATTTAACAAAGAACCAATCAGATCACTTCGTTGGTCCGAACTCACCCGAGAATCAACCAAAATATGTGTTCCTAACTTAATACCTGTTATCAACTCATTGGAGTGTAGAGTAAAATATTGTTCATTTAAGAATCAATTTGTATAAGGCAGTGATTCTTAACCGGGGCGCCAGCGCCCCTTTGTGGGCGTTTTGGAGGTCTGGCGGGGCGTTTTTAAACTTTTAGCATTTAGGTGGCGCTACAAAAGTTCAAGTGGGCATTGTATCAATATAGAAAAATAAGGTATGCTCATTTGCTCAATTGTTGCGTACACTAACCATAACCATATATAACATAACCATTGTAAATAATTGTGTAGACGATCGCGAATAACATATCGCGATCGGGTTACCACGTTGCGTCTAACTGTTTGGCTTTTGACAATTAGTGCTGGATATATTCGAAAAGATGAATGAAAATCTCTTGAATCTTCAAGGAAACAATATCAGCCTTATTAAAGCCAAAGGAGTTGAATTGAGCTTTATCAATAAACTCAAATTATATAAAAAATAATCTTTGTCGGCGAGAATACCATCAGTTTTCTTCTTTACAACAATTAAAAGAAGATACGCTCAAGAATTCTGATTTTGAAACATACTGTAGCCACATGGACGCCCTTATCGAAGCTATGATATTACGACTCAAAGACTTGCAGAAACTTGTGATACCAGCTTGGTTAATTAATCCATTTTTATCAGACGTAGAAAGTCAGTCAAAATTTAAAAGAGCAGTTTATTGATCTAGCCAAAATAATATTCAATCAATGTGATTATAATGCTTTTTGGGTTCGTTTTCGTCCTCAATACGCTCTTCTGTAGAAAGAAGTAAAATTACCCATCATAGCATTTTCATCTTCCTATTTAGTAGAAAAGGGTTTTAGCGCAGTAATGCATATATTGAAAAAATCACGAAATCGATTACAAATAAGCCAAAGTGGAGATTTGAGATTATGTTTGACTAAACTTGAACATTATATTACGAACTTTTCTCATCATTTTTTATTTGTAGTAGGAAATTCATTGCATAAAATACATACCTACATAGAGAAAAGTGTAAATTTTGTTTTTTGTGTGGAGGGGGCGGTGGATAATTTTACTGTGGTAAAGGGGGCGATTCTTTCAATACGGTTAAGAAACACTGGTATAAGGTAATAAAAATAGAATGTACGCCTATGTGTTCATGTCCTTGGAAATAAGTTTGATAACTAAATGTTTCTGTCAAGTGTTGCATAACGGACAAGATTTCTTGATCGCTCTGTACAATATCCAAACACTGCTGAAATTCGCCTGAAAAAAAGTGCACATTACTAACCAGTATCCCATTCAGCCAATTGATCTATTTCATTCTTCACATCATGTTCATCATTATCTTTATATTCTGTTTTAATATAAATTTCCTCTTTGATAATAGCACTGCCTTCCATATCATTCATATTTATCGCTGAAACAAATATCTTTCAATTTCTAAATCAGAAAAATTTTGCATGCCATAATCAACTTACTTTATTTTCAGTATATAGCAGACCGTGCGGATTACTCAACAAGACATCTAAAAGCAGTCTAAAATCACCACCTCACAGTCACTGGAAAATGAAAACTGCAAGATAACCTGCACCTGTACACCGCAACCTTTGTTAGAACCTCGCTGCCTAAAAAAATAATCAAAAACGAGAGCAAACACTTCAATGAAGCTGTGTCGGAATATCTACGCACAATATTTGAAACTGCATACCCTAAACCTGTATTTAAGTTATACGGGTAGATATTTATTAATGCTCGAGAAGGATTTTTATAATTGAGTATTACTTATTTGTTGAATATTTTTAATAAATACTAGTTTATTAAATATTAATAAGTTAACAATATTGATGTAATCTGGAGCTTTTAAATGCTTTGAGCACACTCTCACTCTTTTTCCTGTATTTATAACATTTCCCATGCTTTTTTACCTATTTATCTCTTCCACAACACCAAATATATTTATTATTTTCACAAATTATTTTTCATTTAGTAAAAATGGAAGTGAATGTTACCCTCACTTCTTTTCCTAGAGTGACAACCAAATACACAGCAGTTTGTGTTATGACAACTCATAACATAAAATAATATAAAAAAGAATAATAGTTGCTATCAAAAGTTAATGTTACAAACAAACTGCAATATTTAAGTTTAAACGCGATATAAACAACACGAGGTACCAACTAGTAAACAATAAACAGTTACTCGTTCCACTAGTACAATTTCTGACCGCTTGGTGTCACTTCATAGCTCTGTTGAGCCAAATAGGAGATACAAAGAATCAATAAAACAATATTATATATCTGTAATTTATTAATATTAAATTACGAGTACATACAGTAAAAAAATAAAACGTACAGAACTTATAGCACAAAATTATGACCATTGTCCATAAGTAATGTGCATGTTGAGATTTAATAAAATCTCATTAATTCAGTTACATAATATGAATAGAATATACTCACGAATGAAACAAAAATATTTTATCAACATAGCTTCGATTCGATAAAATTAAAAGTTTGTAGCATAATAATGAAAAATGTATCAGCACATTAATAATGCCGATTTAGCTAATAAACATACAAAACAATAGGGGATACGCATAAAATTTATATTTCCTTAAAACTACATTTTTTTGATATGTTAATATTAGTTATGTCACCTAATAAGACAAAAATCACATTTTAATTAATATTACAGCCAAATTTTTTAATTAAAATATTGTAAATTTGAAATAAGCCGACCACAGTGCGAAGGTTGCCGTGTAAATACGACTGAGCATGACGTCAAACCGCAGACAGCTCAGACTACAACATAATCTTTACGTGTGTATATTGTATTGTTCGAGAGTTTTGTATTTGTTTTTAAACAATTTTTCCCGCATTTATTATTAAAATGGCAGATAAAGATCTTGTTTGGGCTCAGAGTGATAATTTACCCAACATTGATGCTTTTATGCTCATGGAATATATGAAAAATAATGAATGCTACAGTGCTGAATAAATATGTGGTGTTAAAACAGACTTGTAAATAAACCATTTATGTATTCTATAACTTTATGTAAACAATAAACGCTGCAACTCTGTAAAATGTAAATATTTATGTAATTTAGATGTCAGAATTTTACTACATTGTTTACTACATACATTTATGATTTTTTTAAGCCTTCAAATTAAAAAAAAATGCAATACTGTTTTTTATGTTATATGCAACAAGAGGAATATAATACAAAATAAAAAAAATCATGCCTGTCCCCTATTGCACGTTTAATTGTAAATACTTGCTATAATTACTTTGCAATAAAGCCATTGCGGTTTTCAAATGATAAATATGCCGATATTCATTTCATATCCGGCTATTGTAACGAAAAGGCCACAGCTACTGTGAAGGAATCCCATCCATCTTTTCCACACTGTAATCCTCTTCCAAATCGTCTCTCTAAATTGTGTAATGTGTGTATTTTCTTATATGCTATAACTTTTTAATTTTATTACATTTAAACGGTTTCTCTCGAGAATGTATTCGTTTGTGACTAATGAGATGTGATGCCTGTGAAAATACTTTATCACACTCGTCACATTTGAATGGTTTCTCTCCAGAATGTAATCGTTTGTGAGTAACGAGATGTGATGTCTGTGAAAATACTTTATCACACTGATCACATTTGAATGGTTTCTCTCCAGAATGTAATCGTTTGTGAGTAATGAGATTTGAAGATACTGAAAACGCTGTATCACATTGATCACATTTAAATGGTTTTTCTCCAGTATGTAATCGTTTGTGTTTAATGAGATCTGATGACTGTGGAAATGCTTTATCACACTGATCACATTTGAATGGTTTCTCTCCAGAGTGTATTCGTTTGTGAGTAATGAGGTTTGAAAATACTGAAAATGCTTTATTACACTGTTCACATTTAAATAGTTTCTCTCCAGAATGTAATCGTTTGTGGGTAATGAGATTGGATGATTGTGAAAATGCTTTATCACACTGCTCACATTTGTATGGTTTCTCTCCAGAATGTATTTTACTATGTCTAATGAGATCTGATAGCCTTGAAAATGCTTTATCACACTGTTCACATTTGAATGGTTTCTCTCCCGAATGTAATTTAATGTGTCTAATGAGATCTGATGATCTTAAAAATGCTTTATCACACTGATCACATTTGAAAGGCTTCTCTGCAGAATGTACTCTTTTATGAGTAATTAGATTTGATGATTGTGAAAATGTTTTATCACACAAATCACATTTAAATGGTTTCTCTCCAGAGTGTACCCGTTTGTGAGTAATGAGGTTTAAAGACACTGTAAATGCTTTATCACACTGATCACATTTAAATAGTTTCTCTCCAGAATGTACTCGTTTGTGAATAATAAGATTTGATGACCGCGAAAATGCTTTATCACAGTGATCACATTTGAATAGTTTCTCTCCAGAATGAATTTTCCTGTGTCTATTGAGATCTGATGACTTTGAAAATACTTTATCACAGTGATCACATTTGAATGGTTTCTCTCCCGCATATATTTTCCCGTGTTTAACGAGATGTGACGACCTTGTTGTTGTGGTTTGGTTACACTTGTTAATTCCCAACGACTTACAACCCTCATCTGGTCCACTGATAATTGTGTCACTAGCTGCAAACAAAATTGTATTTATTATTAAGTTAGGATAATACAATTTTTTTCTTTTCTCTCTGCGTCAACGTGTACAATTTATTAAACATATTTAAAACAGGCAGAGATGTTTCGACCCAACAGCTGGATCATCTTCAGTCTAAAAGGATAAAACTAGTGTTACATACACATAATGTCTAGATATTCAGGATAAAAAACTAAAACTATTTATGTATTTTAACAACAACGTTTGCATCATGTATAAGAATAAGAACACATATTTTTTTAAAAAACCTTTAAACCATGATGGTTTCCAAAAAGAAACTTAAAAATTTTATGTGAAAAACACAACAGTCAGACTGAAGTCACTGGATTTTGCAGACAATAAATGTGAGTTGTCGCATAAGCATGGCGACATGCAGCGAAAACTGAATGACCTCACGATTGAATCTGCAAAAGTTGGATTAAAAATTAATAGCTCCAAGACGAAAGAAATGCGGATAAATGGAGAAACCGATAGACCTTTACTGCTCGGTAACCATCAAATCGAGCGTGTGGATGATTTCCAGTATTTGGGGAGTGTTGTGTCTGTGGACGGTGGCGCGGATATAGATGTGGAAAGCAAAATACGCAAAGCGAGAGGCGCCTTCATCCAATTTAGCCGTGTATGGAATTCTGCGATCTACAGTACTTCCATGAAAACTACCATATTCAGGGCATGCGTGACGTCAGTTCTTCTGTACGGCTGCGGGACTTGGTTCGTTACAGAAGCTATCAAGAGAAGAGTGCGAGTATTTGTAAATCGATGTCTTCGAAGAATCCTTCGCATTTATTGGCCACGTAGAATGTCAAACGTAGAATTGGGGGAAAGAACATTTGACCAAATGGACATTAATTTGCAAATAGACGAAGGGCTCCTAGCGAAGTTTGTCGCTATGCACTAGCAAACAACCCTCAGGGCAGTAGGCGTAGAGGGCGACCCAAGAACACCTGGCGTCGCTCAACCCTGCTATAAA
The DNA here is from genome assembly GCA_963971575.1 of Liopterus haemorrhoidalis. NCBI lineage: Eukaryota > Metazoa > Arthropoda > Insecta > Coleoptera > Dytiscidae > Liopterus > Liopterus haemorrhoidalis. The sequence continues at coordinate 31,572,372 of OZ020623.1, forward strand.
TAAATGCATGGAGCTCTCAAAACCAAGACAAAAGACTGTGTAATAACATTACCGACTTGAAGCCTATGGCAGATAGACGAGTTAGATGGAGAAATTTTATTGACAGCCTATGCTCTTTTTAGAGGCAGTCCAAAATCACCCGATGATGGACAAGGCTTGATGATGATGATGACTTTATTTTCCAAGGGCGCCAAAAACATTGCTACGGCTCTGGTTCGTAGTCATCTGTTATGGCTCAAGTGAAAAAAATCAAACTATAGTTAACATTAAATTTTATTACTATGAACATTTGTAACACATTATGCTATTATTATTAAGGAAAAATATTGTTCAATATGCCAATGAACCTAGCTTTGGGTCGTGACCCATAGATTCAGAAACAAGGCGAAATTGAGTTACAATTATTAATTAACAAAAATCAAATTTTGAGAAATATAAAAGGTTATAACCAAAAAATGTATTTGTTAAATTTCTTTGTTGTAATATATAATTATACATACCAGTCAATTCATCATTAACATTCAAATTTCCAGCTATATGAGGTTTTATATAAATACTTTGTTTCAAAATTTCATTTGTTGAATTACCATAATGTATGTCCATTGGTTGGGTTTCACACCTAATTTTTGTATCATCAATGAAGTGTACATCTAACAGGTTGTTCTGTTCTTCTTCGGAAAACATTTCTTCATCCATTTTCTCTTGTTTAATATATACAGTCTCTATATTATTACATTCTGAACTGTTGGGTTTTACATTTAAACTTACAAATTCACTTTTAACAATAAATTCATTTTGACAACTAGTATTGTTTCCATGTACATCGTAATATTTGTTTGTAGACATAACTTCATCAGCCATATCAGTTGGTTCAGTTTTTATATGCACTTTATTCACAGAAACGCTGTTATTACTGATATTAATATTATCATTGGTTAGATCTCGGTTTGTTTTTTGTTTTTCATGTGATAGTTGATTAGTTGTACGTTTTAAAACCAGACATTCAGAATCCATAATAATATTGCTAATATTCTTAATACTACTGTTAATATCTTTGGCCTCTTGGTTAAATTCCAATTCCATTTTAGTCTGCTTTATTATTATTTAGAGTACTGAGTTTATTGTTTTTTATGAGTATTTAGCGTACCGTGTCGATGTATTAACCGACCCGTGGCGAGCCTCCGATTCCGTCCAGTTTATAGAGAAATTCTGGACTAAAATAGACCATATTATAGTGCGTTCAAAGGTGAGTTTACAGTATAGCTCTTATGGCAAATGGGAGCGGTGTTGCAAAATGTTGTAAAAGTGTCAAATGTGTCAATTATAATTATATGAAAAACTCGTATGATTTACAAAAATCAACTCTTATAAAACTCAAAATAACACTCAACAAAAACAAATGGCCATTGGTAGAATACTGCGTCTTCACAGATCAGCGCGTTTTAGAGCTGGCAACGTCGACAAGCAAGAAAAGGATAGCGTCATTGTGTAAACCCATTAGAGAGTATGAAAAAAACTACTCCATATGCCCTGTACTGCAAACTCACCTTTGAACGCACTATAAAAACTACGTCACAAAATGGGATTCAGTGCTGCCGCCTCGCGGTTGAATTCCTTTCAGTGGCGCACCAGGGGGGTTCCCCCCCTCCTAAGAAAGGTGGAAATATCAAATTTTTTAATTTTTCATCACTATTTCTTAGGTAAACATATGAAACATAATAAAAAGAGATGAAGCCTTGTTTTTTTTGGTCACCACTTGTATTTTATAAGTGAGGACCTTTTTTTTAGGTCATCACTTAATTTCAAAATGAGGAACTTTTTGTCTTCCCCCCCAAAAAAATTCCTGGGTGCGCCACTGATTCTTTTTATTTGAATTTAGCATGTTCTTTTTTGTTAAATTGTATTTTGGAAGTATAAATTAAGTTTTCAAAGTAAGAAAATGCTTCACATCGAAATTACAAGTCAATATTTATTTATTAAAATTCTTATTTTATACATTATAATTTAATATGTCATTATTTTTGCAGAACAATAATATTTTGAAGGTTAATTTTGAAAAATTTACGTTAATAATCGTTATTATGGCAAGGTACATACCAATAAGTGTGTGTGCCATATCTAAATGATTTGAAAGAACAATATGTTGTTCTTATTTTATCCATTATTGTTTTTTATTTTTCTGTAAAAAAACGAAAAAATTTGCAATTAAGAATGTAGCTGTAATGGTTACAATTTGGAGCAAAACAGTACACCATATCTATGCATTCTAAAACAAAATATGAATGATTACTTAGTGTTAATTAAATAAATACTAAAGATATTTCGATTTTCATACTATTTAAAAACGTAACCTATAAATATATCTTCGAATTCTTATTTATATATTTATAAAATCATTATTCTATAATATAAAGTATCTGGACTGTATATATTAGGATATATTTATCAAAAATACATATTTTTTGCTCCAAAACTGAAAATATTCATAAAATTAAGGTAACAAAAGTAATCACATGTATTTTAAACCAGCCAAAAACATCCAATCGCCTTTTGAACTTTTGACACGAAAAATTTAATCTGTATACCATATTCATCTGTCATATTTCATATTCATTCGTTTTTCAATATTCAAATTTACGTTTTCTTGCTGTTTACAGTATATTTGAATCATAACCGAGTATTAAAAAATTGTACAAATATATGTGAACCCATTTTATGATAAAATTTGCTACTTGTAAAGGAAAATTTTCAGAGGTTATAATCTTGGTACTAGGTTATACTCAAAGAAAATAAAATATTATACTTTGCACGTAAAACATTTATTTGAATACTTAATATCTACACATTTCTCTAGAAATTTTATAGAAAGAAAACTGGTAATTTATTGTACACAAGAAAACTGTCCAATATTTGTAAACTAACACGGAACACCCACAAGAAATAACAAGCGGTTTTAGTTATATTTACAATAGTTTAGTCCAGTGATTCTCAACGAAACACGCACCGCGGACCAGTAAAATACATAATTTTCTAACGCGGACCATCAATAATAATTGTTGGTTCATTTTTTTGCAAGAAAACAAATATATATATAATGTGCTATTAAATACATTTATTTTATTTGTAAAAAATCGCAGAAAGATTACAGAAAATAAACAAAATATAAATTATTTACATAAAAATGTGCATAATAAATAAAAAAATAACTGCTAAAAACACAATTAAAAACTTTCACGGACCACTAAAATTTTTCTGCGGACCACCTGTTGAGAAACACTAGTTCAGTCAACATTAAACAATTTTCTTGCACATGTGAGAGAGAGAAAATGAAAAATTCAACGTTAAAATCTTGTTTAGAAACTTCTGAATAATAGATGTTTTTATAAAGCATAAAAACATCTCAAGTTATTTTAATACCATCTTAGGCTCCATTACTGATCAAATTGGAATGGTTTCTCTTTGGATAGCTTTCGTTTATAAACCAGATTTTTTTACTTTAATTTCCTTATTATAATGTTCAAATTAGAAAAGTTTCTCTTTAGAATGTAATCTTTTGTGTTCAATAAGATACGATGGCTCTGTAAATGCTTTATCACACAGATCAATAAGTCCTTGTCGAAAATGTATTTGCTTGTGAATAGTGAGATTTACTGATTATGAAAATCTTTTGTCAAACTGCTCACATTTATATGGCTTCTATTATGAATGTAATCGTTTGTGTCTCACAAGAACAGATGATCGTGTAAATGCTTTGTTACACAGATCACATTTGAATGGTTTCTCTCCAGAATGTATCAGTTTATGAGTATTGAGACTTGCGGACCTTAAAAATGCTTCATCACATTGATCACATTTGAATGGTTTCTCTCCAGAATGTATTCGTTTATGACAAATGAATTGTGATGATCTTGAAAATGCTTTATTACATTGATTACATTTGTACGGTTTCTCTCCAGAATGTGATCGTTTGTGTAAAGTGAGATGAGCTGATTGTGTAAATGCTGAACTGCATTGGTCACATTTGAATGGTTTCTCTCCTGAATGTGTTCGTTTGTGTGTAATGAGATTTGTTAACTGGGAAAATGTTTTGTTACATTGATCACATTTGAATGGTTTTTCTTCAGAATGCAGTCTTTTGTGTGCAGTTAGACTGGCTGATTGTGAAAATGCTTTATTACAATGATTACATTTGAAAGGTTTTTCTCCAGAATGCACTCGTTTGTGTGTAATGAGAGTCGTTTGCTGCGTAAATGCTTTATCACACTGATCACATTTGAATGGTTTCTCTCCATAATGCAATAGTTTGTGATTAATGAGATTAGACGATTGTGAAAATGCCATATCACACAGATCACATTTGAACGGTTTTTCTCCAGAATGTATTTTCTTGTGTTTAATTAGGTGTGATGAATTTGAAAATGCTTTACCACACTGATCACATTTGAATGGTTTCTCTCCAGAATGCTTTCGTTTGTGTATAATGAGATTTGCCGATTGTAAAAATGCTTTATCACACTCATCACATTTGAATGGTTTCTCTCCAGAATGTAATCGTTTGTGGGTTGTGAGATAAGATGAAACTGCAAATGCCATATCACACTCATCACACTTGAATGGTCTTTCCCCAGAATTTATTTGTTTGTGCCTAATGAGACTTGAGGACTGTGAAAATGCTTTATCACAGTGATCACATTTGAATGATTTCCCTCCAGAATGTATTTTTTTATGACTTTTTAAGAGATGTGATGAACTTGTTTTTGATTGTTGTTTACACTGTTTAATGGACTCACAACTCTCATCTGATTCACTGGAAGATGTCCCATTAGCTGCAAACAAACTTGCATTTATTATAGAGATAAAAATTCAGTTATTGACATATTGATAATTTCTAATAATAATAATAATAATAATTTATTGACCAAATTACATATACATCTAATGTTTTTAGTCAGTCATTATTAGGTACATAAGATTTCATATACTAAATTCAATATTTTCAAAATTATTAAAATCATAAATGGGATTTTTCAACAAAATGTCCTTAACTTTATTTTAAAATTCTCTGCATGATACTTATTTAATTTCCTCGGGCAACACATTGAAAAATTTTATACAATAATAATTTGAGCTATTTCTGGATTTGTTCATACGAAGGTACTGAGAACGGATATCGTTTTTTTGCGAGTATTGTATTCATTCGAATCTCCAATAGTAGTGAATTTGCTCAAATTCTGTATGTATTAGCAAGAGGCAATTATAAATGAATAATGCTGGTAAGGTCATTATTTTGAGACTTGTAAAATAATCTCGACTTTCGGCTCTGTAGGCAGTGCCGGCGATAATTCTGACATCTTTACGCTGAAGGCTAAAAATTCTGTCAGCGGACGGAGAATGTCCCCATATAAGTATCCCATAATTTAGGTGGGATTGAAATAATGAAAAATAGGCTTTCAATACGACCTCTTTACAACCTTCAATCAGTATTTCAACCTCCTTATCAGGTAGATGATGGACCTAAACTTTCTACTAAGAAATTCCGTGTGTTGGTCCCAACGTAAATGACAATCTACGTGGATTCCAAGAAACTTGACGTAATGAGGGTTTTCAGAATTATGTTTCCTAGTAGTAAACAGCAGGGTCTGTGATTTGTCCGTGTTTAAGCATAATTTATTGGTGTTAAACCAAGAATTTGCTTCAGCTGTCAATGATCTACTCTCGGAAAGGAGAGCACTTAGATTGGAGTTTCTAGTTAATAATGTTGTGTCGTCTGCGTAAAGAACTGTTTTAGAAGTCATAAAAAGGGGTAGGTCATTAACATATATTACTACAAAGTTTTCCTGTATTTGGCTATATATAGCTCATTTGCTGCACGAGTGTCAACTTACAATTGGTGAATTGCATTTAAAATTTGTACTTTAGCTTAAAAGAATGCAACGACGATACAATAGCTTTCTAGCGGAGACTTAGGCACATCGAAGCGATTCTTCCTATACCAATAATTCTCAAAAAGGGCGATTTATGAGTTAGAACAAGGATTAGTTAAAGAATGTCTCCATTTTAAGCACATTAATTTAATAAGTGATAAAACACTTCCAAGCTCAACGCATTTTAAAGACAAGAATTGAGTCGCAAATCGAATGCACGTTCCCCAACATAACTACAGCTTTAAGAATATTTTAAGAATAGAATAAGTATTGCGTGTACGAATTGTAGCGGATAAATATCATTTTCAACATTAAAAAGCATAAAAAATTATCTTCGATCATCACTAGGACAAACCAAATTAAATGATTTAAGTATGTTATCTATAGAATATGATATAATAGACTATGAAGATGTTAATGGAATTATTCAAAGATTTTCAGAATGCAATGGCCGCAAAAAAAAACACAAAAAATAGAAAAACGTTTAATGTATGCATAATGTTTAGTTGTTTTAGAATACAATGAATTTTTCTATTATGTAATGTCGTAGCTATAGCTGAACAATACACAAAATTGATTGACAAACTTAATTTGTATTTGTCTTACTATTTTGCCAATGTGACTGAGATAGAAACACATCAATACGTTAATTATTATTTCAGTCATATAACCTTGACTGGACTTCTTTGGATAAGCAAAAATTATGATAAATTAAAGGTGGTGACAAATTAAAACGAATTACTAGCATAAGTACGTTCCAACTCTGCTTATTGCATAAGCATTAGTACAACTACCTAGCTCTACTGACCGGTTACATGACGAAATTTCACTGGACAAAATAACACGGGACAAAATTACACAGAAGAAATTACACATAGACAGAATTACACAGGGAAGAAAGAACACATTTAATTTGTTTGTGTTTGTTAATTTTCTGTTTGTGTTCTTTTATATAAAAAAATTTTTTTGAAGGGTTGGATTACGTAAGTTTTTATTATTTTTTTTTTTTTTTTTTTTTGAATAAATCGAAATTTGTATTTTCAGAATATAAAATTACTTTAAATATATTCCAACGAACATACAATTCCCAGAAATTTTTAAGCCTTTATTCTAAAATGCAGTAAATAATTTTTTTTATTACAATCAAATAAATTTTTATTACAATCAAATAAAATTTTATTACAATCAAATAAAATTTTATATATTCGCAAAATTTCTTCGCCCAGAGTTCTTGGTACTCTGTCCATTACTAAGGGGGAGGTGAGGGTAGATTTTAATGTTATATGAATTAATAAAAATTGTATTCTAAGGGTTGGATTAAGTAATTTTTGGTCTCAAATATGAAAAAATACAAAAAAAAATGTATTTTCGGAATTGACTTTAGTAAATTATCGTGTTTTTTTTTAAATAAATTTAAAAAAATGTATTTTAAGGGCCGGATTACGTAACCCTTGGTGATATTGAATAGCAAAAAAATGTATTTTATGGCTTGGATTAGTTAAACTTAAGTGTGTTTTTTTTTTTTGAATAAATAGAAAAAATTATATTTAAGGGTCGAATTAAGTAAATTTTAGTTATATTTTGAAGAAAAAAGTTTTTTTTAGAATAAGTCGACAGTCGACAATCGATACCATATTTCCATTTCACACATTCAATTTTTTTTTTCAATATTGAAATTAACAAAAAAATGTACATTACAGCTTCCTATTAAATTAAATATCTCAATTTCCTGAAAAACACTAAAACTTACTTAATCCAACCAATATTTTTATTTTTTAAAAAGAACATTAGAATGTACTTAATTCAATCCTTAAATTAGATTTTTTTAACGTTAAAAAATAATGTACTTAACCCAATCCTGAAAATACATTTTTTTGTGTTTATTCATATTTGAGACCAAAAATTACTTAATCCAACCCTAAGATACATTTATTTTAAATTTATTCAAAAAACATGATAGTTTACTTAATCCAACCCTTAAATTACAATTTTAAAAATGTATTAAAAAAACACGATAATATACTAAAGCCAACCCTGAAAACATATTGTTTTTGTATTTATTCATATAACACTAAAATTTACTTAATCTAGCCCTGAAAATACAATTTTTTTATTAATTCATATAACACTAAAATTTACTTTTTCCAACCCTTAAAATACAATTTTTTATTTTTCCAAAAAAAAAACATCAAAACTTACTTAATCCAACCCTTTAAAAAAAATGTTTTATATAAAAGAACACAAACAGAAAATTCATCAACACAAAAAAATTAAATGTGTAATTTTGTCTTAGTGTAATTTTCGTATGTGTAATTTTCGTATGTGTAATTTCGTCCTTGTGTAATTTCTTCCCTGTGTTATTTTGTCTATGTGTAATTTCTTCTGTGTAATTTTGTCCCGTGAGATTTTGTCCAGTGTAATTCTGTCCTGACACCCTACTGACCAGTGTTTGAGACATCTTCACTTTCTAGTGTATTTTCTTCACATTCATTGGAGTCCACAGGTTCAGACTTGATGAAAATCTTTTCCGTCTTCATGTTATCATGACATACGACATCTATAGCTGCATCTGTGGTATCTGAAATAAATGCATCCTCTTATATACAAAAGCGAATGTCTGGTTACCTATGTTTGTTCGCTCCCAGGCCTTTTGACCCATATGGAATAAATTTTGCAGAATTACTCTTTAGGAAACTGTGGAAATCTTGACGCAATAAAAATTTAAATATCTGATGGTTTTTAAACATTTTGTTTTAAGGCCACTGTTACCCGCGGACGCCGCAATGTCATCCTCGGTTCTAGGGATTATACACAGTGATGGGATTCACCCGGTTCGCTCGAATAGTTTGTTAAGATATTTTAAGTTAGGCGAACCGCTTGTAAAAATACTTTAGATACAGGGAATGACGTTTTGACCAAAGTATATCTCACCGATACTGAAAAATTTATGTGAAGTGTGAATCTTCACACATTTGGGTTTTGCAGGTATTTAGTAACTGAATGATGATTATTTGGGATGCCAAAACAAATTTTATGTCAAAATATTTTTTTATGAATTTTAATTCGAATGCCTAATACCATTATTTAAGTTTCTAAATATGTGCAGTATATTATTTATACAGCAAGGTTCAGTAAGATTTTTAAAATTGCGCCTATGGCTTCCATTGGTTGCTTATATCATAAGTCCCGCCCTCTGATTTCGTCAAACACAATTAAATTATAATTTCAACACTTGCCACTGGTTATTAAATTTACGCTTTTAAAAAATAAATGCAACATTTACCAAAATATAACTAGAATTATGACAAAATAAAAATGCAAAAAAAAAAAAACAGAAAAAAATAAAATTAACAGGATTTGAACTCTGCAACGTTCGCACTGCAAATTACAAAGTGCATCTCAAAATCAACTGAGCTACCAGAGTTACTGATCTGGAGCGTTACATAGCGAATTAAATATTTAACATATTTTAGTTAAAAACACAAAAAATGCGTTATTTTCCGAAAACATAATCTGATCAAAAATTCCTGTTGTACTATTCCGGTTCACACCAATGTACATTATTTAGAATTTTTTCAGATTTTTAGTTTAAACCATCTGGGCTATAGGGAGTGGGACAAAATTTTTTTTGCACAATTTTGGCAAAAATCGCTACAAAATAATTTATTTTGCAAAAATAAAATTTTGATCGTTAATCCACGTACTAAGGGCTTTCATTTGATACCCTACTCAGATATTTAAAAAAAAAATTTTTTTTTTTTGATGAGCACATATTTGTTTATATTTTTAGGAGGATATGTTTTTTAGATGTTTTAGTATTTTTCCTATGTGCGGGTCAAAGAGTTGTATAAGCATGCCAAATTTCAACTCTCTAGGTTTAACCGTTTGGCTACAATTTATACCGAACAGACAGACAGACAGACATACGACAAAATGACGGTATAAGGGTTTTTTGGTCATACCTACAAAACCCTAAAAAACAACACTAATAATGTCCGGCAAGACTGGTCCTACATCTATCATCTGTAAATATTGCCTTTAATAGATTGGGATCCAATACCGATAGTGCTAAATTGGTTAAAAAGCAACCACAGTTCGTATGATCCTCGTGTAAAAACAAAAACGGAAGCAGAAGTGATTGAAAACCAGAGGGCTATTTGGCAATATTTAAAATAATTACATATCTTGATGTTTAATTTAAATAAATATACTATTTTGAATTTTGTGAAAATTTTGTGTTTTTAAACAAATACCCCTGAGAACCAGTTGTTGAGCAAATTGAATCCCATCACTGGTTATACACATAATAATCTGCATATATCAATAACTAAAAGGGCTCTATTTTGTGCAAAGAACCCAGACAAATCAACTTTTCAAAAGATAAGTGAAGATACAGAATGCAAAGTTAATATAGACACCAGTTACACCACAAAACACTTTAAATATTCATTGATAACATAAACATTGACTGAACTTTATTTAACAATCCATAGTTCCATATTGTAAGATCACTAGAATAGGTTATGGAGGTAAACGGTTAGTAAAAGAAAACCCTCAACGATCCGAATTAAAATTCAAAGGTTCTTTCTGAACTAAACTCTGTCTAGTTCTTAACGTAAGAAACAGCAAACACTACTATGGTTGCATAAAAACTTGCGGATCATGTGTTTAGGTAAAATTTTACCTTGACATTAATTAATTCTTTACTAACCAGTGGTTGTGAAGGTTGCACTCTCTGTAACTTCCTCTTTGATTTCTGCAATAAACAGATCGTAATCAAATCTGAACTAATTACTATAAAATATATCATTTAAAATAATTACAAAACAAACATTACTAAAATTTGCCTGAATAAATGTGCTCATTACTAACCATTCTCCCGTTCATCTATGTAATCTATTTCAGTCTTCACTTCATGTTCATCGATATCTTTATATTCTGTTTTAATATAAATCTCTTCTATAATAATATCACTGTCTTTCGTATCGTTCATATTTATTACTGAAATAATAATCTTCCAATTGTCAAATAAGCAAAATTATGGCTACTAACCAGCTGCTAAAATAATTGCAGTAAATAGCAGACCGTGCGGATTACCCAAGAATAGATCTGTCCAAGCTGACGTCACTATTCATGTCATTTAATTCTGATGTTAATTTCATTCTGATGCACTATTCTAGTGTGCTAAATTTTATTTTAGGGTATTTAAAATATGGTGACATTCTCTAACTGATATCGTAGCAGTTTCAGTTAATTCTGTCACAAATTCTTGAAATACTTTTAAATATTTTGCATAATATAATTGCAGCCTCCAACCAAGTTCCCAAACCGGCTCGGATGACAATGAAATATTCTGATGTTGTTATGTAAAGGTCTGTACTCTAAGCGGTGCTTGAACAAAAATTCGTTTTCCATTCGTAATCAAATCGTTAATTTACTGAAAAAGGCTTATTGAAGCGAAAACTTCTTTGGATCCAAAATTGGGTCGCAAAGAATATTTTTTGGGTCGCGCAGAATCTAAATTATTTTATTTGAAATAAATAATCTAAATACGTCTATTGTCAACTGACAATAACTGAAGCGCCTCTAGTGAGATTTTGAGAAACTGACGGTTGTAGGATAGTCGAGTTTGTGACAAGCATGGGAATATGTTCTTAGAAGTGGAAAGACAGTTAAAGACCATTTTAGAGTGTGTTCCCGTGTGTTTCAATAAATATCACATGAAGATACCATTGAACCTGTCAAAAATATCCTACCAAAGTCAGCCATGATGTGAATGCAGTAGCGCCTCTATCGGTAGTGTCAGATGCCAATACAAGGGCGTAATCGTACTATTATTTAATTAACTGAAACATATGTTTTAAACATAAACTCAAATTATGGAGAGATAAGGTTAAAGTAAAGAAACTTGCTTCATTCCCGACTCTTAAATTACTTGTTGAAGACAATAATATTGATATCACAAATTTTGTAATACAGAAAATTATTATTAATCATTTAGAAAAACTAACAGCAGACTTTGATCGATATTTCTCAGCAGACGATATTTTCAATTATAATGGGTTCGAATGTCATTTAATTTTGATGTAAGTGATTTGCATGAGAATTTTGTTAATATTATTCAATTTCAAGAACAATTAATAGAAATACAAAGTGACCAAGCACTTCAATACAATTTCGACAAAAACACTGGATCTATATGTGCTATCTGGTTAAAACTAAAAACCGAAGAGCCAATAATTGTTAAGGAACCAGTAAAAGTGTTATTGCCCTTTTCAACAATATAAATTAACAAAATGTTTTATTATTTAAATTAACAAAGCCCTTCTCAACAATTAAATAAAAAAATAAATAAATGTGCGAGGCTAGTTTTTCGGCTGTGTCAATGCAATTATTTTTTTTAAATACGCATTTTTAAAAATGAAATAAATTTAATTATATAATTTTTATTCATTATTTTGTGAATTTATTAATGTATATAATCAAAATACTTAAATTAAATTAAATAACTGAGTTATAAAACACCATGAATATTGGATTCAATCTATTATCTTTAATTTCTTATTTGTTATCCGGATATATCCGAATATTTTGAATTTTCTGTATTCGATATCCGGATATTCATTAATGTCGGATAATTGGAAACCCTAGAACTGTGATAACCTTGAAAATGCTTTGACACATTGACCTCATTTGTACGGTTTCTCCCCAACATGTGATTTCTTGTGTGCAGTGAGCTGTGATAATTGTGGAAATGCTGCATTACACTCATCACATTTGAACGGTTTCTCTCCAGAATGTACTCGTTTGTGAGTAATAAGATTTGATGACTGCGAAAATACTTTATCACATTCATCACATTTAAATGGTTTTTCACCAGAATGTACTCTTTTGTGAGAAGTAAGATTTGATGACTGTGAAAATACTTTATCACACTGATCACATTTGAATGGTTTCTCTCCAGAATGTAGTCGTTTATGTCGATAGAGCTGTGATAACTGGGAAAATGCTTTATCACATTCCTCACATTTAAATGGTTTTTCTCCAGAATGTACTCGTTTGTGAATAATGAGACATCTTGAGCTCGAAAATGCTTTATCACACTGATCACATTTGAATGATTTCTCTCCAGAATGTACTCGTTTGTGAGTAACGAGATTTGATGACTGTGAAAACGATTTTTCACACTGATCACATTTAAATGATCTCTCTCCAGAATGTACTCGTTTGTGATAATTGAGATGTGACATTTGTACAAAAGATTTATGACAGTTATGACATTTGAATGGTTTCTTTCCAGAATGTATTCTTTTGTGATTAATGAGAGTTGAAGACACTGAAAATGCTTTATCACACTGATCACATTTGAATGGTTTCTCCCCAGAATGATATCGTTTGTGAATAAAGAGACTAGAAGACACAGTAAATGCTTTATCACACTGATTACATTTAAAAGGTTTCTCTCCAGAATGTAATCGTTTGTGAGTGATAAAATTTGATGATTGTGAAAATGCTTTATCACACTGATCACATTTGAATGGTTTCTCTCCAGAATGCATTCTTTTGTGAACATAAAGATGTGATGAGACCGTAAATGCTTTATCACATTGATTACATTTGAATGGTTTTTCGCCAGAATGTGATCGTTTGTGTCTAATGAGATGTGATGGAAATTTAAATTTTTTGTCACACTGATTACATTCGTAGGGTTTCTCTTCAGAATGAACTCGTTGGTGAGAAGTGAGTTGTGATGAGAATAAAAATGCTTTGCCACACTGATCACATTTGAATGGTCCCCCCCCAGAAAATATTTTCTTATGTCTAACGAAATGTGATGACTTTCTTTTTGTAAGTAGTAAAAGCTTGTTAAGGTCCAACGACTCCCAACTCTCGTCTGATTCATTGGAAATTGTTTCGCCAGCTGCAACCAAAAAGTGCATTGATTACACTGGTCAACAAAAACAAAACAATATTTGTGTCTGAGTTTAGTCCGTCATTTTTATGGCGCGTCTACATTGAGGCAACATGATAGCATACGACAAGTCTGCCGAGACCGTCAGACCATGTCGCATTGACAAGCTAGTGTCTACACCACCACTGGGAGCGTGCTACTGTTTATTGTTGCGAGATCTGTCAGTTTACTGAATAACTACTATTTATAAATATATATTATCTGTCTCATATTGTAATACGAAATTAACAGGCAAAGTTCATTTTTTATGTTGTATATTGACAATACATTTATAATATTATCATAATATTGGTTCACACGGATACGCCAAAGTCTGTTAACACCACAACAGTCACCAAAGTAACCAGATCTAGTTTTGTATTACAAATTGAGACGGATTCTACTATTATAATATACTATTTTATAACAAATTTTAATTCCATAACAAAAACATAACCTTACTTAATTATGTTTATCATTATTTTTCATACTCTATTTTATCAAAACTTATAATTACTCACTTAACTTAAATAAATTGAAGTTGCTAAATAATTTTTGTTGATACAGCAACGCTTACAACACTTAGTTAACACTTAAGTTAATTTAAAAAACAAATACTTCTATAATAACAACTATCAAATATCAAAATGGCGAAAATGTGGCTTTCAGAACTGGTAGCGTGTCGCACGAAAACTCTTTGATGTTTACCGCCAACTAACGGGAACGAGCAGCATGTCGCACGGCTTCCATCAGACCGCTGCACACTGGCAGCATGTGACATGTCGAACGGTCGCACGCCACAATGTTGCCTCGATGTAGACGCGCCATTATATTTGTCATGCATAAAAACAATGAAAAAATGTAAACACTTTCATCAAAGTTTGCTTTTGTAGTCTTGAGAGAGATAATAACGATTCCTTAATTTTGACAATAGCAGTAAACTATCTACGATGTTTTGTAGCGACAAATCGGGGGTAGGGGGTATTTGGTACTGAAGTACCAAATACTCAAACAAGTTCATCTGAAAGTGCAAATGCAGTATTCGACGAAGGATTTATACCATCACAGGAACCATCAGTACCTCATCTCATTGTTGGTAAATTCTATAGTGGTCGTGGAGAAAATGTTTGCAGTACTAGCAATCCGTGTCAGAAATGGGGCTGCGCGTTATGCGGTTAAAAAAACTAAAGCTGTACTGACCAGTGTTTAAGACAGCTGTACTTGAAAGCGTATTTTCTTCACATTCACTATTGTCCACAGGTTCACCCTTGACGAAAATTGTTTCTATGATACCTGAAATAAATATATCATAATGAAATGTAAACGTATTACTCACTGTAATACAGTGAATTTATTTTTTAATGCAACATGTACTATGTCATTACCATGGATACAGTTTTTGACAGCAATATAAATCGTGTTCATTTTCATTTGCAACATAGACAATTAGTGTGTATACTTTTGCTCATTGCTGATTTAAAAATTAATCAACATATATACAGATGAAGAAAAAATAATGATGGTAACTTGGTATAAATGCCAAATGAATTTAAGAGAAGTTTCTGCTGTATTTAGTGCAACTTATCCAGATCGGCCAATACCAAATCCATCTACAATTTCAAGACTAGTTAATAAATTTCATCGCGAAATATGTCTTAAGTCAAAACATAATAAAAAAAAGAACAACATCCCACGTGCTTGCAGAAGAGGAGCAGTTGGAAATATTATTACAAGTTGAAGAAAACAATCAAAATACTTTAAGAACGAATTGCACAAACCGTTGGTGTCAGTATTGGATCTGTTTTTAACTTCTTAAAAAAAGAAAAGTTTCGATCACACAAATTTCAAAATCATCAAGAATTGTTAGAAAGGGACGCAGCAGTACGTATGAATTTTTGTTTTGAAATGTTTGAAAAATTAATTCCGACCCAACAATGCTTCAAAGAATTTTATTTACTGACGAAGCAACGTTTACTCTAAATGGTGAAGTGTACAGACAAAATTTTAGGTACTGGAGTCGAGAAAATTTACATTTGTTTCATTCCTCCCGAACTCAAAGGCCGCAAAAATTAAATGTTTGGGCAGGGATAATAGGAACCAATATTATAGGGCCTCTTTTTATTGACGGTAACTTTAATGCCGCAAAATATCTAGCCCGTTTGCAAAACCAAATATTACCGGAGTTGCGAAACCTGAATATTAATGGACAAGTATGGTTTCAACATGATGGTGCACAAGTCCATTAGCTGGATTGGAGGAGGATGGTCGATGAATTGGCCAGCGAGATAGGATTTGGCACCCAATGATTTTTTTATTGGGGATATCTAAAGGCCAAAGTATATAATAGAGAACTTAGGGATGTTGCTGAACTGCAGGACAAAATTGTTCAAGCATCCAAAAATATACCTCAAGAGCAATTTCTGAATGTTTTGAATCATTTTTATGTTCGCTTAATATTTTGTATGCAAGTAAACGGAGAAACTTTTGAACATTTATTATAAGTTTTTATTAGTTATTTATTTTTCATTATTTTTATTATATATATATATATATATATTTTTTATTTGTATTTTCAATAAAATATTTTGATTTCGCTAGTAAATATGGTTGTTTCTAAGTTGCAAATGAAAACGATCACGATTTATATTGCTGTCAAGAACTGTATCCATGGTAATTACATAATACATGTTGCATTAAAAAATAAATTCCCTGTATATATATTTCATTTAAAATGTTCATAAATCATTGCCCAAGTTTACCATAAATAGACTAAACTGTGACAATGAATTGTGGATAATAGTATTAAGTATGAGTTAGTTGTAAATGACCATTACTGACAATTCTCCATTTCAGCAGTGTGCTCTAGTCCAGTCTTCACTTCATGTTCATCAGTTTCTTCATATTCTGTCTTAATGTCAGGCTCATTTTTAATAATATCAATGTCTCTGGAATCTTGAGGCTGCATATCACCACCTGTCGCATCATTCATATTCACTCCTGGAACAATAATGTACCGTCATATAAAAGAACTAGAACCAGCAACTTATATAAGTAATACACATTTGGAGTTCAGTTGAAATATTTCCACCTTTTATAGATACCGGTTTTATATCGTCATTTCAGATTTTAATTAATATTATAACTCTTTTGTAAATGTAATTCTTCCCTTAATGATTTTAATAATTTTTTTCTTTTATTATAAAATTTTCTTAGTAATTCACTTCTTAATTCACGTATTTCACGAACATCCCGTTATATATATATATATATATTCGATTATGGAATGTTTAAGAGGGATTCTTCCTTATTCACGATTGCGGCACAAAACAAAATAAATTGTTTTTTTTTTTCATGATTCACAAAAAGAAACACGTATTTCTCTATTGAACAAAACAAAACAAGCTCAATTTCGTATCTTCCGCAAATTGCCACCAGATGTCAGGGCGCTTAGGAAGTTTCCCCTAATGATTTCACCTTTATACAATAGACAGCTATGAACCATTATCTTTTTTAATCAAGTGTCAATAACTTTTTCAATATCGGGTTAGGCCCGGAACATACAGACAGCTGGTAAATCAGCGCTGATAATCGGTACCGAAAACAAGCGTCCTGGGTTACTGGTTGAGCACACGGTAAACGTTGATATTGCATGTGACACTGACAGATGATATAACCTATATATTGAAGTTTTTATTTATTTTTTCCTATTTATCGTACATTTTTTAATTATATTGGCCTAGCATAAAGTGAACGCTAGTTTTGAAAGTGTATAACTACTCTTTCGTATATTGGCTCAATAGTATGTTGAAATAAGTAAAAATGGCGAGTTCTGATTCATCTTTGGATGAGTTGTTTCTAACAGAATCACTATATTGAAAAATGGAACCAAAAAGAAAAGGTATACATGCAATAAACCAAGAGAGACGTAAATATGGGGAATACCACCACCTTTTTCCTCAATTAAAAGAAGATGATGCAAGATTTGTAAAATATTTTTTGTTTCGGCGCTGACAACAAGCTGCTTAAACGTTTCGGTAAGCGGATTGGATACAACAATTCCCGATGGCGGCGCTACGAGCGCTGTGAACAGCTGATTGAAACGAGTAATGTGAAAGTTGTCCATATTTGTTTACATGTTAAATCATTGATTTGCAATGGATAATAAACAGCTATCTTTATTAAATTATTTTAATTTTTTAAGTGCAACACCTTCTTCTAGGTGTGTAGTTGAAGGAGAAGAGTTGTTAAACGCCGGAAATCTCATGTTGTGCGGAATTTTGGACAAAAATGATGAGCATGTCGACATATATGGGTTATGTTTACAAACAAGCAGTTTGAGATCACCACCTCACGAAGTCACTGGGAAATTAAAATTTAGTAATGATGTTGAAGTTTTAAATATGTCCTGCACATGTAAAGCAGGAACTACATGCAAACACATTTCAGCTATCCTATTATTTTGTGCCAGGTGGTTAACAAACCAAAATGAAAGAAGCAAAGATCAGGGCATTGACTGATTGTAATATTTGATTTTTCTTTTTTTTTTGTGGTTTCTGTTGGTTTTTCTTTTTGTTCCAGAAACAATATATTGAGTTTGGAAATATTAACCAGCACAGATTTAAAATGCCGGTGGTCTACTATTAAAAAACCTGTCTTACAACGGTATGAACCGCAACCTCTGTTAGAAACTCCTTGCCTAAATAAATTGATTAAAAATAAAAGCAGGGACTGAAGGTTCAGTGAAAATGTATTAGAAAAGCTGCGTACATAATTAGAGACCGCTTGCCCTAATTCTGCATTAAAATTACACGGGTAGATATTTAATTATGTTCGAGAAGGATTTTTATAATTTAGTGTTTGATTTTTATTTAATTTGTTTAATAAATACTAGTTTGTTATTATCTCTTCCACAACACCAAATTTATTAACAGTTCACAAATTGTTTCTCATTTGGAAAATAGTGGAAGTAAATATTTTTGTTACTTCCTTTTCTAGAGTGACAGCCAAACACACACCAATTTGTGTTATAATAACTCATTATAACATAAAGTAATATAAAAAAGAATAATAATTGCTATCAAAAGTTAATATAACAAACAAACTGCAACACTAACTTTTAAAAGCAATACAAACTACACGAGAAAACACATGTAAACCAGATGTAAACAATAAACTATTACTCGTTTCGCCTAGTTCAGTTTTAGTCCGCTTGGCGTCACTTCATAGCGCTGTTGAGCCCAATAGCCGACACCGACCAGCGCCGACCAGTACACAGCGTGTGCGGTTATATTTGAAAACATGGACAGATACTGCGACAGATTAGCGATTGTTGCCAGTAAAGCCGGTGCCGGCTTTCTGTATGTTCGAGGCCATAGACCCATAATGTTCTTATGAATTATTAAAGAGAAATATATTTTCTATGCGGCAGACTAAAAAAATTTAGCCTAATTCAATTTTTTTTAAAATGTATTTTTTCAATATTCGTTTATTTATCGGATCGTTTGACGGAACTTAAACAGTTCTAAAAAATATACATAACACTAAAATGTATCTAAACATCTTTGCATTAAATTTATATTATAACTAAAACGGATTCAAGATTGAATCAATGCAGTGGTTATTAGAGATCAGTTATTGAACAGAGTCTCTATATCGGAAATTAATGGAATTGGAATTACATAGCTTTATAAAGTTCTGTTACGCATTTCTAACCAGCTTTGAACACATCAGATTTCAAAAATACATTAAAAATGTACATAATTAGGGGCTTACCAATCTTGGAAATAATGATACCAGCCTGGAATGATAGCTTAAATTTTCACTACTGGTAAAAAGTTTGCGTAAATGATTTTCAGGTTTGAGTCAAATACAACTAATATATGTCAGAGAATAGGATATAATTGTAGATTTCGTTAAACAATGTGTTTTAATTTCCAATTAGGCAATGTTACTCTCGTTTATAACAAGAAAGTTGTATTAAATTCAATATGTAGCAAACCGTGTGGAGCAAACTCAATGCCTGACCGATAAATAAATCAACAAACAATGGTCAATGACCAAGATTATTATATAATCTGTTCAAAGGTGAGAATGCAGTATTGCTGTTATGGCAAATGAACGCGGTATTCGCGACTATAATTACCGAAACGGCGCCACAATCGCCTTGTGAACTTTTGACACGAAAAAGGATAGTCATCTGTCAACGTATGTAAACAATATTGGTTTATAATCAATTTTTGATCTTATTTACGTTTTCTTGCTGTATACAGTGTATTTAAATTATAACCGAGTATTAAAAAAGTGTATTAATATATGTGAATCAATTTTATAATAAAATTTGCTGTTTGTAAATGAATAGACCACTCCAGAATGCTGTCACTTTAAGATCTAATATGGCGGCTGGGGGGTAAACAAAGATTTTACCTATGTGTTTACATTCGAAAGCCTAGAGTAAAAACAAAACTGTATGAAAAAAAAAAACATAAAATGCCATTATTTCGTGATGCAGTGGAATGTGGTAGTTGTGGTGGATGTGACAAAGTTAATTTTTACAACCTGTCAGAAGTTTTAAAGTATAAATTTAAAACTGCACTACATAATTTATCAGGAGTCGGACGACAATTATAAATCCACTTAGAAAGGCAAATTTAACCGAAATGAATTAAATAATAAAATAAATAAACAAATTTATTTAGGATCATGGACCAATACAAAAATTTCACAAAATACATAACGAAAACAACATACTTACATATATATGAAGCATGGTTTGAATTTGTAGTCATTTGAGAAATATAGTCACAACTCGTAGGAAAGATCACTTGTTAATAAAGCGTTAGTGAATATGTTTTACAGCCTAGTACATAAGAAAAGTCTTATCGCTAAGTAGAAAACACTAAAAAAGCTCGTTGCTTTTCGTCCAGTTTTTATCACAAACTATGAACATATTTCTTTAATACAGCCAAACATGAATTTACTGCATTCGTTACGAACATTTCACTAGCACAACAATAATTTTTCAAACCAAAAATTACTCGAAATGCACTGTTGTAACACATAATAAGTTGTCGAACATGATCTTCTGCGGAATTGCCTGTCGATGTCAGCTGTGTCACTGAGATCATCACTAATAAAGGGACCGACACACAGAAGAGACTTTTTAACACTTTCACTATTGAGGCACAGACTTGGCGCAGCATGTTTTTTCTTTCAGCTGGAACACATTATATTAGGTTTTCCTCCTTGTCTCACTCCAATATCTTGCTATAGAACATGAGAGCATGTTCTTTCATTTTCTCTTTGCTGTAGAAACTGTGGGTTAACACGAAATAGATAGTGATGTCCAGGGCTGTAACTTTTGGAAATATATCTGGACTATATGAGAGATCCTTTTCACTTAATGTATAGGTCCACATTGTTATTAATTGAAATTTTCTTCACAAACCCTACACAACGTCTTTGTGCTCAATTTCTTCAGAGAGCTACTCTTATTGGTTTTGTTAATTAAAAATTAATTAGTAAAATTATTTAAGAAAAATCATTTCCAAAATAGTTGTATAAAAAATAACCTCCAAACACAAACTTACCTTTTTTAAGTGAAAGCATCAAAAATTTAATACAAAACTAAAAGTAGGCTTGTGTGCTTTATTAAAATCAACTCGCTTTTATAACAAAATCGCAATATATTTCAAGATAAATGATATATAAGGTTTTGAAAGTACTACTCCACATACTACACACATGGCGAATCAAACTTTGTTTACCCTCCACGGACTAACAGCGACCAGCTGTTTTGGAGTGCTCTATATTTTCAGAGGTTATAATGTTGGTGCCGGCTTTTACTCGCACAGAAAATAAAATGTTATACTTTGAACTTAAAACATTTATTTGAATACTTAATATTTACACATATCTCAAGAAATTTTATAGAAGGAGAACTTGTAATTTATTCTACACAAGAAAACTGTCAAATTTTTGGAAACTAACACAGTTATGGAACACCCCCATGAAATAACAAGGGGTTTTAATTATATTAACAATAATTTACACAACATTAAACGATTTTCTTGCACATGTGAGACAGGGAAAATGAAAAATTCAACGTTAAAAGCTTGTTTAAAATCATCTGAACAGTATAAATTCCCTTCAATTAAAACAAAATTTTAGAATCATTGATAATCTTTCAATTTAATATTCGAAGATGTTCTTCCTGCGATTGACTACCATACACACAACAAGGAGTATTTAATATTTTTTTCTTAAATTTATCACTTTATTCGTTGTAAAAATGAAGTGAGAATGGACAGAAACAAAAAAACACATGGTGATTTATACGTAAACAATGACAGTATACTTTTTCGAAGTGTTCGCTTTTTTGCCGCTAGAGGGATACGCGTTAAGTTGAGTCACCAATTGCCAAATGTTGTTAAAGTGTTAAATGTGTCAATTATAATAATATGAAAAACTCGTATGATTTACAATCAACTCTTATAAAACTCAAAATAAAACGCAACAAGAACAAATGACCATTTGTAGAATACTGCGCCTTCGCAGATCAGCGCGTTTTAGAGCTGGCAACGTCGACAAGCAAGAAAAGGATAGCGTCATTGTATAAACCCATTAGAGAGTATGAAAAAGAACTACTCCATATGTCCTGTACTGCATACTCACTTTTGAACGGACTATAGTAAAGGTTGTCTCATAACTTCAAACCAATCAGAGCGTACACAAGGAATACATCCCATGTCGGCTTAGTTCAAACTTAGTCGGCTTAGCATACAAAATTGATATACATGTTGCATGTTTTTAAATATTTTTATTGACTTTATTCATAATAGATATGTATTTCAAGACAGTTCTACTGAATAAATTGTAATTAAAAACCTTTAAATATTATACTGATTTATATAAAATTTAAGGTGACGGGTATTTGTATTATAGTTAATAAAAAACAATAAAATCGAATACAAATATAATTTCAGGAATATTAAAATACAAATAAAAAAACAAATTGCTATAATAATATAGTAATTAATAAAATTGGAGGGTATATCAGTTTTTAAAAACGGCTGGACGTATTTTAACGAAATTTGGTACAATAGTGTAGAACCAGGATCAAATATAGGCAAGATATTTCAAAGTTTTCTTATGGGGTGTTTCTGGGTTAAAACTGGTACTAAAAAACTTAAAATATTACATTTATAAACAGAACTATCTTAACAGAAAAAACCTCGGCCCGTTGCTTCATTTGGTTCGGCCCGCGATAACTATCCAAAAACCCATTGCATCTGCCCCGCGAGTATATCTTTGTTTTCAGAGTTCAAATGCGGTTAAACGGTTGATGTTAATGTGGAACAAGCGCCACTTTCTCTGCAAATAGAACTACTTGAACTACAAGAACTCAGAGTCAAAAATGAAGGATATTTCACTAATTGAGTTTTACAAGAAATATTTCCTACTTGAAAAATTTCCGAAACTCATAGCTTTTGCACGTTGCGAGTTTCTACATCATTTGTTTTCCCGAACATGACAAACTTGTGAGCAGTATGAAGTCTCAACCGTCCCATTCAAATTAAACAAATATTTTGTTCTTATCTAACAATATTTATGCATTATAAAAGATTTTTTATTTTTTTCTTGTGTTTTTTTATGGATTTTATGAACTATGCACAGTTTAGAAAATTTAGAATGATTTTTTTTTTTTATAATAAAGAAAATTTCAGTGAAGTAATTAAAAAAAAAGATTCGATGATTTAAAAAAAAGATCCTTTAAAAATTCTGGACCGCGAATGTATTTCAGATCGCTATCTGGTCCTCAGTTTTTTGGAAGTTGCACATGCCTGGTTTAATGGATTCTATCTAGAATGTAAGCGCTTGTGAGTTTTGAGACTTGATGAACATGAAAATGCTTTATTACACTGATCACATTTGAATGGCTTTTCTCCAGAATGTACTCGTTTGTGTGTAGTGAAACTTGATAAATGTGTAAATGCTTTATTACATTGAGCACATTTGAATGGTTTCTCTCCTGAATGCAATCGTTTGTGTGTAGTGAGACTTGCTAATTGTGAAAATGCTTTATCACACTGATCACATTTGAAAGGTTTCTCTCCAGAATGTACTCGTTTGTGTATAGTGAGACTTGTAGATGATGCAAATTCTTTATCACACTGATTACATTTGAATGGTTTCCTTTTAGAATGTACTATTCTGTGATAATGTAAACGTGCTGAGCTCACAAATGCTTTATCACACTGATCACATTTGAATGGTTTCTCTCCAGAATGTACTCGTTTGTGCTTAATAAGGTTCGTTGATTGTGAAAATGCTTTATTACACTGATCACATTTGAAGGGTTTTTCCCCAGAATGAATTCGTTCGTGTTCATTGCGCTGTGATGAGCTTGCAAATGCTTTATCACACGTATTACATTTGAAAGGTTTTTCTCCAGAATGTATTCGTTTGTGTCTAATTAGATCTGATGTGTGTGCAAAAGCTTTATCACACTGCTTACATATGAATGGTTTCTCTCCAGAATGTATTCTCTTGTGATTAATGAGTTGTGATAACAATAAAAATGCTTTATCACACTGATCACATTTGAATGGTTTCTCTCCAGAATGTAATCGTTTGTGTCTAATGAAGCTTGAAGATGATAATAATTCCTTATCACACTGATCACATTTTATTGGTTTCTCTCCAGAGTGCTTTCGTTTGTGTCTAATGAGGCTTAAAGACGCTAAAAATTCTTTATCACACTCATCACATTTTAATGGTTTCCTTCCACAAAGTACTCGTTTGTGTTCAGTGAGAAGTAATGAATATTTAAATGTTTTATCACACTGATCACATGTAAATGGTTTCTCTCCAGAATGTACTCGTTTGTGAGTAGTGAGACTTCCTGACTGAGCAAATTCTTTATCACACTGATCACATTTGTATGGTCTCTCTCTAGAATGTACTCGTTTGTGCTTAATAAGGTTCGTTGATTGTGAAAATGCTTTATTACATTGATTACATTTGAATGGTTTCTCTCCAGAATGTAATCGTTTGTGCTTAACGAGATAGGATAACATTAAAAACGCTTTATCACACTGATTACATTTGAATGAGTTCTCTCCAGAATGTAATAGTTTGTGAAAATTCAGATATTTTAAAAGTGAAAATGTTTTATCACACTGGTCACACTTGAATGGTTTCTCTCCAGAATGTGTTCGTTTGTGAGTAGCGAGATGTGAAGACATTAAAAATGCTTTATCACACTGATCACATTTGAATGGCTTCTCTTTAGAATGTAACTGTTTGTGAACAGTGAGACCTGATGACTGAGCAAATGCTTTATTACACTGATTACATTTGAATGGTTTCTCTCCAGAATGTACCCTTTTGTGAGCAATGAGATTGGAAGACACTATAAATGCTCTATCACACTGATCACATTTGAATGGCTTCTCTCCAGAATGTACTCGTTTGTGAACAGTGAGAGATGATGACTTTGAAAATACTTTATTACACTGATCACATTTGTATGGCTTCTCTCCAGAATGTAATCGTTTGTGGTCAAGGAGATTTGATGACCGTGAAAATGATTTTTCACACTGATCACATTTGAATGGTTTATCTCCAGAATGTACTTTCCTGTGTCTAACGAGATTTGATGATTTTGTTGTGGATTTTTTACGCTTGTTAATGGCTAACGACTCCCAACTCTCATCTGATTCACTGGAAGATGTTTCGCTAGCTGCAAACAAATTTTCATTGTTTATTAAGACAAAAATTCAGTTGTTGAATGCATAAGTAATTTTTCATGATTCGTGTGGTGACAAGGAACAAGAAGTGATCCTCAAGACTTTAAATTGAATATTATTTTGTGTATAGTTTCTCACCCCAATTTTGTTGTGTCGGGGAGAAACTAATATATGTGAAATTAAACTTATCATGGCCTGACAAGACACTTGCCAGCCAAAATCATCCATTTTTTATTCATTAATATTTTTCGACGAAGGTGAGCACATGTGTTTTTTATTGGTTATATTGTTATAAGAGGTTAAAATCAGTGCAATTTATTCAGGATCACCTGATTTGTGTTAAATTTTAATTAACATATCAGTAGATATTAATTAATATTTTATATTTTTGTTAAAAATTTTTTTTCTCTCCAGGTTAAGTTTTGTGTTCAAAACCAAGTCATTGATGAAGTAATTAATTACCTACAATTTTGTGAGATCAGAGAGCAAGGTTTGTTAATTATTTTATAAATTTTATTGATAAAAATTGTCAAATTTCTTTAAAATTTTTTCATTTTTGTTGAGCGACGTCATAACTCACTCCAACTCAGAACGAACACGTGTTGTACCGTTTCTACCTGCCGTTCATTTGCTTAAATAATTTTTCATTTGTTTAATTTAGTCTAATATATTTGTTATAAATTTACTAGTAGATCTGTACCCATTTTTCAACATTTTGCGTTGAGAAATCATTTAAATTCATCTTTTTTTTAGAAATTTAATATAAATTTTTCTTTAAAGTTAGAATTAAGATTTTATGAATTTATTTTGGGATTAATTTACGGTGTAATTAACCGTATTCACCACTGCACTTACCGCTATTAATTGTTGCAGTCCGCAAAAATTATAATTGTTTAAATTTTTTTTGTACAAATTATTTTTATTAAGTTTTTTTTAATATTTTTTTGATATTTTTTTTAAATTATTATTATTATTATTCATGGCAACGCTATACCACCTGTCATTATTAATTTTACACTGTAAATTTCCCTAACATAAAGAGCAAATCACCAAAAAAAAATTTTTTTTTTCTCTCTCTTTTATCAATTTACTGGCAACGCAACTGAACCAAGAACCTGACCTTATTTTTATAATAATAATTTCTCCGATCCGTGCACCGCGCCGTCATATTTTTGACTTTCAAAGGCAACCCTTGTGTGTCGTCGTCTGGACTCCTATCCTACCTGGGCCAGAAGCGGGCGCCACAGTCAGTAAGCCAAGTTTTTTCTTTAAATAGAATGAATTTCACGGTTTTAATTTATTCTTTTTCTAACTTATGAATGTATTTATCATACAAAGGATTCCATATGATGGAGCAGTAATTGAGAATGCTAGAAACATAGGCGTAATATAAGGTCTTGATGGGATGCGCAGATCGGTCAAAATAAACTCATAAAAGTGGTTAAAATAAGAATGTGAGAGGCGTGCCCGTGGATATTTGTCAGTACCAGGGTTGCGCGTTAAGTGTTTTACAAAGACAGAGCTGTACGAGTGAACCAGTGTTTGAGACAGCTGTACTTGCTACTAAATTACTCACATTCACTGGTGTCCGCAGATTCAGACTCGGCGTCAGTACTTTCTGTGCTTTCATGATGAACAACAACTGTTACTACATCTGTGATACCTGAAATAAACACATCATAGTCAAATATAAAGTAATATGTTTAATTTAAAATATCAGGTCTGGGAAAAAGTTCGTGGCGTTTTTGCAGATAGACGGCGTCAATTGCAAATAACTCAGGAAACACAGATCGCAGCGACACCACTAAGCGCTCGTTGGAAAGGTGAATGTAATGAAAAATTGCGCTATATTTTGCAATATTATTACGACAAAGGGGAGATCGGTGCGCAGGCTTGTGAAAAAAATTGTGCTGTGTACGGTGAAGGTACTTTATCAAAATCTGCTGCGTGGAAATAGTTCGCTCGCTTTCGTTCTAGTAATTTTAATGTGAAAGATGACGCTCTGGTCGTCCAATCAGTGAAAAAGCTGCTGAAATTCTTGGAAAAGTCCAGCAAGATAGACATATCAGCAGTGTCGATATTGGTACGGAACTAGGCATTGACCACAAAACTGTTTTGAACCATTTACAGAAATCTGGCTATAAAAAGAAGCCCGATACATGGGTTCCTTATGAGTTGAACGCGAAAAACATGATAGACCGAATTAATATCTGCGATGCGCTGAAACACAATGAAATCGAGCCATTTCTGAAACGTGTCATAATCGGTGATGAAAAATGGATCACGTACGACAATCAGAAGCGTAAAGATCGTGGACAAGAGGTGGTGAGCCGTCACAAGCGTTCCCGAAGTGAGGATTGACGCCGAACAAGGTGATGCTGTGTGTGTGGTGGGACTGGAAGGGAATCATCCACCATGAGCTGCTTCCAGTTGGTCAGACGATTGATTCTCAACTCTACTGTGGACAACTAGAGAGATTACGCCAGGCAATTGAAAGAGAACGGCTCGAATTGAATAATAGGAAAGGTGTGGTCTTTCATCATGGCAACGCAAGACCACACACTTCTTTGATGACCCGTCAAAAATTGCGAAAGCTTGGTTGGGAAATTTTGTTGCATCTACCGTTTATTCCAGACATAGCACCCTTTGACTATCACCTATTCCGATCTCTGCAGAATTATCTCAACGGAATTAAGCTGGTTTCAAAAGAAGCCTTTGAAAACCACTTGATTCAGTTTTTCAACCAGAAACCACAGTTCTTCACCGATGGCATCATGGCTCTACCCGAAAACTGGCGAACCGTTGTCGATAATAATGGAGCATATTTTGGTTTAAATAAATTTCTTTTCACACTATAACAAAACCAATTGAATTTTACTAAAAAAACGCCACGAACTTTTTCCAAGACCTGATATATACGGGTCTATTCTGTATCTTAAAAAGTTAAAAATTAACCTCAATTTAATTTATATATAAATACTGTACATTTTCGTAATATAGATGTATTATATTCAAACGTTGTTCATTCACGATTCAACCATAACACTTGTTTACATTAAATCCACACTTACGCAAGCAAAATACGCTCCCTCGTGGATAATTTCACAACATACTTTTAACCATAAGGTTAAAAAGTTAGAACTTAACGCTTGGTTTGTAACCTGAGATACAGAATAAGAAACAAGGTTAAAATTTTAACGCCTAGTTAAAATGTTACTTTTTAACAATCATTTTTAACCAAATCGTTTTAACCACAAAATATACAGAATAGACCCGATAATGTGTTTGTAATGTTCACTATTCACTGCCAAAGCTCGCCTAAAATAAACTGAACTGTTACAATGAAATATGAATAACAGTATTAAGTGTGAGTTAGTTGTAAATGTGCCCGTAACTGACCATCCTTGCATTCAGTCGTACCATCTATTCCAGCCGTCACTATAAAGTCATCAGCAAGTTCATATTCTGTCTTAATGTCAATCTCTTCGTTAATATCACTGTGTCTGGAATCACCAGGATGCATGTCACCGCCTGTCCCATCATTCATATTCACTCCTGGAACAATAACATATTGTAATATAAAACAACTAGAATTAGTCTCTTTCTGTAAATAATGGAATAGGAAATAATCAATATTATCAAAGATTCAATCTGCATTACATTCAAGTATGTCATTATGTTAACAAATATTTATTTATGTTGCTGCCTGTCCAATTTCTCTTACAATGGTTACAAATATTCAAAATAAAACAAACGTTTTGTCCAATTGTGGATAACTGTATCTGTATTCCATGCTAAGTATGAAATGTGTGAAAATTTACAGTTCACATCAATTTTTTTCATTGGTAGTTTACATTTTTACAAGCTATGTTCCACCTTAAAATGAACGCAATAATACATTGCTGTCAATCATCACGTAACCATAGATATGAATACGCTATGGTTCACAATAAAATAAATTCATGGTATAAACATTTATGAAATAAGAATGTGACTTGGCCGGGTCAGATACGAGGCTGTTTAACAGCTTAAGGGTTAAGTGCTTAATAAAGCTAGAGCTTTACTGACCAGTGTTTGAGACAGTTGTACTTGTTGGTATATTTTCGACATATTCGCTGATGTCCACAGGTTCAGACTTGACATCAATCGTTTCTGTGCTTTCGTGATGAACGACAACTGTAACAACATCTGTGATACCTGAAATAAACACATCATCAGTGAAATAGAAACGAATTACTCACTGTCAAATATATATTTCATTAAAGATGTTCAATAATCATTGCCAAAGCTCGCCTGAAATAAACTGAACGGTGCCAATGAAATATGAACAGTCTTAAGTGTGAGTTAGTTGTAAATGTACCAGTTACTGACCATTCTTGCATTCTGTTGTTTCCTGTATTTCAGCCATCACTATGTAGTCATCAGTAAGTTCATATTCTGCATTAATGTCAATCTCTTCGTTAATATCACTGTGTCTGGAATCACCAGGATGCATATCACCGCCTGTCCCATCATTCATATTCACTCCTGGAACAATAACGTATTGTCATAAAAAAGAACTAGAATTAGTCTCTTTCTGTAAATCATGGAATAGGAAATAATCAATATTATAAAAGTTTCAATCAGCATTACATTGAAGTATGTCATTCGTTATCTTAACCCTTTACCGCATAGTGTGCCATTTATAGCACATTCCGATTTTTATTTTTTATTGTACTTTTAAAACTGAATCAGAACTTTACTTCATGAATGTTCATATATGCTACATACACAGCAATGGATCCTGCAGTATCTCAAGTAATGGGCTGCAATAGATTTGAGGATATCAAGCGGAATTTGCACTTCAACGATAACTCTGAATTTATTGAGAAAGGACAACTAGAAGATACGACCTTTTCTTTCAAAAATTCGAGGGCGACTGCTTTTAATCCCTAATGAAGAACACCTAGCAATTGACGAGCAAATAATACGGAATCATTTTCTTTTGTAACATAATGTAGAATCATATTGTTCAATGTATGGCACAAACCCTAAATTATTATTTTAATTATTATTTTTTAATAAAAATAATAATTAATATTTTAAATATATTTTTTTAATTAATTTTTCTATCAATAAGGACCAATTCCTAATGCTCATGAATTATTTCAGCCAAAAATAAAAATTCATGCAGTAAAGGGTTAACAAATATTTATTTATGTTGCTTCCTGTTCAAATTCTCTTACAATGGTTAAAAATATTCAAAATAAAAGTAAATAAATGAACAAATTAAGCTGATATTACGGGCAGTACGGGAAAATAGTTGCATGCCCAATAGGGGATAGGCATGATTTTCATTTTATTTTTAATTATATTCCTTTTGTTGCATGTACACATAAAAAACAGTTTTGCATTTTTTTTTTTAATTTGGCTTTTTTAATTTCATACAATATTTTTTAATAAATATTGCTTTATTTTTTAATAAATAAAGTTTCGATTATTTTATAATTAATCGATAATTTTATTTTATTTTCAAGAAATTACTTAGTTGTATTGTTGAAACACTGGTCGGTAAGATGACTTTGCTATCTTCTTTTATGAGTAAAAATGTATTTTAACAATGAATTATATGTATTAAAATTTACGTACTTAATATGCAATATCAATATTATACAGTATTCGTTCAAACGGGCATTATTTATTGTTACAGCCTGTTTGTAAAAAAAATATTTGCTTATGCAGACATTGTATTACTTTCCATTACTTATGTTTTCCTGATAAACCGGTCAAATGATTTTATATCAGCCTTTAAAATACAACATTAAGACTGTCTCTTTTTTTTGTCGACGAATGAACATGTTTCTTTTTTTATTTCATAATCAATTAATCAGTTCTTTTTTACCAATTTAATCAAAATCGATTATAACATTTCGATTAATCAAATGATCAATTAATCAATTGATTAATTGTTATTGCCAACTCTAGCGTGTATTGTTTGAGAATTTTGTATTTGTTTTTTAAACATTTTTTCACGCATTTATTATTAAAATGGCAGATAAGGATTTTGTTAGGCCTCAGAGTGACAATTTACCCAACATTGATTATTTTCTTCTTTTCTTCTGTTTTTCACCATTAGGTAATGAAATAAATTGTTTTTGTGGAGTTCTAAATAAAGTATTTGTTCACATCGGTACTAAACAATATTGTCGATGTTTCGAAATACTGGGTCCTGGATCTTCCATATTTTATATATATTTATATATAATTTAATTCGGTAAACATGTAGAATAACTTTATTTTAATTAAAATCACTCTAAATTTACACAACCTATAAAAGTTATACTAGTAAGTAAGTTCACAAGAGACTGTGTAGGTTCTGACGTCACAGCCAAGTTTGTAAATAGTCGGAGTGTTTTTCGCGCACTACATAAAGGAATTAATTTTTATAAGCCTTCAAATTAAAAAAAAAATCAAAACTGTTTTTTATGTTTATATGCAACATAAGGAATATAATAAAAAATAACATAAAAATCATGCCTATTCCCTATTTAAAAATGTAACATTGTATTTCCTCCATGTAATTAAAAAAAAGTATATACAAGATAGATTTCTAATAAGGTCGGTTTACGATAACTATGAGATGACGTCACACTTGGTTAATTTAAGTACCAACGTTATAATATGTTTTAATCAACATTGATCCATAACTCAGTTCGTACATTTATTTATTTAAAGTTGGTACATTTTTTCAATGTTGCCAGTTTGAAATTGGATTGTTCAATCGTTGTTAAGGCCACGCCCATTATTGTTTCGAGCTCACTTCAATTTCTATGGGATAGAAAGAGACACAAAATATGTAATTTTCATCTCTTTTTAACACATATAAATTGGAATGAGAAAAAACATGAAAGGCCACACCCATTATTGTTTCAAGCTCACTTCAATTTCTATAGGCTAGAAAGAGACACAAAATATGTAATTTTCATCTCTTTTTAACCTAACCTAACTTTTTTTGACAGTTTACGAATTGGCAACAAGGTGAGTTTGTCAACTGTGACGTCATTTCATAGTTATGGTAAACGGACTTTAGTATAGTAAAAACTAAGTATACTAGCGTCGGCGAATCAGTGTAGTTACGTCACACGACGTAACTGCACTGATTCGCCGACGCTAGTATAGTACAATACCAGTGTAATCTGCATGTTTTTCCTGTTCTTCTTTCACTTTGTTGTTATTGTAGTTCTCTTCCAATGCTTCATTTTTAACACAGTGAGTGTCATCAGATGCTGTTATGTCTCTGCTGCACTGATCTTCAGACCGTTCATAGTTCATCAACAATTCTTTTCGTTTTTCTTTAAAATCTATCAGAGAAACACACAACTCACCGCTAGTTTCAGAGACAGAACTCAGTTGTGATGAGTAATTTATATATATTTGAGTGTTTCGCAAGCATTGCTCACGGAATTCGTAGATCCCATCCACTTTACTGCAGCATTCCGCACATACTGCTTCCTGATTATACAACACTGTGGAGTTCTGAAAATAATTGATATCGTTGTTAAGACTTGCTTACTGTAACTAAAATTGGTGACTCAAATTAAGGCGTACTACTCTAACGGCAATAAAGCGAACACTTCGTAAAAATATACTGTCATTGTTTACGTATAGTTCAGTATGTGTTTTTTTGTTTCTGTTCATTGTATAATAATAATAATAATAAATTTATTTTTCAAAAGTATTTACAAGCTATTTACAAGTATTATTGTTTTAAATATAATAAATTATCTATGACTAATATAATATAATACAGTCTGTTTCAAACGCTTAGGCGGAACTAAATGGGAATTTCGTTCTTTTAGGTTGTCACGACAAGGGACCTTGCTTGGGTTATTTAATTTTTTCACGTTGGAATGTCAAAATTCAATATTACAACAATGAAACCATGGAAACGAATGACCTATGTCAAAATTAAATTATTTTTAATGACAAAAAAATAAATAAATGGGAAATTTCTATTAAGAATGACACAAAAAATCAAAATATAAAGAAAATGACATTTTAAAATGATATTAACCTTAACCAAAAAATGTTTATTGTAAGTATGATTTACAAAGCTTAAACAAAACGGCCGAAAAGCACGATTTAAACGATGAAAGTAACTAGATTGCAAAATCTAGTTCCGCTTAACCGTTTGGAACAGACTGTACTCCATATAAACACTTAAGGTGTTTGTGAATGGGGACAGAGTTTGTTTATATAAATTTTACATTTTAAATTTTAGATGGTAATAATAATTATAATAATTAAGGCAAAATTTAATGAAAGCCAAAAGACTAAGATAAATTCAGCTTTTAAACAAAAGACAACGAGAAAATAGAATTCAGAAAGTGGTACACTTTAAAAAAATCTTTTTTAAGAAAAATTGTTTGTCTGATAATTTAAAAAAAAATTTTTTTTAGACTAAACATGACATGGTGAATTCAAAAATTCAATCCGCAGATCTCCATGTCGCACAATTTTTAGTTACAAAAAACAAAATTTAAAAAAAAAAAAAAATCTATAGAAAGAGTTTCAAAATGGACTTTCATACAACTAATTAAGGCCTAATCAAAACAAAAATTCAAACCGCAGGTCTCTATCTCGTTTAGTTTTTGAGATATGGTCAATTAAAAGTGAAAAAATTTCCATTTTTGGACATTTTCAAACTGAAATTATTCAAAAACAGCCTTAACAAAATGAACCATAATTTTTTTCCAATGTAAATGAATCTTGATAATTTCAAAATTTCCAACCTCAGTTCTCTATCTATTTTAGTTTTTGAGATAATATTTTTTTAAATTTTTTGAAATTTTTACCCCTGACAAAGAGTAATGTATGCAACCCACTGTACGTCTGTGTAAGGCAATAGAACAACACTCAAGGCGTTACCAAATCATTTAAATAAAATAATTTTTCTCACGACCGGGTGTAAAACCGATTTAAGTACCTAGTTTTTGATATATATACTGTCACTTTATACCCTAAAATTTTTTGAATTTGATTCCCTCAATAAAGTGACAGATGTAAGACAACATAAATAACTATTTTAAAATAAAATCTCGTGGCAAATTCTTTGATCAAAAATTTTACACTGAAAAATACGGTAATTTTTAATAATTTAATGAAAGACACATTTAAAAAGAAGGTATAAAAATATATGGAAAAGAATATATATGGAAAAGTTGTGAGATAGTATCAGTATCCATATTTATTAACCAGTCAGTCATTTTTGATTTGAAATGTTTGGGGTACGTAATAGATGTAATGCTACTGGGAAGCAGATTATAAACTTTGGCAGCAAAGAAGTCGAAACATCGTTGTCCGATAGACGTCTTCTTTCTTGGCACCAAGACTTGATCTTTATCCATAGCTCTAGTTTGTTTTGTATTTTGTTTGCGTTGAAAATGATTATTTTTGATATGATATAAAACTGTAGCTTTGCAGTACAGTAATCTTATAGTCATAAGCTTGTTGGATTTGTATAGTTCAGCTGATGGATGTTGTAGTGGTTTATTGAAAATCTTCTTGAGAACCCTGTTATGAATTCTGTCAAGAGGCTTTATCACATTTTCATATGCCCCTCCCCAGGCTAGGATACCATATTTTAGTACAGATAAAAACAGTGCATGATATATTCTGAATAAATTAGATCTGCATAATAAATTCTCACTCCATTTTTATTTATTTATTGTGTTTGGGTGGTCAACAGAACTATTTCATTACTACAGACCCCACTGATTACATATATTATCGTGAAGTGTACATATTTTTCACAATAGGTGTGTTCGATTTGCACATTTGCAGTTACTGTTTACTGCCGCGTTAAAAAAATCTGTTTGTTTGGTCGCAGTAACTGCAAATCTGTTTAATTTGTCGTAATTTACTGCCAGTATATGACGCTACTGCGAAAAAGTTACAGCTGTTTCTCTTGCGGATTATTTGTTACGGCTGTTAACGCTTTAACGCGGCAGTAAACAGTAACTGCAAATGTGCAAATCGAACACACCTAATATAAAATACAGAAATATTTTTAAAAGTTTGTGTTTAGTACTCAACGCACAATAGTGGCCCTACTGTGCGTTTTTAAATAGTTTTAAATACATCTAATATCAAATATACAGTCTGTTTCAAACGGTTAGGCGGAACTAAATGGGAATTTCGTTCTTTTAGGTTGTCACGAGAAGGGACCTTGCTTGGGTAATTTCATTTTTTACGTTGGAATGTCAAAATTTAAAATTCCGACAGTGAAACCATGGAAACGAATGACATTAAATTATTTTTTTACATATTTTAATAAAAAAATAAATAAATGGGAAATTTGTATTAAGAAAGACAGAAAAAATCAAAATATAAAGAAAATGACATTTTAAAATGATATTAACCTTAACAAAAATTTTTTTGTTGTAAGTATGATTTACAAAGCTTAAGGGTGCGCACAACCGTACAGTTTCCTATACAAGACTAACAACCTGAAATAAAATTAGTAACAATCTATACATCAAAATTTTCAGCGAATTTTTATCTACCTAATAGGATATTTTTAATTGTCAAAAGAACTGTCATGTAATTGTAAATAAACAAATTGCGTTATAGATGCCATCTTGTAAACCATTTGACGCATATTTGTGTACCATGCGGCAAATTGTAGCTAAAGCTTCATTCTACAAATATGTTTGGAGATAATTTGTTCTTTTGTGAAAATTACTTATAGTTATTGTACTTGGTAATCTACTTTTGCCGCCACCTCTAATCTGCCGCGGTTTTCAATATAGGTGCGACGGAAAAAATGTTTCATTTTATGTAAAGAATACTTGTACCAAGTGGCATTTCATTATCATCAAGTATAATATTTTTCGACGAAGGCTCTAAACTATAAACAATCATGTCGAAAAAAATGTTAACGTATTATTTGAACATTTCTACACAAAACTATATAAATATAAAAATTACTTGAAATTCACAAATATATTTAAAAAATTACAGAACATTGTTGTGTAATACCTATTATTAAGTTATTTAGCAATCACATTTTTACAATAATTTTTTCTACAATCAAAAATATCTTATTAGATAGATAAAAATTCTGTGCAAAATTTGATGTATAGATTGTCACTAATTTTATTTCAGTTTGTTAGTTTTGTATAAAAAACTAATAATCTCTTGGGGTTGTACGTAGCGTTAAACAAAACGGCCGAAAGGCACGATTTAAACGATGAAAGTAACTAGACTGCAAAATCTAGTTCCGCCTAACTATTTGGAACAGACTTTACGTTAATTTGAATTTGAATTTATTGGATAAATATTTTTACATAAATTATACATTAAAGTAGTACGATCTAGTACATATTTTCCATACAAGATATGTCATTAGTCGAAGGCCTAAGGTATCTACACCCGAGACGTGTGACATATTTACTCCACAGAGACTTTTATGATTAATGGTGGGTTTAGTCAACACTTAGCGATAGCTTTAGTTTTACTCCTATATTTTAATTTTATCCTTAAAAGATAAACTATCATATCACTACGAGCAAGTTCATACAACACATTTCTTTAATTTTAGTCCTATGGTTCTGGCCTTGAAAGATAACTAAATTCTAACTTTCCTACGGCTGGGAGTAAATCACGTTAAAACGCAACATGCGCGTGCGCGCACCCCGATTTAAATTCTAAAAGCACCCATCGTGGCCAACATAAGGCCATAAATAGCAGCAATACTTCTAGACTTATTTCGGTACATGTTTACACACAATGTTATATTTGTCAATAACCAAAAATTTTAAGTTTTTGACATTTAGAAAAATGATACTATGCGCGTGCGTTAAACTCGACGTCTCATTGGTTACTTGTTAAAAGTTAAAACTCGTTAAAACATTGTATAAACCCGTACTCATTCAAGACGATTAAAGCCAAGACTAAAACTAAGAGTAAGATTCAAATTAACGCAACAGCTATCGCTAAGTGTTGACTAAACCCACCATAAGTCTGTATGTGGTTAACAAATAATGTTTTACGAGTAGAATATGTCGTATTTTAGTTTAGTAAGTTTTGATTATTATTAATATATACGTGTACATACACATACACGTACATGCATACATGCAAACACATATACATATATACACACACATATATGTACATATATAAATCAAATATATATTTTAATATGAGTTATAGAGTAGTTATAATTATAGTGATTTTAAGTTAATATTTGGTTTTATAATTTTGATATGTCATTGAATATTATTATGCAAAAAGAGTAATTATGAAGGTGTAATTTTCTCTTGACCATTTTGTCATATATTTTTTACTGTTGTTTTTTGAAATGTTTAAATTATTTTTTTCAGTATTCGAGTTTTAAAATTATTATACATTTTTGGCGCGAAATACAAATAATTATGTTGCATGATACATTTAGAAATTTTGCGGTTACTAGCATTTTTTTTTATTTCTTGTTTTATGTTGATGATTAAGATATTGTAATATTTCTTTATTTTTATAGGTATACTTTAATGTAGCTATAGCGCACAGTTGTTTTATTGACAAAATGTTACTGTTTAGAAAAAGTTGATGAGATGAAAATGTCGATAGTTTATTAATAAGGACTTCATTATCATTTTTTGAGTGGTTTCTAATTTTTTAATAGTAGTTGGTCTGGCACCTCCCCAGCCTAATAATCCGTTATTTAAATGAAATTCAGCCAAACCATAATAAAATGTTTTTAAGATTTGAATGGGAAAAATCTGTCTTAGTTTTTTAAATACAAATATAAACTTTCTTAATTTTTTACATACAATATTTATATGTTCATTCCACCTTAAATGACTCTCGAAAGTAATTCCCAGATATTTTACAACTTCAGCTTTTTTTACCTGTTCTGTGCAGTTACATGAAATGTTGTTACATTTCTTACTATGTACTACTAATTTATCGAAGCTGGGCTGTTTGTATACAGTAATATTTGTATACAATTGAGAAGTGACATTACCGTTGGCGGCGCTGTAATTCATGGCAAAATGGCTGAATTGTCTAGTATTCAGCTGTCAATATGCTAACAGGGAACAGGTTAATTTAAGCACACTTACATTTTTATTTTATGAAAATGTATCTATCGACGTTCTAACAAAAAATCAACACCAGAACATATGTAATAATTTCAAACAGTACTACAGTCGCGTAGTACAATACTTGACCACCAGACTGCGTATCCGATCGTGTCAGTTCGCAATAATGGAAATAAATTAGTTCTTACCAATTCAGGAAATAATAATACCAGCCTGGAAAGATAGTTTAAATTTTCACTATTGGTAAAAAGTGTGCGTAGATGTTTCTCATGTTTGAGGCAGATACAACACATATCTGTTAAAAAATACATTATAACTGGAGGTTTGCTCGAACAAAATGTATTATGCCACCTTATAACTAGCACCACAGAGTACAGTATCAAACTAGCACGTTTTAATAAATTCACAATGTACCGGTCCGTGCGAAGCACACTTGTTGCTAGAGTAGATTCAAATAGAGAAGGATACACGACCGTTACAAAATTGCACAAACAAGATAACGCCAGTGGCGGAGACAAATAAAATATTTTCAAACCAATTGGGACAATTAAATAATATTTTTTATTGAATTAGTTAAGGAACGATTTAAAAGCTATATAATATAATAATAATAATAATAATAAATTTTATTTGTTTCAAGGTGCAAACCTTATACAAAGGAGAGAGATAGCAGCGAATATAATATGTACATAAGCATACAATATTAAAATTAATCTAAACAATTAACAATAATAGACTAATAATAAGAAATAGAGAAATGTAAATAATAATATTAAAATATAAATATGTGAAAATATGAAAATATAAAAGTGTAAATATGTGAGTATGTAACAATAAATATAAATAAATTAATATAGATATTAAATAAATATGTGAAAATACAAAATTATAAATATAAATAAATATAGATATTAAAATATAAAAATAAAAATGGAGATATGTGAAAATATGAATACATAAAAGTATAAAAATGTAAGAATACAAAAATATGAAAATATAAGTATATGGAAGTGTAAAAATGTGAAAATATGCAAGTTTGAAACTATGAAAATATAAATATATGAAAATGCGAAAGTGTGAAAATATACTAGTTTGAAAATATGAAAATATAAAAGTATAAATATATGAGTACAGGACAATAAATATAAATAAATATCGATATTAAAATATGAAAATATAAAAATAAAAATGGAGATATGTGAAAATATGAATACATAAAAGTATAAAAATGTAAGAATACAAAAATATGAAAATATAAGTAAATGAAAATGCGAAAGTGTGAAAATTTACTAATTTGAAGATATGAAAATATAAAAGTATAAATATATGAGTACAGGACGATAAATATAAATAAATAAATAAATAAATAAATATAGATATTAAGATAAATTATATATTAAAATATAAATGAAATAATATAAATAAAATGCTGTTTAATATAAATATGTCAGTCATAAAGACAGATGGCAAATTAATTATGAATAGAAAAATAAATATGCCAACCAGACGGGGAAAAAATATATATTGCAGTAAAATTAATTTTATTATTAAATTTATATCGGTCATATGTACTTAGAGATGCCAGTTGCAGCAATCACTCGTTCCCGGAAATTTGTTACAGGAATTTTGAAGTTTTTCAGATTAGCTTCCTCCTTCATGAACCGCATAACATTATTAAAAATTTCGCGGCTCTGGCTATGAAGCACTTGTCCTTTACGTCCCAGTAATTGCTTCCGCATTTTGTAAAACACTGTTTTTAAAATCAAAACGTAAATTAATTTTATAACCTCAACTTATCCTACTGCTCTATTACCAAATATGTATTTTTCTACTTACGTCGTCTTTCACTAACAAATAATTCGTAATAAAAAATACGATTTGAGATTGTAGATGTATTCTAATAATATAGATATTTTATATAAACATGTAGAAAGCTCCTAACTCATACAAAACTTCTACGGCTATGAGTAACAAACCTAACACCCCTATTACAAGTAAATTAGACCCGTCCAGACGAAAAATGGTTTCTGCACACTTTTATTGATGTACTCAACTCTATTTGAATCGACTCTACCAACAAGTGTTGATGCGTACACCGGTATTTTCCCAGATTATTAAAGTAAAACTTGAACTGGTGGGGGTAAATATACGTCATCTCTATGCTAACGGTACTCAGCTTTTGTTTATTGTATATGTTATATACACGTGAAGTTTTAATTTTGCCTGTAAATATAAAAATATCGTTTCATTTTTTGATTTTCTACTTGTGTTAATGCCTTTTTCCTTTGAAAGGAATGTTTCTTTGTTCTAAATAAATTTTCTTACATTCATTTTTGATGTGAAGAGAATAATAAGTGAAATATTTCAATATTTTAGTTTTAGGGTGTCCCCCTGAAACTACCCTAATATTCATCAAATTGAATAAATTCATAGAACAAATAAGATTTGTTTTCTTATAAACAATTTTTATTGTATAGTCTTTTCTGTTGTGGCTTTTTGTAAGGTTCGCGACCTGTTGGAAGTAATGTCCCAAAAACCAGTAGCGTAACGGCGAAGCGGGGGCCTACTTGTAGTAGGACGCCCTATTATGTGAATGCCCTAATGATAATTGCATAATTATAATGAGCAGCCACTGACTACGATATAAGCTGATGTCATCTATAAGTTGAATGGCATGTGGTGGGGAAAAGCTTTTAAAAGCAGATGAAGGGACATGAGGATGATGGTCGTACCTAAAAGCCTCAATGGGCTAGTAAGATTCGTGTTCGGGATTTTGAACTTTACGATCCATCCTAGAATATCCAGAAGTGAAGTGCTTTTCTGTTCTGTTATGAAATTGAGTGACTAAATTGTGTGTTTTGTGATACATATTTGGATTAGCTGTGTCACCTCAGAAATGATGTATGTATGTTCTATGTATTTTATTTAATAGGGCATGTAAAATATTCAAATTATAACTTTAAATTACTAAATTGACGTCAAAACGGACCTCCAAACGATTCTTCGAACATAATGTTTTCTGATTAAATTTCATAGACCACACGTAGACTTAAGTTTTGTATATCTTTAGCTTAATAAACCTAGTTATAAGTTAAACTTATAACTCTTGCTTAATTTCAAACAACCCCCACATACTCCTGTCCGGGTCGAACCCATAATTTCCAGGTTCCATGAGGGAGCTGTAAGCCAACCCAGCTTAATTGGGGCCTGAGAGGTAAGTGCCCACCGCTCGGGGTCTTACATTTTATTATTAATTCGGATACTTGTATATTGGGATCTGTTCAACAGGAATGATTTGAACCACTCCAGGGCTTGACCTCGAATTCCGTATCGTTCCATTTTTGTCAGTAAAATGGTGTGATCGACGCAGTCAAAAAGTACGTTTTATTGCTTTCAACCGAGTTGCGAAAGTTTAGCCAGAAGAAGGTGTGCAAAAAACCGATGAAGAATCGTTTGTCGTTTGAAGCGTTCAAGGTCGGAACTGTCATTTTGATAATTTACAATAACCATAAAATAATGATACAAAATGGATCAAAGAGCTGTCATATTATTTACTATTAATAACTTCTATCGACTTAAAAAAGACTACGATGTAGAAAAATTGGATAGTAGTATTATATATTATATAATTCAGAAGTAAGTATTGGTTATTTTAAGTCTGTTTAACGTGTAATAATTAATTAATAAAAGAACTGAAGAAAATATACAGTCTTATTATTTATAATTAAAATTGTCTTTTAGTATATGTAATGATCATATTCCAAAAATTAAAAATTATGTAGAGTTGACTATTCCTCAGTTCTCAAATGCAACATTCAAATCACATTTTAGAATAAATGTCTTCACATTTGAAGCAATTTTGCAAATTCGTTGTTGTCAAAATCTTTCAAACAAACTTTTTCGATTAACCAAAACCATATTTTAGCGCGAAAATTATCTTCCCACCAACGCTACGACCTCACGAGCTCGTAGCAAAAGTGGGAAGGTGGAAAAATATTTGCAATAAAACGGCGAATTGTGTTGCCACTGGTAGCAGTGGAAGGAATTTGTTAGCAATAAAACGTACTTAAAGGCATTACTTAAGTCTGCGAAGATTCCTAACCCGGCTTTGCCCCCATCCACTATAAAGCTATCAGTTGTATAATATTGCTGTAAAAATGTTTATACAATTTTTATAAAACAATTTATGCTAGTTGCGATATCACTAAAATTTATATATACAAACAAAAGAATACATTTAACCTATAAAAAGCAGTCTAAGAGAAAGCATTATTTATCACCCACAATTAAATGTTTTATCAAATCTATTCTCTTGTAGTTCTTTATTATTGAGAAAGGATTATTAGTATCACAAAAAAAGTTTAGAACAGATATCTATAAGCACATAAATTCACTGTAAAATTAGTGAAAATAACATAATACAGCCTTTATTATTCCTTTGTTATTCCTCCATAATAATAATATAATAATTTATTCAAAAATAGGCAGAGCCTAATATACATATAATTTACAATATATATAAAATATAATTAGAAATTTAGTCTTTACATTAACACTTATTTATTAAAAATGAAAAAAAATCCCTCTTAAATTGCTACTTTCAAATTTTAAGCTAGATAGTAAAGTATTAAATTGTTTAATACCTTTACAAAAAATCTGTTTATCATTTGCACTTATTTTATTTTTTAACACCCTCAGATCGTTAGCACTTCGGGTTGGGTAGTTGTGCACATCTTTATTGAAAATTATATTTTTTGTAAATATTCTGGCAATACGCCTTTTAAAAGTTTGTAGATAAACAACATTGCTCCATAAAATAATTTGTCTTCTACAGAAAGCCAGTTTAACATATTACGCATAATTTGCCACGATTCTGAAGCTTTTGCAGACAATCTATGGAAGTTTTATTCATAAAATATAGAACAGTACCACAGTAATCAAAGTGTGGTTGTATTAGAGATTTAAATAAGGTAATAAGAGTGGAAATGGAAAGTTTCTTTGATAATCTACTTAGGAAATTATTTTTTTAAGATATTTTATTTATTATGTAATTAAGGCCGTGAATCACCGGACCAGTGACATCAGTTTAGACTGATCTATTCATTCGCAAAGTCGGCAACCACCTATAACTCATTTATGTTTAATAAGATATACATTTTATAAAAACTTCGATTTACTGGTTACATACGATGGGGGTCTCTCTAAAAATGGTTTTGTTTGTGATATTTGAGACCTGATGGATATGAAAATGCTTTATCACACTGATCACATTTGAATGGTTTTTCTCCCGAATGTAATGGTTTGTGTCTGCTAAGTTTTGAAGAACATGCAAATGCC
The DNA here is from genome assembly GCA_963971575.1 of Liopterus haemorrhoidalis. NCBI lineage: Eukaryota > Metazoa > Arthropoda > Insecta > Coleoptera > Dytiscidae > Liopterus > Liopterus haemorrhoidalis. Next base: position 31,616,413 of record OZ020623.1, read on the forward strand.
TTATTACACTGATCACATTTGTACGGTTTCTCTCCAGAATGTGATCGTTTGTGCATAATGAGATTTGATGTATCTGAAAATGCTTTATTACACTGATTACACTTGTATGGTTTCTCTCCAGAATGTCTTCGTTTGTGTGTAACGAGAACTGATGATTGTGAAAACGCTTTATTACACAAATCACATTTGTATGGTTTCTCTCCAGAATGTATTCGTTTGTGAATAATAAGATTTGATGAACGTGCAAATGCTTTATCACACTGATCACATTTGAATGGTTTATCTCCAGAATGTGTTCGGTTATGCATAATGAGATGTTCTGATCGTGCAAATGCTTTATTACACTGATCACATTTGAATAGTTTCTCTCCATAATGAGTTAGTTTGTGTGTTGTAAGATTTACTAATTGTGAAAATGCTTTGTTACACTGATCACAGTTGAATGGTTTCTCTCCAGAATGTGATTGTTTGTGCGTTGTGAGATTTGCTGATTGTGAAAATGCTTTATTACATTTATCACATTTGAATGGTTTCTCTCCAGAATGCGACCGTTTGTGTATAGTGAGGCTTGATAATTGTGAAAATGCTTTATCACACTGATCACATTTGAACGGTTTCTCTCCGGAATGTAATCGTTTGTGCGTAGTAAGATTTGCAGATTGTGAAAATGCTTTATCACACTGAACACATTTGAATGGTTTCTCTCCAGAATGTAATCGTTTGTGTCTGATGAGATTTGTTGATTGTGAAAATAATTTATCACACTGCTCACATTTGAATGTCTTCTCGTCAACATCTACTGACTTAAATGCAACATGATCTCGAATTTGTGCACATGTTTTCTCGCGTACATCAGGCTCATAACATACCTTTACTGATTGTGTTGTATTAATTTGTTTAAACTTGTTGATGGATACTGGCTCCCAACTCTCTGGATAACCGGAGGATGAATCAGTAGCTGTAAACAAATTACTAATTAAAATTATATGTATGGTTTCTAGAGGTCGTGGGAAGAAATTGTTTACAAAAAGAGGTCTTTGGTGTAATACTAATAGAGCAGGGGTTCTTAAACGTATGTAGTCCGAGGACCCCCTTTTGAACAACATTATTTTTGCGGACCCCATCCCAACCCTACGTATTTTACGTCGTTCTTGAGACTTAATTTCTGGCTCAATAATCTCATAGGCACTACGTTATAATAAATATTGCTAAAAATGTATCGCCGGTTATTTTAATAAATGGTCTTACGCATTTATAGAGACGAACATTTTTATCAACATATAGAATAAAAACAAAAATGAATAAAAATAGTAGTAAAAAGAATTAAAAAAGTAACAAATTATAGTTAAACTCATACAAACATTTCTTGGTCCAATATTGGTCAAAATAGATCTTATTGTAATATGTTTTCTGTAAATAATTTGCAGTTGAATAAAAATAATTAAATTTTTACTAATTATTGTTTAGTTATGTTAATGACTAGTTAGGTAACAACAAATACAAAAAGTCTTGACCATGTTGGTTTTTATTAAATGAGTTATTTGAATAAAAGCGAAAAGTTGGGGGGTGTAAAGTTAATGTCAAAATTGTTTCGCGGACCCCCGGTAATGACTACGCGGACCCTAGTTTAAGAACTGCTGTAATAGAGTTTTCAGTTAAAAGATAATAATAATAATAATAATAATAATCTTTATTTTACAATCTTTATTTGATTTATTTTTATTATTATTTTTAAGTTTATTGGAAATTTTTATACTTAGATCTCCTAAATACGGAAGGGTGATAAATTAAAATTCTTCGCTATTATTAGTGGATGAGTAAATTTCTAGTATTGCTAGTTTTTTAGGGTTCTGTAGGTATCTGCATATGACCAAAAAACCCTTATACCGTCATTTTGTCGTCTGTCTGTAAAAATGTAGCCAAACGGTTAAACCTAGAGAGTTGAAATTTGGCATGCTTATACAACTCTTTGACCCACACATAGGAAAAATACTAAAATATCTAAAAAAACATATCTCCCTAAAAATATAAACAAATATGTGCACATCGGAAAAAAATTATTTTTAAAAATTCTGAGTAGGGTATCAAATGAAAGCCCTTAGTACGTGGATTAAGAATCAAAATTTTATTTTTGCAAAATAAATTATTTTGATGCGATTTTTGCGAAAATTGTGCAAAATAAAAATTGTCCTACACCCTGTAGCCCAGATGGTTTAAACTAAAAATCTGAAAAAATTCTAAGTAATGTACATTGGTGTGAACCGGAATAGTACAACTGTAATTTTTAATCAGATTATGTTTTCGAAAAATTATGCATTTTTTGTTGACGATGTACAAAAGTTAGAGTTATGTAACACACTATACTAGGAGGCGTACCTGGTCTAATGGTTAGCTTGCTCGCTTGCTTCGCAGCAAACTAGGGTTCGCTCCCGGGCAGAGGAGACAATTTAATTTTTTGTTTTTTTTTCATTTGAATTATTCTGTCAAAATTCTAGTTATATTTTGGCAAATGTTGCATTTAATTTTTAAGAGCGTAAATTTAATAACCAGTTGGAATTGTTGGAATTATATTTTCATTCTATGTGTCATGTATACGAAACCAGAGGGGCAGAGCATATGGCTTAAAACAACCAATGGAAACCATAGGCGCAATTTTTAAAATCCTAATGAACCTTGCTATATAAAAAAAAAAACACATATTTAGAAACCTAAATAATGGTATTAGGTATTTGAATTAAAATTAACAAAAAATTATTTTAACATAAAATTTATTTTTAAAGCTCTTAGATTAACAGACGATAAATTATTTTTAAAATATCGTTGATTTTGACTTTATTACTACAAAGCAAAGTTTGTCCTACACACTCAGCATGCCGCCTTCACTTCTTATATGCCTGCGAAACCCTGAAACGTGTGAAAATTCACACTTACAGACTGTGGGACAAAAATTTTTTTTGCACAATTTTGTCAAAAATTTCATCAAAATAATTTATTTTGCAAAAATAATTCTTTTTTATTCTAAATCCACGTACTAAGGGCTTACATTTGATTGAGGGCAGAATTTAAAAAAAATATTTTTTTTTGGATGAGCACATATTTGTTTATATTTTTAGGGGATATGTTTTTTAGATGTTTTAGTATTTTATCTATGTGCGGGTCAAAGAGTTGTATAAGCATGCCTAATTTCAACTCTCTAGGTCTAGCCGTTTGGCTACAATTTGTACCGAACAGACAGACAGGTGACAAAATGGTATAAGGGTTTTTTGGTCATACCTACAAAACCCTAAAAATGGGAAAATTGTCCATCGGAACCTTGCCAACAAATAAATATATCATGTACGTAACGAAGATAGTAAACTAGTTCTTTATTGAATTTATTATTAAGTAAAACTTTGACTCAAAGTTGTCTATGAAGATTTCGGCTAATAAGGGTGAAAGAGGTGAACCCATGGCTAAACCGTCTTCTTGACGGTAGAAATTGTTAGGAAATTTAAAGAAGTTTTGTTAATACAAATTTTATTGAAACATAAAATAAGTTCTCTTTCAACCTCTTCTGTATAAGTAACTAAATAATATATAAAATATTGACTGACCTGTATGTTCTCCAGCAGCATTCTCCTCAAACTCACTGTCATCTCCACATTCAGGCTTGATGTCAATCTCTTCTTTGATTATAATATTTGTATTGTAGTTATACTGCGACAGATCGTCATTAGATGATACGTAATATGACTCCCGAGTATCGAGGCTTTCTGAAATACAAGTAGCCACAGTTACTGTTACTCTGTCTATGTTTTTAAAACGTGAAAGTAATAAAAACAATCTATACAAAAATACGTGAAGATGCATCATGCAAAGTAACTGTCGACAAGTTAAGAAGATAAACTAAAAATACTCTTTAAATATTCATTGATACATCAACTGAACTAGTTATACTGACCAGTGGTTGTGAAGGCTGCACCCTCTGTAACTTCCTCTTTGATTTCTGCAATAAACAGATCTTAGTTAAACATAAAATAATTCGACTGAATCAATGTGCTAATTACTAACCATTCTCCCATTTAGCCACGTGATCTATTTCAGTCTTAACTTCATATTCATCAGTATCGTCATATTCTGTTTTAATATAAATCTCTTCTGTAATAAAAGCACTGCCTTCCGAATTATTCATACTTATTATTGAAACAAAGCACTTCCAATTTATAAATAATAATAATATTTATTTAATATTATGTAACTTAAAAAATTATGCTCCTTACAACATACTTGCTTTAAAATTTCCGTATACAGCAGTCCGTGCGGATTATTAGACGTACCTTTAGTGTAAAAAAATATTTTCGTCTATGAGAGGGGTCGGCAGACCGAGGCTCGCGAACCGCATACGGCTCTTTAAAGATATTCATGTGACTCTTCAAATTAAGTTAAGCCACACATCTAACATACTAAAACCTTCTTAGCAGTGGCGGTCGGTGAAACATGTTTGGGTATGCAATTAGTATGATCGGACAAGCTCGTACTATATCGCTCAACAGCAGTATAGCAACAACACAAAGCACGAGCGTGTGTATTCTTTGTAATTGCTTACCCAAAAATGATTCACCGACCGCCACTGCTTCTTAGGAAAAGCAAGATCATTTTTCTCAATAATTTAATTCCATACTTATTACATGTTGTGATGTATTTATGTATATTTATACACTACTCTTTAATGGTGCTAAAAAAGTGGTTCCCAACCTTTTCGAGTTGCGAAGCCCTTTTTAGAGTCAATTTCGACATTTCATGATAGAACATGACACACATCTAACTCACCAAGAATTAGTTGATCACACTGTCATCATGAAGAAACCCCCAGATTACCACAGGCTTCAAATCCTAGAGACCCTCATCATTAAGAAACCCCAGCCCGACATAAACCCGCAATCAACAGGATTAGCCCGGACCCTCTACCTACACGGCAACCATTCATAATCTTTACATTACCCACCAATACGATAATCTATTTACTGTTACACATTCATATTTTTATACATATAAATAGAACTACAAATTGTAAAATGTTAGTTTAAGCTTGATAATGATTGGGATGTACAATCGTAACGCTGCGCAAAATAAAATAAAATGCCTGAAAATATAGGCTTTTTTATTAGTAACCTTAGTGATACCTTCCAAAAACAGACAATTCGAAAATTGAAAAGTGTCGAAGAAGTTAATAGACGCCGAATACGCTAGTGTTTAACCAGTGTTGTATACAAGAAAAGCTGCTTCCTAAATATAGTGATATAACAAATAAAAAAAAACATATGCATTTTCAAAAATATTTAATTAAATTTAAAATCAGTACAAGCCAAATACACCATTCTTCAAGATAACAAAACTTTACCAAATAATGAAAAACCGGCGAGCACCAAGGGAGAGGTTATGGGGTTAAGCGCCACAAATCATTCAAATGACACATTTTACGGGCTCATTTTGCTGTTAAGTGAAAGTAAGACCCCTCCCCAAAAAGATCTACTCTAAATCCCCAAGAAAAAAATCTGAGTGCGGGTCTGGTGGTTTGTTAGCAAACATGAATACTAATAACAAATAATTGAACCTACATCTTCAAAATTAGGCTTTGCTTCTTATTTTTAATTTTTTTCTCTCCAGAATGTACTCTTTTGTGACCTAGGAGACTTTGTGACTGTGAAAATGCTTTACCACACTGATCACATATGAATGGTTTCTCTCCAGAATGTACTCGTTTGTGAGTAATGAGAGTGTATAACCTTGAAAATACTTTATCACACTCATCACATCTGAATGGTTTCTCTCCAGAATGTACTCGTTTGTGTCTAATGAGACTTGAAGACGTTGGAAATGCTTTATCACACTGATCACATTTATATGGTTTCTCTCCAGAATGTACTCTTTTATGATTAATGAGATGTGATGAGTTTGAAAATGCTTTATCACACTGATCACATTTGAATGATTTCTCTCCAGAATGTACTCGTTTGTGTTCATAGAGATGTGATGAACTTATAAATGCTTTATCACACTCATCACATTTGAATGGTTTTTCTCCAGAATGTACTAGTTTGTGAGTAATGAGAGATGACGACTGTGAAAATACTTTATCACACTGTTCACATTTGAACGGTTTCTCTCCAGAATGTACTCTTTTGTGTCTAATGAGACTCGATGGATCTGAAAATGCTTTATCACACTGATCACATTCGAATGGTTTCTCTCCAGAATGTATTCGTTTGTGACAAATGAGACTTGATGAACCTGAAAACAGTTTATCACACTCATCACATTTGAATGCTTTCTCTCCAGAATGTACTCGTTTGTGTCTAATGAGACTTGATGAATCTAAAAATACTTTATCGCACTGATCACATTTGAATGGTTTCTTTCCAGAATGATTTCGTTTGTGTCTAATGAGACTTGATGAATATAAAAATACTTTATCACAAAGATCACATATGAATGGTTCCTGTTTAGAATGTACTCGTTTGTGTCTAATGAGATGTGATGAGTTTGAAAATGCTTTATCACACCGATCACATTTGAACAGTTTCTCTTCAGAATGTACTCGACTGTGTCTAATGAGACTTCTACAATCCTCATCTGATTCACGGGAAGATGTTTCACTAGCTGCAAACAAATTGTCATTGATTATTGAGACAAACATTTAGTTATTGAAAATTACTTTTCTAAATTCTTTATTATTTGAGCCATGCGAAGGAGGTACTATCACAAGTAATGTATCAGAACATTACACTACGGATTTATCCACCAATGGATTTTTAGTAAAATCACCATATTTTCTATTGGATGTTAATAGATAACCAACGCCTGTGTCGTTTTTTATTACATTTTTGAATTGTAATAACATTTAATGTAATACGAAAATATATACTTGTCTATTTTAACAACTATTTTGTTATTTTGGGAATAATAATAATGGATACATTCAAATTTCGCGGGAAAGTAGTTATAAAGGGAGTCGACAGATGGCACTAGTTACGCTGACAAAAATATTTATACAGCGATGGCGCTTCTGGTGATGTTCTGTGGGATAACCATTTAAGATTTTCAACCCTTTCAACGGTCAAAAAAAGAAGAAAGTAAAATAGAGCGCATTCCTACCTCATCACCACCAAAAAAATCGCGTATAAATATTGCGCGCTGACAGATAGTTTCAAAGTTCCAAAATATGCCAATAGATGTAAAACGTTTATTTATGAGAATAAATTAACGTAACAAAGTGGTGCATGTAAGCTGTTGATTCTTATGCATGTACTCGGTAATGGAAACTGGAAATACCGGTATCGGAAGCTTACGATTAATATAATAATATTGAATTATTGACTGACCTGTATCTGGTGCGACAGCATTTTCCTGATATTCACAGTCAATTCCATATTCAGACTTGATATTAATCAGCTCAGTGTTGTAGTTGTACTGCGACATGTCGCCAGTAGATGATGTGCCACATATCTCGAGAGGATCACTAACGTCTGAAATATAGTTAGTTAGTAAGTTACAAATTTTTGGCGCACAGCAACAAAGGCTATTTATGCCCCTCTGAAATATAAATACTCATAGATAATAATGTTAAAATAATAATTTATCATAAATAATTGATTATTTTATTAATACTGTATAATATAAATAATTTTCTATGTAGCGCAAAGCACAGAAAAGTTAATTTTAAAAACAAATTTTAAGTGGGATGCAGTATGTTTTCCCATGTCACAAAAAATAAGTTCATTTTTGTTTACTAGTGTTCTTTTCCAATCCACAATCCAAAAAACTTGTACATTAAGGGCCGAGAGTTCCAGTTGCTAATAAACTGTCCTATAAATTTATTAGCAACATAATTTTTTTTCCGAGAGTTCCACCCCGAAATATTTATTAGGTTGCTAATAAATAGGCTTATTTGTCTAATAACTTATAGGCAACATGAAGTGCTTAATAAACTGACCTATAACCAAAAACAAGTTCGCAAAATGTGTTAATATTTCAATTTTAATTGAATAACAGGATAATTTTAAAAGAATATACAAATGTGTAGTTTTTATACATCCATATTCTTTCTATAATGGTGATTTTAGTGTTTTATATACATTTTAGTTGTATTTTGACGAAATCGACGATCTGTTTGGATGAATTTATAAATTATAGACAACCGTTTTTAGAAAATTTTGGACATTTATTGTAAATAAAAGTGGAAAGGTTATACGGGTATCGAACATAAATAAAAACAACTATCTACAGCTGACCAGTTTCGGAATAGTTTATTCCTTCATCAGAGCTGCTACATAAAGGAAAATCAGAATACAGTATAAGTGTACATCGTATATGAATAAATAAATATAATATAAGTATAAGTATAACATTGTAAGACATACCTGAGATAATAGTATTAAGTGTAATGGTGAGATAGATAAAAACGGGTCATGATATAAAAAACAATGTGTTGAAATATCCGAAACTGGTCAGCTGTAGATAGTTGTTTTTATTTATGTCCGATACCCATACAACCTTTCCACTTCTATTCATTACGGACACGACCATCTCCACATTTATTGTAAATGTGGTATATAAAGAACAATATATAAATACATTTTTTTAAATAAACATTGTCTTTTATTTTTACATATGTATTTCTTTCAATTGCGATAACAATACATTACAAATAATACTTTAAGCATTACTATTTATATAAAAATGATAAAAAATAAGAAAACAGACGCAATTATTGACAGAATAATAAAGATGTGTGGCTGAAAATGGTTGATAAGTTTAATTCATATTGTATAAGGAATGTAAAATAAAGCAAAATTTTGCTGTGTTCTTATTTTCTATAACTTTTGTATTATAAAATGTTATTTTTATTAACTTCTCTTCTATCTACATTATCCTCGTTTTCTGTGCTAAAATTTGTTGAACGCCCTTTAATTGTCATTTTAACAGTAAGACAAAAAATATACGTAACGTCATTGAATGTAAAGTCAAACTATTTAATGTCAAAATATTTAATGTCAAAATATTCAATGACAAAATTTCATCTCACTTTAGCTCTACAAATTTACGTATAACTCTATCCCTCTTGCACCGTGTTACTATCTTCATAAGAAATACCAACACAAAAACAAAATATTATGTTGCTAATAAACTATTAGAAGGATTTTGTAACTTGGAAATCACCAATAAATTTATTAGCTTCATAAATATATTATGTGTCTAATAAATATTAGGGAATTTATTAGGAACTGGAACTCTCGGCCTTAAGTGGTTAAAATAAGAGTTTGAGAGACGTGTCTGTGAAAATTTGTCCCTACCAGACGCCCGTATCAGACACGGGGCTGCGCTTTAAATGGTTAATAAAGATAGAGCTCTACTGACCAGTGTTTGAGACAGCTGTACTTTCTAGTATGTATCCTTCACATTCACTGGTGTCCACAGGTTCAGACTTGACGTCAATCCTTTCTGGACCTTCGTGATGAACAGTAACTGTAACTCCATCTGTGATACCTGAATCACATCATAGTGAAATATAAACGAATATGTTTAATTTAAAATTTATATTTTATTTGCGATATTCTCTAATCATTACCCAAGTTAGATCTCATTTGGAATATTGTAGTACCATTTGGAACCCCTTCTATAAAAATAACGAGTCGAAAATAGAAAGTATTCAACGCCGCCTATTTTTGGGTCACAAAATAAATAAGTCTAACGATTTAGGCCCGGTCTTTCCACCTTCAGTTAAAGTCCCAGGTAACTATCTGACAGATAAGGTTATTTTTAACTTCATCTGCTGAATAAATGTCAATACCAGTCAGTGAATCCCATGCGTCAGTCTCATTATCCGTTAGATAACTATCCGATAGATACATTTGTATAGAAAGAAGGGATGACATTTACTCAGCAGATGAAGTTACAAATAACCTTATCTGTCAGATAGTTACCTGGGACTTTATCTGAAGGTGGAAAAACCGGGCCTTAAACTGTTACAATGCTCGTTTAGAATACTTTAATATGCTTAGTTTCAGTAACCGTAGACAATTACTTGATATGAAACAACTATATAAAATTGTAAATAGTTTATATAATTTTGCAAATTCACTAGGTAATATAAAATTCAGTGTTCCTAAGTACAATACACGATCACATGAATTATTCAATTTGAGTTTTGAAACTACTAACTAAGCTATCAACTCACCAATATATCGGATGTGTAACAGTTATAATTGTATTTCAAAATCTAGATGCGATATACATATATTCAATATGTCTTTTAAAAATTATTCTAATATTGTAAAAAAATATTTACAAAGTACTACTACTTCACTGCAACTTTCCCTTTCAATTCCAATTACTGTTTTTTTCTCTCACACTTTGTTGTTATTCTTATTGTCATTATATTATTATTATTATTGTTGTTTTTTTTTTTTTTTCGTATAGATTAATGTATTAAAATTTGAACTTTTGTTTTGTGTTAGGCACTTAGTACAAATCGTGGAAACCTATTATTAAGTCACTAGAAAGGGTGATTTGTTGGTTTCCCATGTTGGAAATAAATAAATAAAGTTTATCTGTAATAAACTGAACTGTGACAATGAAATAAGAATGGCAGTAATAATTATGAGTTAGTTGTAAATGTGCCCGTTACTGACCATTCTCCAACTCGGCAGTACGGTCTATTCAAGCCATCACTATACAGCCATCAACAAGTTCATATTCTGTCTAAATATCAGTCCCTTTCTTAATATCAGTGACTCTGGCATCCACAGGATGTATATGACCATCTATGTTCCATCACTCATATTCAAAAAGTGGATACAAGCTATATATCTAATAGTGTGGAATCAAAAAGTACAATACCTGTGTAATCAGTATTTTCTTCCTGTTCTTCTTTCACTATGTTAATGTTGTTATAGTGCTCTTCCCACGCTTCATTTGGAACAGATTGAGAGTCATCACATGCTGGTGATATGTCTGTCCTGCTGCACTGATCTTCAGACTCTTCACAATTCATCAACAACTCTTTCCGATTTTCTTTATAATCCATCAGAGAAACACAACTGATCGCTAGTTTCAGAGACAGAACTCAGTTGTGATGTGTAATTTATATATATGACTATATATAAATGGCTGGTAATAACTGGAGATCAGTTGTTAAACAGAGTCACTGTAAGGGAAATTAATGGAATTGGAATAACATAGATTTGTAAATTATTGGTACATGTTTCTAACTAATTTCAAATATATTACATTTCAAATATAGGTTAATAATGAAAATAAATAGGTTCTTACCAATTCCGGAAATAATAATACCAGCCTGGAATCTAGTTTAAATTTTCACTACGAACAAAAAGTAAGCGTACTTGTTATTCATGTTTGAGGCAGATAGATTTCATTCAACATAAGAAAAATACAGGGTATCATAAATTAATGCGTGTGAAGTTAGCAATTGATCGAGCCAGCAAGTAATCGGCACGGACAGGATATTACAGCGGACCAAATCAAGTAACGCTGTTGAATAAAATCGTTGTTTTTTATAGAATTAAACAAGTTGCAGTTCTGAACTTTTTACCAACCATGAGGAATAGGTACAGGAATCGAATGATGGCTAAACGAAAATTTTCTCACGCGTCAGAGGCGCGCAATTAATTTTTTTCTCTCGAAACCACTCGCTATCAACATAAAACTAACAATATCGCTAGAATTAAACAAGTTCAAGTTCTGAACTTTTTACCAACCATGAGGAATAGGTACAGGAATCGAATGATGGCTAAACGAAAATTTTCTCACGCGTCAGAGGCGCGCAATTAATTTTTTTCTCTCGAAACCACTCGCTATCAACATAAAACTAACAATATCGCTAGAATTAAACAAGTTCAAGTTCTGAACTTTTTACCAACCATGAGGAATAGGTACAGGAATCGAATGATGGCTAAACGAAAATTTTCTCACGCGTCAGAGGCGCGCAATTAATTTTTTTTTCTCGAAACCACTCGCTATCAACATAAAACTAACAATATCGCTAGAATTAAACAAGTTCAAGTTCTGAACTTTTTACCAACCATGAGGAATAGGTACAGGAATCGAATGATGGCTAAACGAAAATTTTCTCACCCGTCAGAGGCGCGCAATTAATTTTTTTCTCTCGAAACCACTCGCTATCAACATAAAACTAACAATATATATCGCTAGAATTAAACAAGTTCAAGTTCTGAACTTTTTACCAACCATGAGGAACAGGTACAGGAATCGAATGATGGCTAAACGAAAATTTTCTCACGCGTCAGAGGCGCGCAATTAATTTTTTTCTCTCGAAACTACTCGCTATCAACATAAAACTAACAATATCGCTAGAATTAAACAAGTTCAAGTTCTGAACTTTTTACCAACCATGAGGAATAGGTACAGGAATCGAATGATGGCTAAACGAAAATTTTCTCACGCGTCAGAGGCGCGCAATTAATTTTTTTCTCTCGAAACCACTCGTTATCAACATAAAACTAACAATATCGCTAGAATTAAACAAGTTCAAGTTCTGAACTTTTTACCAACCATGAGGAACAGGTACAGGAATCGAATGATGGCTAAACGAAAATTTTCTCACGCGTCAGAGGCGCGCAATTAATTTTTTTCTCTCGAAACCACTCGCTATCAACATTAAACTAACAATATCGCTAGAATTAAACAAGTTCAAGTTCTGAACTTTTTACCAACCATGAGGAATAGGTACAGGAATCGAATGATGGCTAAACGAAAATTTTCTCACGCGTCAGAGGCGCGCAATTAATTTTTTTCTCTCGAAACCACTCGTTATCAACATAAAACTAACAATATCGCTAGAATTAAACAAGTTCAAGTTCTGAACTTTTTACCAACCATGAGGAATAGGTACAGGAATCGAATGATGGCAAAACGAAAATTTTCTCACGCGTCAGAGGCGCGCAATTAATTTTTTTCTCTCGAAACCACTCGCTATCAATATAAAACTAACAATATCGCTAGAATTAAACAAGTTCAAGTTCTGAACTTTTTACCAACCATGAGGAATAGGTACAGGAATCGAATGATGGCTAAACGAAAATTTTCTCACGCGTCAGAGGCGCGCAGTTAATTTTTTTCTCTCGAAACCACTCGCTATCAACATAAAACTAACAATATCGCTAGAATTAAACAAGTTCAAGTTCTGAACTTTTTACCAACCATGAGGAACAGGTACAGGAATCGAATGATGGCTAAACGAAAATTTTCTCACGCGTCAGAGGCGCGCAATTAATTTTTTTCTCTCGAAACCACTCGCTATCAACATTAAACTAACAATATCGCTAGAATTAAACAAGTTCAAGTTCTGAACTTTTTACCAACCATGAGGAACAGGTACAGGAATCGAATGATGGCTAAACGAAAATTTTCTCACGCGTCAGAGGCGCGCAATTAATTTTTTTCTCTCGAAACCACTCGTTATCAACATAAAACTAACAATATCGCTAGAATTAAACAAGTTCAAGTTCTGAACTTTTTACCAACCATGAGGAATAGGTACAGGAATCGAATGATGGCAAAACGAAAATTTTCTCACGCGTCAGAGGCGCGCAATTAATTTTTTTCTCTCGAAACCACTCGCTATCAATATAAAACTAACAATATCGCTAGAATTAAACAAGTTCAAGTTCTGAACTTTTTACCAACCATGAGGAATAGGTACAGGAATCGAATGATGGCTAAACGAAAATTTTCTCACGCGTCAGAGGCGCGCAATTAATTTTTTTCTCTCGAAACCACTCGCTATCAACATAAAACTAACAATATCGCTAGAATTAAACAAGTTCAAGTTCTGAACTTTTTACCAACCATGAGGAATAGGTACAGGAATCGAATGATGGCTAAACGAAAATTTTCTCACGCGTCAGAGGCGCGCAATTAATTTTTTTTTCTCGAAACCACTCGCTATCAACATAAAACTAACAATATCGCTAGAATTAAACAAGTTCAAGTTCTGAACTTTTTACCAACCATGAGGAATAGGTACAGGAATCGAATGATGGCTAAACGAAAATTTTCTCACCCGTCAGAGGCGCGCAATTAATTTTTTTCTCTCGAAACCACTCGCTATCAACATAAAACTAACAATATATATCGCTAGAATTAAACAAGTTCAAGTTCTGAACTTTTTACCAACCATGAGGAACAGGTACAGGAATCGAATGATGGCTAAACGAAAATTTTCTCACGCGTCAGAGGCGCGCAATTAATTTTTTTCTCTCGAAACCACTCGTTATCAACATAAAACTAACAATATCGCTAGAATTAAACAAGTTCAAGTTCTGAACTTTTTACCAACCATGAGGAACAGGTACAGGAATCGGATGATGGCTAAACGAAAATTTTCTCACGCGTCAGAGGCGCGCAATTAATTTTTTTCTCTCGAAACCACTCGTTATCAACATAAAACTAACAATATCGCTAGAATTAAACAAGTTCAAGTTCTGAACTTTTTACCAACCATGAGGAATAGGTACAGGAATCGAATGATGGCTAAACGAAAATTTTCTCACGCGTCAGAGGCGCGCAATTAATTTTTTTCTCTCGAAACCACTCGCTATCAACATAAAACTAACAATATCGCTAGAATTAAACAAGTTCAAGTTCTGAACTTTTTACCAACCATGAGGAACAGGTACAGGAATCGAATGATGGCTAAACGAAAATTTTCTCACGCGTCAGAGGCGCGCAATTAATTTTTTTCTCTCGAAACCACTCGTTATCAACATAAAACTAACAATATCGCTAGAATTAAACAATTTGGAGTTCTGAACTTTTTACCATCCATGAGGCATAGGTACAGGAATTGAATGATGGCTAAACGAAAATTTTCTCAATCGTCAGAGGCGCGCAATTAATGACGAAGCCAGTTCCACCGTTCTTTCGAAAATAGTACTTCTCCGTGCCGAGCCGTTGTTACTACATATCTACCATATTTAACCTGATTTAAATTAAACGATATAACTGACATTTACGTTCCTGTATTACCTGTTCCTGCTTATTTCATGTCATATTTGTAACATTTCACTTATTATTAGAATCAATATTATTTGTAAGTGAAATGTTACAAATACGACCTGACATGGAATAGGCACGGATAGATAGTACAGGCACGTAAATAAAATGTCAGTTAATCGTAAAATAGTACTCATCCGTGCCGAGCCGTTGTTACTACATATCTACCATATTTAACCTGATTTAAACTAAAGGATATAACTGACATTTACGTCCCTGTATTACCTATTCTTGCTTATTTCATGTGATATTTGTAACATTTCACTTATTATTAGAATCAGTATAATTAGTAAGTGAAATGTTACAAATACGACCCAACATGAAATAGGCACGGATAGGTACTACAGGCACATAAATGCCAGTTTGAACTAGCTTCGGTGACTGTCTTCATCGATAAAAACCGAGGTCACACGATCCGTTTCGGAAAGAACGTGGTTTTGAGGAAAAAAAACTAATTGCGCGCCTCTGAATATCGGGAAATTTTTTATTCGACTTTTGTTCGATTTCAATGCTATATCTACATATTTGGTAAAGAATTCAAGGCGACACATTTTATACGAGAGAAAAAACTTAATTGTGCGCCTCTGACGCATGAGAAAATTTTCGTTTAGCCATCGTTCGATTCCTGTACCTATTCCTCATGGTTGGTAAAAAGTTCAGAACTTGAACTTGTTTAATTCTAGCGATTTTGTTAGTTTTATGTTGATAGCGAGTGGTTTCGAGAGGAAAAAATTAATTGCGCGCCTCTGACGCGTGAGAAAATTTTCGTTTAGCCATCATTCGATTCCTGTACCTGTTCCTCATGGTTGGTAAAAAGTTCAGAACTTGAACTTGTTTAATTCTAGCGATATTGTTAGTTTTATGTTGATAGCGAGTGGTTTCGAGAGAAAAAAATTAATTGCGCGCCTCTGACGCGTGAGAAAATTTTCGTTTAGCCATCATTCGATTCCTGTACCTATTCCTCATGGTTGGTAAAAAGTTCAGAACTTGAACTTGTTTAATTCTAGCGATATTGTTAGTTTTATGTTGATAGCGAGTGGTTTCGAGAAAAAAAAATTAATTGCGCGCCTCTGACGCGTGAGAAAATTTTCGTTTAGCCATCATTCGATTCCTGTACCTATTCCTCATGGTTGGTAAAAAGTTCAGAACTTGAACTTGTTTAATTCTAGCGATATTGTTAGTTTTATGTTGATAGCGAGTGGTTTCGAGAGAAAAAAATTAATTGCGCGCCTCTGACGCGTGAGAAAATTTTCGTTTAGCCATCATTCGATTCCTGTACCTATTCCTCATGGTTGGTAAAAAGTTCAGAACTTGAACTTGTTTAATTCTAGCGATATTGTTAGTTTTATGATGATAGCGAGTGGTTTCGAGAAAAAAAAATTAATTGCGCGCCTCTGACGCGTGAGAAAATTTTCGTTTAGCCATCATTCGATTCCTGTACCTATTCCTCATGGTTGGTAAAAAGTTCAGAACTTGAACTTGTTTAATTCTAGCGATGTTGTTAGTTTTATGTTGATAGCGAGTAGTTTCGAGAGAAAAAAATTAATTGCGCGCCTCTGACGCGTGAGAAAATTTTCGTTTAGCCATCATTCGATTCCTGTACCTGTTCCTCATGGTTGGTAAAAAGTTCAGAACTTGAACTTGTTTAATTCTAGCGATATTGTTAGTTTTATGATGATAGCGAGTGGTTTCGAGAAAAAAAAATTAATTGCGCGCCTCTGACGCGTGAGAAAATTTTCGTTTAGCCATCATTCGATTCCTGTACCTATTCCTCATGGTTGGTAAAAAGTTCAGAACTTGAACTTGTTTAATTCTAGCGATATTGTTAGTTTTATGTTGATAGCGAGTAGTTTCGAGAGAAAAAAATTAATTGCGCGCCTCTGACGCGTGAGAAAATTTTCGTTTAGCCATCATTCGATTCCTGTACCTGTTCCTCATGGTTGGTAAAAAGTTCAGAACTTGAACTTGTTTAATTCTAGCGATATTGTTAGTTTTATGTTGATAGCGAGTGGTTTCGAGAGAAAAAAATTAATTGCGCGCCTCTGACGCGTGAGAAAATTTTCGTTTAGCCATCATTTGATTCCTGTACCTATTCCTCATGGTTGGTAAAAAGTTCAGAACTTGAACTTGTTTAATTCTAGCGATATTGTTAGTTTTATGTTGATAGCGAGTGGTTTCGAGAAAAAAAAATTAATTGCGCGCCTCTGACGCGTGAGAAAATTTTCGTTTAGCCATCATTCGATTCCTGTACCTATTCCTCATGGTTGGTAAAAAGTTCAGAACTTGAACTTGTTTAATTCTAGCGATATTGTTAGTTTTACGTTGATAGCGAGTGGTTTCGAGAAAAAAAAATTAATTGCGCGCCTCTGACGCGTGAAAAAATTTTCGTTTAGCCATCATTCGATTCCTGTACCTGTTCCTCATGGTTGGTAAAAAGTTCAGAACTTGAACTTGTTTAATTCTAGCGATATTGTTAGTTTTATGTTGATAGCGAGTGGTTTCGAGAAAAAAAAAATAATTGCGCGCCTCTGACGCGTGAGAAAATTTTCGTTTTGCCATCATTCGATTCCTGTACCTATTCCTCATGGTTGGTAAAAAGTTCAGAACTTGAACTTGTTTAATTCTAGCGATATTGTTAGTTTTATGTTGATAGCGAGTGGTTTCGAGAGAAAAAAATTAATTGCGCGCCTCTGACGCGTGAGAAAATTTTCGTTTAGCCATCATTCGATTCCTGTACCTATTCCTCATGGTTGATAAAAAGTTCAGAACTTGAACTTGTTTAATTCTAGCGATATTGTTAGTTTTATGTTGATAGCGAGTGGTTTCGAGAGAAAAAAATTAATTGCGCGCCTCTGACGCGTGAGAAAATTTTCGTTTAGCCATCATTCGATTCCTGTACCTGTTCCTCATGGTTGGTAAAAAGTTCAGAACTTGAACTTGTTTAATTCTAGCGATATTGTTAGTTTTATGTTGATAGCGAGTGGTTTCGAGAGAAAAAAATTAATTGCGCGCCTCTGACGCGTGAGAAAATTTTAGTTTAGCCATCATTCGATTCCTGTACCTATTCCTCATGGTTGGTAAAAAGTTCAGAACTTGAACTTGTTTAATTCTAGCGATATTGTTAGTTTTATATTGATAGCGAGTGGTTTCGAGAGAAAAAAATTAATTGCGCGCCTATGACTCGTGAGAAAATTTTCGTTTTGCCATCATTCGATTCCTGTACCTATTCCTCATGGTTGGTAAAAAGTTCAGAACTTGAACTTGTTTAATTCTAGCGATATTGTTAGTTTTATGTTGATAGCGAGTGGTTTCGAGAGAAAAAAATTAATTGCGCGCCTCTGACGCGTGAGAAAATTTTCGTTTAGCCATCATTCGATTCCTGTACCTATTCCTCATGGTTGGTAAAAAGTTCAGAACTTGAACTTGTTTAATTCTAGCGATATTGTTAGTTTTATGTTGATAGCGAGTGGTTTCGAGAGAAAAAAATTAATTGCGCGCCTCTGACGCGTGAGAAAATTTTCGTTTAGCCATCATTCGATTCCTGTACCTGTTCCTCATGGTTGGTAAAAAGTTCAGAACTTGAACTTGTTTAATTCTAGCGATATTGTTAGTTTTATGTTGATAGCGAGTGGTTTCGAGAGAAAAAAATTAATTGCG
This sequence comes from Liopterus haemorrhoidalis, assembly GCA_963971575.1. NCBI lineage: Eukaryota > Metazoa > Arthropoda > Insecta > Coleoptera > Dytiscidae > Liopterus > Liopterus haemorrhoidalis. Next base: position 31,635,142 of record OZ020623.1, read on the forward strand.
CGCCTCTGACGCGTGAGAAAATTTTAGTTTAGCCATCATTCGATTCCTGTACCTATTCCTCATGGTTGGTAAAAAGTTCAGAACTTGAACTTGTTTAATTCTAGCGATATTGTTAGTTTTATATTGATAGCGAGTGGTTTCGAGAGAAAAAAATTAATTGCGCGCCTATGACTCGTGAGAAAATTTTCGTTTTGCCATCATTCGATTCCTGTACCTATTCCTCATGGTTGGTAAAAAGTTCAGAACTTGAACTTGTTTAATTCTAGCGATATTGTTAGTTTTATGTTGATAGCGAGTGGTTTCGAGAGAAAAAAATTAATTGCGCGCCTCTGACGCGTGAGAAAATTTTCGTTTAGCCATCATTCGATTCCTGTACCTATTCCTCATGGTTGGTAAAAAGTTCAGAACTGCAACTTGTTTAATTCTATAAAAAACAACGATTTTATTCAACAGCGTTACTTGATTTGGTCCGCTGTAATATCCTGTCCGTGTCGATTACTTGCTGGCTCGATCAATTGCTAACTTGACGGAGCTCATAAATTACATCATCAGTTCTGCGCGAGAAAACAGCTGATCACATTGACGTACAAAAGGGTTTTAAATAATTGTTGTGAATACCAAACAAACAAAATCATATATTTCAAATACATTTTTACTCATTGTAGTGCACGGTATGCCTTGAAACGTACGAGAAATAAATAATAATAACGGATACAAACAAACAACAATGCAAAATATACGTAGTGGAAAACAAATCAAAATAAGTGACGCCACTGAAATGTGTTAAACTAACTGTTTTTGTAATAGACGAAATTTGGTTTCTGCACATGGGAGCTGCTAACTTCCGCCTGTTTTTTTCTTATGTTGAACGAAGTTTACAAAAAATATTTGTTAAAAAATACATTATAACTGCAGATTAGTTTGAACAATGTGTTCTAATTTCCAAATAAGCAAAGTTACTCACGTTTACAACTATCACGATTTATAAATGCACTACGTAGCTGTCCGTGCGGAGTACATGTAAGATAGAGTTAGTGACAGTCACTGTCGCCAACTGATAGAAAGAGAAAAGCGCTATATGTTGTCTCAAAAAACACTAAAAAGCACTATAGGAAATGCAAAAACACTAAAAAATAAACACTAAAAATAAATATATATTTTTTAATTAGTAATTTATTTAATTAAGCTTATTGAATTAAACACAAATAAAAATCACAGATACATAAAAGTTTAAAGATTTTAAATCAGAATATTCACATATAAATATTTTTATAAAGTCTGTTCCTTTGGTTTAGGTGGAATTAGATTTTCAATTCTAGTTACTTTTACCGATTGATTGAAGCTTTTGATCATTTTGTTCACGAAAAGCCAACTTCAATATATAAAAAAAATTGAGAACTGACACGCTCGGATACGCAGTCTGGTGGTCAAATATTGTACTACGCGACTGTAGTACTGTTTGAAATTATTACATATGTTCTAGTGTAGATTTTTTGTTAGAATGTCGATAGATACATTTTCATAAAATAAAAATGTACTGTGCTTAAATTAACCTGTTCCCTGTTAGCATATTCACAGCTGAATACTAGACAATTCAGCCATATTTACCTTGTATTACAGCGCCGCCAACGGTAATGTCACTTCTCAATAGCTAGTGATACTTTACAAAAATGAAAGTTCCGGTTAGTTCCGCCTAATGTCTGTATTCCACGCTTAGTATTTTTCCGTATTTTCATACGGAACGCGTGAGTAAAAATTTAAATTCATAATTTTCAATGTTTTTTGACGCGCCGCACAGTTCAATCCCTGTGCGTCCGCACATTGTAATTTTTGCCAGTTGTTAATTTAGATTCCGTAAATTTTAAGTTACTCACCCCAATGTATTTTGGTTGTGTCGAGAAGAAACATACATTTGTAAAACTTCCATCACCCGTCTACCGAGTGATCCATTAATTTATACTAATTTACGCTACATTTTCCCCTAATAATTTTTGTTTGTTATAAAAATTATTCAAAAATTTTTTTCGTGTCACTCAGAGCAGTTCTACGATATCAACGGCTGGTTAGGGGTGCAAGAGGACAGAATTGCGTTATTACTCCTCCAGAACCATTGTGTGGGCCCCTTCGAATACCTCTACTCCCAGGGTCAACCAAACCACATGTAATAAGTCTCCGGGAATAACCCCTCGAAGTGAAATACATCTGAACCCTGCCTGTCCTTTTCTATGTTTGTGAGAATAACATGCTCTGGGGTAACGCGCCCTTATTTCAACCATTTACCTGCAATTCTACTGCAGGTTAAATTCGCACACATCACAATTATCTCAGCAGAACTGTTTATTAGTTTCCACGTGTGGCTGGTCCTACGATCTTAGTCGTAGACCTATGCGACGCAGCGACGCCTGTGTCTCTCCTACGAAACCAGCGCAACGGGCGCCACAGATTTAATAGATAAAATTAAAAACATTCCAGTTTCCAAACAAGCCAAACTAGTCTTTTTCGATGTCAATAGCTTATTCTCATCCATACCTTTAACGGAACTTAAAAGTATTATTAATGTTAATGAATTCAAAATTCCACTATGAACCCTATTTTAAAATATGAAATTTTAGCATTTTTAAATTTTTGTCTTGAGCAAAAGTATTTCAACTTTTCGGGAAAAATTTACAAGCAAGAAGAGGAACTTCCTATGGGATCCTCTTTATCTCCTGTTCTGGCAGAAGTTTTTATGGATGCTTTGGAAAATAAATTGTTTAGTATTAAAAACTTCCTTGTTAAATATGTTGGATTCTGGTATAGGTATGTGGATGACGTTATTTGTTTATGGTTGGGTACAGACAGGCAACTAGATTTATTTCATAAATTTATAAACAACCAAAATAGTAATATTCGATTCACTATTGAAAAAGAAAATAACAAAAGTTTGAACTACCTGGATTTAACCATAACGGGAATCAGCAACAAATTCGATTTCCATATCTATAGAAAACTTACATATTCAGACACCATCATTCCAGCCCAATCCAATTATCCCCTTAATATTAAAATGTCCGCCTTCCATAATTTTTTACACAAACTTTTATTTGTCCCCCTATCACCTGCTAATGTTTCCAAAGAATTTAATACTATTAAATTAATTGCACAAAATAATTGGTACAATCCTAAAATAATAGACAATATTTTGCGAAATAAAAATAAATCATTATTATTAAAAGAAATTTATTCAATTTACAAGACTCCCAGTATTTATAAAAGAAACAATTTTATAAATAAAAATAGTTATAAAATTGCCCAAAATTTTCAAACAAAATAATATTAAGGCAGGTTTTTATAATAAAAATACCTTGAGAAGTAAATTAGTTAATAACAAAATAAGTCAGACAGAAAATACTTCCTATTCCGGTATCTACAAAATCCAATGTAATGATTGTAACGCGTATTACATAAGGCAAACTAAACATAAGTTTAAAGTCAGATTATAAGAACACTTGAGGGCATGGAAATATAATAATTCCGAATCATCTAGTTTAGCCAAACATCTAATAGAAAACGGTCACCATTGCAATGAAAAAAAATTAGAAATTTTACATTTAGAAAATAAAAGTGGAAAACCCATGTACTTCTTAGAGGCATTTGAGATTAAATATGCATAGCGAGAAGGGCATAATCTCATTAATGAACAACTGGATCTGTTGAAATCTCCCATTCTCAGGACTATGGTCAATGGTATTTCCTAATCCCTAACACCTATTTGTTCGTAATAGTTAATCTGTATATTTAGGTAAAATTGTCAGCATTTCTTGTACATTCATTCTTCTGAAGATGGCCTAACAAGCCCAAATATATTAAGTTTTAATAAAATATTTTATGGAATATAACTAAGTGTATTATTTACTATTTATTCATCATGTTCCATCAAGAGTTAACAGCTACATCTATCAATATTATTAACATAAAATGTATTTGAGAAATGTTCTACAAATAATATATATATATTAATAAAACAATTAGGAATTACAATCTTAGTACTTAAAAATATAAAAAATACAAGCATAACATATCAAATACTATTGTAAATATCGAAATTACATGTAGTCTGGTGCCTACGTCGAAAGATACTGCACTTGATGATAATAAAATGCCATTTGGCACACGTGTTCCTTATAAAAATTAAATCATTTTGACCCGCAGCACCTATTTGTGAATCGAGGCAAATTCAAGATGGCGGCGAAACTAGCGCGCCAATTACGATAACGATAACTGATTCTTATGATACAGCAAAATAGCTAAATACTTATTTATACAATGGACCTTTAGCTACAATTTGCCGCATCGTACGTGAATTTCCGTCACTTAGTTTACATGATACCTTCCATAATTCATTCTCAGACGCAAAAAAGTGATTTCCGAAATGGCTAACGAATTCCGTATGATATGGCTCGTTTTCTATTAATTTAATGCCGTAGATTACGAATCTGTTATCAAAATGGCGAAAATTTAAAATTTTGATAGATTTATTTCCCAAATTTGAGACATGTTGATATTCTCTATCACTGCAAATCTGCGTATATTAATATTTTGTTTCAATTCTTCCTAAATCTGTAGGGCATATCATTGGCTACAAGAATATGTGCGGAATTTTTCTCTGCGGGGCGCCAAAATTAAGGTAGCGACCGAAATGTGTAAAGTCTCAACTTCGTATTATTTTGACACTCTTTATATCGTTTTCGACCAAATCGGACCTGTAAATTACAAAAATGAAATAAAAAATGGCATATGACTTGTTATTATTCGGATTTTGCCCGAAATTAAATAAAAAAAACTACATATCCGGCCGGAACGGCTGTTAATTATGACATTTAAGTAAGATACTCCATGCATATACGGAATGCATCAATTTGCTTAGGTTTGTTCGCAGCACCTGCTCTCAAATGAAGCCGCTTTCGAAATAACGCTCGAAAATCGAATTTTGCTATTTACATCAAATTTGTTGAGTTGTATGTCAATTTCGGATATATTGAAGTCGTAGATTTCGAAAATTGAGTTAATTTAAAGATTTGCTACACATATTTTGCCCGAAAAAAAAAAATAATTACATGTATTATTTACATAGCAGTGAGATTCATTACACGACAGTGAAGTGTCTCTCCATCCAAAAGAGTAGTAATACCAGTTCTGACAAAATAATATATATTACTACACACTTAATACGATTCTAATGGTGGCCGAAAACTATTCTTTCGAAAATGGTTAAAATATTCTCTAATATTTTTACCAGTTATTAGGACAACATTTTAATGTGCTGATAGTTCCTTTATGTTTGCTAATAATTCTGACTTCCAGTCCTACATTACAAAATAATTTATATTGGTTTACAAATCAAAGTCGAAAGCCTCACTAATTGGGTGGGCCTATGTAAAGATAAAATTCTAGTGAGATAGAGTATGTCCATTCATGCCATCAATTGTACTGATTATTGCCGTTATTAATTTTAATTTAGGTTTATTTTAAATTTTTAAAGGGGTAAAATATTTCAAAATTATATTTTTAAAAACTACGCCTATGAAAACGCCAAGTCAAGTTCAGGGGCTAATTACGTCCGTTCCCTAATAGTTAAAAATTACTTATTATTTCTTAAATTAAAGTTTATTTAAAATGTTTCTTCAATTAATTATGCATAATAATGTTTTGACTTCGATTCAGACTAGTGTTGAATAAGAATTCATCGAATATCTTCATTTTGTATAGAATTAAGTAGTAGAGGAAGTCAGTATTATTGGCACATATAGAGGATATATCAACACATTAAAATGTTGTCCTGATAACTGGTAAAAATATCTGAGAATATTTTAACCATTTTCGAAAGAATAGTTTTCGGCCACCATTAGAATCGTATTAAGTGTGTAGTAATCTATATTATTTTGTCAGAACTGCTAATTACTACTCTTTTGGATGGAGAGACACTTCACTGCCGTGTAATGAATCTCATTGATATGTAAAGAATACATGTAATTAATTTTTTCGGGCAAAATAAAATCTTATGTGTAGCAAATCTTTAAATTAACTTCATTTTCGAAATCTGCGACTTCAATATACCCGAAATTGATATACAACTCAACAAATTTGATTTAAATAGCAAAATTCGATTTTCGAGCGTTATCTCGAAAGCGGCTTCATTTGAGAGCAGGTGCTGCGAACAAACCTAAGCAAATTTATGCATTCCGTATATGCATGGAGTATCTTAGTTAAATGTCATAATTGACAGCCGTTCCGGCCGGATATGTAATTTTGTTTATTTCATTTCGGGTAAAATCCGAATAATAACAAGTAATATGCCATTTTTTATTTCATTTTTGTAATTTACAGGTCCGATTTGGTCGAAAACGATATAAAGAGTGTCAAAGTAATATGAAGTTGAGATTTTACACATTTCGGCCGCTACCTTAATTTTGGCACCCTGCAGACAAAAATTCCGCACATATTCTTGTAGCCAAGGATATGCCCTACAGATTTAGGAAGAATTGAAACAAAATATTAATATACGCAGAATTGCAGTGATAGAGAATATCATGATGTCTCGAATTTGGGAAAAAAATCTATCAAAATTTAAAATTTTCGCCATTTTGATAACAGATTCGTAATCTACGGTATTAAATTAATAGAAAACGAGCCATATTATACGAAATTCGTTAGCCATTTCGGAAATCACTTTTTTGCGTCTGAGAATGAATTATGGACGGTATCTTGTAAACTAAGTAACGGAAATTCGCGTACGACGCGGCAAATTGTAGCTAAAGGTCCATTGTACAAATATGTATTTAGCTATTTTGCTGTATCATAAGAATCAGTTATCGTTATCGTAATTGGCGTGCTAGTTTCGCCGCCATCTTGAATTTGCCTCGATTCACAAATAGGTGCTGCGGGTCAAAATGATTAAATTTTTATAAGGAACACGTGTGCCAAATGGCATTCCATTATCATTAAGTGCAGTATCAACGTAAAATATGGTGCGTAGGCACTAGACTAATGTATATCTTATAAAGTGTAATACGGTATATCTTTAGAATGTGATTGTTTGTGAGTAATGAGATTTGATGACTGTGTAAATGCTTTATCACATTCATCACATTTCAATGGGTTTTCACCAGAATGTACTCTTAAGTGAAAAATTAGATTTAATGACAGAAAATAATTTATTACACTGATTAGGTTGTTCCCGGTTGTCTGGCGGCGCTACCAGTCCGTACTGCTGGCTAACCACTTCCGTACGATCACGCCAGAACCGTACATCAAGGGCTTTGGTTATAAATTATATATATATATATATATATAACAAATAACAAACATCATATGCACTTTCAAAAATATTTAGTTAAATTTAAAATCAATACAAGACAAATACACTATTCTTCAAGATAACAAAATATTGTCACAATTATGGTATAATTGTGTTCTAATGTCCCAATTCCTTGAGTGGCCTTTAAGCCGTGTAGATCAAGGTTGCTGATGTATGGTTTTGGGAATTAAATAATGAGCAGAGTGTTGCGTGTTTGTCAATATAAGTTTTTAACTACATTCTAATGTGTTGATAAACATTATTCAATTGTGATGACTATGGTCTTTAATAGCTGCCAACAATTACAAAAAAGAAAAATGTTTCCAAAACAATTGAGGTAGGACCTGACGTCATAGTGTCCTGGTTAACAGTTATAAAATGGTGTTAAGGATTAGAGTCGTGGTTAGTCATTCTTGTTAGTCAAGTGGTAGTCATTCTTGTGACCAGTCATCAGTCCGTATCCCGTCACCTAAGGACCAGCCAAGGTGTTGAAGTCATCAAGACATCTCGTCTTGATGACTTGTGAGTGTTATCGAGAAGGCTTCTCCAAGTGTTCGCCTCGTGCGGATACCTGGGGTGGTTCCACCGATCCTGGAGAAGCCGAGGCAAGAACGAGACTTACATCAGCTTCTAATGGACAACACAAGCAGCCATTTTGACCAACAATTGTATTCTGATGTAAATTAATATTATATAATAAAATTTGTAGAAAAGATTCCGTTCTTGATTTCACCCCTTCAAATAATGAAAAACCAGCGGGTACCAAAGGATAGATTATGGGCTTCAGCGTCACTAAATCATTAAAATTACAATTTTTACGGGCTCATTTTGCGTATAATTGAAAGTGAGACACCCTCCCCAAAAAAATCTGGTTTTAAATCTTTTTCCCCAAGACAAATCTATGAGTGCGAGCCTGGTGGTTTGTTAGCAAACATGAATAATAATAGAAAATTGTACCTACATCTTCAAAATTAAGCCTTGGTACTTTTTTTTTTAATTTTTTCTCTCCAGAATGTACTCTTTTGTCACTAAGGAGACTTGATTACTGTGAAAATGATTTATCATCACATTTAAATGATATTTCTCCAGAATGTACCCGTTTGTGATTATTGAGAATGTATGACCGTGAAAATACTTTATCACACTGATCACATTTGAATGGTTTCTCTCCAGAATGTACTAATTTATGACTTATGAGAGATGATGACTGTGAAAATGCTTTATCACTCTGCTCACTTTTGTATGGTTTCTCTCCAGAATATACTCGTTTGTATCTAATGAGACTTGATGGATCTAAAATGCTTTATCAGAATTTGAATTGTTTCTCTCCAGAATGCAATCGTTTGTGTTCATAGAGATGTGATGCACTTATAAATGCTTTATAACATTGATCACGTTAGTATGCCTTCTCTCTAGAATGTATTCGTTTGTGTTTAATGAGAGATGATGACTGTGTAAATACTTTATCACACTGTTCACATTTGAATGGTTTCTCTCCAGAATGTACTCGTTTGTGTCTAATGACACTTGATGGATCTGTAAATGCTTTATCACACAGATCACATTTGAATGCTTTCTCTCCAGAATGAGTTCGTTTGTGTTTATTGAGAGTTATTTTGATTGAAAACGCTTTATCACACTGATCACATTTATATGGTTTCTCTCCAGAATGTCCTCGTTTGTGTTCAAGGAGACGTGTTGAGCTTATAAATGCTTTATCGCACTGATCACATTTGAATGGTTTCTCTCCAGAATGTACTAGTTTGTGACCAGCGAGAGATGATGACTGTGAAAATACTTTACCACACTGATCACATTTGAATGGTTTCTCTCCAGAATGTACTAGTTTGTGACCAGCGAGAGATGATGACTGTGAAAATGCTTTATCACACTGATCACATTTGAACGGTTTCTCTCCAGAATGATATCGTTTGTGTTTAATGAGAGCTGATGAGGTTGAAAACGCTTTACAACACTGTTCACATTTGTACGGTTTCTCTCCAGTGTGTACTCGTTTGTGACAAATGAGACCTGAAGACACCGTAAATGCTTTATCACATTGATCACATTTGAATGGTTTCTCTCCAGAATGTATTCGTTTGTGACTAACCAGAGATGATGACTTTGAAAATACTTTATCACATTGTTCACATCTGAATGGTTTCTCTTCAGAATGTTTTCTTTTGTGTGTAATGAGACTTGATAGATATGAAAATGGTTTATCACACTGATCACATTTAAATAGTTTCTCTCCAGTATGTACTCGTTCGTGAGAAATGAGAGCTGAAGCCACTGAAAATGCCTTATCACACTGATCACATTTGAATGGTTTCTCTCCAGAATGTACAGGTTTGTGTTCAATGAGATGTGATGAACTTATAAATGCTTTATCGCACTGATCACATTGGAATAGTTTCTCTCCAGAATGTACTAAGTCTTGACTAATGAGAGATGATGACGGTGAAAATACTTTATCATACTGCTCATATTTGAATGGTTTCTCTCCAGAATGTACTAGTTTGTGTCTATTGAGAGTTGATGGATCAGAAAATGGTTTATCACACTGCTCACATTTGAATGGTTTCTCTTCAGAATGTACTAGTTTGTGACTAATGAGAGATGATGACTGTGAAAATACCTTATCACACTCATCACATTTGAATGGTTTCTCTTCAGAATGTACTAGTTTGTGAGTAATGAGAGATGATGACTGTGAAAATACCTTATCACACTCATCACAATTGAAAGGTTTCGCTTCAGAATGTACTAGTTTGTGAGTAATGAGAGATGATGACTGTGAAAATACTTCATCACACTCATCACATTTGAATGGTTTCTCTCCAGAATGTACTAGTCTGTGTCTATTGAGAGTTGATGGATCAGAAAATGGTTTATCACACTGCTCACATTTGAATGGTTTCTCTTCAGAATGTACTAGTTTGTGAGTAATGAGAGATGATGACCGTGAAAATACTTCATCACACTGATCACATTTGAAAAGTTTCTCTTCAGAATGTACCAGTTTGTGAGTAATGAGAGATGATGACCTTGAAAATGCTTTATCACACTGATCACATTTGAAAGGTGTCTCTTCAGAATGTACTAGTTTGTGAGTAATGAGAGATGATGACCGTGAAAATACTTCATCACACTGATCACATTTGAATGATTTCCCTCTAGAATGTATTCGTTTGTGATTAATGAGATATGATGTAGTTGAAAATGCCTTATAACACTGATCACATTTGAATGGTTTTTTTCCAGAATGTTTTAGTTTGCGTTTAATGAGACTTGAATCTAAAAATATTTTATCACATATGAATGGTTTCTTTTTAGAGTGTACTCGTCTGTGTCTAATGAGACTTCTCAAACCCTCATCTGATTCACGGGAAGATGTTTTACTAGCTGCAAACAAATATTCATTGATTATTGAGACAAACATTTAGGTATTGAAAATAACTGTTCTAAATTCTTTATTATAAGCCATACGAAGGAGGTTAAAGTAGGCAAGATGAAGTTTTTTACTGTACAAATAAAAATATTAAATCTTATATTTTCTTCGATTATCGACCTTGAAAATTTCTTTAATTTTGGATATTATCAGGAAAAAGTTTGTTTAAATAAAATTAAATGATTGAATAGACCGGTTTCGATAAACATTTTATCTTCTTCAGTATACTGTTTATATATGTCTCTGGGAATACCAGTATTGGAAGCTTGCGATTAATACAATAATATTGGATTATTGACTGACCTGTATCTGGTGCGACAGCATTTTCCTGATATTCACTGTCAATTCCATATTCAGACTTGATGTTAATCAGCTCAGTGTTGTAGTTATACTGCGACATGTCGCCAGTAGATGATGTGCTACAGATCTCCAGAGGATCGCGAACTTCTGAAATGTAAATACTCATAGTTACTGTTACTATTTCTATATTTTCAATGTATATTTTTCAGTCCACTCGCGACCTGGTATTTTCAAAGTAAACTTATAAATGAATTATAATGTTAAAATAAAAATGTATCATAAATAACTGATTATTTTATTAATTCTGTATAATATCATACATTTTCTCCACGACCACTATAGAATTAACCAATTCTAAAAGCAATTTTGATTACAGAAAGTTAATATTCTAACACATGGGTCGGCAATTTGGCTGAAATCAATCAAAATATTGCTATTAAGAACACGTTCCAGGTCAGTGGATATTTTTATTATAAAACAGTCTTTTAGTGAATTATAAGATAAATCTTATTGAGAGAATCATAACAATATGCTTTTAAAGTTCAAAGATAAAAAAAAAATAATAATTCTAATTATTATAAAAACAAATATAATTGGCAAATTTTAGTCCATTAATTTATGAATTTTATTTATAAACTTTCTCGTCGTTATCAATGGCTCCCCTGATGATGAATTTGTGATGTATTTTTAGCTAAGTATGATTTATACTTAGTCACCTTAACAAAGCTAGAACTAAATCTGCGAAATATTGTTCATATCAGTCAAAGGATATATGAGTATCCAAGGGTTTCTTGTTTAAGCCTACGAAACCCTAGACATTTCTATAAGTTATTTTATCCGCAGATTTTTAAATAATAAATGTGCAAAATATTTTTCATATCGATCAAAGGAAATAGGAGTGTCTAGAGTTTCTTGCTTATGCCTACGAAACCATCATGTGAAAGTTGCCATTATAACGTGGCCGGATCAGATACGACGCTGCGGGTTAAGTGCTTAACAAAGCTAGAGCTTTACTGACCAGTCTTTGAGACAGCTGTACTTGTTGGTATATTTTCGTCACATTCACTGAAGTCCACCGGTTCAGACTTGACATCAATCGTTTCTGTGCTTTCGTGAAGAACGACAACTGTAACAACATCTGTGATACCTGAAATAAACACATCATCAGTGAAATATAAACGAATTACTCACTGTCAAATATATATTTCATTAAAGATGTTCACTATTCATTGACAAAGCTCGCCTGAAATTAACAACTGTGGCGATGAAATATGAATAACAGTCTTAAGTGTGAGTTAGTTGTAAATGTGCCCGTTACTGACCATCCTTGCATTCAGTTGTATCCTCTGTTCCTGCCATCACTATATAGTCATCAGTCGGTTCATATTCTGTCTTAATGTCAATCTCTTCGTTAATATCACTGTGTCTGGAATCACCAAGATGCATATCACCGCCTGTCCCATCAATCATATTCACTCCTGAAACAATAACATAGTCAGATCAATTCTGTAAAAAGATATTATAATAGTCACTGTGTAGTAACGTTACACAAGATAACTTTTATAGTGATTTCCATAATAACTTAAACATTTTTCGTATTCTGTAATATCCAACTGTAGTGACGTCCCTATGAAAGTTATATCTTAGTGACAGATACTAAGAAATGAATGAAGTTAGTTACAGAAGTGTAACACGCATGCGCATTGATGGTATACAGATGACAGTTGAGGTTAAAAATGTCAAAACATTGTATTACTTACATTATTTTGTTATTATATAATATATATTATGGTATATACATTTATAAAATATAAAAAAAAAAACAAAATGACTGAAAAAAATTTTTAAAAAAAATCCCGCGCATGCGGGAGGCAGTTGGGGGTTAGAACCTCCCATGAAGCTGGATTTTTTATTACTTCGATGCAGTTTCCTTGTTTTGTCATTACTTCCATACGTCTCATTTTATAACCGTCCCCCTCATAAAACTATTTTTGCGTCACTGAATAGAACTTTTGTTATTTTTTTTTTAAAACAAAATCTATTTTTTTTTAATAATTTTAAAAAAGACCCATATTAAAAATGAGGAGTTGGAAAAGACTTTATGATCTTTAATAAATTTCATCTCCTGCAATATAAACATTTACCTACACTCATACATACATATTTTATATATATTTAATTTATATAATTTTCTTTACTAATCTTCTCATTTTCTATTATATCTAAAAATTACACTTAAAATCAAATGTCCGCCATTTTTATCTTCATAAGAACTAAGTTATTACTTATTAGTTAACACCAGCCTTTGGTAGTTACTATGATCGGAACTTTTATAGTAACATGTTACTAAATATTGTAGCAACTTTTGTCTTACGGAATACGAAATACCACAAAGTTACTATGATAGTAACTGACCTTGCTCATATTGACAAATTTAGTTACTATCATCATAATAACCGAGTTACAGACTTTTTTTTTTTAATTTTACATACATACCTTAAATAAATTTCTAAATAATCTATTTTATAATTTTTGGTTGCATTAGGTACAGAAATATCTTACATGAAAAGAAAACACATGTTCGGCAATTAACAAAAGGGTTTAAATTTTTAACTTAAAAATTATAAGTTGTATCAAGTTAATATTTTTTGATTTTATATTATAGTGTGTAATTAAAAAGTACAATACCTGTGTAATTAGTATTTTCTTCCTGTTCTTCTTTCACTGTGTTTATGTTGTTATAGTACTCTTCCCATGCTTCATTTTTAACAGAATGAGAGTCATCACATGCTGGTGATATGTCTGTCCTGCTGCACTGATCTTCAGACTCTTCACAATTCATCAACAACTCTTTCCGATCTTCTTTATAATCCATCAGAGAAACACAACTGACCGCTAGTTTCAGAGACAGAACTCAGTTGTGATGTGTAATTTATATATATGACTATATATAAATGGCTGGTAATAACTGGAGATCAGTTGTTAAACAGAGCCTCTGTAACAGAAGTTAATGGAATTGGAATAACATAGCTTTGTAAATTATTGGTACGTGTTTCTAACTAGTTTCAAATGTATCACATTTCATATATAGGTTAATAATGAAAATAAATAGGTTCTTACCAATTCCGGAAGTAATAATACCAGCCTGGAATCTAGTTTAAATTTTAACTACGGATAAAAAGTAAGCGTACTTGTTATTCATATTTGAGGTAGATAGACTTCGTTCAACATATGAAAAACACAGGGTATCATAAATTACGTCATCAATTCTGCGCGAGAAAACAGCTATTCACATTGACGTACATAAGGGTTTTAAACAATTGTTGTGGACACCAAATAAACAAAATCATGTATTTTAAATACATTTTTACTCATTTTAGCACACGGTATATCTTGAAACGTACGAGAAATAAATAATAATAACGGAAATAAACAAACATAGCAAAATACGTGTAGTGAAAACAAATCAAAGTAATTCCACTAAAATATGTTAAACTGTTGATTACCTAATGGACTATTTGGTTTCTGCACATGGAAGCCGCTAACATCCGTCTGTTTTTCTTATGTTGAACGAAGTCTACAACAAATATTTGCTAAAATATTTCATTATAACTGCACATTAGTTTGAACAATATGTTCTAATGTCCAAATAAGCAAAGTTGCTCACGTGTACAACTATCACGATTTATTAAATGAACTATGTAGCTGTCCGTGCAGAGTACATTTAAGTTAGATTTGGTGACGGTCAATATTTCCAGATTTACGCTAAAGCGGTAGTTCTACCGTTTTAAGGTTTTATCTACCGTTCTCTCGTTTCAACAGCATAGTCTACCGCTTTTTATTTTCTTATTTTTTATTGAAAATAATTGTAAAGACTCGTTTTATTTTCAATTGTCTGGTATATTTTTTTCTGTATATTGCGTTCATTTTTGTAAAAACAAACCAGATCTGGTTATTTTCTGACATTTTTAGGGTTTAGTAGGTATGACCAAAAAACCCTTATACCGTCATTTTGTCGTATGTCGGGTAAAAATTATAGCCAAACGGCTAAACCTAGCTTTGTTAGCCTGGCTAAACCTAGAGAGTTGAAATTTAGCATGCTTGTACAATTCCTTGACCCGCACATAGGAAAAATACTAAAATATCTAAAAACATATTCCCCTAAAAATATTAACAAATATGTGCTCAGCGAAAAATAAAATATTTTTTTAAAATTCTGAGCAGGGTATCAAATGAAAGCCCTTAGTACGTGGATTAACGATCAAATTTTTATTTTTGCAAAATAAATTATTTTGATGCAATTTTTGTATGACCAAAAAACATAAAATTTGTTTTGACATCCCAAATAATCATCATTCAGTTACTAAATACCTGCGAAACCCTGAAATGTGTCAAAATTCACACTTCACATCAATTTTTATTAACTATCAATCTTACGGAAAATCCTTCTGACATTAGGTCGTAGATCCTTCAACGCCAGGAGGACGTCCCTTCTTTTCCTTTTTGGTGTATGAGGTTACTGATCCCCACCCCCGCCGCAATATTATAGTGGTCATCAATGAACCTTCCCCAAATGAGTTATATTCTCTGTCGTATGCCTCTCTTGACTTCCGGGGAAGTAAATTTTGCCAGGTATTTACTGCAATGTGCAATTTCCCGTAATTCGAGTGGGATACTGACAGCTGACAGCACATTTCAAAACAACAAATCAGTGATACCAACATATAACAAATATTGCAAAAAATTATACGGTTTGCTATTAATACAAATTTATCAAATTTAAGAATAAATGGCAAAGTAGAAAAATAGTATAAAAAACTCTTTTCATAAGGTCTTTTGCCTTATGAAACTTGTGTTTTAATATACTATTTTCTTCACCCCTTACCCTTGCTAAGGCACTCGACTAACTTGTAAGCTACGCTAAGTATTTTTACCTGTAAAGGGAAAGGACCTATTGATTATAATCATATAATTATATTTATCTAACATAATATTACAATATATTTATCTATATAATATAATATATAACATAATATAATTATATTATAATTTTTGTACATAAACTAACATAAAAAGTATTTGAGAAATGTACTACAAATAATATATATTAATAAAACAACTATTAATTACAATCTCAGTAGCTTAAAAATATAAAAAATACAAGCATAAATATATCAAACATATACTAATGCAAATATTGAAATTACATACATAAGTACATCTTATAAAGTGTAATACGATTCCTCTCTCCATATATATACCGTGCAATCATTATTTATTTTCAGTTACATAAAAGTAAACAATGAGTTTTAAAATATCAAAACTGTATTCTAATTCACAGCTGAAAATCCCAATTTAACAAAGAACCAACCAGATTACTTCGTTTGACCCGAGGAACAACGAAAATATGTGTTCATAACTTAACACCTGTTATCAACTCATTGGCGTGTAGAGAAAAATAGTATTCATTTAATAATCAATCCGTATAATGGAATAAAAATATAATGTACACCTATGTATACATGTCCTTGGAAAGAAGTTTGATAACTAAATGTTTCTGTCAAGTATTACATAACGGACAAGATTTGTTGATCGCTCTGTATACAACAAATAACAAACATCATATGCTTTTTCAAAAATATTTAGTTAATCAATACAAGACAAATATGTATTTGTCTTGTATATAGATTTTAAGATAATAACCGGCGGACACCAAGGGATAGATCATGGGCTTGAGCGTCACCTAATCAATCAAGTTACACTTTTTACGGGCTCATTTTGCGTGTAATTGAAAGTGAGACCCCTCCCCAAAATCTGGCTTTAAATCTCTTTCCCCAAGAAAAATGTATGAGTGCCAACCTGGTGGTTTGTTAGCAAACATGAATTCTAATAGAAAATTGTACCTACATCCTCAAAATTAAGCCTTGGTACTTTTTTTTAATTTTTGCACTCCAGAATTTACCCTTTTGTGACCAAGGAGACTTGATAACTGTGAAAATGATTTATCACATTTGAATGGTTTTTCTCCAGAATGTACACGTTTGTGATTATTGAGACTGTCTGACCGTGAAAATACTTTATCACACTGATCACATTTGAATGGTTTCTCTCCAGAATGTATTCTTTTGTGTACAATGAGAAGTGAAGACCGTCTACATGCAGTATCACACTGATTACATTTGAATGGTTTCTCTCCAGAATGTACTAGTTTGTGTTGAACGAGACCTGATCGATCTGTAAATAATTTATCACACTGATCACATTTGAACGGTTTCTCTCCAGAATGAATTCGCTTGTGACAAATGCGACGTGCTGAGGTTGTAAACGCTTTATCACACTGATCACATTTGAATGGTTTCTCTCCAGAATGTACTCGTTTGTGCTTAATGAGAGCTGATGAGGTTGAAAACGCTTTATCACACTGATCACATTTGAATGGTTTCTCTCCAGAATGTACTCGTTTGTGAGTAATGAGATTTGAAGACGATGAAAATGCTTTGCCACACTCATCACATTTGAATGGTTTCTCTCCAGAATGTACTCGTTTGTGTTTAATGAGATGTGAAGACCTTGAAAACGCTATATCACACTGATCACATTTGAAAGGTTTCTCTCCAGAATGTACCCGTTTGTGAATAAAGAGAGATGATGACTGTGAAAATACTTTACCACACTGTTCACATTTGTATGGTTTCTCTCCAGAATGTACTCTATTGTGTACAATAAGTTCTGAGTACCGTGTATATGCTTTATTACACTGATCACATTTAAATGGTTTCTCTCCAGAATGTAGTCGTTTATGACTAACGAGAGATGATGGCTGTGAAAATACTTTATCACACTGTTCACATTTGTATGGTTTCTCTCCAGAATGTACTCGTTTGTGAGAAGTGAGATTTGTTGACCTTGAAAACGCTTTATCACACTGATCACATTTGAATGGTTTCTCTCCAGAATGCACTCGTTTGTGACTAACGAGAGATGATGGCTGTGAAAATACTTTATCACACTGTTCACATCTGAATGGTTTCTCTCCAGAATGTACTCGTTTGTGATTAACGAGAGATGATGGCTGTGAAAATACTTTATCACACTGTTCACATCTGAATGGTTTCTCTCCAGAATGTACTCGTTTGTGATTAACGAGAGATGATGGCTGTGAAAATACTTTATCACACTGTTCACATCTGAATAGTTTCTCTCCAGAATGTACTCGTTTGTGTTCATAGAGATGTGATGAACTTATAAATGCTTTATCGCATTTATCACATTGGAAGAGTTTCTCTCCAGAATGTACTCGTTTGTGTTCATCGAGATGTGATGAACTTATAAATGCTTTATCGCACTGATCACATTGTAATAGTTTCTCTCCAGAATGTACTAGTTTGTGACTAATGAGAGTTGATTGATCAGAAAATGGTTTATCACACTGTTCACATTTGAATGGTTTCTCTCCAGAATGTACTAGTTTGTGTCTATTGAGAGTTGATTGATTAGAAAATGGTTTATCACACTGCTCACATTTGAAAGGTTTCTTTTCAGAATGTACTAGTTTGTGAGTAATGAGAGATGATGACCTTGAAAATGCTTTATCACACTGATCACATTTGAAAGATGTCTCTTCAGAATGTACTAGTTTGTGAGTAATGAGAGATGATGACTGTGAAAACACTTTATCACACTGATCACATTTCAAAGGTTTCTCTTCAAAATGTACTAGTTTGTGAGTAATGAGAGATGATGACCTTGAAAATGCTTTATCACACTGATCACATTTGAAAGGTGTCTCTTCAGAATGTACTAGTTTGTGAGTAATGAGAGATGATGACCGTGAAAATACTTCATCACACTGATCACATTTGAATGATTTCCCTCTAGAATGTAGTCGTTTGTGATTAATGAGATATGATGTGGCTGAAAATGTTTTATAACACTGATCACATTTGAATGGTTTTTTTCCAGAATGTTTTAGTTTGCGTTTAATGAGACTTGAATCTAAAAATATTTTATCACATATGAATGGTTTCTTTTTAGAATGTACTCGTCTGTGTCTAATGAGACTTCTCAAACCGTCATCTGATTCACGGGAAGATGTTTCACTAGCTGCAAAAAAATTTTCATTGATTATTGAGACAAACATTTAGGTATTGAAAATAACTGTTCTAAATTCTTTATTATAAGCCATACGAAGGAGGTTAAAGTAGGCAAGATGAAGTTTTTTACTGTACAAATAAAAATATTAAATATTATATTTTCCTCGATTATCGACCTTGAAAATTTGTTTAATTTTGGATATTATCAGGAAAAAGTCTGTTTAAATAAAATTCAATGATTGAATAGACCGGTTTCGATAAACATTTTATCTTCATCGGTATACTGTTTATATATGTCTCTGGGAATACCAGTATTGGAAGCTTACGATTAATACAATAATATTGAATTATTGACTGACCTGAATCTGGTGCAACAGCATTTTCCTGATATTCACTGTCAACTCCATATTCAGACTTGATATTAATCAGCTCTGTGTTGTAGTTATACTGCGACATGTCGTCAGTGGATGATGTGCCATATATCTCCAGAGGATCGCGAACTTCTGAAATGTAAATACTCATAGTTACTGTTACTATTTCTATATTTTCAATGTATATTTTTCAGTCCACTCGCGACCTGGTATTTTCAAAGTAAACTTATAAATGAATTATAATGTTAAAATAAAAATGTATCATAAATAATTGATTATTTTATTAATTCTGTATTATATCACACATTTTATCCACGACCACAATAGAATTTACCAATTCTAAAAGCAATTTTGATTACAGAAAGTTAATATTCTAACACATGGGTCGGCAATTTGGCTGAAATCAACCAAAATATTACTATTAAGAACACGTTCCAGGTCAGTGGATATTTTTATTATAAAACAGTCTTTTAGTGAATTATAAGATAAATTTTATTGAGAGAATAATAACAATGTCGAATGTGGTATTTTTCAATAAATTTCAAATTCCAAATATGCTTTTAAAGTTCAAAGATAAAAAAAATAATAATTCTAATTATTATAAAAACAAATATAATTGGCAAATTTTAGTTCATTAATTTATGAATTTTATTTATAAACGTTATCAATGGCTCCCCTGATGCTGATTTTGTGATGTCATTTTAGCTAAGTATGGTTTATACTTAGTCATCTTAACAAAGCTAGAACTTTACTGACCAGTGTTTGAGACAGTTGTACTTGTTGGTATATTTTGGTCATATTCACTGAAGTCCACAGGTTCAGACTTGACATCAATCGTTTCTGTGCTTTCGTGATGAACGACAACTGTAACAACATCTGTGATACCTGAAATAAACACATCATCAGTGAAATATAAACGAATTACTCACTGTCAAATATATATTTCATTAAAGATGTTCACTAATCATTGCCAAAGCTCGCCTGAAATAAACTGAACGGTGACAATGAAATATGAATAACAGTATTAAGTGTGAGTTAGTTGTAAATGTGCCCGTTACTGACCATCCTTGCATTCAGTTGTATCCTCTGTTCCAGCTATCACTATATAGTCATCAGTCAGTTCATATTCTGTCTTAATGTCAATCTCTTCATTAATATCACTGTGTCTGGAATCGCCAGGATGCATATCACCGCCTGTCCCATCATTCTCATTCACTCCTGAAACAATAACATAGTCAGATCAATTCTGTAAAAAGATAGTATAATAGTCACTGTGTAGTAACGTTACTACAAGATAACTTTTATAGTGATTTTCATTGTAACTTAAACATTTTTCGTATTCTGTAATATCCAACTGTAGTGACGTCTCTATGAAAGTTATATCTTAGTGACAGATACTAAGAAAAGAATGAAGTTAGTTACAGAAGTGCAACACGCATGCGCATTGGTGGTATACAGATGACAGTTGAGGTTAAAAATGTCAAAATATTGTATTACTTACATTATTTTGTTATTAAATAATATACATTATGGTGTATACATTTATAAAATATAAAAAAAAAAAACAAAATGAGTGAAAAAATTAAAACGAAAAAAATCCCGCGCATGCTTGAGGGATTTGGGTGTTAGAACCTCCCATGAAGCTGGATTTTTTATTACTTCGATGCAGTTTCCTTGTTTTGTCATTACTTCCATATGTCTCATTTTATATCCCTGCCCCCAACTATTTTTGCGTCACTGAATAGAACTTTTGTTTTTTTTTTTTAAACAAAAACTATTTTTTTTTTAATAATTTAAAAAAAGACCTATATTAAAAATGAGGAGTTGGAAAAGACTTTTTGATCTTTAATAAATTTCATCTCCTACAATATAAACATTTATCTACACTCATGCCTACATATTTTATATATATATTTAATTTATATAATTTTCTTTACTAATCTTCTTCATTTTCTATTATATCTAAAAATTACACTTAAAATCAAATGTCCGCCATTTTTATCTTCATAAGAACTAAGTTATTACTTATTAGTTAACACCAGCATTTGGTAGTTACTATGATCGGAACTTTTAAAGTAACATGTTACTAAATATTGTAGTAACTTTTGTCTTACGGAATACGAAATACCACAAAGTTACTATGATAGTAACTGACCTTGCTCATATTAACAAATTTAGTTACTATCATCATAATAACCGAGTTACAGACTTTTTTTTTTTAATTTTACATACATACCTTAAATAAATTTCTAAATAATCTATTTTATAATTTTTGGTTGCATAAGGTACAGAAATATCTTACATGAAAATAAAACACATGTTCGGCAATTAACAAAAGGGTTTAAATTTTTAACTTAAAAATTATAAGTTGTATCAAGTTAATATTTTTTGATTTTATATTATAGTGTCTAATTAAAAAGTACAATACCTGTGTAATTAGTATTTTCTTCCTGTTCTTCTTTCACTGTGTTTATGTTGTTATAGTACTCTTCCCCCGCTTCATTTTTAACAGAATGAGAGTCATCACATGCTGGTGATATGTCTGTCCTGCTGCACTGATCTTCAGATTCTTCACAATTCATCAACAACTCTTTCTGATCTTTTTTATAATCCATCATAGAAACACAACTGACTGCTAGTTTCAGAGACAGAACTCAGTTGTGATGTGTAATTTATATATATGACTATATATAAATGGCTGGTAATAACTGGATATCAGTTGTTAAACAGAGCCTCTGTAACAGAAATTAATGGAATTGGAATAACATAGCTTTGTAAATTATTGGTACGTGTTTCTAACTAGTTTCAAATGTATCACATTTCAAATATAGGTTAATAATGAAAATAAAAAGGTTCTTACCAATTCCGGAAATAATAATACCAGCGTGGAATCTAGTTTAAATTTTCACTACGGATAAAAAGTAAGCGTACTTGTTATTCATATTTGAGGTAGATAGACTTCATTCAACATAATAAAAACACAGGGTATCATAAATTAAGTAATCAATTCTGCGCGAGAAAACAGCTAATCACATTGAGGTACATAAGGGTTTTAAACAATTGTTGTGGACACCAAATAAACAAAATCATGTATTTCAAATACATTTTTACTCATTTTAGCACACGGTATATCTTGAAACGTACGAGAAATAAATAATAATAACGGAAATAAAACATAGCAAAATACGTGTAGTGAAAACAAATCAAAGTAAGTAATTCCACTAAAATATGTTAAACTGTTGATTACCTAATGGACTATTTGGTTTCTGCACATGGAAGCCGCTAACATCCGTCTGTTTTTCTTTTGTTGAACGAAGTCTACAACAAATATTTGCTAAAAAATTCATTATAACTGCACATTAGTTTGAACAATATGTTCTAATGTCCAAATAAGCGAAGTTGCTCACGTGTACAACTATCACGATTTATTAAATGCACTATGTAGCTGTCCGTGCAGAGTACATTTAAGTTAGATTTGGTGACAGTCAATGTTGCCAGATTTACGTCTAAAGCGGTAGTTCTACCGTTTTAAGGTTTTATCTACCGTTCTCTCGTTTAAACAGCATAGTCTACCGCTTTTTATTTTCTGATTTTTTATTAAAAATAATTGCAAAGACTCGTTTTATTTTCAATTGTCTGGTGTATTTTTTTCTGTATATTGCGTTCATTTTTGTAAAAACAAACCAGATCTGGTTATTTTCTGACATTTTTTATCATTTTTAGGATTTTGTAGGTATGACCAAAAAACCCTTATACCGTCATTTTGTCGTATGTCGGGTAAAAATTGCAGCCAAACGGCTAAACCTAGAGAGTTGAAATTTAGCATGCTTGTACAATTCCTTGACCCGCACATAGGAAAAATACTAAAACATCTAAAAACATATCCCACTAAAAATATAAACGAATATGTGCTCAGCGAAAAATAAAAAGCGATCAGATTATATTTGAAAATAACGCATTTTTTATGTTTTTCGCTTAACCATGTAAAATATTTAACAACTTATGTAACACTCAATAACTTCAATTCAATACTCCGCATATTTTGCGGTGTGTAACCCCCCCACTAATGTTTATGATTTGTTTTTTAGGGTTTTGTAGTTATGACCAAAAAACATAAAATTTGTTTTGACATTCCAAATAATCATCATTCAGTTACTACCCAGCAAACATTTTTATACGGGCCAGTGCTGGTAAAACACATACTCCCCGGCATTGAAAGTAATGGGCCAGTGCTGGCATTTCGTACTAGGCCAGTACCCCGGTGTCCCCGTGGCCGTTATTGGCCCATTGATGTATCAGTTGCCGGCCCAGCAACGGTAAAGTGCATTGAAAGTAATGGACCAGTGCTGGCATTTCGCACTGGGCCAGTACTGGCATTTCGCACTGGGCTAGTGCTGGCATTTCGCACTGGGCCAGTGCTGGCATTTTGCACTGGGCTAGTACCCCGGTGTCCCCATGCCGTTAGCTGGCCCATTGATGTATCAGTTGCTGGCCCAGCAACGGTAAAGTGCAAAATAATCGCATTAGTTGCAAGATTTATTTCTGACGGACCAGTGCATATATTATACCCACTCTCTAGTGTTTCAAATGTAACATATGTGTACTTACCCAGTATTAAAATAAATTAATGGTTAGGTGCAAAATAAATACTCATTTGGCCATTTTCACCATCGTTGAATAAATTTATTTAATAAATAAAGTTGACAATATCGCATCGGTTTTAAACTATTAATGAAGAAATTAACATTGTTGTCAATAGAATGATGCGATATTGTTAACTTAAGTTGTTAAATAAATTTATTCAACGATGGTAAAACTGGCCGATTGTAAATTGTATTAACATTAATAATTTATTGATTTATTTATAAATATTAAATAAATATATCTTCAGGAATAACAGGAATTACCACATCTTTTCCCCCTGACTTGAAGAGTGCCAACCTAAAGAAATCATACTTGTTAAAATAAATTCAATAATCAAATTATATAAGCATTAATGCTATAAGCTGTTCACTTTTGTAACAACAAACTAGATCTGGTTATTTTGGTGAATTTTATAGTGTATTACTGACTTTTAGAAACTTGGTTATATTGTAAAAAAGCTTTACAGTTTTGGATTAAGTTTGTATTATTTCAGGTTAGTATTATATTTACAAAATATTTAAGATGTTACTATTCAAAATAAAATATGACAAATTATATTTATTAAATGACATATTTATAATTTTGTAACAGATTTATTAATAATTGAAAATTTTATTACATAAAAAAAACTATGATTTAACTAAACTAAAAATAAAACAATTTAACATGAAACAGTTTGTGTAAACTACGTCCTTAAATCTAACAAAACACACAAATCACAATAAAAAAACTGTATAATGTTCACAAAATAATAACTATTTAGATACACATCTTGACAAACTGTCCACCAACACGTATCAACTTGTACTGGCCATTGAAGGCCACGCGGTTAGGGCATTTTATGACTAAGAACAATCAGACTTTTCAAATTATTACATTAAAAAAAAGTTTAGTTTTAAGTAAAAAGTATGAGTGAAGAAGAGACGATAGCCCGTATAAAAATGTTTGCTTGGATTAATACAAATAAGGAGTGCTTATAAAATGCTGGTAAAGTACTTCGTATAGGCGGAATGCGAAATACAAATGTGAAGTACATTATTAATACTGGCGTTGCACTTACTTTTGGTGCCAGCAATTTACCAGCAGTAAAAGCAGTTTGCCGGCATTCGGCCGTTATTTGAATGTTTGATGGGTAAATACCTGCGAAACCCTGAAATGTGTCAAAATTCACACTTCACATCAATTTTTTTTAACTATCAATCTTACGGAAATTCCTTCTGAAATTGGGTCGTAGATTCTTCACGCCAGTTTTAATATACTATTTTCTTCACCCCTTCACCCCTTCACCCTGCTAAGGCACACGACTAACTTGTAAGCTACGCTAAGTATTTTTACCTGTAAAGGGAAAGGACCTATTGATTATAATCATATAATTATATTTATATAAGATAATATAATATTATAATATTTATCTATATAATAAAATATATAAAGTAATATAATTATATTATAATTTTTGTACATAAACTAACATAAAAAGTATTTGAGAAATGTACTACAAATAATATATATTAATAAAACAACTATTAATTACAATGTCAATAGCTTAAAAATATAAAAAATACAAGCATAAACATATCAAACATATACTAATGCAAGTACATACATCTTATAAAGTGTAATAGGATTCCTCCCTCGATATATATACCGTGCGATCATTATTTCTAGTCAGTTACATAACAGTAAACAATGAGTTTAAAAATACCAAAACTGTATTCTGATTCACAGGTGAAAATCCCAATGTAACAAAAAGCTAACCAGATTTCTTCGTTTGACCCGTGGAACAATGAAAATATGTGTACCTAACTCAATACCTGTTATCAACTCATTGGCGTGTAGAGAAAAATAGTGTTCATTTAATAATCAATTCGTATAAGGTAATAAAAATAGAATGTACGCCTATGTATACATGTCCTTAGAAATAAATTTGATAACTAAATGTTTTTGTCAAGTATTGCATAACGGACAAGATTTGTTGATCGCTCTGTATATAACAAATAACAAACATCATATGCATTTTCAAAAATATTTAGTTAAATTTAAAATCGATACAAGACAAATACATCATTCTTTAAGATAACAACCGGCGGGCATCAAGGGATAGATCATGGGCTTGAGCGCCACCTAATCATTCAAATTACACTTTTTACGGGCTCATTTTGCGTGTAATTGAAAGTAAGACCCCTCCCCACAAAAATCTGGCTTTAAATCTCTTTCCCAAGAAAAATGTATGAGTACGAGCCTGATGGTTTGTTAGCAAACATGAATACTAATAGAAAATTGTACCTACATCTTCAAAATTAAGCTTTGGTACTTTTTTTTAAATTTTTTCTCTCCAAAATGTACTCTTTTGTGACCAAGGAGACTTGATTACTGTGAAAATGATTTATCACATTTATATGGGTTTTCTCCAGAATGTATTCGTTTGTGATTATTGAGACTGTTTGACCGTGAAAATACTTTATCACACTGATCACATTTGTATGGCTTCTCTCCAGAATGTACTCTTTTGTGTACAATGAGAACTGAAGACAGTCTAAATGCTTTATCACACTGATCACATTTGAATTGTTTCTCTCCAGAATGTACTAGTTTGTGTTTAACGAGACCTGATGGATCTGAAAATAATTTATCACACTGATCACATTTGAACGGTTTCTCTCCAGAATGAATTCGTTTGTGACAAATGCGACGTGTTGAGGTTGTAAACGCTTTATCACACTGATCACATTTGAATGGTTTCTCTCCAGAATGTACTCGTTTGTGTATAATGAGAGATGATGACTGTGAAAATACTTTATCACACTGTTTACATTTGTATGGTTTCCCTCCAGAATGTACTAGTTTGTGTCTAATGAGACTTGATGTATCTGAAAATGATTTATCACACTGATCACATTTGAACGGTTTCTCTCCAGAATGTACTCGTTTGTGAGTAATGAGATTTGAAGACGCTGAAAATGCTTTGCCACACTCATCACATTTGTATGGTTTCTCGCCAGAATGTACTCGTTTGTGTTTAATGAGATGTGATGACCTTGAAAACGCTATATCACACTGATCACATTTGAACGGTTTCTCTCCAGAATGTACCCGTTTGTGAATAAAGAGAGAATATGACTGTGAAAATACTTTACCACACTGTTCACATTTGTATGGTTTCTCTCCAGAATGTACTCTTTTGTGTACAATGAGATCTAAAGACCGTGTATATGCTTTATTACACTGATCACATTTGAATGGTCTCTCTCCAGAATGATATCGTTTATGAATAATGAGAGCTGATGAGGTTGTAAACGCTTTATCACACTGTTCACATTTGTATGGTTTCTCCCCAGAATGTACTCTTTTGTGTACAATGAGAAATGAAGACCGTGTATATGCTTTATTACACTGATCACATTTGAATGGTTTGTCTCCAGAATGTAATCGTTTGTGAAAAATGAGAGATGATGAGGTTGAAAACGCTTTATCACACTGTTCACATTTGTATGGTTTCTCCCCAGAATGTATTCGTTTGTGAGAAATGAGATATGATGACCTTGAAAACGCTTTATCACACTGATCACATTTGTATGGTTTCTCTCCAGAATGTACTCTTTTGTGTACAATGAGATCTAAAGACCGTGTATATGCTTTATTACACTGATCACATTTGAATGGTTTCTCTCCAGAATGTTTTCTTTTGTGTGTAATGAGACTTGATTGTTTTGAAAATGGTTTATCACACTGATCACATTTAAATAGTTTCTCTCCAGAATGTACTCGTTTGTGTTCATAGAGATGTGATGAACTTATAAATGCTTTATCGCATTTATCACATTGGAAGAGTTTCTCTCCAGAATGTACTCGTTTGTGTTCATCGAGATGTGATGAACTTATAAATGCTTTATCGCACTGATCACATTGGAATAGTTTCTCTCCAGAATGTACTAGTTTGTGACTAATGAGAGATGATTGATCAGAAAATGGTTTATCACACTGCTCACATTGGAATGGTTTCTCTCCAGAATGTACTAGTTTGTGTCTATTGAGAGTTGATTGATTAGAAAATGGTTTATCACACTGCTCACATTTGAATGGTTTCTCTTCAGAATGTAGTAGTTTGTGAGTAATGAGAGATGATGACTGTGAAAATACTTTATCACAATGCTCACATTTAAATGGTTTCTCTCCAGAATGTACTAGTTTGTGAGTAATTAGAGATGATGACTGTGAAAATACTTTATCACACTGATCACATTTCAAAGGTTTCTCTTCAGAATGTACTAGTTTGTGAGTAATGAGAGACGATGTCCGTGAAAATGATTTATCACACTGATCACATTTGAAAGGTTTCTCTTCAGAATGTACTAGTTTGTGAGTAATGAGAGATGATGACCGTGAAAATACTTTATCACACTGATCACATTTGAATGATTTCTCTCTAGAATGTAGTCGTTTGTGATTAATGAGATATGCTTTGGCTGAAAATGCTTTATCACACTGATCACATTTGAATGGTTTTTTTCCAGAATGTTTTAGTTTGCGTTTAATGAGACTTGATGAATCTAAAAATATTTTATCACATATGAATGGTTTCTTTTTAGAATGTACTCGTCTGTGTCTAATGAGACTTCTCAAACCCTCATCTGATTCACGGGAAGATGTTTCACTGGCTGCAAACAAAATTTCATTGATTATTGAGACAGACATTTAGTTATTGAAAATTACATTTTAAATTTAGGTTAAATTAGGCAATATGAAGTTTTTTACTCTACAAATAAAAATATTAAATCTTATATTTTCTTTGATTATCGACCTTGAAAATTTGTTTAATTTTGGATATTATCAGGAAAAAGTCTGTTTAAATAAAATTCAATGATTCAATAGACCGGTTTCATTAACATTTTATCTTCATCAGTATACTGTTTATATAAGTCTCTGGGAATACCAGTATTGGAAACTAACGATTAATACAATAATATTGAATTATTGACTGACCTGTATCTGGTGCGACAGCATTTTCCTGATATTCACAGTCAATTCCATATTCAGACTTGATATTAATCAGCTCAGTGTTGTAGTTATACTGCGACATGTCGTCAGTGGATGATGTGCCACACACTTCCAGAGGATCGCGAACTTCTGAAATGTAAATACTCATAGTTACTGTTACTATTTTCATATTTTCAATGTATATTTTTCAGTCCACTCGCGACCTGATATTTTCAAAGTAAACTTCTAAAATGAATCATAATGTTAAAATAATAATTAATCATAAATAATTGATTATTTTATTAATACTGTATAATATTATAAATATTTTCCACGACTACTATAGAATTTACAAATTCTAAAAGCAATTTTGATTACAGAAAGTTGATATTCTAAGACATGGGTCGGACACATTTTTTAGCTGCGGGTCAAAATCAACCAAAATATTACGAATAAGAAGACGTTCCAGGTCAGTGGATATTTTTATTATAAAACAGTCTTTTAGTGAATTATAAGTTAAATTTTATTGAGAGAATAATAACAATATGCTTTTAAAGTTCAAAGATAAAAAAAAATAATAATTCTAATTATTATAAAAACAAATATAAATGGCAAGTTTTAGTTCATTAATTTATGAATTTTATTCATAATCGTTCTCGTTGTTATCAATGGGTAGGGGAAGCATCAGGGGGATGCTGAATTTGTGACATCATTTTAGCTAAGTATGGTTTATACTTAGTCACCTTAAGACGAATACAAGCGTCTGAATTTTCGGTAGTTAAGTTAGTTAGTAAGCTAGTTAAATTTTTTGGCGCACAGCAACAAAGGCTATTTGCGCCTAACGCAGCCCATCTAAATGACTAGACTACATATTAAAAACTATAAATTGGACAATAAATAAATAAATAAAATCATAAAAATAACGCATAATCAATAAGAGAAATCTTGCACGGACAAATACAAATAAATAAAATAAAAAGTCTGTTCGAAAAAATTTACAGACTCAGGGTGATGGTAAGAGGCTGTAAAGGGGCCAATTACCATCGTATATCACAGTCAATAACTAGAACAAATTAAAATAGGGTGCAAGACTTCACACATAAAACAATAAGTTCGATTCTCTCAGGAAGAGTATCAGCCTGTCTATAAGTACTCTGTCGTTACCTAAAGCAACTGACAGCTCATAGCACAGGCCTAGCCTCTCCCTGACATCCTCGAACTGCACACACTCGGTTAAAAAGTGTAACACAGACAAATCTCTGTTACCCGTCTCACAGATAGGGGACTTTTTAGCTCGAAGAAGGTGTCCATGGGTCCACCAACAGTGACCTATACGAAAGCGTGTGATGGCGGTTTCCTCCCTGCGGTTAATCCTGCAGGAAGAACCCCATGGTTTAACGTCTCCCTTAATCTGTCGCAACTTAACGTTCTGTGTGTGGCTCCACTCATGTTGCCACATGTCTAAAACCAGATTTTTCAGATGACTCTTTGCGTCATCTGGAAAAATTAAACTCACATCAATCATAGGTCTGTGGGAGGCGGTTTTTGCAGCTGCATCTGCCGCTTCGTTGCTTTTAATACCAACATTTTCGGTAGTTAAGTTGCTCCTGTTCTTATCTTTATATATAAAAGAGAATATTTGTGGCTATGTCCGGAAATTCTAACCCACTTCCAGATATGCTACAGAGTTGAAATTTTCCATACAGGTAGGAAATGCTTTCATAATAACTAGAAAAATCGAAAATCTCAAAAAAGATCATCTCCCATCAGAAACGAGAAATTAATAATTTAGTTTTTAATTATATTGGACCATCGAAGTATGTATGATGCGTTCAGTGAGATCGCGGGAATTTCGTTTCATTGGTTGTTTGGACAACTATAGTAAGTTCGTGGAACATCGGCCAATATCGTTCGGCGCGATTAATCATTGTTCTGCTATAGGTGATTTTATTAAGTTATTTAGCAAAATTTATATTTAGTGTATGCAGAGCGAGACTTAAGTCGAGCATTTGTTTTCTGGTTTTTTATTTTTGCGCATTTTTAAGAATTTTGTTAATTTTATTTATTTATTTTTTATCTATTATTTTATATAGATATTTAAATATAATAGTAAAATATTTTATATACATAAAACAGAAAATCTGTGTATACCGAGTTGAAATTTGGTATATACATAGGTAGGAAATGCAGTCAAAATAAGGAGGAAAATCGAAAATCAGAAGAAAAAAAAAATTGTATCACTTATGACGTAGACTTAAAAGAAAAATTGCTTATAAAAAGAAAATAATTTTTTTTAATGATTTTTTTTTCAATTGGATTAATATTACGGGAGTTACAAAGGGACAACCTAAAACTAAACTTTTGAAATATCTCATTTACTATTGACTTACCAGCAAAAACGCACATGAGAAAAGTTGTTTAAACTAAAAAAACAAATATAATATGTTGTCCTATAAATTATTTAATTGGTTGAGAAGCTGGGATAGAGAGGAGGGGGTGGGTGCTAAAACTAAAATACTGGAAATATCTAGCTTATTATTTACTTTACATCAACAATTTATAAAGACATTTTTTTTTGATTGAAGAACGATTATTTTCTGTTTAGTGTAGCTTTTGAATATTTAGGGGGACAGAGGGAGCGCTACTTATAAACTTGAAATATCTCTCTTATTATTGACTTAACATTAAACATGTGCATAACAAAAGTTGTTATAATATCAATAATATAAATAAATAAATAAACAAATCTTTCCTTAATATATCAGACCTATAATGAGATATCGACTTGGTTTTTGCTTCCAAAGGTTACCCATACACATGTACAAAAACGTATTTTGGCCTGTGTTTTATTTCTTTTTGGCACATAGACATCTGTTTAGAATCTGTACATGTATTAAAACTCAAAAACGGCTTAACCGATTTTAGGGCTATTTGCAACAGCGTCTTGCAAATTTGTCTGGAAATATTTTAAGCTATATATCATCGCTGTATGACACCAGGCTTCCGATCAATTAAGAAATATTTAGAAAAAAGTCGGAAAATTTTTCCATATTATAAAAAACTATAAAAGATACACATATTCAAAATATATATTAACGAATTTTAGAGTTTAATATTGCTACAAAAATGTTCCCGATATATATCACAAATTTTTTTATTTTCATTTTTGACGACAATTATAACGTTAAATTCGCTGTTGAACATTATTGTAACCCCCTAAAGCATACGAAGAAAAAAACTTCCTTGGGTGGCAAGAATATTTACTACCGAAAAATAGTGCTCCGACCTATATAGGTACGATTTATAAATCAGGAATAATCACGGAGTAATTATAATAAATATCATAATAATTATAATAAATAATTTCGTAAGGTGCAACATAAAATGTTTCACGTGATCGGCGCTGCATTTGGCGATGAGAGATTCTCACATGGGCATTTTATGTGGCATTTTCCTGGATTAACACAACGGGCCACTTATACGTGTTGTTACTAAATGTCTATGCTACCAATGTTTACAAAGAAGTTCATACTTAAATTATTTGTATAAGAAGCACATATTAATACAATGGTAGATTAAAACAAATAAATTTATTTGAATGTAAAACGATTCGCAGCAACCAGTTTTGAACAGATTTCGAAATGGGCCCGATCTAAGCGGGCTACGACTATTTTTTTCGGTAGCGAAGCTGCGGGTATACTGCTAGTTTAAAATAAATTTTATGTGTGAAATATTTGCTCACATTTATATGTAGAACCGAATGCAGACAAAATGGCAAAGCCAATTTTTTTTTTAAATGAAAATTTCGTAGGAAGTAATACCCAGCATGTTTATATCATGAGAAGATGATTATCTTCCGTTTTTTCTAAATCCTACCGCAATGTCTGAAATTTATCCGTCCACAACGTTGAACTTTTAAAATCAATCATTTCTAAACTAAACTGGCAATTTTAAGATATTCAAAATACTGCAAATCTAAAATATTTTCTTCTATTTCGTCAGGCTTTATTATGAAAGTTTCATGTTTATGTTTTATAATTTATTTTTATTCCCTTACCTGCGGAACTTAAATAGGTCACTTGAAATTATCAAAAGAGTAACCTGGTGACCCGCAGGTCATAGGTTGCCGACGCCTTTTCTAACACAAGAGTTGGAATGTTATTCTAAAGCACTTAAGTTCTTATGCATTTTGCGTGTATTTCATTCCATCACTTGTTATGGAATAACTATTCTATGCTTGTTGTCAGTTGTTTTTGTAGAGTTACATTAAAATATATGCAATGTTTACATTAAATAAATGCCACATAACTTCCTCAAAAGTACTAAAATAGTGGCCGATGTGCGGAAAATTAAATTAAAATTAAACAAATAATAAATAAAAAAATAAGTTTAATTAATTGATTAATTTGTTATGTAATATAAATTATTTGTTAAGATAAAATGTTTGTTAAAATAATTATTTGTTGTTTTTTTTTTTCTGGTGGTCGTGGAGAAATTAGGGTCTGTGACTCGGTTGGAAGAGAAAATTCGATGCTCGTGGTTCCTCCGGACATATTTTTATCCCTTACGTATACCTGATATACAAGGTGGGCCATGGGAACCTGACGTTTTTGAAATGGGTAGTACTCCGCAGGTAGGGGGTAGAAGCAAGCGGTAGGTTCCATTCCAACCGTCAGTTCGTGCAGTTTAGTGCACATCATGGCTGAATGC
This sequence comes from Liopterus haemorrhoidalis, assembly GCA_963971575.1. NCBI lineage: Eukaryota > Metazoa > Arthropoda > Insecta > Coleoptera > Dytiscidae > Liopterus > Liopterus haemorrhoidalis. The sequence continues at coordinate 31,669,024 of OZ020623.1, forward strand.
GGTGTAAGACATCGTGTGTTTGTGTATGACGCGTTTGTCAAAAACGGTGAATCAGTAATAGCGGTGCAAAGAGCGTTTCGAATTGAGTTTAATGTTGGGCGCCATGGAAGCATCCCAAGCCGAAACACAATTCTTAAATGGGTCAACGACTTTCGAACAAGCGGGAACATCATGAATAAAAAACAAACCCAGAACATTGGATAAACTAACGGATGTCATTCTACAAAGGAGCTTTACTGACCAGTGTTTGAGACAGTTGTACTTGTTGGTATATTTTCGTCATATTTACTGCAGTCCACAGGTTCAGACTTGACATCAATCGTTTCTGTGCTTTCGTGATGAACGACAACTGTAACAACATCTGTGATACCTGAAATAAACACATCATCAGTGAAATATAAACGAATTCCTCACTGTAAAATATATATTTCATTAAAGATGTTCACTATTCATTGCCAAAGCTCGCCTGAAATTAACAACTGTGGCGATGAAATATGAATAACAGTATTAAGTGTGAGTTAGTTGTAAATGTGCCCGTTACTGACCATCCTTGCATTCAGTTGTATCCTCTGTTCCAGCCGTCACTATATAGTCATCAGTCAGTTCATATTCTGCCTTAATGTCAATCTCTTCGTTAATATCACTGTGTCTGGAATCACCAGGATGCATATCACCGCCTGTCCCATCAATCATATTCACTCCTGAAACAATAACATAGTCAGATCAATTCTGTAAAAAGATACTATAATAGTTACCATGTAGAAACGTTACTACAAGATAACTTTTATAGTGACTTTCATAGTAACTTAAACATTTTTCGTATTCTGTAATATCCAACTGTAGTGACGTCGCTATGAAAGTTATATCTAAGTGACAGTTATTTTGAAAATAATAAAGTTAGTTACAGAAGTGTAACACGCATGCGCATTGGTGGTATACAGATGACAGTTGAGGTTAAAAATGTCAAAATATTGTATAGGGGAAACTTCCTAAGCGCGCTGACATCTGGTGTTAATTTGTGAAAGATACGAAAGCCACATTGTTTTGTTTTGTTCAATGGAGAAATACGTGTTTTTTTGTTGTTTGTGTTTTATTTTTGTGTTTCATGGAAAAAAAAACAATCAATTTTGTTGTGTGCCGGAATGTAAATCGTGAATAATGAAGAATCCTTCTTAAACATTCCATAATTTACCTAACCTAACCTAAATCGAAAAAAATATCAATTGAAACGACGTTTGGAGGCAGAGAGAAAGTGGATCGTAGGTTTTTATGGACTCAAAAACTAAAAATGGGTAAAAATCCAAGCCCATGCATGCAGGTTTGCCCGTTGCATTTTATGGAAAGTGATTTTTTACGTCCAAAAAAAGACTGAAAAAAAGCATTTATCGCACCCAAAATTTGCCTAAATCATCAGTTGATATATTAAAAGGCCCTTCTACTTTTTCAGGCAGAGATATTAATTTTTACTAATATATTTACCATATTTTAGTTGTTATTATATTGACAGTCAAAAAGAATTAAAAATACAATGAAAAACTAAAAATATCCTTGTGATTTCTTTAGAATAGTATATTATTACATATCCTGTAAATCGTAGATTACCTTTAAATTAAAAAAAAGCTCGGAAAACAGGAAAAATACAACTCGTGTTCATTTTCACCATGTAAACAAATACACGAATAACAGTTTAATGTGGCTTTCGAGTGTTCCAGCTTTGCCGCATACGGCGCTGCGATCTTAAAAAGTTTCCCCTATTACTTACATTATTTTTTATTATATAATATATGTTATGGTATATACATTTATAGAATATAAAAAAAAATGAGTGAAGAAATTAAAAAAAAAAAACGGAATGCAATGAAAAAAGGTTTGAACTATTTCTATATGTCAAAATATATATTTTTTTAATTTCACATACATATAAGCTGTTCACTTTTGTAAGAACACCCAAGAACTGGTTATTTTGGTTACTTTTATGGTGTGTTACTGACTTTAAATGTCAATTAAAAATATTCCTTGCGCTGTAAAACCGACCTTAGGTTGATAAGGTTATGATCATTATAATTAAGATATCATTTTTCATTATGGCATATGTCAAATGGATCGACATTTTAAAAAAGTTAATACCAACATGACATACAGCTTCAAAGGTGCAAACTATTTAAAACAAAATTCCCTCTTAGTTTGTTCTTACAAAAGTGAACAGCTTATACCTTAAATGAAATTCTAAATAATCCATTTTTATAATTTTTGGTTGTATTTAGTACAGAAATATCTTACTTGAAAAGAAAACACTTGTTCGGCAATTAGCAAAAGGGTTTAAATTTTTAAATTAAAAATTATAAGTTGTATCAAGTTGATATTTTTTGATTTTATATTATAGTGCGTAATCAAAAAGTACAATACCTGTGTAATCAGTATTTTCTTCCTTTTCATCTTTTACTATATTAATGTTGTTATAGTACTCTTGCCATGTTTCATTTTTTACAGAATGAGAGTCATCACATGCTGGTGATATGTCTGTCCTGCTGCACTGATCTTCAGACTCTTCACAATTCATCAACAAATCTTTCCGATCTTCTTTATAATCCATCATAGAAACACAACTGACTGCTAGTTTCAAAGACAGAACTCAGTTGTAATGTGTAATTTATATATATGACCATATATAAATGGCTGGTAATAACTGGAGATCAGTTGTTAAACAGAGCCTCTGTAACAGAAATTAATGGAATTGGAATAACATAGCTTTGTAAATTATTGGTACGTGTTTCTAACTAGTTTCAAATGTATCACATTTCAAATATAGGTTAATAATGAAAATAAATATTTTCTTACCAATTCCGGAAATAATAATACCAGCGTGGAATCTAGTTTAAATTTTCACTATGGATAAAAAGTAAGCGTACTTGTTATTCATGTTTGAGGCAGATAGACTTCGTTCAACATAAGAAAAACACAGGGTATCATAAATTACGTCATCAATCCTGCGCGAGAAAACAGCTAATCACATTGACGTAAATAAGGGTTTTAAACAATTGTTGTGAATACCAAATAAACAAAATCATGTATTTTAAATACATTTTTACTCATTTTAGCACACGGTATACCTTGAAACGTACGAGGAATAAATAATAATAACGAAAATAAACAAACAACATCGGAAAATACGTGTAGTGGAAAATAAATCAAAGTAAGTGACTCCACTGAAATATGTTAAATTGTGGATTACGTAATGGTCGATTTGGTTTCTCCACGTGGGAGCTGCTAACATCCGCGTGTTTTTTTCCTATGTTGAACGAAGTCTATAATAAATATTTGTTAAAAAATACATTATAACTGCACATTAGTTTGAACAATGTGTTCTAATTTCCAAATAAGCAAAGTTACTCACGTGTACAAATATCACGATTTATTAAATGCACTATGTAGCTGTCCGTGCGGAGTACATTTGAGTTAAAATGGTTGACAATGAACCATATTTTTTACATTAAGACAAAATGGTTGACAATGAACGATCCTTTTCAGTTGATGTGTAGGTCCACATTGTTAATAATTGAAATTTTCGGTGATTTCGACCGGTACGAATACATTTGGGTTTGGTAATCTTGATATCAAAAAACGTACGGTTCCGGACGGCATACCTACCTACTATATTTTTCAAAAATTTATCTGCTCACTTATTGAGTCCTTTATTTGTAATTTTCAGTAAATCTATTACAGAAAACGTTTTTCCAGATTTGTGGAAACAATCACTTATTGTTCGATCTTTAAATACGGTGATGAATCAAGCTAAAAATTGCCGGCCTATATCAAAATTAAACATTATGAGTAAAATTTTTGAGAAACTTGTCTATAAACATATATTTGATGCTGTCAAGACATCGATAATTCCTCAACAGCATGGCTTCTTTCCAGGCCGTTCTGTTGAATCTAATTTGCTTCTGTATACAGGTTTTATTACCCGAAATAACGGACCCAGGTCGATTCTATTAGTACCGATTTAAAAAAAGCCTTTGATTAAAATTAACTACGACACACTCAGTGACGGACTTTCACCTTAGACAAAAAAGACATTTGTCTTGGGCCCGTAATTTTCAAGGGCCCGGATTTGGGAGGTGAGGACCTTTTTTTTTTGCTCTTCACTTGGATTTGGGAGGTGAGGACCTTTTTTTTGCTCTTCACTTGGATTTGGGAGGTGTGGACTTTTTTCGTTTTTTTAAAAAAATTGATGTGAAGTGTGAATTTTCACACATTTCTGGGTTTTGCAGGTATTTAGTAACTGAACGATGATTATTTAGGATGCCAAAACAAATTTTACGTCAAAATATTTTTTTATGAATTTTAATTCGAATGCCTAATACCATTATTTGAGTTTCTAAATATATGCAGTATTTTTTTTATATAGATTTTTTTTATATAGATTTTTTAAAATTTTGAAAATTGCACCTATGGCTTCCATTGGTTGCTTACATCATAAGTCCCGCCCTTTGATTTCGTCAAACATAGAATTAAATTATAATTTCAACACTTTCCACTGGTTATTAAATTTACGCTTTTAAAAATTAAATGCACTATTTACCAAATATAACTAGAATTTTAACAAAATAATTTAAACAAAATAAAAATGCAAAAAAAAAACAAAAAATAAAATCAACAGGATTCGAACCCTAGTTTGCAAGTTAACTTATATTATTAAGCGCACGACGAATCCAACCACGCCACGAGAGTTACTGTTGTGGTATGTTACACAACGTATTAAATAGTTAACATATTTTAGTTAAAAACACAAAAAATGCGTTATTTTCCGAAAACATAATCTGATCAAAAATTCCTGTTGTACTATTCCGGTTCACACCAATGTACTTTACTTAGAATTTTTTCAGATTTTTAGTTTAAACCATCTGGGCTACAGGGTGTGGGACAAAAATTTTTTTGCACAATTTTTGCAAAAATCGCATCAAAATAATTTATTTTGCAAAAATAAAATTTTGATTGTTAATCCACGTACTAAAGGCTTTCATTTGATACCCTACTCAGAATTTTAAAAAAATATTTTTTTTTTTCGATGAGCACATATTTGTTTATATTTTTAGAGGGATATGTTTTTTAGATGTTTTAGTATTTTTCCTATGTGCGGGACAATGAGTTGTATAAGCATGCCAAATTTCAACTCTCTAGGTTTAGCCGTTTGGCTACAATTTTGACCGAACAGACAGACAGACAGACAGACGACAAAATGACGGTATAAGGGTTTTTTGGTCATACCTACAAAACCCTAAAAACAGGTTGAGGGCCCGTAAATCATAGGTTGAGGGCCCGTAAATCAAAAATGTCTTGGGACCGGCGAAGGCTTAATCCGCCACTGGACACACTTATTAACAAATTATTTAAGCTTGGTACAAACGGTGATTTACTGAGATAGATGGTATCCTACATTACCAATAGGGCACAAGCAGTCAATATCAATGGATTTACGTCAGATTATGTGGAAATGTCTTCTGGTTTAGCCCAGGGCTCCCTACTTGGGCCCTTTGCTTTTTTTGTTATTTATAAATGATGTATCATCAATATTTAAATTCTCCTTCTCTCGGATTTTTGCAGATGACTTAAAAAATTTTAAGAGTATCAAATCCCCAACATACTTCGCCCTTCTTCAATCTGACCTTTCAAATTTTGTTAAATACTGCCAAGAAAACATGTATCTTCTCCTACATTGCGACAAATGTCATGTTATATCTTTTACTCGAAATAAGAACTATATATCTATTGATTATTATATTAACATATTACTGAGTAGAGTATCTCATATTAAATATCTAGGCGTAATTTTCGATACTCAGTGTACACCGATTTTTGTAAGGGATTTGACAAGGTTAGTCATATACTATTGTTGGAAAAAGTTGAGAAGTTTTGCATAAGTGGTGCTGCTCTTGAATGGATCAAGAGCAGCACCTCTATCATTAAAATCTCTATCACTTAGTAGTAGGTCTCAATATGTTGTTATTAATTGCAGCAAATCATGTAAAATAATGGTCACTTCGGGTGTTCCTGAAGGGTCCCATATCGGCCCTTCTTTGTTCCTAATTTTTATAAATGATTTGTGTAAAATCTTAGAAAGCGATTTCCTTTTATACGCCAATGACCTAAAAATTTTTCGTCAAATAAACAATATCTTTGACTGCATATTGTTGCAAAAAGATCTTGACAGATTACAGGAATGGTGTATATTGAATAATTTATTCCTCAACATAAAAAAGTGTTTTTCTGTTACGTTTTCTAAATGCCGTTTCAAAATAGAACATTCGTATAACATTGGTTCTCAATTATTAAAGACAGTGTCTGAAATTAAAGATTTGGGAATTATATTTGACGAAAAAATGCTAATAAAATGCTCGGGTATACTTTAAGAATTTGCAGAGGCTTTGCAAACTTTTCTACTTCCAAACTATTTATTTTAGTTATGTCAGATCCATAGATAAAGAAGGAAATAGATGCGAAACTGCCGTTATGTTTTTTTAAACCAAATTAGCGCTGTAGTTGTTGGGTTATGGAACTAAAATTGGTAGAGGAGGAAAGGGTTGGGTTTTCGCGGGTATTTCAAATGCTTCAGTGGATATAGTTGTAAGCATAATTAAACGTTATTATTAAATGAAACAATTGTTATGATTTTATTTGTCTATTTTTAATATTATTAACGACAACAATATTAAAAATAGACAAAATAAATCATAACAATTGTATCATTTAATAATAACATTTAATTATGTTTACAATTAAGAACAAGCAGTTAGGAATTATACAGAAACAGAAAAACAATAACTAGCAGAAATAATTATTTATTAAGAAGACTAACATATAACATAATATTTACTAATACTTAATATTTATGGACACTTCCATGGACAAGCCATCCAATTTTGGATTTCCAATGTTCCTCAACCACGTTTTATACAATTCTGGAGCCACACGTGTCTTCGGGTTTGGAAAGCGATATCTTGTAGGTTCATTACTATCACACCCCAAAACAAAGCATTTAACGCCCATTTTCCGAATTAAACAATGAAATTACAAAATGACAGAAGAGGTTTTTGACACTAATTACAGATTTGACGCTAATGACAGAAGCCATAACAGGCAACACCTGTCATGCGCGTAGCTATAACGACTGGCAGCGACTGGGGCGCTATTCGTGTTGGGTTAACTGGAACGTAATATGGTTTTCGTTTTGCCATTAGAGTTTCAACCCCCAGGTCAGATCCCATCTGGAATACTGCAGTACAATTTGGAAGCCATACTACAATTTGAAAGTTAATATTTTCGGGAATTAGGTCATTAAATAAAAATTACAAAATGTTGAAAAGACCGGTTTCGAAAATAGTATATTTTCTTCTTCAGTTTATCTATTGAATAATATTAACAAATTTAGTATGTATTACATAATATTGTACATTCATGTGTCTATAAAAATAAGTCTAAAGTACTTACTCAATCCAAAACTAAGTTATGTACTCTTCACACCATGCTTCCAAAAAAAAATATAATAGGAGACCATCTCATACATCCAAATAAATAATAATAAATAAAGTTAAAAGTTTTATTATAAATTTTTTTTAAAAAAACATTTATAATAATGTTATAAAAAAAAAAGTGGGAACTATTTAAATTGTACACAGAAATTAACCAAGACATGTTTATCAAATGTATAGAGTTCATTTTTGATAGTAGTTATTTTAAATTCAATAATAGTACATACAAACAAATTTTTGGCACAAGTATGGGGAGTCCCAGCAGCCCATCCCTTGCGAATTTAGTAATGAACGATTTAATTGATAACTGCTTAGAGAAATTACCATTTAATTGTACACTAATAAAAAAATATGTAGATGATCTTATTTTGATTATACCCAAAGAATATAATAATACTATAGCTAACTACTTTAACACATATGATGACAATTTAAAATTTACTATAGAAATTGAAAATGAAAACAAGCTACCATTCTTAGATATGACACTTATACGTACCGGTAATACTATCAAAACGAAATGGTACAAAAAAGAGATAGCATCAGATCGTTTCTTAAATTTCAATTCTTTACACATCAATCAACAAAAAGTAAATTCAGCATACAATTTAAAAAACAGGGCACTCAAATTAACACATTCAGACTATCATACAGAATTAAAAATCAATATAAGTAAAATCTTAACCAGCAATAATTTTCCAAAAAAGCTCACTAATAACATATTAAATACAGAAAAAATCAGAAATGCTAATGAATCTACTAATATTAAATATTGTTCAATAACTTTCATTCCCAAACTGACACAAAACATAAAGAATGTTCTTAAAAACAAAAAAATCAATATATCATACAAATATAAAAAAACCGTTAAATTTTTGTTTTCTAAACTTAAAGATAAAGATCATGTCGGGAAAACTAATAATGCGATATACTTATTAGAATGTAACAATTGTCCGGCTACATATACTGGTCAAACCAAACAATATTTAGAAAAAAGAATTAAACAACATCAACAAGACATAAAGAATTATAAAAATTTACCCATTCCTAATCATTGCATGGAAAATAGTTCAATTTTGATAATTTTAAAATATTAGACACTGAAGAGAATTATCATAAAAGATTAATAAAAGAAATGATATATATAAAAAATAATAAGAACAATATTAACATACAACAAGATGTTGAGAGTTTAAACAATTGCTACAATTACATTATTAAACACATTAAAGATAGTACACATGCGCGAACTTAATTCATCTTTAATATTTTGCAATTATTTGGTTTCAACTAGTCATTATGCCACCAACTTTCAAGACGTTCAGACATGTGATAATACTCTGTAATATTTTTATGTTTTACATTTTAACTTTTTTTTTACCGTTTTTAAAAAAAATTTATAATAAAACTTTTAACTTTATTTATTATTATTTATTTGGATGTATGAGATGGTCTCCTATTATATTTTTTTGGAAGCATGGTGTGAAGAGTACATAACTTAGTTTTGGATTGAGTAAGTACTTTAAACTTATTTTTATAGACATATGAATGTACAATATTATGTAATACATACTAAATTTTTTAATATTATTCAATAGATAAACTGAAGAAGAAAATATACTATTTTCGAAACCGGTCTTTTCAACATTTTGTAATTTTTATTTAATGACCTAATTCCCGAAAATATTAAGTTTCAAATTATCAACAAGGTCGAGAAAAAAAGAATAAAGTAACCATACTACAATGTTCACAGTGATAAAATTGAGTCTGTGCAAAAACGATCCATCAAACATGCGTGTTACCGTCTTAGCGTGGATAGAACTGGTGATTATAATAATAAATTGAAAATCTTTAATTTATTAAGTCTAAAGCAAAGGAGAGAGTTGACTGATCTCAAACAATTATTCAAAATTGTGAATAATATGTATGACGATATTTATTTAATTGATTATTTAAATTTCATTGTCCCTCAATATTATACCAGGACTAATTATACGTTCACCGTAAACCTCTCCACTACAAATTACGATCAAAATTCGCCCATCAATCGTATCAGTAGAACGTATAACTCTATTAGTACTGAAGTTGATTTAGATCTTTTTAACTTTTCCCTCAATAGCTATACCACAAAACTAAAAAATTATCTACTCTCCAAATCTTATATTGTATCTTGATTATTAAATAATATTGTATTAAATACTGTTACATTATACATTATTGTTACGTCTACAACTGTTACACTATTGTTACTTAATCTGTACTGTACTTTTTTTTGTAATTATTTAGTGTCTGCTTGTAATTGAATGTGGTAATTCACATCTGTTGGTAACCCCAATAAAATAAATTTAAAAAAATAAAATAAAATACATAACTTACTTTTGAAGCTCATATCGAGTACATATATGCTAAAGCCCTTCGTATGCTAGGTTTTATTATTCGGACAACTAAAGACTTCCGATCTACGCAGACTGTCAGGACTCTTTATTATGCTTATGTCTCTAGTATCCTTAGCTATTGTTCAATCATATCGAATACAAAATACGACAAATACACTGTTAAATTAGAAAAAGTAGTTTAAAGCTTTGAAATATATTCTATTTAAAAAAAAAATTCGACTGATTGATTATAATTCAGCTCTAATCCAGGAAAATATGCAGTCACTGAAGGATCGACGCACATTAGCGGACATGATTGTATTGTACAAAATTTGTAATAATTATTTGGACTGTAATGAATTATTATGCACTTAAAACTTTCAAGTTCCTACACTTAACGTACGTAACCATTCCTTGTTTTCTATCAGTAGAGCCAATAATAATATTTTTTCAAATTCTCATACAGAAAGACTCTCTTCAATTTTTAATAAAAACTTTAATATTATTGACATTTTTAATAATTCATTGGGTAAATTTAAATGGCAATGTAAAACCATTTTACAACATTCTTATCTAAATACTACATAAATATGTCTGTACGAGTTACTAATATTATTGTGTTGTATAACGTTCATTAAATGAACATAGTAATTCTTGTATGACTGATATTTGTAAACTCTGTATAAGAAATGTTGTTTTGATTTGTTTTTGTAAATTTAAAATACTTTGTACAAGAAGTGAACTCAGTTGTGGGCCTGTCCTTTTTGTGTTCCAAAACATAATAATAATAATAAAATAATAATCACAAATAACAAACTTCATATCCATTTTCAAAAATATTTAATAACATTTAAAATCAATACAAGACAAATACACCATTCTTCATGATAACAAAATATTACCAAATAATGAAAAACCGGCGGGCACCAAGGGATAGATCCTGGGCTTGAGCGTCACTTAATCATTCGAATTACACTTTTTACGGGCTCATTTTGCGTGTAATTGAAAATGAGACCCCTCCCCAAAAAAATCTGGCTTTAAATCTCTTTTCCAAGAAAAATGTATGAGTACGAGCCTGGTGGTTTGTTAGCAAACATGAATACTAATAAAAAATTGTACCTACATCTTCAAAATTAAGCCTTGCTACTTTTTCTTTAATTTTCTCTCTACAGAATGTACTCGTTAGTGATAATTGAGTCTGTATGACTGTGAAAATCTTTTGTGACCAAGGAGACTCGATTACTGTGAAAATGATTTATCACATTTGAAGGGTTTTTCTCCAGAATGTACTCGTTTGTGATTATTGAGACTGTATGGCCGTGAAAATACTTTATTGCACTGCTCACATTTGAATGGTTTCTCTCCAGAATGTACTCGTTTGTGTATAATGAGAGATGATGATCGTGAAAATACTTTATTGCACTGCTCACATTTGAATGGTTTCTCTCCAGAATGTAGTCGTTTGTGTATAATGAGAGATGATGACTGTGAAAATACTTTATTGCACTGCTCACATTTGAATGGTTTCTCTCCAGAATGTACTCGTTTGTGTCTAATGAGACTTGATGTATCTGAAAATGATTTATTACACTGATCACATTTGACTGGTTTCTCTCCAGAATGTACTCGTTTGTGTTTAATGAGATTTGATGAGTTCGAAAACGCTTTATCACACTCATCACATTTGAATGGTTTCTCTCCAGAATGTAATCGTTTGTGTTGAACGAGATATGACGGATCTGAAAATAATTTATCACACTGATCACATTTGAACGGTTTCTCTCCAGAATGAAATCGTTTGTGTTTAATGATTTCTGATAAGCTTTTAAACGCTTTATCACACTGATCACATTTATATGGTCTCTCTCCAGAATGTACTCTTTTGTGTACAATGAGACCTGAAGACACTCTAAATGCTTTATCACACTGATCACATTTGAATGGTTTCTCTCCAGAATGAATTCGTTTGTGTTTAATGAGTTCTGATGAGCTTATAAACGCTTTATCACACTGATCACATTTGTATGGTTTCTCTCCAGTATGCATTCGTTTGTGAGTAGTGAGACATGAAGACACTGAAAATGCCTTATCACACTGATCACATTTAAATGGTTTCTCTCCAGTATGCATTCGTTTGTGAGTAGTGAGACATGAAGACACTGAAAATGCTTTATCACACTGATCACATTTGAATGGTTTCGCTCCAGAATGACTTCGTTTGTGTTTAATGAGTTCTGATGAGCTTTTAAACGCTATATCACACTGATCACATTTGTATGATTTCTCTCCAGTATGCATTCGTTTGTGAGTAGTTAGACATGAAGACACTGAAAATGTTTTATCACACTGATCACATGTGAATGGTTTCTCTCCAGAATTATATCGTTTGTGAGAAATGATACTTGGCCACATTGTAAATGCTTTATCGCACTGATCACATTTGAATGGTTTCTCTCCAGAATGTACTCGTTTGTGAACAATGAGAGATGATGAGTGTGAAAATACTTTATCACACTGATCACATTTGTATGGTTTCTCTCCAGTATGTACTCGTTCGTGAGAAATGAGACCTGAAGCCACTGAAAATAATTTGTCACACTGATCACATTTGAATGGTTTCCCTCCAGAATGTACTCGTTTGTGTTCAATGAGATGTGATGAACTTATAAATGCTTTATCGCACTGATCACATTGGAATAATTTCTCTCCAGAATGTACTAGTTTGTGACTAATGAGAGATGATTGATCAGAAAATGGTTTATCACACTGCTCACATTTTAATGGTTTCTCTTCAGAATGTACTAATTTGTGACTAATGAGAGATGATGACTTTGAAAATATTTTATCACACTGCTCATTGTGTCTATTGAGAGTTGATGGATCAGAAAATGGTTTATCATTCTGCTCACATTTGAATGGTTTCTCTTCAGAATGTACTCGTTTGTGACTAATGAGAGATGATTGATTAGAAAATGATTTATCACACTGCTCACATTTGAATGATTTCTCTTCAGAATGTACTAGTTTGTGAGTAATGAGAGATGATGAGTTCACAAATTCTTTATCACACTGTTCACATTTGAATGGTTTCTCTTCAGAATGTAATAGTTTGTGAGTAATGAGATGTGATGACTGTGAAAATACTTTATCACACTCTTCACATTTGAATGTTTTCTCTCCAGGATGTACTCGTTTGTGAGTAATGAGAGATGATGAGTTCACAAATTCTTTATCACACTGTTCACATTTGAATAGTTTCTCTCCAGAATGTACTCGTTTGTGTCTAATGAGTTTATATAACTGTGAAAATACTTCATCACAATAATTGCATTTGAACCATTTCTCTTCAGAATGTACTCGTCTGTGTCTAATGAGACTTCTCCGACCCTCATCTGATTCACGGGAAGATGTTTCACTTGCTGCAAACAAATTTTCATTGATTATTGAGACAGACATTTAGTTTCTGAAAATTACTGTTTTAAATTCTTTATTATAAGCCATACGAAGGAGGTTAAAGTAGGCAAGATGAAGTTTTTTACTGTACAAATAAAAATATTAAATCTTATATTTTGTTCGATTATCGACCTTGAAAATTTGTTTAAATTTGGATATTATCAGGAAAGTCTGTTTAAATAAAATTAAGTGATTGAATAGACCGGTTTCGATAAACATTTTATCTTCATCAGTATACTGTTTATACCGGGTGAATTATTTAAGGAGCAACATACATGTTTCACATATAATGTTAATGAAGTGAGTTATTTCAAAAGCAACATAGCCATAAAACAAATGCTTATCATATCCATAGAAAAGACAAAATATTATTTTTTTAAATATTTTTTGGACTTAGCTACTAAGGACATTATTATTTTTGTTTGTATGTAAATATAAACAAACTAATAAAAATTCATTTATTGTTTCTAATTTACTATTTTTTAGCCGTCTAGGAACTTTATCATGTCAAATAACTTTTATATCTAATCACCATTGCATATCTGTTGCCATGGATATGCGTAACACTCTACACAGTTTAGATAATTTGTATAGAACACAAAAAAATGTCGAATCTAAACAAAAACTAAATGCATTCAAATGTAAATACAGAAAAGCAATAATTACGGCAAATTCCAATTTCATTAAATCCTCCAATAATATTTCTAAGGCCTCCTGGTCACTTATAAACAATAAAAAATCAAATACCCCTGTATCTCCATTACTTCATATTTCCCCAAATGATATCAACAAACATTTTATCAATATTGCTTTACAATTATTTGACATTTTACCACATAGTAACATTTGCCCTCTATCCTTTCTGAAATCCAAAACTAAGTGTCAGTTCTCTTTCACTCCCATATCCTTTAATAATTTTCGAGACGTCATTAATTCCCTAAAAAATAGCAGGGCCAAGGACGCTTATGATTTAACTGTTGACCTCATAAAAAAAGTAAAAAACATCATAATTATACCCTTAACTCACGCAATAAACTCCTGCTTGTTATCAAACCATTTTCCAGATATCCTGAAATTAGCCAAAGTCCTGCCTCTTCACAAAAATAACGAACCCAAAGTCCCAAATAACTATCGTCCTATATCGCTTCTACCAGTATTTTCTAAGATTTTTGAAAAAATTATTGCTCAGCAAATTTCTCATTACATGGAACAAAATCAACTGTTCTGTAGCAATCAATATGGCTTTAGAAGTGGCAAATCTACTTCCGACGCAGTTCTAGATTTTACTAAACATGTCTCAGATGCAATTGAGAACAATGAATTTTGCATGGCAACCTTTATTGATCTTAGTAAAGCCTTTGATTGTATTTCTCATGAAATATTATTAAATAAACTAACCCACTATGGTTTTAACAACAACAGCTGTGCCTTACTAAAGTCATAGTTAGCTAATCGTCAACAGTACATCCAGATAGAAGATGAAAAATCTGAAATATTAATAAATAATGTTGGTGTGCCACAAGGATCTGTACTTGGGCCTCTACTATTCTTGATTTACATAAACGACTTTCCATCTTTTTGTTCCACAAACTCAATTCTATATGCGGATGATAAAACTATGATCAATAAAAGCTCCTCCTTTGACTCTTTATTACTAGACAATGACACAATTATCAGTGACTCCGAAATATGGTTTACAAGCAATAAGCTAACATTAAACAGCAGCAAAACTAAAAAAATGCTGATGTCCACTAAAAAACACGATTTTGACAATCCGCCGGCAGTCAAATTTTTGGGTATCTATGTGGATCCTGTTCTGCAGCCAACATATCAATCAGCTTTGTGTTCAACTCCGAAAAACCACATATTAATTTAGACACTTCTATAACTCAGTCTCGTTAGATGTAACCTTACTAGCATACTTCGGACTCTTCCAATCTGCAATGATCTACGGGATTCTAGTTTGGGGCCAGTCAGCCCAAGTTAAAAGAGTATTCAGTTTACAGCGAAAAGTTGTACGAATTATAATGGGCGTTTCATATAGAGAAGATTGCCGAGAAATATTCGCTAAATTAAAAATAATGACTTATCCGGCTCTTTACATCTTTCACTCTGCACTCTTTGTTCATAAGAACCAATCCAATTTTACCACTCATGATCAAATACACAAATACAACACTAGAAATAAGAACAATATATATCTGGAATTTCTGAGACTTAACAGGACACGAAACAGTATAAACTTTTATGCAATTAATTTCTACAACACTCTACCGGAGGAGTTTAGGTTGTTTCCATTTGCTAAATTCAAAAATGTACTAAAGAAGATTCTAACATCATATCCAATATATGTATATGAAGAATTTTTTGCCCTAAATTTTGAGACATTAATGAAAGAATAAGTCATATTTTTTCTGAAACTACTTAGCAGCTCAGTTTCAAAACTAAACATGTAACCTGAAACTAACAGGCTAGTCGTATATATATATTTAATTTAATTTAATTTATTTAATAATGCAACATACATTCTCTATATACTACGTA
The DNA here is from genome assembly GCA_963971575.1 of Liopterus haemorrhoidalis. NCBI lineage: Eukaryota > Metazoa > Arthropoda > Insecta > Coleoptera > Dytiscidae > Liopterus > Liopterus haemorrhoidalis. The sequence continues at coordinate 31,684,925 of OZ020623.1, forward strand.
AATATATACATATTTTTATTTTAATAAATACATTATTAATTATTATGCTATCATCTTCGATGTTTAGCATAATAACCGCCACTGAGACTGAAAGTCTGTAACTGGCTTACTAAACTAGAAAATAACTCGAGCAATGTGCATTGGTGTCATAGTTTTAATTTAAATTTTTACTTTTAATTTTAAGTCCGAATTAATATTTAGAATAAAAAAAAAATTGTAAATAAGAGTGTTATTAATTAATAATAATAACACTAATAATGATAAATATAATACAATGTCGTGCAATTCTATACCTGTTTTAATCCATTTCGTTAATAATTTATTTATATTTGATTTGGTGACAATGATATTGTTATTATTTGTGAATTTACTAAATTTGTTGTATACTTTAGGTAGGTAATACAAAAAGTTATGCAGAGATATACTTTTACTGGTTTTTAAGTGCTTAATATTTCCTTTTGTTCTAGTGTTGTATTCGTGTGAAGAAAATTCTAATGTCATAGCATTTTGATACCCATATAAAATAATTGTTTTTAAATACAATTGGTCAAGTGCTAAGACATAACTAATTTTAAAAATTTCCGAGGTAGCAAAGTATTTCGATTTATTTAGCATGGCTTTTAATATCATTTTCTGGATAATAATAATTTTATTAACATGGCAGTCTCTTGCACCACCCCAACCAATTATACCCATATATATATCTTTTTTATATCGAATTATTTGCATTTGCTCATTGTACCTGACTGACTAAAAACAACATATTGTAACTTGGTCAATAAATAAATATTATTATTATGGATATGAGCTTTCATAATTTGCTGTGTTGCAAATGAAATAACTCACTTCATTAATATTATATGTGAAACATGTATGTTGCTCCTTAAATAATTCACCCGGTATACGTCTCTTGGAAGCTTACGATTAATACAATAATATTGAATTATTGACTGACCTGTATCTGGTGCGACAGCATTTTCCTGATATTCACTATCAACTCCATATTCAGACTTGATATTAATCAGCTCAGTGTTGTAGTTATACTGCGACATGTCGTCAGTGGATGATGTGCCACATATCTCCAGAGGATCGCGATCTTCTGAAATGTAAATGCTTATAGTTACTGCTACTATCCTTACTGTCCATCTTTTCAATGTACAATTTTCAGTCCACTCGCGACCTGGTATTTTCAAAGTAAACTTCTAAAATGAATTATAATGTTAAAATAATAATTTATCATAAATAATTGATTATTTTATTAATACTGTATAATATCATAAATTTTCTCCAGAACCACTAAAGAATTTACCAATTTTAAAACCAATTTTAATTACAGAAAGTTAATATTCTAACACAAGAGTGAATTCTAAAGCACTTATCTTCTTATGTATTTTGCGTGTATTTCATTCCATCACTTGTTATGGAATAACTATTCTATGCTTGTTTAATTTAATTTAGTTTGTTTATTTATACCCAAAGTACAAGATTAAATAGTTAGATTTTTACAAATAATAATAATATTAATAATTTGTACAATGGATAAAGGCCCATGATCAGTCATTGTAAGAATACAAAGACTGTTCTTCCTCATGAGCCCCCAAAAAGTATAAAAAATATAAATATAGCACGTATTAACAGAACCAGGGTTCTTTGCTATTGACAATTCCACAATTGTCATGACCAACATTGCAGCATGTAGATATGTAACGTTCCCTAACTTGAGCAGAATTAAGTAAGAAAAGAACATGAAATTAAAAGGGCAAGAGGAACCTATTAGAAGTTAAAAAAAAAAATCATTTATAAGCTTTTATACATTTTTATAAAATTGTATCCCAGATGAACTTCTTTATATGTTTTTTTAAAAAAGATTAAGCTAAAAAATTTAAGGTTCTCAGGAATAATATTATATTTAGCGCAAAATTCAAATGAGAAGCTATGTTTAAATAGTGCAGTTTTGTAAGAAGGTGGAGAAAGGGTACCCTTAAATCTTATATTAACATTATGCACATCAGATCTGAAGGTGATTTTATTCTACAAATAAAGGGGAGTTTTGAGAATTAACACTTTATGATAAAATACAAAAGAAAGTATGCCTACGAAATCCTAGACATTTCTTTATGTAATTATATTCGTAGATTCTTAGAGAATAAATGTGCAAAATATTGTTCATATCGGTCAAAGGATATAAGAATGTCTAAAGTTTCTTTTTTATGCCTACGAAATCCTAGATATTTCTATATACAATTATATTCGAAGATTCTTATAGAATAAATCTGCAAATTACTGTTCATATCAGTTAAAGGATATAGGCGTGTCTAGAGTTTCTATTTTAAGCCTACGAAATCCTAAATATTTCTATATGTAATTTTATCCACAGTTTCTTAGAGAATAAATCTGCGAAATATTGTTCATATCAGTCAAAGGATATATGAGTATCCAAGGGTTTCTTGTTTAAGCCTACGAAACCCTAGACATTTCTATAAGTTATTTTATCCGCAGATTTTTAAATAATAAATGTGCAAAATATTTTTCATATCGATCAAAGGAAATAGGAGTGTCTAGAGTTTCTTGCTTATGCCTACGAAACCATCATGTGAAAGTTGCCATTATAACGTGGCCGGATCAGATACGAGGCTGCGGGTTAAGTGCTTAACAAAGCTAGAGCTTTACTGACCAGTCTTTGAGACAGCTGTACTTGTTGGTATATTTTCGTCATATTCACTGAAGTCCACCGGTTCAGACTTGACATCAATCGTTTCTGTGCTTTCCTGATGAACGACAACTGCAACAACATCTGTGATACCTGAAATAAATACATCATCAGTGAAATATAAACGAATTACTCACTACAAAATATATATTTCATTAAAGATGTCTACTATTAATTGCCAAAGCTCGCCTGAATTTAACAACTGTGGCAATGAAATATGAATAACAGTATTAAGTGTGAGTTAGCTGTAAATGTGCCCGTTACTGACCATCCTTGCATTCAGTTGTATCCTCTGTTCCAGCCATCATTATATAGTCATCAGTCAGTTCATATTCTACCTTAATGTCAATCTCTTCGTTAATCTCACTGTGTCTGGAATCACCAGGATGCATATCACCGCCTGTCCCATCAATCATATTCACTCCTGAAACAATAACATAGTCAGATCAATTCTGTAAAAAGATACTATAATAGTTACAGTGTAGTAACGTTACTATAAGATAACTTTTATAGTGACTTTAATAGTAACTTTAATATTTTTCGTATTCTGTAATATCCAACTGTAGTGACGTCCGCTATGAAAGTTATATCTTAGTGACAGTTACTGAGAAAAGAATGAAGTTAGTTACAGAAGTGCACCACGCATGCGCATTGGTGGTATACAGATGACAGTTGAGATTAAAAATGTCAAAATATTGTATTACTTACATTATTTTGATGTTATATAATATATATTATGGTATATACATTTATAGAATATAAAAAAAACAAAATGAGTGAAGAAATAAAAAAAATAAAAACGGAATGCAAAGACAAATTCTCGACAATAGAACCAGTGGCGCAGGCGGGTGGTATTTAGGGGTTAGAACCTCCCATGAAGCTGGATTTTTTATTACTTCGATGCAGTTTCCTTGTTTTGTCATTACTTCCATACGTCTCATTTTATAACCCTCCCCCCTCATGAAACTATTTTCGCGTCACTGAATAGAACTTTTGTTTTTTTTTTTTTTTTAATTTAAAAAAAGACTCGTATTAAAAATGAGGAATTGGAGAAGACTTTTTGATCTTTAATAAATTTCATCTCCTACAACATAAACATTTACCTACACTCATACATCCATATTTTATTTATATTTAATTTATATAATTTTCTTTACTAATCTTCTTCATTTTCTATTATATCTAAAAATTACACTTAAAATCAAATGTCCGCCATTTTTATCTTCATAAGAACTAAATTGTTACTTATTAGTAAACAGCAGCATTTGGTAGTTACTATGAGCGGAACTTTTATAGTAACATGTTACTAAATATTGTAGTAACTTTTGTCTTACGGAATACGAAATACCACAAAGTTACTATGATAGTAATTGACCTTGCTCATTGTGACAAATTTAGTTACTATGATCATAATAACCGAGTTACAGACTTTTTTTAAATTTTACATACATACCTTAAATAAAATTCTAAATAATCTATTTTATAATTTTTGGTTACATTTAGTACAGAAATATCTTACATGAAAAGAAAACACTTGTCGGCAATTAACAAAATGGTTTAAATTTTTAAATTAAAAATTATAAGTTGTATCAAGTTAATATTTTTTTTATATTATAGTGTGTAATCAAAAAGTACAATACCTGTGTAATCAGTATTTTCTTCTTGTTCTTCTTTCACTGTGTTAATGTTGTTATAGTACTCTTCCCACGCTTCATTTGTAACAGAATGAGAGTCATCACATGCTGGTGATATGTCTGTCCTGCTGCACTGATCTTCAGACTCTTCACAATTCATCAACAACTCTTTCCGATCTTCTTTATAATCCATCATAGAAACACAACTGACCACTAGTTTCAGAGACAGAACTCAGTTGTGATGTGTAATTTATATATATGACTATATATAAATGGCTGGTAATAACTGGAGATCAGTCGTTAAACAGAGCCTCTGTAACGGATATTAATGGAATTGAAATAACATAGCTTTGTAAATTATTGGTACGTGTTTCTAGCTAGTTTCAAATGTATCACATTTCAAATATAGGTTTTTTTATATTTACTTTATTACTGGTTCAACAAATATTATTTGTTATTCACAGTTGTGATGGTTTTACATATACATAATTGAATTACCTAGCTATAGAGATTACATAACTTCCCTAGTAAATAATGTTTCCATTTTTATAGCATTACATACAATATAATTTAATTAATAATTAATCACTGTTATCACTATTATAAATATCTTGCGGTAAGAGTCTTTTAAGTCTGCTGTGTATTCTTTTTTTGCCTATATTATTGATGAGCTCACTGTCACTGTTTTTAGCGTTTTCTAGATATCGTCGGGTCAGATGTTTAATGAATGTAGTGAGGGGTGGTACTAGTAATTCACTTTGCAATTGTTCATTACGGATGAACCAGGGGGCGTTCACTGCAATTCGCAACACTTTATTTTGAAATACCTGGATTTTCTGTATGTTTGTTTTTGATGTGTTACCCCACACTTCACATGCGTATGTCACTAGGGGTCTCAGGAGTGATTTATACAGTAGGACCGCACATGTCGCTTGGAGACTAGATTTTCGATTTAGCAATGGATAGAGCTGTTGTAGTCTTCTATATGCAAGTTGCAGTTTAGCGTTAACATGAGCACTCCAGGTTAGTCGAGTATCGAGATGGACGCCTAGGTATTTGACTGATTTGTCTTTCGGATTCCATTTAATTTGTTGGTCGTTAATTGAAATGTTTTTAGGACTCCGAATTCGCCTTAGAGTAAATATTTTGCACTCACATTTAGTAGCGTTAAGTTTAACATTCATTTAACAAAGTTCCATTTACTAAACCAGTTGATAACTATATTTGTAGCATTTTGGAGTTCATCAATGCCGGTATTCAAATCAGTGTTTTGGGTTATTATGGCTGTGTCGTCTGCAAACATAGCTAGTGTGGTAGTTGATGGAATGTCTCGCACAAAGATCAGGAACAAAATTGGGCCTAGAATGCTTCCCTGTGGTACTCCTGCTTTTATGTTTTTCCAGGTCGATATATCATTGTTAATCTTGACAGAGAATGTTCTGTCTTCAAGAAATGAAAATATAACTGCTGATATATATTGTGGCAAACCGACTTGTAGTATTTTGTATTTTAATCCTTCGATCCAGACTCTGTCAAAGGCTTGCGCTATGTCGAGAAAAGCAATTGTTGTATATAGTTTGTTTTCAAATCCTTCTTCTATGAGTTCTGATATCCTGGATAACTGTTGAATGGTGCTGTGTCCTTTTCGAAAACCAAATTGGAAGTTCGGCAATGCTCCCAAGGCGTCCAGTTCTGTTCCTAGTCTTTTATAGATTATCTTTTCAAGAAGTTTAGAGAAAGTGTTTAATAAACTTATTGGTCTGTAGCTAGCAGGTTGGTGTTTGTCTTTTCCAGGTTTGTGGAACAATAAAATATGCGCAATTTTCCACTGTTTTGGAAAATATCCGTTCATAAGACAAGCATTAAAGAGCGATGCAATATAGGCTAAGAATTTTCGTGATAGATTTTTAAGTACAATATTAGGTATAAAATATAGGTTAATAATGAAAATAAATAGGTTCTTACCAATTCCGGAAATAATAATACCAGCGTGGAATCTAGTTTAAATTTTCACTACTGATAAAAAGTAAGCGTACTTGTTATTCATGTTTGAGGTAGATAGACTTCGTTCAACATAAGAAAAACACAGGGTATCATAAATTACATCATCAATTCTGCGCGAGAAAACAGCTAATCACATTGACGTACATAAGGGTTTTAAACAATTGTTGTGGAAACCAAATAAACAAAATCATGTATTTCAAATACATTTTTACTCATTTTAGCACACGGTATACCTTGAAACGTACGAGAAATAAATAATAATAACGGAAATAAACAAACAACATAGCAAAATACGTGTAGTGGAAAACAAATCAAAGTAAGTGACTCCACTGAAATATGTTAAATTGTCGATTACGTAATGGACGATTTGGTTTCTCCAAATGGGAGCTGCTAACATCCGCGTGTTTTTTTCTTATGTTGAACGAAGTCTATAATAAATATTTGTTAAAATATACATTATAACTGCACATTAGTTTGAACAATGTTTTCTAATTTCCAAAGAAGCAAAGTTACTCACGTGTACAATTATCACGATTTATTAAATGCACTATGTAGCTGTCCGTGCGAAGTACATTTGAGACAAAATGGTTGACAATGAACCATATTTTTTATATTAAGACAAAATGGTTGACAATGAACGATCCTTTTCAGTTGATATGTAGGTCCACATTGTTAATAATTGAAATTTTCGGCGATTTCGACCGGTACGAATACATTTGGATTTGGTAATCTTGATCCCAAATAACGTTCGCGTCTGGATGGCGTACCTCCTATATTCGTAGATTCTTAGAGAATAAATCTGCAAAATACCTGTCAATCAAGTCAAACTGGAAACACACTGTTTCCCAGCTAGCCAATCACAAGAATCTTAGGAAAAATGACGTCACAGTGTTACTAACGCACTAACACACGGTAGCAAATTATACGGCTTGGGTCAAGAGTGCTACAAAAAAAAACAAAAATTAAGTTGGGAACACTGAAATTTTGCCAACTGTAATGAGAAGTTACTAGTTACTAGAAGTTATCCCTATTACACGATAACAATGATGAAATTATTGATTTTATTATAATTTTAGTTCCATAAAATTCCAATATAGTACTCATATAACACATATAATATCATTCTATTTCCTACAGTAGTACTACTATATTTTTAACAATTGCCTTCAAATAATAAATTTTAGTTCTACAGATTTTGCCTCTACAATGTTACCACCAGATAAAAGTGAAATGTTTTTCCACTTTTTTTTTTGTAATATTGTCGTAATGCACGCAAAATAGCGCGCACTACAAATTAAAATCTGTTTTTATTATACACTAATTTATAATTAAATACTTTAATTGAACATATAAGTAAGAACATATTGATCTATGAAATACGTTTCTATTATTGTAAAGCGAATAATACTTAGAATTTGAGAGAAAATAAATATATAGAATATTAATATAGTTTAAGAAAAACATTAAACTGAAGGTTATCAAAAGTGTTAGAGGCCAAGAATAAATACGCCAATAATAATTCGAAATAAATATCTCGAATATTAAAGACATTTAATTAAAAAAAACGCCTTACATAATAACTGATATTTTTAAATCTGATATATCAGTAGAACATAATTTTACCTACGATAACCTGGTCTACAAGATATGCATGGAAATTTAGAACATTTAACTCTTTAACTGATTTATTTTTATACATTTTTGCAATGAATTTGTAATCAGTGATTCTTAAACTCTGGTCCGCGGGTAAAGGCCTTTAAGTGATTAAATTTGTTTTATATTGGAACTAAAAACTGTACAACTGCGGATTGGATGTACCTGAATGATATTAATTATAAAAAGGAAATATGTAAATCCATTATATTTAAAATAACATACATACGACTTGAAAAAGAGGGAGACAACTATAGTCTCCAAATAAATTATATTTAACCAGAACTGTAAAATAATGATTATTTTTGTAATCAACTATTTGTGGAAAACCATTACTCATATAACCGCAATCAGAAATTTGATTGAAATTACCTAAATAAACAGAATAAAAAATTCTTGATTAGAAATATTCAAAAAGTAATCAAATCTTTACAAATCTATGTTAAAATTTGGAATTTTTCATAGTCTCAAAATATTTAGGTCTACGACCAACATCGCTCTTAATTTTCGCTTCCCTCGAAATAAAACATTCATATAAATAATAATCAATACACTTTATTATTCTAAAAAAACATAAACTTTTTCTTACATTAATCTTCACAAATTATTACAAAGTAAATAAAAATATATTTAACATACAGGTTTATTATTTGAAAACATTTATCGTACGTATATGCAGGGCATATAATAAACCAGTTAGATAAAAAAAAAAAAAATAAAACAATAAAAAATCTGATGAGAAAAAAAAAATTAACTGTAGTTGTAGCCCTAATTATTTTAATAATTATCATACAATTTGTTGATTTTTAAAAATTGTTGATGTGGTCATTTGCCAAAAGTAGAAACCAGTATGGAAGTATTTCAATATTTTAAGAACTGATATGCTAGTACCGGTTGAATATCGTCATTGCATATATTTAAGTATTTATTACAATATATATAGTTTAACACATTGGTATGCGAATTTTTGTGACGGAATGTCATGACAATGTTTATTTAATAATTTAAAATAAAAATACGCCGTTAACCTGCGAAAATTAAGGTAAGCTTAGAATTGCAATAAGGCGTTTACGAAAACTCTACCGGTACATACCGGGAACATCAACTGCGTTCGAAAACAAGTTCGGTGAAGGTGTATAAGCATGTAGCTGTTTACCGACCGGTAGATTTCCTGGGGAAGATTTACTATACCCTACTCAACATAACCTTATTCTAGCTAAACTATTCTAACATAACTAGTATTCTAGCTAAAGCTTAGCCTAACCTTATCTTCTTAAGGATTATTTTAGCCTTCTGTCTATACAGAAGGTATAAATAAGGTAAATATTGTAAGTCGCAGCAAGAAAATCTTTTTCACTGTGCCCAGCACGTATTTTCTCGTTCTGATATTATAGTCCAGGCCTATAGTGTTACATCGGACAGTGTTTCTTTGTTCCTCATTTTTTATCACATTTTACCATCTTATATCAAGATTCATTGTAAGCAACGGTAATGAAAAACTTCGCAAAAATAATCTGGAATACAGAAAAATATTTAAAAAGTTTTCCTCAGTAGTCCAAACCAACATTTTTTAATAATAAATAGTTTAAATGTCATTTATAACATTTCAATTTATTATAATATCTACTTACATTAATTATTTAAAATATGTACATATGTTTATTAAAGGTTAAACAATAAATGACATATGTATCAAAATTTTACTAGTAGTTCTAAGTTTATAATAATAAGGTCTAAATTAATATTATATATAAACAAATCATATGTATTGATGTAATTTACTTTCTAATTAATGTTCTTTATTAAATTGTTTACAAAATACTTCAAAATGAATTAAATATTACAGGAATAAGTTAAATTAATTTACGGATTTTAGAAATGTTATCCAATAAACACGGCTTTTATTTTTCACATATTTTTTTATTATTTCGAAGTTGGGAACACTTTCCTTATCATCTTTAGCACATTTGACACAGACTCAAATTATATATGTACGATTATTTAAATTTCAATGTCCCTCAATATTATACCAGGACTAATTATACGTTCACCGTAAACCTCTCCACTACAAATTACGATCAAAATTCGCCCATCAATCGTATCAGTAGATCGTATAACTCCATTAGTACTGAAGTTGATTTAGATCTTTTTAACTTTTCCCTCAATAGCTATACTACAAAATAAAAAAATTATCTACTGTCCAAATCTTATATTGTATCTTGATTATTAAATAATATTGTATTAAATATTGTTACATTATAGATTATTGTTACGTCTATAAGGCCGCGGTCTGACTGATCGAGTGCTGTCGATCATTTGCTGTCGAGCAAATTTCAAACACACGTTAACTAAGGGCATGAGTCGCACTGAACCATCGTTTGCTGTCAAGTAGCATCAAGTTGTTTGTATTTCAAACCGGTTTGAATTTCACACGACGCTCGACGCTCAACCATATATTATTTGACAGTTGGAACGTCAAAAAAAAAAAAACAAAATTACAATATAGAGTAAAATGGACTCGCTAATTAGTATTAACTGTTTGATAGTATTATTTTAGGTTGGAATATGCACTATTTGACAAGTGAGAAACAAATTTACTTGACACTGAATGATCGATAATACTCGACAGTACTTGATCAGTCAGACCAGCTTTTAAATTTTTAAATGACACTACACGACTCGACGCTACGTTACACGACGGCGCCCGATCAGTCAGACTGCTGCCTTACTGTTACACTATTGTTACTTAATCTGTACTGTACTTTTTTTTGTAATTATTAAGTGTCTGCTTGTAATTGAATGTGGTAATTCACATTTGTTGGTAACCCCAATAAAATAAATTTAAAAAAATAAAATAATATACATAATTTACTTTTGAAGCTCATATCGAGTACATATATGCTAAAGCCCTTCGTATATTAGATATTATTATTCTGATAAATAAGTTTATTATATGAAAAGTCAAGTGAGGGATAGGAGACCATGATTTTATAGTAGATGAATTTTAAAAACTTGAACTGAATTTTTTGAACCTCATATCGAGTACATATATGCTAAGGCCCTTCGTATGCTAGGATATATTATTCGGACAACTAGAGACCGATCTACACAGACTGTCAGGACTTTTTATTATGCTTACGTCTCTAGTATCCTTAACTATTGTTCAATTATATTGAATCCAAAATACGACAAACGCACTGTTAAATTAGAAAAAGTACAGTTTAAAGCTTTGAAATATATTCTATTTTAAAACTGATTGATTATAATTAAGCTTAAAATCCATAAAAATATGCTGTCACTGAATGATCGACGCACATTAGCGGACATGCTTGTATTGTACAAAATTTGTACCAATTATTTGGACTGTAATGAATTATTATGCACTTTAAACTTTCAAGTTCCTGCACTTAACGTACGTAACCATCCTTTGTTTTCTATCAGTAGAGCCAATAATAATATTTTTTCAAATTCTCATATAGAAAGACTCTCTTCAACTTTTAATAAAATCTTTAATATTATTGACATTTTTAATAATTCATTGGGTAAATTTAAATGGCAATGTAAAACCATTTTACAACATTCTTATCTAGATACTACATAAATATGTCTGTACGAGTTACTAATACTATTGTGTTGTATAATGTTCATTAAAGGAACATAATAATAATAATAATAATAATAATAATAATATTTATTCATGTAGTTAAATGTTTTACATTTTTACACATGTCAAAATATATGGCATAGTAAATTTACATATATAAATACATTAAAAAGAATAATAAAAAGATGAATACAAAATAAAATACTTAAAGTTACAGTAACAACAGGTCACTTAAATTATACCCCAGATATTCATCAAAGTTGTAGAATGCTTGACCAAGGAGAAAGTTTTTAACTATATTTTTAAATGTTTTCAGCGGAAGTTCATGAATATCTCTTGGTAAAACATTGTAAAACTTTACTGAGTAGTGGTTTATACTATTTCTAGATTTGGACAGTCTTAAGAAATTTGGACGAATAGCCTCTCTATTTCGAGTGTTATGCGAATGAATTTGCTTCTGAAGTGAATGATTTTCCCTATTGCTGTGTATGTGAAGTAGACACTGTAGAATATACAGACAAGGGAATGTGAGAATTTTGAGTTCCACAAACGCTTTTCTGCAATCTTCACGGAAACCAATTCCTCCAATTATCCGTACAACTCGGCGCTGTAATCCGAAAATTCTTGATGCATGTGAAGAACTGCCCCAAATTAATAGTGCATAAGAAATTTGTGACTGAAAAAACGCGAAATATGCTATTTTCAAAATAGGTTGGGATACACTGTTTTTTAATTGTCGAATGCAGTACACAGATCTACATAATTTGGCTGCTAGCATATCTACATGACTTTCCCAAGTAAATCTTTTATCGATGTTTACACCTAGAAATTTTACATTTAATGGGTTGTCATATTCGTGTTTCCTTAATGCTAGGAGCATATGCTGAGTTTTAGATTCATTAAAACTAAGGCGATTTGCTCGAAACCAGGTTTGACATAGTTCTATGGAATTTTGGTTATTAATAAAAAGGTCTTCTAAACATGGTGATGATGTTAAAATGGTAGTGTCGTCAGCAAATAAAATTGGCCTTGCTATAGTCATAGACGAAGGTAACTCATTTATATAAATTAAAAACAAAATAGGTCCTAGAATGGAGCCCTGTGGCACACCATGCTTCATGATTTTCATATCGGAGTTTTCTCCACGAATACGCACAAATTGAGTTCTATTTGAGAGATATGATTTAATTAGTTTATAACTACTTTCATTAAATAAATAAAAAACTAATTTCTGCAGTAAAATCTCATGTGATACGCAGTCGAAAGCCTTAGTTAAGTCAAAAAAGGTAGCCATACAGTAAGTACTATTCTCGAAACAATTAATGACATAATCAACAAAATTCAACAACGCTTCACATGAAGATTTGCCTGCTCTAAATCCATACTGTTTGTCATTAATAATATTGTTATTTTCCAGATAGTTTACCATTTGATTTTTTAATAGTTTTTCAAATATTTTTGAAAATATTGGAAGGATAGAAATTGGCCGATAGTTATTTAGGTCTTGTTTATCTCCTTTTTTATAAACCGGTACGACAGACGCTAATTTTAAGGAATTTGGGAAAATGCTAGAAGTTATGCATTTGTTTATGCTTTTTGTTAGAGGAATAATAATTGTGTCTATAACACTTCTAACAATATTGACGCTGAGACCGTAGGCATCTCGACTGTTATTGTTCTTTAGGGATAATAATACCTCTCTAACTTCATTGAATGATACTTCCCTGAAAGAAAATTTATGAGTTTCTGCATTAATATTTATAGTTTCAGACAAAATATGAATGGGGTTAGTATCACACGGTAAAAGGTTTTTTAAGATATTATCAGCAATATTAAGAAAGAAATCATTCACTTCATTCGCTGACTTAGGGCAGTGTTCAGTCAAATTCTTGGATTTGTTTTTATTAATTATTTGCCATGTCGCTTTAGAAATATTATCCGATCTCTGAATATACAAGGAATTCGTCTCGATTTTAGCTCTTGTGATAGCTTTTCTATATTTTGCTCTAAAGATATTTCGAATATTCTTATTGCGTTCAGTAGGATGTAATACAGAAAAAATATGAAGGACATGCAATTTTTCTCTCATTAGTTTTAGTTCACTATTAAACCATTTTGAGTTGATTTCTGAAGAATTTTTGAGGCTACTAATTTTTATGAGTGGAAAGGAATTGTTAAAACTGTTAAGTACATTATTTAAAAAAACGGTAAAACTATCTTCTGCATTGGAATTATTTATAATTAATGTGTCCCAGTTAATATTTAGTAAAATATTATGAAAGGTGTTTTTTCCTTCTAAGGTTATGGGACGTATTACTTTATGAGAACAGTACCTTTCCGGTTCGTTCTGTATACAGAAATCAGCACAAAAAATAATTCCACTGTGATCTGACAAATGAGTGACTAATTTAGTGGTATTGACTTGTTTGCTACATAGGTTTGTAAAAACGTTGTCCAGACAATTTTTACCTCTTGTCAAAAATGTTACTGTCTTTTCAAGGTTATTCTTGTATGACTTTCATAGTAATTCTTGTATGACTGATGTTTGTAAACTCTGTATAAGTAATGCTGTTTTGATTTGTTTTTGATAAATTTAAAATACTTTGTACAAGAAGTGAACTCAGTTGTGGGCCTGTCCTTTTTGTGTTCCACAATATAATAATAATAATAAAATAATAATAAAAAACAACAAACATCATATCCATTTTCAAAAATATTTAATTAAATTTAAAATCAATACAAGACAAATACACCATTCTTCAAGATAACAAAATATTACAAAATAATGAAAAACCGGCGGGCACCAAGGGACAGATCATGGGCTTGAGCGTCACTTAATCATTCAAATTACACTTTTTACGGGCTCATTTTGCGTGTAATTGAAAGTAAAACCCCTCCCCAAAAAAATCTGGCTTTAAATTTCTTTTCTCAAGAAAAATGTATGAGTACGTGCCTGGTGATTTGTTAGCAAACATGAATACTAATTAAAAATTGTACCTACAACTTCAAAATTATGCCTTGCTACTTTTTTTTTTTAATTTTCTCTCTCCAGAATGTACTCTTTTGTGACCAAGGAGACTTGATTACTGTGAAAATGATTTATCACATTTGAAGGGTTTTTTCTCCAGAATGTACTCGTTTGTGATTATTGAGACTGCCTGACCGTGAAAATACTTTATTACACTGCTCACATTTGAATGGTTTCTCTCCAGAATGTACAAGTTTGTGTCTAGTTAGACTTGATGTACCTGAAAATGATTTATCACACTGATCACATTTGACTGGTTTCTCTCCAGAATGTACTCGTTTGTGTATAATGAGATTTGATGAGTTCGAAAACGCTTTATCACACTGATCACATTTGAATGGTTTATCTCCAGAATGTACTCGTTTGTGTTGAACGAGATGTGATGCATTCGAAAATAATTTATCACACTGATCACATTTGAACGGTTTCTCTCCAGAATGAAATCGTTTGTGTTTAATGAGTTCTGATGAGCTTTTAAACGCTTTATCACACTGATCACATTTGTATGGTTTCTCTCCAGAATGTACTCTTTTGTGAATAATGAGACCTGCAGACCCTCTAAATGCTTTATCACACTGATCACATTTGAATGGTTTCTCTCCAGAATGATATCGTTTGTGTTTAATGAGAGCTGATGAGCTTTTAAACGCTTTATCACACTGATCACATTTGTATGGTTTCTCTCCAGTATGCATTCGTTTGTGAGTAGTGAGACATGAAGACACTGAAAATGCTTTATCACACTGATCACATTTGAATGGTTTCTCTCCAGAATGAATTCGTTTGTGTATAATGAATTCTGATGAGCTTTTAAACGCTTTATCACACTGATCACATTTGTATGGTTTCTCTCCAGTATGCATTCGTTTGTGTTTAATGAGTTCTGATGATCTTTTAAACGCTTTATCACACTGATCACATGTGAATGGTTTCTCTCCAAAATGTACTATTTTGTGTTTAAAAAGAGCTGATGAGGTTGAAAACGCTTTATCACACTGTTCACATTTGAATGGTTTCTCCCCAGAATGTGTTCGTTTGTGAGAAATGATACTTGACCACATTGTAAATGCTTTATCGCACTGATCACATTTAAATGGTTTCTCTCCAGAATGTACTCGTTTGTGAACAATGAGAGATGATGAGTGTGAAAACACTTTATCACACTGATCACATTTGTATGGTTTCTCTCCAGTATGTACTCGTTCGTGAGAAATGAGACCTGAAGCCACTGAAAATGCTTTATCACACTGATCACATTTGAATGGTTTCCCTCCAGAATGTACTCGTTTGTGTTCAATGAGATGTGATGAACTTATAAATGCTTTATCGCACTGATCACATTGGAATAATTTCTCTCCAGAATGTACTAGTTTGTGACTAATGAGAGATGATGGATCAGAAAATGGTTTATCACACTGCTCACATTTGAATGGTTTCTCTTCAGAATGTATTAGTTTGTGACAAATAAGAGATGATTGATCAGAAAATGGTTTATCACACTGCTCACATTTGAATGGTTTCTCTTCAGAATGAACTCGTTTGTGACTAATGAGAGATGATGACTTTGAAAATAATATAACACACTGCTCATTGTGTCTATTGAGAGTTGATGGATCAGAAAATGGTTTATCACAATGCTCACATTTGAATGGTTTCTCTTCAGAATGTACTAGTTTGTGAGTAATGAGAGATGATGACTGTGAAAACACTTTATCACACTCTTCACATTTGAATGGTTTCTCTCCAGAATGTACAAGTTTGTGTCTATTTAGAGTTGCTGGATCAGAAAATGGTTCATCACACTGCTCACATTTGAATGGTTTCTCTTCAGAATGTACTAGTTTGTGAGTAATGAGATATGACGACTGTGAAAATACTTTATCACACTCTTCACATTTGAATGGTTTCTCTCCAGGATGTACTAGTTGGTGAGTAATGAGACATGATGAGTTCACAAATACTTTATCACACTGCTCACATTTGAATGGTTTTTCTACAGAATGTACTCGTTTGTGACTAATTAGAGTTGATGGATCTGAAAATTGTTTATCACACAAATCACATTTGAATGATTTTGCTCTAGAATGTAGTCGTTTGTGTTTAATAAGATGTGATGTGGCTGAAAATGTTTTATCACACTGATCACATTTGAATGGTCTCCCTCCAGAATGTACTCGTTTGTGTAAAATGAGTTTATATAACCGTGAAAATACTTCATCACAATAATTGCATTTGAACGATTTCTCTTCTGAATGTACTCGTCTGTGTCTAATGAGACTCCTCAAACCCTCATCTGATTCACGGGAAGATGTTTCACTGGCTGCAAACAAAATTTCACTGATTATTGAGACATTTAGTTATTGAAAATTACTGTTCTAAATTCTTTATTATAAGCCTACGAAGGAGGTTAAAGTAGGCAAGAAGAAGTTTTTTACTGTACAAATAAAAATATTAAATCTTATATTTTGTTCGATTATCGACATTGAAAAGTTGTTTAAATTTGGATATTATCAGGAAAGTCTGTTTAAATAAAATTAAATGATTGAATAGACCGGTTTCGATAAATATTTTATCTTCATCAGTATACTGTTTATACCGGGTGAATTATTTAAGGAGCAACATACATGTTTCACATATAATGTTAATGAAGTGAGTTATTTCAAAAGCAACATAGCCATAAAACAAATGCTTATCGTATCCATAGAATAGCCAAAATGTTATTTTTTTAAATATTTTTTGGACTTAGCTACTAAGGACATTATTATTTTTGTTTGTATGTAAATATAAAAAAACTAATCAAAATTCATTTATTGTTTCTAATTTACTATTTTTTAGCCGTCTAGGAACTTTATCATGTCAAATAACTTTTATATCTAATCACCATTGCATATCTGTTGCCATGGATATGAGCTTGCTTTCATAATTTGCTGTGTTGCAAATGAAATAACTCACTTCATTAATATTATATGTGAAACATGTATGTTGCTCCTTAAATAATTCACCCGGTATATGTCTCTTGGAAGCTTACGATTAATAAAATAATATTGAATTATTGACTGACCTGTATCTGGTGCGACAGCATTTTCCTGATATTCACTGTCAATTCCATATTCAGACTTGATATTAATCAGCTCAGTATTGTAGTTATACTGCGACCTGTCGCTAGTAGATGATGTGCCATACACTTCCAGAGGGTCGCGAACTTCTGAAATGTAAATGCTTATAGTTACTGTTACTATTTACATCTTTTCAATGTACATTTTTCAGTCCACTCGCGACCTGGTATTTTCAAAGTAAACTTCTAAAATGAATTATAATGTTAAAATTATAATTTATCATAAATAATTGATTATTTTATTAATACTGTATAATATCATAAATTTTCTCCACGACCACTATAGAATTTACCAATTTTAAAACCAATTTTAATTACAGAAAGTTAATATTCTAACACAAGAGTTAGAATGTTATTCTAAAGCACTTATCTTCTTATGTATTTTGTGTGTATTTCATTCCATCACTTGTTATGGAATAACTATTCTATGCTTGTTTAATTTAATTTGTTTATTTATACCCAAAGTACAAGATTAAATAGTTAGATTTTTACAAATAATAATAATATTAATAATTTGTACAATGGATAAATGCCCATGATCAGTCATTGTAAAGAATACAATTCTTCCTCATGAGCCCCCAAAAAGTATAAAAAATATAAATATAGCACGTATTAACAGAACCAGGGTTCTTTGCTATTGATAATTCCACAATTGTCATGGGCAACATTGCAGTATGTAGATATGTAACGTTCCCTAACTTGAGCAGAATTAAGTAAGAAAAGAACATAAAATTAAAAGGGCAAGATGAACCTATTAGAAGTTTTGAAAAAATAAAGACTTTTATAAGCTTTTATACATTTTTATAAAATTTTATCCCAGATGAGCTTCTTTATATGTTTTTTAAAAGAGATTAAGCTAAAAAATTTAAGGTTCTCAGGAATAATATTATATTTAGCGCAAATTTCAAATGAGAAGCTATGTTTAAATATTGCAGTTTTGTAAGAAGGTGGAGAAAGGGTACCCTTAAATCTTATATTAACATTATGCACATCAGATCTGAAGGTGATTTTATTCTACAAATAAGGGGGAGTTTTGAGAATTAACACTTTATGATAAAATACAAGAGAACGTATGCCTACGAAATCCTAGACATTTCTGTAAGTAATTATATTCGTAGATTCTTAGAGAATAAATGTGCAAAATATTGTTCATATCGGTCAAAGGATATAAGAATGTCTAAAGTTACTTTTTTATGCCTACGAAATCCTAGATATTTCTATATATAATTATATTCATAGATTCTTATAGAACAAATCTGCAAATTACTGTTCATATCGGTCAAAGGATATAGGCGTGTCTAGAGTTTCTATTTTAAGCCTACGAAATCCTTAACATTTTTATACGTAATTTTATACGTAATAAGTTATTGTAGCCGCAAATTTTTAAATAATAAATCTGCAAAATATTTTTCATATCGATCAAAGGAAATAGCAGTGTCTAGAGTTTCTTGTTTATGCCTACGAAACCATCATGTGAAAGTTGCCATTATAACGTGGCCGTATCAGATACAAAGTTGCAGGTTAAGTGCTTAACAAAGCTAGAGCTTTACTGACCAGTCTTTGAGACAGCTGTACTTGTTGGTATATTTTCGTCATATTCACTGAAGTCCACCGGTTCAGACTTGACATCAATCGTTTCTGTGCTTTCCTGATGAACGACAACTGTAACAACATCTGTGATACCTGAAATAAACACATCATCAGTGAAATATAAACGAATTACTCACTGCAAAATATATATTTCATTAAAGATGTCTACTATTCATTGCCAAAGCTCGCCTGAATTTAACAACTGTGACAATGAAATATGAATAACAGTATTAAGTGTGAGTTAGTTGTAAATGTGCCCGTTACTGACCATCCTTGCATTCAGATGTATCCTCTGTTCCAGCCGTCACTATATAGTCGTCAGTCAGTTCATATTCTGCCTTAATGTCAATCTCTTCTTTAATATCACTGTGTCTGGAATCACCAGGATGCATATCACCGCCTGTCCCATCATTCATATTCACTCCTGAAACAATAACATAGTCAGATCAATTCTGTAAAAAGATACTATAATAGTTACCGTGTAGTAACGTTACTACAAGATAACTTTTATAGTGACTTTAATAGTAACTTTAACATTTTTCGTATTCTGTAATATCCAACTGTAGTGACGTCGCTATGAAAGTTATATCTTAGTGACAGTTACTGAGAAAAGAATGAAGTTAGTTACAGAAGTGCAACACGCATGCGCATTGGTGGTATACAGATGACAGTTGAGGTTAAAAATGTCAAAATATTGTATTACTTATATATATTTACTTAATATATATTATGGTATATACATTTATAGAATATAAAAAAAAACAAAATGAGTGAAGAAATTAAAAAAATAAAAACGGAATGCAAAGACAAATTCTCGACAATAGAACCAGTGGCGCAGGCGGGTGGTATTTAGGGGTTAGAACCTCCCATGAAGCTGGATTCTTTATTACTTCGATGCAGTTTCCTTGTTTTGTCATTACCTCCATACGTCTCATTTTATAACCCTCCCCCCTCATGAAACTATTTTTGCGTCACTGAATAGAACTTTTGTTATTTTTTTTGTAAACAAAAACTATTTTTTTTTTTTTTTAATAATTTAAAAAAAGACTCGTATTAAAAATGAGGAATTGGAAAAGACATTTTGATCTTTAATAAATTTCATCTCCTGCAATATAAACATTAACCTACACTCATACATTCATATTTTATACATATTTAATTTATATAATTTTCTTTACTAATCTTCTTCATTTTCTATTATATCTAAAAATTACACTTAAAATCAAATGTCCGCCATTTTTATCTTCATAAGAACAAAGTTATTACAAATACCAGCATTTGGTTGCATTTAATACAGAAATATCTTACATGAAAAGAAAACACTTGTCGGCAATTAACAAAAGGGTTTAAATTTTTAAATTAAAAATTATAAGTTGTATCAAGTTAATATTTTTTGATTTTATATTATAGTGTATAATCAAAACCTGTGTAATCAGTATTTTCTTCTTGTTCTTCTTTCACTGTGTTAATGTTGTTATAGTACTCTTCCCATGATTCATTTTTAACAGAATGAGAGTCATCACATGCTGGTGATATGTCTGTCCTGCTGCACTGATCTTCAGACTCTTCACAATTCATCACCAACTCTTTCCGATCTTCTTTATAATCCATCAGAGAAACACAACTGACCGCTAGTTTCAGAGACAGAACTCAGTTGTGATGTGTAATTTATATATATGACTATATAAAAATGGCTGATAATAACTGGAGATCAGTTGTTAAACAGAGTCACTGTAACTGATATTAATGGAATTGGAATAGCATAGCTTTGTAAATTATTGATACGTGTTTCTAACTAGTTTCAAAGGTATCACATTTCAAATATAGGTTAATAATGAAAATAAATAGGTTCTTACCAATTCCGGAAGTAATAATACCAGCCTGGAATCTAGTTTAAATTTTCACTACGGATAAAAAGTAAGCGTACTTTTTATTCATATTTGAGGTAGATAGACTTCGTTCAACATAAGAAAAACACAGGGTATCATAAATTACGTCATCAATTCTGCGCGAGAAAACAGCTAATCACGTACATAAGGGTTTTAAACAATTGTTGTGGACACCAAATAAACAAAATCATGTATTTTAAATACATTTTTACTCATTTTAGCACACGGTATACCTTGAAACGTACGAGAAATAAATAATAATAACGGAAATAAACAAACTACATCGGAAAATACGTGTAGTGGAAAACAAATCAAAATAAGTTACTCCACTGAAATATGTTAAATTGTCGATTACGTAATGGTCGATTTGGTTTCTCCACATGGGACCTGCTAACATCCTCGTGTTTTTTTCCTATGTTGAACGAAGTCTATAATAAATATTTGTTAAAAAATACATTATAACTGCACATTAGTTTGAACAATGTGTTCTAATTTCCAAATAAGCAAAGTTACTCACGTGTACAATTATCACGATTTATTAAATGCACTATGTAGCTGTCCGTGCGAAGTACATTTGAGACAAAATGGTTGACAATGAACCATATTTTTTACATTAAGACAAAATGGTTGACAATGAATGATCTTTTTCAGTTGATGTGTAGGGTCCACATTGTTAATAATTGAAATTTTCGGCGATTTCGACCGGTACGAATACATTTGGGTTTGGTAATTTTGATACCAAAAACTCCTAATTAAGTAAACGATTTCCTCCTGAGGTATCTCATCCACGTCTACCTGTACCTTATGACAAAATGCCACTAGAGTCTGCGGGGGACGAGATAAATTTAGTATCTTCAACCCATAATGTCCCATACGTGTTCAATGTGTGAAAGATCGGGAGATATTAGTGACCAAGGCCACAATTTGATTTGATTATGTTCAAAGTAGTCCAACGCAACACTGGCTACATTTGGTTGCGCATTTTCTGCTTGAAACAGTGGATTGCAGAAGGTCCTGAGGTAGGGTAGAACTTGTGTTTCCACAACTTCCTTAATGTAATGCTGGGCGGTCAAGTTGCCTCTGATGAAGAACAAAGGTTACTTACTGCCATAAGTAATAGTCCCCCGCACCTCTAACGCGACTCTAACGGTGCGGTGCTCTGGCCTTTCCACATAAAATGGAGGATCACGTCTTTCACCACGTCGCCTTCTCATCCTTGCCCAACCATCATGCATACCCAAACAGAATCTGAATTTGGCACTTAAGATTACCGTATTCCATTCCGGGTTCCATTGTAATCGTTCTCTGCACCACTCTAGTCAGTTACGTCGATTTTCAGGGGTGAGGAGTAACACAAGATGAGGATGGTATGGAATCAGTTCAAAACTTATAAACTTTCGCATCCCAACAGGCCTTCCATGTTATGTAAACCATTGGTCCGCATTAACCCTTGTGGAAAAGAAGTGGTGCCTTAGAGCCAAAAGAGTAAGGCGGCGATCTTCGCGTTCTGTGGTTTTTCGGCGACATTCTATACCTCCTGCTCTTCGTGTTCGGCCTTCCTGGAACCATGCTTGACAACAACTCACCACAGTATTGAGACTCCTACTCGTCCTAGTGGCAATATCTCTAAAGGCTAAACCAGTTTCTCGCAGACGTACTATTCGCCCCCAATCAAACTAAGTTGATGAAAATTTGCTTATCTTCTCGCTCTAGGCATAATGAACAGATCAAAGAAACTCTTAAGCCTGTAGTACACGATGCAATTTCTCGATTTGAATCTCGTACGATTTGTCGTACGATAATTATTACATTGAGAATATTGTTCAAAGTTAACGGATGTAAAATTATTGTATTATACCATCCAATATTTATCGCTTTGAATCTGTACCAATTGCTGCGCACTACGTCTATTTTTGTAAGTTGACAGAATTCAAATAATTGTACTTAACCTAGAACGGCCAAATAGTTTACCAATTTTTGAAGACTGATAATATTAATCTTTGTCCCAAATCAGTAAATCTCCTGGATTCGCAAAGCCGTACCGTTTTCTGTTCTAATTTATTACATTTTAAATTGAAGGGAATTATTATTTTATTTATTTTTTGTTATTATTATTTTTGTCTATAAAACAACGATTTTTATTTATCAAAAAATATTATTGTCATTATTATTGTTAAAAAAGAGTTTAAAGAAAATAAAAACATATTATATTAGTAATGATTTCGTTGAATTTGTTTTATGCATAACACCCAACTTGAATAAATAAATGACAAGTATAGAAATTGTAATCAAGGGTAGTTTGTGGACAAGAAATGTTTTTAAAAAAATCTACAAACATTATTAAAAAATAATAATAATAATTCCCCCAGTACCTTTTTCCTGGATTGGAATGCTTAATGGTCACCTTAGATAAGTCACTATAGTGCGTTCAAAGGTGAGTTTGCTGTACAGGGCATATGGAGTAGTTCTTTTTCATACTCTCTAATGGGTTTACACAACGACGCTATCCTTTTCTTGCTTGTCGACGTTGCCAGCTCTAAAACGCACTGATCTGTGAAGACGCAGTATTCTACAAATGGCGATTTGTTTTTGTTGAGTGTTATTTTGAGTTTTATAAGAGTTGATTTTTGTAAATCATACGAGTTTTTCATATTATTATAATTGACACATTTGACACTTTTACAACATTTGGCAACACCGCTCCCATTTGCCATAAGAGCTATACTGCAAACTCACCTTTGAACGCACTATAGTTAAGTATGTTGGATAATAAGATGTTGAAAAAATCCAAACGTATATATAAATGACCTAAAAATGTGAACAGCTAAATCAAATTTATTTTAAACAAAATAAGAAAAAATATTGCTAAAGTTGATACTAAATAACCTCGAAATATGTTTGACAGATGACCAGTTGTTCGCACAGAACATGAATTTGCGCAAGTTATACTGCGCATTATTGGTTCATTCTGTCCAATATTTTAGGTCGAGACAATAAATATTGGTTGGTTTTCAATATCATACAAGATCTCGTACGAAACTCCTGTAGTACACGATACAATAATTTGTGTACTATAAATCGTACGAGATTCAAAACGAGAATTCGCATCGTGTACTACAGGCATTAGAAATGTACTGTACGAAAATCAAATGCTCACTGTAGCTACAAAAGTCCATTGTCGCCTATTATGTTTTAAAAACAAATATTTGTTAAGGCAAAAATCAGCGTATCGATATGGTTGAATAATTGATCGTTTCTTGATTTAACCTAAACAAACATGTATCCAGAAAATTACTGCGATATATTCATAAATACTGGGTGTTCCTGTTTTAAGGTCACGCAGTAAAAATATACTAGTTACTAATATTATTGTGTTGTATAACGTTCATTAAATGAAGATAGTAATTCTTGTATGATTGATGTTTGTAAACTCTGTATAAGTAATGTTGTTTTGATTTGTTTTTGATAAATTTAAAATACTTTGTACAAAAAGTGAACTCAGTTGTGGTCCTGTCCTATTTGTGTTCCAAAATATAATAATTATAATAAAATAATAATAACAAATAACAAACATCATATACATTTTCAAAAATATTTAATAACATTTAAAATCAATACAAGACAAATACACTATTCTTCAAGATAACAAAATATTACCAAATAATGAAAAACCGGCGGGCACCAAGGGATATATCATGGGCTTGACCGTCACTTAATCATTCAAATTACACTTTTTACGGGCTCAATTTGCGTGTAATTGAAAGTGAGACCCCTCCCCAAACAATCTGGCTTTAAATCACTTTCCCCAAGAAAAATGTATGAGTACGAGCCTGGTGGTTTGTTAGCAAACATGAATACTAATAGAAAATTGTACCTACATCTTCAAAATAAAGCCTTGCTACTTTTTCTTTAATTTTCTCTCTCCAGAATGTACTCGTTTGTGATAATTGAGTCTGTATGACTGTGAAAATATTTTATCAAACTGATCACATTTAAATGGTTTCTCTCCAGAATGTACTCGTTTGTGTATAAGGAGACAATATGATTGTGAAAATACTTTATCACACTGTTCACATTTGTATGGTTTCTCTCCAGAATGTACACGTTTGTGTCTAATCAGACCTGATGCTTCTGAAAATGATTTATTACACTGATCACATTTGAACGGTTTTTCTCCAGAATGTACTAGTTTGTGTCTAATGAGACTTGATGTTTTTGAAAACGCTTCATCACACTGATCACATTTGAATGGTTTCTCTCCAGAATGTACTCGTTTGTGTTGAACGAGATTTGAAGACCCTGTAAATGATTTATCACACTGATCACATTTGAATGGTTTCTCTCCAGAATGAATTCGTTTGTGTATAATGAGTCCTGTTGAGCTTTTATACGCTTTATCACACTGACCACATTTGAATGGTTTCTCCCCAGAATGCATTCGTTTGTGTATAATGAGTTCTGATGAGCTTTTAAACGCTTTATCACACTGATCACATTTGAATGGTTTCTTCCCAGAATGCATTCGTTTGTGTACAATAAGCTCTGATGAGCTTTTAAACGCTTTATCACACTGATCACATTTGAAGGGTTTCTCCCCAGAATGCATTCGTTTGTGTACAATGAGCTCTGATGAGCTTTTAAACGCTTTATCACACTAATCACATTTGAATGGTTTCTCTCCAGAATGAATTCGTTTGTGTTTAATGAGATCTGATGAGCTTTTAAACGCTTTATCACACTGATCACATTTGTATGGTTTCTCTCCAGTATGTACTCGTTCGTGAGAAATGAGACCTGAAGCCACTGAAAATGCTTTATCACACTCATCACATTTGAATGGTTTCCCTCCAGAATGTACTCGTTTGTGTTCAATGAGATGTGATGAACTTATAAATGCTTTAACGCATTGATCACATTGGAATAGTTTCTCTTCAGAATGTACTAGTTTGTGTCTATTGAGAGTTGATGGATCAGAAAATGGTTTATCACACTGCTCACATTTTAATGGTTTCTCTTCAGTATGTACTAGTTTGTGAGTAATGAGAGATGATGACTGTGAAAATACTTTATCACACTCTTCACATTTGAACGGTTTCTCTCCAGAATGTACTAGTTTGTGTCTATTGAGAGTTGCTCGATCAGAAAATGGTTTATCACACTGCTCACATTTGAATGGTTTCTCTTCAGAATGTACTAGTTTGTGAGTAATGAGAGATGATGACTGTGAAAATACTTTATCACACTCTTCACATTTGAATGGTTTCTCTCCAGGATGTACTAGTTGGTGAGTAATGAGAGATGATGAGTTCACAAATACTTTATCACACTGCTCACATTTGAATGGTTTCTCTCCAGAATGTACTCGTTTGTGACTAATTAGAGTTGATGGTTCTGAAAATTGTTTATCACACAAATCACATTTGAATGATTTCTCTCTAGAATGTAGTCGTTTGTGATTAATAAGATGTGATGTGGCTGAAAATGCTTTATCACACTGATCACATTTGAATGGTTTCTCTCCAAAATGTTTTCGTTTGTGCAGAATGAGACTTGATGAATCTAAAAATATATTATCACATAGATCACATATGAATAGTTCTTTTTTAGAATGTACTCGTTTGTGTCTAATGAGTTTATATAACTGTGAAAATACTTCATCACAATAATTGCATTTGAACCATTTCTCTTCAGAATGTACTCGTCTGTGTCTAATGAGACTTCTCAAACCCTCATCTGATTCACGGGAATATGTTTCACTGGCTGCAAACAAATTTTCATTGATTATTGAGACATTTAGTTATCGTATCCATAGAATAGACAAAATATTATTTTTTTAAATATTTTTTGGACTTAGCTACTAAGGACATTATTATTTTTGTTTGTATGTAAATATAAAACAAACTAATCAAAATTCATTTATTGTTTCTAATTTACTATTTTTTAGCCGTCTAGGAACTTTATCATGTCAAATAACGTTTATATCTAATCACCATTGCATATCTGTTGCCATGGATATGAGCTTGCTTTCATAATTTGCTGTGTTGCAAATGAAATAACTCGCTTTATTAACATTATATGTGAAACATGTATGTTGCTCCTTAAATAATTCACCGGGTATATGTCTCCTGGAAGCTTACGATTAATATAATAATATTAAATTATTGACTGACCTGAATCTGGTGCAACAGCATTTTCCTGATATTCACTGTCAACTCCATATTCAGACTTGATATTAATCAGCTCAGTGTTGTAGTTATACTGCGACCTGTCGCTAGTAGATGATGTGCCATACACTTCCAGAGGATCGCGAACTTCTGAAATGTAAATGCTTATAGTTACTGTTACTATTTACATCTTTTTAATGTACATTTTTCAGTCCACTCGCGACCTGGTATTTTCAAAATAAACTTCTAAAATGAATTATAATGTTAAAATACTAATTTATCATAAATAATTGATTATTTACTTAATACTGTATAGTATCATAAATTTTCTCCACGACTACTATAAAATTTACCAATTTTAAAACAAATTTTAATTACAGAAAGTTAATATTCTAACACAAGAGTTAGAATGTAATTCTAAAGCACTTTTCTTCTTATGAATTTTGTGTGTATTTCATTCCATCACATTCTATGCTTGTTTAATTTAATTTGTTTATTTATACCCAAAGTTCAAGATTAAATAGTTAGATTTTTACTAATAATTATAATATTAATAATTTGTACAATGGATAAAGGCCCATGATCAGTCATTGTAAGAATACAAAGACTGTTCTTCCTCATGAGCCCCCAAAAAGTATAAAAAATATAAATATAGCACGTATTAACAGAACCAGGGTTCTTTTCTATTGACAATTCCACAATTGTCATGACCAATATAGCAACATGTAGATATGTAACGTTCCCTAACTTGAGCAGAAATAAGTAAGAAAAAAAGATGGAATTAAAAGGGCAAGATGAACCTATTAGAAGTTTTTTAAAAAATAACGACTTTTATAAGCTTTTATACATTTTTATAAAATTTTATCCCAGATGAGTTTCTTTATATGTTTTTTAAAAGAGATTAAGCTAAAAAATTTAAGGTTCTCAGGAATAATATTATATTTAGCGCAAATGTCAAATGAGAAGCTATGTTTAAATGTTGCAGTTTTGTAAGAAGGTGGAGAAAGGGTACCCTTAAATCTTATATTAACATTATGCACATCAGATCTGAAGGTGATTTTATTGTACAAATAAGGGGGAGTTTTGAGAATTAACACTTTATGATAAACTACAAGAGAACGTATGCCTACGAAATCCTAGACATTTCTGTAAGTAATTATATTCGTAGATTCTTAGAGAATAAATGTGCAAAATATTGTTCATATCAGTCAAAGGATATAAGAATGTCTAAAGTTTCTTTTTTATCCCTACGAAATCCTAGATATTTCTATATATAATTATATTCGTAGATTCTTATAGAACAAATCTGCAAATTATTGTTCATACCGGTTAAAGGATATAGGCGTGTCTAGAGTTTCTATTTTAAGTCTACGAAATCCTAAACATTTCTATATGTAATTTTATCCGCAGTTTTTTAGAGAATAAATCTGCAAAATATTGTTCATATCAGTCAAAGGATATATAAGTTTCCAAGGGTTTCTTGTTTAAGCCTACGAAACCCTAGACATTTCTATAAGTTATTTTATCAACAGATTTTTAAATAATAAATCTGCAAAATATTTCTCATATCGATCATAGGATATAGGAGTGTCTAGAGTTTCTTGTTTATGCCTACGAAACCATCATGTGAAAGTTGCCATTATAACGTGGCCGGATCAGATACGAGGCTGCAGGTTAAGTGCTTAACAAAGCTAGAGCTTTACTGACCAGTCTTTGAGACAGCTGTACTTGTTGGTATATTTTTGTCATATTCACTGAAGTCCACAGGTTCAGACTTGACATCAATCGTTTCTGTGCTTTCGTGATGAACGACAACTGTAACAACATCTGTGATACCTGAAATAAACACATCATCAGTGAAATATAAACGAATTACTCACTGTCAAATATATATTTCATTAAAGATGTTCACTATTCATTGCCAAAGCTCGCCTGAAATAAACTGAACTGTGGCAATGAAATATGAATAACAGTCTTAAGTGAGTTAGTTGTAAATGTGCCCATTACTGACCATTCTTGCATACAGTTGTATCCTCTGTTCCTGCCATCACTATATAGTCATCAGTCAGTTCATATTCTGCCTTAATGTCAATCTCTTCGTTAATATCACTGTGTCTGGAATCACCAGGATGCATATCACCGCCTGTCCCATCAATCATATTCACTCCTGAAACAATAACATAGTCAGATCAATTCTGTAAAAAGATACTATAATAGTAACTGTGTAGTAACGTTACTACAAGATAACTATTATAGTGACATTAATAGTAACTTTAACATTTTTCGTATTCTGTAATATCCAACTGTAGTGACGTCGCTATGAAAGTTATATATTAGTGACAGTTACTGATAAAAGAATGAAGTTAGTTACAGAAGTGCAACACGCATGCGCATTGGTGGTATACAGATGACAGTTGAGGTTAAAAATGTCAAAATATTTTATTACTTACATTATTTTGTTGTTATATAATATATATTATGGTACATACATTTATAAAATATTTTAAAAAAACTAAATGAGTGAAGAAATTAAAAAAAAAAATTAAATTCAAAGACAAATTCTTGGACAATGGAAATAGCGCAGGCGGAAGGGATTTGGGGGTTAGACCCTCCCATGAAGTTATGATTTTTTATTGTTTCGATGCAGTTTCCTTGTTTTGTCATTATTTCCATACGTCTCATTTTATAACCCTCCCCCCTCATGAAACTATTTTTGCGACACTGAATATAACTGTCGTTATTTTTGTTTTAAAACAAAAACTATGTTTTTTTTATAATTTTAAAAAAGACTCATATTAAAATTGAGGAATTGGAAAACACTTATTGATCTTTAATATATTTCATCTCCTGCAATATAAACATTTACCTACAGTTATACATCCATATTTTATATATATTTAATTTATATAATTTTCTTTACTAATCTTCTATATTTTGTATTATATCTAAAAATTACACTCAAAATCAAATGTCCGCCATTTTTATCTTTATAAGAACAAAGTTATTACTTATAAATACCAGCATTTGGTAGTTACTATGATCGGAACTTTTATAGTAACATGTTACTAAATATTGGAATACGAAATACCACAAAGTTACTATGATAGTAATTGACCTTGCTCATAGTAACAAATTTAGTTACTATGATCATAGTAACTAAATTAAAGAATTACAAAGTATACAGAGTTACAGAATTGGTCCGAATATCTACTGATATAGCCTGTTTTTGTGGTTTAGGCAGAACTAGATTTTGACAACTAGTAATTTTTATTGGTTAAATAATGTTTTTGATCATTTTGTTAAGCAAAAAATGTGAGTTTATGACAACTTACAAAAATTAAAACCCCATTTAGTTCCGCCTAAAGGTTTGATCTATTTCTATATGTCAAAATACTTCTTTTTTTTTTTAATTTTACATACATACCTTAAACAAATTTCTAAATAATCTATTTTATAATTTTTGGTTGCATTTAGTACAGAAATATCTTACATGAAAAGAAAACACTTGTTCGGCAATTAACAAAAGGGTTTAAATTTTTAAATTAAAAATTATAAGTTGTATCAAGTTAATATTTTTTGATTTTATATTATAGTGTGTAATCAACAAGTACAATACCTGTGTAATCAGTATTTTCTTCCTGTTCTTCTTTCACTGTGTTAATGTTGTTATAGTACTCTTCCCACGCTTCATTTTTAACAGAATGAGAGTCATCACATGCTGGTGATATGTCTGTCCTGCTGCACTGATCTTCAGACTCTTCACAATTCATCAACAACTCTTTCCGATTTTCTTTATAATTCATCAGAGAAACACAACTGAACGCTAGTTTCAGAGACAGAACTCAGTTGTGAAGTGTAATTTATATATATGACTATATATAAATGGCTGGTAATAACTGGAGATCAATTGTTAGAAAGAGCCTCTGTAACGGAAGTTAATGGAATTGGAATAACATAGCTTTGTAAATTATTGGTAAATACTTCTAACTAATTTCTAATGTATCACATTTCAAATATAGGTTAATAATGAAAATAAATAGGTTCTTACCAATTCCGGAAGTAATAATACCAGCCTGGAATCTAGTTTAAATTTTCACTACGGATAAAAAGTAAGCGTACTTGTTATTCATATTTGAGGTAGATAGACTTCGTTCAACATATGAAAAACACAGGGTATCATAAATTACGTCATCAATTCTGCGCGAGAAAACAGCTAATCACATTGACGTACATAAGGGTTCTAAACAATTGTTGTGGATATCAAACAAACAAAATCATGTATTTCAAATACATTTTTACTCATTTTAGCACACGGTATACCATGAAACGTACGAAAATGAAATAATAATAATGGAAATAAAACACACAACATCGTAAAATACGTGTAGTGGAAAACAAATCAAAATAAGCCACTCCACTGAAATATGTTAAACTGTTGATTACGTAATGGACGATTTGGTTTCTGCACATGCGAATCGCTAACATCCGCCTGTTTTTTTCTTATGTTGAACGAAGTCTATAGTAAATATTTGTTCAAAAATACATTATAACTGCACATTAGTTTGAACAATGTGTTCTAATTTCCAA
Source organism: Liopterus haemorrhoidalis (assembly GCA_963971575.1). NCBI lineage: Eukaryota > Metazoa > Arthropoda > Insecta > Coleoptera > Dytiscidae > Liopterus > Liopterus haemorrhoidalis. The sequence goes on from OZ020623.1 coordinate 31,716,903, forward strand.
ATAAGCAAAGTTACTCACGTGTACAACTATCACGATTTATTAAATGCCCTATGTAGCTGCCCGTGCGGAGTACATTTGAGACAAAATGGTTGACAATGAACCATATTTTTACATTAAGACAAAATGGTTGACAATGAACGATCCTTTTCAGTTGATGTGTAGGTCCACATTGTTAATAATTGAAATTTTCTTCCCATATCATACACAACGTCTTTGTGTTCACTTTACAATTTCTTCAAATAGCTACACCTGTTGATTAGGTTAAGTAAAAATTATTTAAGAAAAATCATTTCCAAAATAGTTGTATAACAAATAACCTCCAAACAAAATGTCACAAACTTACCCTTATTGAGTCCGTATCTCTCCAATTTAGCCAAAAGTATGGAATAGTCCACACAGTCGAACGCTTTAGATAGATCGACGAAAACTCCAGTAGCTATAGGGGGAAAATTTTAAGATCGTAGCGCCACGCGGATTTTTTTGAAACCATTCTAAACCAGATACCACTTGACATTTACTAGTAAATAATAGCGAAAAGTGTACCAAAAAACGACAAAAAAATAAATAATTGTTTGGGATTTTCTGATTTTGTGAAGTGACATTACTTGTAAACATCTAAAATACTACATTTTGTGATCTGGTTTTAAGTTATGGCGGTTTTCCATTGTCGATTATTTTAACTATATTGGGGGAAATAATAATTCCCGTGTTGTTTACCAAGGGGTAGAAATCTACAATGCTGGGCATATAATATTGTGTGGAGTCACTGAAAAAAACAGAGAGTTCATAAAGATTTATGCATTATGCCTACAAACTTGTGCATTACAAACCAACACACTATAACAGGAATTTTCAAGATATGCGATAATAAATACAAAATTGAAAATATTTTTTGTAGTCACTATCATTAAAATGTAATGAGCAAACTTTGATATAAGGGCTCACTTTTTTTCCAATTTTTAAATTGTTTATCTAAACATCGCGTCGATTCCTAACCTCTTGCTTTCCCAATTTTGTTTCGAACCGTACGGTGTCTGATATTAGTGGAAACAAATGAAACGATATTTCCAGGTTTCTTCTTATCAATGAATTGCACATAGGCACACAACAATATGTATTATACATTTTTCAATGATTATAATAAAACTTTAAAAACAAACTTCATACAAAACCAATACACAAAACGAAATGTTATCTGATGTACACAAGTTCATGAAACGCTCACCAGATGGTAGGGTGCTTAGTTGCAAATCCCTATATCTCCCGAGTCTAGAGTTGAGTAAATTCGATTGATAAACTCTAACAATGCGGTATCTACGCTCTTTTCCTTAGTAAAGCCATGTTATATATTAACATATTACTGAGTAGAGTATCTCATATTAAAGATCTAGACGTAATTTTCGATACAAAATTTGCTTTTATTTTATTTTATTTTCCATTACATCTGTCCAACAGAATTAACCAGTAAATGGACAGGTACAAATTAAGCTAAACATATAAATATGATAAACACAGCAATAAATTAATAATTTACAAAAATTAAGTCTAGGGAAGAAAGATTATCTTAAAGTAACAAAACAAATACAGACGATTCCGCTTAATTGGGCCACCGCTTAATTGGGGCAGCCGCTTATTTGGGCCAAATCAAAATAATAGAAACCGAACCAAGGAACCAACAGTAAATTAACATGTTTAATTGGGACAACATTCCGCTTAATTGGGACAGTAAATTTAAGATCACAGTACATATATTGTTACACATATTCTCAAGAAAAAATATGTACAAAGAATTTAATATTACAGCGTTATTTTATGCAGGAAGGAAATGAAGGGAGCCGCACTGAATACCTGTGCTGATTTTGTAGAACTGAAATGTAGAACAAAAATAAAAGACAGACTACACTTGACGCATTTTTGCATTGAATTAAATTGTATGTACCTATTTATTATTTTATTTTGGAATTTATTATTATTTTTTCTTAAAAGTTTATATTTTTTGGTTATATGTAATTTATAGTTTTGTCCAAGAGTTTATAAAGTAAAATTATTGAAAGAAAAATATGCATTGTTTAATTTTATGCGAAATTCGCTTAATTGGGGCCGCCGCTTAATTGGAGTCCCAATTAAGCCTAAGCAAAATGCCTAAGTTCCGATGTGTCCCAATTAAGCGGAATCGACTGTATATACATATATAAATATATATATTTTTTTAAGTAGCATATAAACATAATAGAGTATGGAGAATTGATACAGAAATTCAAAAAAGATTTACAAGAGATTCATTTAGAATATAATTTGAGCACATACGGTTTATGGGAGATTTGAGAAATAAATTGGAATGAGCTTGAGGAAGGTAGAAAAGATTTCTGGTACGGAGAATAGGGGTGTGAAAATTAATTTGTTGTAAAGATATGGGATCGTCGACCTTGCCAGAAATAAGTTTTTTTAAGTAGTTTAATAAATTCAAGTCCCGACGATCACTGTCTCTGTAGTGAATTATTTATATAGTATTAAAAATATTACACCTCGCAATGAATTTTATCTAAAAGAAGTGACTAAAGATAAAATATTAGATATTATCAAAAACATGCCGAGTAAAAAAGATCATAATTTTGTAGATAACAATATAATATTAGACGTATTCGATACAATAGGTGATATTCTGTTAAAAATAATAAATTATTCATTGAGGAACGGTATAGTTCCCGACGAAATGAAATTGTCTGTTGTCAATCCAGTGTAAAAAATACCTGGTACTATAAAATGTGAAGAAATGATACCAATTAATATGATGGACATATGTGAAAAAAATTTGGAAAAATGTGTTAAATCTCAAATTGACACATTCATTAACAATAATGAGATATTAATAAATCAACAATATGGGTACAGAAAAAAAGCACTCATGTGAAACGGCACTAAATTTCATTATAAACGACTGGAAAAGGCATATAGATAATAGCAAAATAATCATTGCCATATTCTAAGACTTGAACATGCATTTGGAACTGTAAACCGTAGCAAGCTATTGGTCAGATTAGAGGCATGTGGAATAAGAGGTAATGCACTTAATGGTTCAATAGCTAACTTGATAACAGAAAGCAAAAAACACGGTTAGGTCATATAGAATCGAGCATGGTTGATGTCGATATAGGCGTACCTCAGGGAACAATTTTGGGAGCATTGTTACCGAAGCAGTATTCACCACTTATCAGCAGACTATCGTCCTTCAGCAACACGGCTTTTTTAAAGGATGCTCCAAGGTAACCAATTTGTTTTGTTACAAAGATTTTATTTCAACATGCTTAGAAGAAGGATCTGAAGTTCATGCTGTATTCGCGACTATAATTACCGAAACGGCGCCACTATCGCCTTGTGAACTTTTGACACGAAAAAGGATAGTCATCTGTCAACGTATGTAAACAGTATTGGCTTATAATCAATTTTTGGTCTAATTTACGTTTTCTTGCTGTATACAGTATATTTAAATTATAACCGAGTATTAAAAAAGTGTATAAATATATGTGAATCCATTTTATGATAAAATTTTCTGCTTGTAAATGAATATTTTCAGAGGTTATAATGTTGGTGCCGGCTTATACTCACAGAGAAAATAAAATGTTATACTTTGAACTTAAAACATTTATTTGAATACTTAATATCTACACATATCTCAAGAAATTTTATAGAAAGAGAACTTGTAATTTATTCTACACAAGAAAACTGTCAAATATTTGCAAACTAACACAGTTATGGAACACTCCCATGAAATAACAAGGGGTTTTAATTATATTAACAATAATTTACACAACATTAAACGATTTTCTTGCACATGTGAGACAGAGAAAATAAAAAATTCAACGTTAAAAACTTGTTTAAAATCATCTGAACAGTATAAATTCCCTTCAATAGAAACAAAATTTTAGAATCACTGATAATCTTTCAATCTAATATTCGAAGATGTTCTTCCTGTGATTGACTACCATACACACAACAAGGAGTATTTAATCTTTTTTTCTTAAATTTATCACTTTATTCGCTGTAAAAATGGAATGAGAATGGACAGAAACAATAAAACACGTGGTGAATTATACGTAAATAATGACAGTAACCTTTTTCGAAGTGTTCGCTTTTTTGCCGCTAGAGGGATACGCGTTAAGTTGAGTCACCAATACACCGATTTTCGCAAAGCTTTCGATCAAGTAGACCATCGAATTTTGTAAGCAAAATTAAAAGCTTACGGCATCAGCGCTAATCTTCTCCAGTCCGGCTCCTCCTTACGGCTCGATTTATCTCTCTGGTCGGAAACAATTTGTTAAGATTTTAAAGACTACCTCTGAAGCAATATCTGTTACTTCCGGTGTGCCCCAAGGTTCTCATCTTGGGCCTGTCTTATTCTCACTTTTCGTGAACGATATTGGCTTCAGATTGTCATATTCGTCATATCTGCTTTTTGCCGACGACATGTATTGTTTCTGAAAGTCAACAACGCTATCAACACAGTTGAGCTGCAATCAGATCTGGGCGCAATTGAAAGCTGGTGTAAGAAAAATTGTTTAAGCCTAAACACTGCAAAATGTAAGACGATAATCTTCTCTCGCAAAAGAATTAAGACAACTGTTTCTTACGATCTTAATGGCATTACACTTGAAAGGGTATCAGAAATATGTGATCTAGGTGTAATATTCACAGACTGTTTGTCCTTTGAGAAGCATATAAATATCATCACTATCAAGTCGCTAAGGATGCTTGGCTTTATCATACGTCAAACCGAAGAATTTACTAATATCCATGCTATCAAGTTGTTATACTTTTCACTTGTGAGAAGTCATCTTGAATACGCCAGCACTATATGGTCCCCTCAGCAAGTTACTTTTTGTGAAAGGCTTGAGCGCGTTCAAAGTAAATTCAGTAAATACGCTCTATTCAAACTGGGCATTCCGCATGGTGACATGAACCGGGAAGAGAGATACGCTACGCTGAATATCATGCCTCTAATATACCGACGAAATATATGCGATCTCTGTTTGTTGTACAAAATATTTAATGGAGTAACTTATGCACCTGACATCCTTTCAAGCTTCCACCTGAGAGCTCCTACTAGAACAACGAGGAACCTCAATTTATTGCAAGAACAGCAACATTCAACCAACTACGGATGCAATACTTCTACTAATAAGTTATCTAAATTGTTCAATTCCTTCAATTGTAATAATTTAGATATATTTAATTCATCGTTTAATGTTTTTAAAAATAGAGTAACTCAGTTAGTTAATGTATCATAAAATTTAATTCTGTACTATTTTGTTTAAGTATGTATTTTATATTTGTATTATATTGAGCTTATTGTAGGCTTATTGCTTGTAATGCTTGAAATTAATAAATAAATATTTAGCGATAGACAATCTAAACAACGGAATAAACAAAATCATGTTAGACCTGGATAACTTAAACGTATGACTGAAAATTAATAGACTTAAGTTAAATGTAAAGAAAACTAAATATATTACATTAGGAAAGAGAGATATTCCAAATATTGATTTATATTTGAACAACGTAAAGATAGAAAGGGCTAAAAGCATACAATATCTTGGTGTGGTGATACATGACAGACTAAGTATGGAAAATAACACAGATTATGTTTGCAAAAAAATTATACTTTCTGAGACTCATAAGAAACAAATTAACTTATATACAAGCAGTTAATTTATACAAAACTATTGTAGCTCCGCATATTAATTTCTGTGCTATAATATTATTTTTATGAAATAAAAAACAAATGTTGCGTATACAAAAATTACAGAATAGAGCTATGCGAATAATTTTAAAAGTAAATATACAAGTGTTAAAAGAATGTTAGACGCTCTCAATTGGCTTGATATCAAGCATAGATTATACTTCCTGACTCTAGTTTTCATTTATAAAATCAAACATGGTCTTGTGCCGGAGTACCTCTTCACTAACATAAAATGTGTCAAGGAAATTAGCAATTATAATCTTAGATATAGAAATGATTTCAACATAGTGAAAACAAAAAAGATGGGAGCCTAAAATTATTTATATTTTAAGGGGTTGCAATTATTTAATAATTTATCGGAAATTTAAAATAAGAGACCAATTTTAGTAGATTTAAAAAAGGATGTATTAGTTATGTAAGAGAATGTTTTTCTGTAGAATAGTTTTGTAAAATTAACTATATAGTTAAATAAACATATATTATTATTATTAAAGTTTTCATTGAAAATAGATGAATAAGTGTATTATATGGAAAGTCAAGTGAGGGATAGGAGCCCATGATTTTATAGTAGATGAATTTTAAAAACTTGAACTGAATTTTTTGAACCTCATATCGAGGACATATATGCTAAAGCCCTTCGTATGCTAGGATATATTATTCGGACAACTAGACACCGATCTACGCAGACTGTCACGACTCTTTACTATGCTTACGGCTCTAGTATCCTTAACTATTGTTCAATCATATTGAATCCAAAATACGACAAACGCACTGTTAAATTAGAAAAAGTACAGTTTAAAGCTTTGAAATATATTCTATTTAAAAAGATAATTCGAATGTTGATTATAATTCAGCACTACTCGGACATGCTTGTATTGTACAAAATTTGTAATAATTATTTGGACTGTAATGAATTATTATCCACTTTAAACTTTCAAGTTCCTGCACTTAACGTACGTAACCATCCTTTGTGTTCCGTCAGTAGAGCTAATAATAATATTTTTTCAAATTCTCCTATAGAAAGACTATCTTCAACTTTTCATAAAAACTTTAATATTATTGACATTTTTAATAATTCATTGGGTAAATTTAAATGGCAATGTAAAACCATTTTACAACAGTCTTATCTAAATACTACATAAATATGTCTGTACGAGTTACTAATACTATTGTGTTGTATAATGTTCATTAAAGGAACATAGTAATTCTTGTATGACTGATTTTTGTAAACTCTGTATAAGTAATGTTGTTTTGATTTGTTTTTGATAAATTTAAAATACTTTGTACAAGAAGTGAACTCAGTTGTGGGCCTGTCCTGTTTGTGTTCCAAAATATAATAATAATAATAAAATAATAATAACAAATAACAAACATCATATCCATTTTCAAAAATATTTAATAACATTTAAAATCAATACAAGACAAATACACCATTCTTCAAGATAACTAAATATTACCAAATAATGAAAAATCGGCGGGCACAAGGGATAGATCATGGGCTTGAGCGTCACCTAATCATTCAAATTCCACTTTTTACGGGCTCATTTTGCGAGTAATTGAAAATTAGACCCCTCCCCAAAAAAATCTGGCTATAAATCTCTTTTTTCAAGAAAAATGAATGAGTACGAGCCTGGTGGTTTGTTAGCAAACATGAATACTAGTAAAAAAATTGTACCTACAGCTTCAAAATTAAGCCTTGCTACTTTTTTAAATTTTCTCTCTCCAGAATGTACTCTCTTGTGACCAAGGAGACTTGATTACTGTGAAAATGATTTTTCTCCAGAATGTACACGTTTGTGATTATTGAGACTGTATGACCGTGAAAATACTTTATTACACTGCTCACATTTGAATGGTTTCTCTCCAGAATGTATTCGTTTGTGTGTAATGAGATTTGCTGGGTTCAAAAACGCTTTATCACACTGATCACATTTAAATGGTTTCTCTCCAGAATGTACTCGTTTGTGGTTAATGAGATGTGATGAGGTTAGAAACGCTTTATCACACTGATCACAATTGTATGGTTTCTCTCCAGAATGTACTCGTTTGTGGTTAATGAGATGTGATGAGGTTAGAAACGCTTTATCACACTGATCACATTTGTATGGTTTCTCTCCAGAATGTACTCTTTTGTGTATAATGAGAAATGAAGACAGTCTAAATGCTTTATCACACTGATCACATTTGAATGGTTTCTCTCCAGAATGTATACGTTTGTGATTATTAAGACTGTCTGACCGTGAAAATACTTTATCACACTGATCACATTTAAATGGTTTTTCTCCAGAATGAATTCGTTTGTGTGTAATGAGATCTGATGAGCCTGAAAACGCTTTATCACACTGATCACATTTGTATGGTTTCTCTCCAGAATGTACTCGTTTGTGTTTAATGAGAGTTGATGAGTTCGAAAACGCTTTAGCACATTGATCACATTTGTATGGTTTCTCTCCAGAATGTACTCTTCTATGTAGAATGAGAAGTGAAGACAGTCTAAATGCTTTATCACACTGATCACATTTGTATGGTTTCTCTCCAGAATGTACTAGTTTGTGTCTAACGAGACTTGATGGATATGAAAATGCTTTAGCACACTGATCACATTTAAATGAATTTTCTCCAAAATGAATTCGTTTGTGTATAATGAGATCTGATGAGCCTGAAAATGTTTTATCACACTGATCACATTTGTATGGTTTCTCTCCAGAATGTACTAGTTTGTGTTTAATGAGAGTTGATGAGTTCGAAAACGCTTCAGCACATTGATCACATTTGAATGGTTTCTCTCCAGAATGTACTAGTTTGTGACTAATGAGACTTGATGTATCTGAAAATGATTTATCACACTCATCACATTTGAACGGTTTCTCTCCAGAATGTACTCGTTTGTGTGTAATGAGATGTGATGACTGTGAAAATACTTTATTACACTGTTCACATTTGAATGGTTTCTCTCCAGAATGTACTCGTTTGTGTCTAATGAGATCTGATGACTTTGAAAACGCTTTATCACACTGATCACATTTGAATGGTTTCTTTCCAGAATGTACTAGTTTGTGACTAACGAGAGATGATGGCTGTGAAAATACTTTATCACACTGTTCACATTTGAATGGTTTCTCTCCAGAATGTACTCGTTTGTGTTTAATGAGAGTTGATGAGTTCGAAAACGCTTCAGCACATTGATCACATTTGAATGGTTTCTCTCCAGAATGTACTAGTTTGTGCCTAATGAGACTTGATGTATCTGAAAATGATTTATCACACTCATCACATTTGAACGGTTTCTCTCCAGAATGTACTCGTTCATGTTTAATAAGAGATGATGACTGTGAAAATACCTTATTACACTGTTTACATTTGAATGGTTTCTCTCCAGAATGTACTCGTTTGTGTTTAATGAGAGATGATGACTGTGAAAATACCTTATTACACTGCTCACATTTGAATAGTTTCTCTCCAGAATGTACTAGTTTGTGTCTAACGAGACTTGATGGATATGAAAATGCTTTAGCACACTGATCACATTTAAATGAATTTTCTCCAAAATGAATTCGTTTGTGATTAATGAGAGATGATGACTGTGAAAATGCTTTATCACACTGATCACATTTGAATGGTTTCTCTCCAGAATGAAATCGTTTGTGAATAATGAGATCTGAAGACACTGAAAATGCTTTATCACACTGATCACATTTGAATGGTTTTTTTCCAGAATGTACTAGTTTGTGACTAACGAGAGATGATGACTGTGAAAATACTTCATCACACTGTTCACATTTGAATGGTTTCTCTCCAGAATGTTTTCTTTTGTGTATAATGAGACTTGATAGATATGAAAATGGTTTATCACACTGATCACATTTAAAAAGTTTCTCTCCAGAATGTACTCGTTTGTGTTCATCGAGATGTGATGAACTTATAAATGCTTTTTTGCACTGATCACATTTGAATAGTTTCTCTCCAGAATGTACTAGTTTGTGACTAATGAGAGATGATGAATGTGAAAATACTTTATCACACTGCTCATATTTGAATGGTTTCTCTCCAGAATGTACTAGTTTGTGTCTATTGAGAGTTGATTGATCAGAAAATGGTTTACCACACTGCTCACATTTGAATGGTTTCTCTTCAGAATGTACTAGTTTGTGAGTAATGAGAGATGATGACTGAGAAAATACTTTATCACACTGCTCACATTTGAATGGTTTTTCTTCAGAATGTACTAGTTTGTGAGTAATGAGAGATGATGACTGAGAAAATACTTCATCACACTGATCACATTTGAATAGATTTTCTCCATAATGTTTTCGTTTGCGTTTAACGAGACTTGATGAACCTACAAATATTTTATCAGATATGAATGGTTCCTTTTTAGAATGTATTCGTTTGTGTCTAATGAGAAGTGATGAGTTTGAAAACGCTTTATCACACCAATTACCTTTGAAAAGTTTCTCTTCAGAATGTACTCGTTTGTGTCTAATGAGACTTCTCCAATCCTCATCTGATTCACGGGAAGATGTTTCACTACCTGCAAACAAATTTTCATTGATTATTGAGACAAGACATTTAGTTACTGAAAATTACTTCTTTATTCTTTATGTTCTTTATTATAATCCATACGAAGGTTAAATTAGGCAAGATGAAATTTTACACTCTACTAATAAAAATATTAAATCTTATATTTTCTTATAAATCTTATATGTACTCGTTTGTGTCTAATGAGACTTGATGTATCTGAAAATGATTTATCACACTGATCACATTTGAATGGTTTCTCTCCAGAATGTACTCGTTTGTGTCTTAAGAGAAATGGTGAACTTATAAATGCTTTATCACATTGATTACATTTGAATGGTTTCTCTCCAGAATGTACTCATTTGTGTTTAATGCGACGTGATTTGATTGTAAACGCATTATCACACTGATCACATTTGAATGGTTTCTCTCCAGAATGAATTCGTTTGTGTTTAATGAGATCTGATGACTTTGAAAACGCTTTATACACTGATCACAATTGAATGGTTTCTCTTCAGTATGTACTCGTTTGTGACAAATGAGACTTGAAGACGCTGAAAATGCTTTATCACACTGATCACATTTGAATGGTTTTTCTCCAGAATGAACACGTTTGTGTCTAACGAAATCTGATGACTTTGAATTGAAAACGCTTTATCACACTGATCACATTTGAATGGTTTCTCTTCAAACTATACTCTTTGGTGATTAATGAGATATGATAACTGTGAAAATGATTTAACACACTGTTCACATTTAAATTTATGCCAACTTGTAAAATAATTATTTTTTATTTTAAACAAAAGAAGACTCTAGCTCTTATAGTTATGGCCCCAGTTGTCAAAAGCCCCAATTGTGAACAGCCCGAATTGTCCATCGCCCCAGTTGTTAATGGCCCCAGTTGTGAAAAGTCCCAATAGTGAACGGCCCGGATTGTCTTACGGTCCCAGTTGTCATGGAACCCTATAAAAATGCAGTCAAGAAAACTAAAATGTTTGTATCAATATGCGCATAACTTTTATTCGAAGAGTAAGTGCGTATGAGAGAGAAACGGACACAAAACATTTGTCGCAGCTTGTACTTCACGATACTCTAATAGCACGAAGTTTCCGCGAAAATTACCGAAAACAGCCGAAATTACCAAAATAAATTTTGATGCGCGGCTAATACAAAATTACAATTTAAAAACAGAAAAATAGTGAATAAAGTGACAATTTATGAAAAAAGTGAAAAAAAGTTTGCTGATTTTAAAAAAGTGAATAATAGTGAAAATAGTGTACTACTGGCTGCTCTGCGTATTTAAGTGGTGCATATAAGCTGTTGATCCCTATGCATGTACCCGATAATCGAAACTGGGAATACCGGTATTGGAAGCTTGCGATTAATACAATAATATTGAATTATTGACTGACCTGTATCTGGTACGACAGCATTTTCCTGATATTCACAATCAATTCCATATTCAGACTTGATATTAATCAGCTCAGTATTGTAGTTATACTGCGACATGTCGTCAGTGGATGATGTGGCACACACCTCCAGAGGATCGCGAACTTCTGGAATGTAAATGATCATAGTTACTGTTACTATTTCTATCTTTTCAATTTATATTTTCAGGCCATTCGCGGCCTGGTATTTTCAAAGTAAACTTAATGTTAAAGTAATTATAATGTTAAAATAATTATTTTTCCACACCTATTTAATTATACTGCAATTATTAGCACTTTTTTCGTAAAAAATAGTACCCATAAATAACTACCGTGAATTATGGTTTCATAATTCACTGTTTACGGCCAAACACAAACTTACATTTCCATAATTCTCTCTCGCTGATCCAGTCATAATAGGGGATACGCATAAAATTTGTATTTCCTTAAAACTACATTATTTTGATATGTTAATGTTAGTTATGTCACCTAACAAAACAAAAATTACATTTTAATTAATATTATAGCCAAATTTTTGAATTAAAATATTGTAAGTATGAAATAAGCCGACCACGGAGCGAAGGTTACCGAGTAAAACGACTGATTATGACGTCAAACGATAGGGGTTTCACATCACAGATACAGCTACAACATAATCTTTACACGTGTGTGTATTGTATTGTTCGAGAGTTTTGTATTTGTTTTTAAGCAATTTTTCACGCATTTATTATTAAAATGGCAGATAAAGATTTTGTTAGGGCTCAGAGTGATAATTTACCCAACATTGATGCATTTATGCTCATGGAATATATGAAAAATAATTAATGCTACAGTGCTGAGGAAATACGTGGTGTCAAAGTAATTTTTATTTTATATTCTATAACTTTATGTAAACAAACGCTGCAACTCTGTAAAATGTAAATATTTATGTAATTTAGATGTCAGAATTTTACTACATTGTTTACATGAAGTTACAAAACGTTAGAGGCATAATTGAAATACTGCAATATAAGTTATCTATTTTAATATAAAATTTAATTCGGTAAACATGTATAAATTGTTTTTATAGAATTAAACTTTATTTTAACTAAAATCACTCTAACTTTACATAACCTATGAAAGTTATACAAACAAATAAGTTCAGAACAGACTATGTACGCCGGTAAGCTAGTAGTGTCATACGTCAGTTAGAAGGGGTATGACGTCACACGTCGTTTTCGCGCGCTACATACATTTATGATTTTTTTAAGCCTTCAAATTACAAAAAAAAAAAAAACTGTTTTTTATGTTTATATTTAACAAGAGGAATATAATAAAAAATAAAAAAAAATCATGCCTATCCCCTATTGACAATGGCAATGGGAGGGGCCAAAACTGCCGTGGTAGCAGGCAACATGGATGACGCTATCACTTTCATTAAAATTATCAATTTTGAATCTAATTTATTTGTTTAACACGTTGACTGCCAATTACGAGTTTTCTCGTAGTTAGCGTTCTTGCCCAGGAAGTCCACTACGAGATGACTTGCAGTACATTGACTTAATAATATAATATGGATATATATGTTGCCGATCTGAAATACAAAATTTCTTCCTCATGCTCTTTTTATGCTGATGACACCAAATTATATAATAATCCTCTTACAAATGCTACAATTCTCCAAAATCTGGATAAATTGATGGACTGGTCAAATAAGTGGTTAATACTTTTAAATCCAGAAAAAACGGCAGTACTGCATATTGGGTAGAATAATCCACTAGTTCAGTACCAAACAAATGGACAACAAATTAAATCTGTTATGGAACAAGTCGATCTTGGGATCACGATCACTTCAAACCTAAAATGGTTCAGACATGTGCAAAGAAAGCGAATTCAATGATATTCTGAATAAAAAAATCTTTCTATCGTCCATCTCTTACTTTGTTCTGCTCTCTGTGCAAAATGTATGTTCGTCCTCATCTGGAATTTGGTTTTGCCATTTGGTCACCATATTTGTCGAAAGACATTAACCTTATCGAAAATGTGCAACGCAGAGCAAACCGAATTACATATGGGTATAGTAGGCCATCATATGAAACCCGATTACGTGAACTAAAGCTCATCAAGTTAGTGGATCGACGTGTTCGCGGTGACTTAATAACTATATATATATAGGGTTACCAACCGTCCTACTTTAGTAGGACATGTCCTACAATTTACCTCCTTGTCCTTCGTTCTACCTACTATTAAAAAATATCGGAAATGTCCTACTTTATAGTATTTTTACTTTTGAAGACGCCTCTACCGCTGAGTCGACGTTTGCCGATGAACGCGATCGAGGCATAACGTTTTGACTAAATTTCTATGATGTCATTTATTAAAAAAAGCAGGTACATTTTATTTAAAAAAATAAATAAAATGTGAACGTCAACCAATAAACATATCTAATTATATTTTTTATTACCATATATGTATATTTAAACTTGATTGTTAATTATTTATTGGTTGTTTCTTATTAATTATATACAAGGAAATTTAAAAAAATTTCTTATGATTTATTTTATATTTTTATTTCTAAAATGTGATTTTGTTAAATATAAAGAAAGATGTGAACCAATAAACATATAATTTAATTTTCATATTAGTAGTATTATCTGTCTTATTTTGTAATACGAAACTAACAGGGAAACTTCATTTTTTATGTTGTATATTTAAAATATCATCTTAGGGTGGTAATTCTGAAATAACACCTTTCAAAATATTTGGCAATTCATAATTGACATTAAATTATATGTCAACTTAGTAACGCAAATTGTATAAAACACAAATTGACAAGTATCTGAAATAGATTTTATACAACCAGAACAGAAATTATGAATAAGCGAAATAAGATGAAATAAATATTTGTATATAATTCAAAATATTAGACATGTCAATAACAAATTTGACATGTCAATTTGGTATCTGACATGTAGTTTTTGAGTGAATATAACCTCAGTATAATGAAACTTCACCAAAAATGTAAAAGCCAGATTTACAAGTTTACATGGTTTCAAAAAAGTCTATTTACACCACAACAGTCACCAAAGTAACCAGATCCAGTTTCGTATTACAAATTGAGACAGATTATATCACTTATTATTTATTGACTGTTTCTTGTTAATTATATGTTATGTTGGATCCCATAATAAGGCCTTTTTTCATAATGAGGCCTTTTTGAAAATTTGTTTAATAATATATAATCTATAATAAAATGCTTTTATAGTATTATTAAACAAATTTTAAAAAAGGCCTCACTATGAAAAAAAGGCCTTGTTATGGGATTTGAACTTAATTAGGTACCTATATATTTCGTAAATAATAAAAAGCATAATAAAAATTTAAAAAAACTGTCCTACTGTGTCCTACTAAACTACTATTTTTAGTTGAAATATCCTACTCTGTCACGAGAGACATTTGGTAACCCTATATATATAGTCATTATTTATCCTAAATAACGATAACAGACTGCGTGGACATAGATTTAAACTGAAGAAAGATTCTTTTACCAAGTGTATGCGTGCTAACTTTTTCACTAATCGAGTGTTCGATGTGTGGAATACATTACCGAACTATGTCATCGATGCTACCTCTATCAACAATTTTAAAAATAAACTGGACATTTACCTGTGTTGACAAACTATTTTTAGTGTTGTGCAACTTTTGTAAACCAATAATGTATTTTATGTTTTTTTTGTTTTGCTGTAATTGTTATTTTCTCTGTGCCATTATGGAACACACAAGCTCTGCTTTTGTTCTATTGTAATTAATAATAATAATAATAATATCAAATTGACTTCCGAGACAAGAATCCTGAATCTTGCCTTGGCAGTCAACGTGTTAATAGGCGTGGAAAAAGTATACTAAAATAATGGCCGATGTGCGGCAAATTAAATTAAAATTCAACAAATAACAAATAAATAATTTTAATTAATTGATTAATTTGTTATGAAATATAAATTATTTTTTAAAATAAAATGTTTGTTAAAATGATTGTTTTTTTTTTTTTTCTTTCTGGTGGTGGTGGAGAAATTAGTGTCTGTGACTCGGTTGGAAGAGAAATTTCGATGCTCATGGTTCCTCACGACATATTTTTATCCCTTAAGTGTACCAAATATACAACGCAATAACACATTGCTGTCAATCATAAAGTAACCATAGATATAAATACGACATGGTTCACATTAAAATAATTTCATGGTATAAACATTTATGAAATAAGAGTGTGACTTGGCCGGGTCAGATACGAGGTTGTTTAACAGCTTCAGGGTTAAGTGCTTAACAAAGCTAGAGCTTTACTAACCAGTGTTTGAGACAGCTGTACTTGTTGGTATATTTTCGTCATATTCACTGCAGTCCACAGGTTCAGACTTGACATCAATCGTTTCTGTGCTTTCGTGATGAACGACAACTGTAAGAACATCTGTGATACCTGAAATAAACACATCATCAGTGAAATATAAACGAATTACTCACTCTAAAATATATTTCATTAAAGATGTTCACTATTCTTTTCCAAAGCTCGCCTGAAATTAACAACTGTGGCAATGAAATATGAATAACAGTCTGAAGTGTGAGTTATGGCGGTATTCTGAAGTTTCCATCGTAACACCCGTGAACTTAACACCAATGAAAATAACACTGCTCTATTAAATCAGATTTAACATCGCTGAAAAAATCAGTATTCTGAACAACCCGATGTAAAATCCAATGTTACAATTTGTTTCCAGTGTAGAATTAACACTGAGGCTAACTTCACGTTCGTTTTGACAGCTGTGTAAGAATTTTGTTTTGTTGGGTTAACGTTTTTAAAACGGTTAAATAATTATTTATAAATTAGAAATAAAAACAGAATACATTCAAAATGTAACTACTATTGCAGAAAAATCTAATTTGAAGGCTAAACCAAATGTTACTGCAGGGTTAGGTACGGGTTATAATTATTAATGGAATTCCAGTGTTTGATGTCATTCATATTACTACAAAACCTATTTCTTTTGTTTTGAATTGTAAATCAACATGGGTTTTTACAATTCAGGTAATTTTAACACAGGTAATTTCGACCCTTTTTAATGAGAGTACTTTCTCAGAAAACTGTTCTAATCTGTAACATATATAATCACAGGGATGGAGGGGTTGTTTAACCCCGGTAATTCCTACCAAAGATCTCTTACATAAATAGGATAGTTTGCAAAAATAGATCGCTCACACCGTTGAGTTACCTGAAAACAGTATATATTGCAAAGTTCCAGAATTTAAAAAAATGAGTGAATCGCTTCAAAATGCATCGTTCGAACAGTAAGTATTTTACATGTTAAAAGAAGCTTAATGTTATTTTGGTAAAAATTCCATTCTGTACTTCGGTACTGTGGAATTTCAGCCGTTATTTTTTAAGCTTATAAAATAATTTTTCTTTTCTATATAGACAATCACGAAAGCAAAATGATTTTAGTTGAAAATTTGTTTAAAATAAAATTTAACACCACTCTAATCTCAATTCCGTCGAGCTATTTGCTAGCGGTTAATCTAACAAGTAAAATGTTAATTCACATCGACGAACGTTAACATAGCGACGTTTCAGAATACCGTTTTTCTAACATCGTTCAATTTCGGGCGATTCCGTCGATGTGCGACTTAACATCTAACTTCAGAATACCGCCATTAGTTGTAGATGTGCTCGTTACTGACCATCCTTGCATTCAGTTGTATCCTCTGTTCCAGCCGTCACTATATAGTCATCAGTCGGTTCATATTCTGTCTTAATGTCAATCTCTTCGTTAATATCACTGTGTTTGGAATCACCAGGATGCATATCACCGCCTGTCCCATCATTCATATTCACTCCTGAAACAATAACATAGTCAGACCAATTCTGTAAAAAGATACTATAATAGTCACCGTGTAGTAACGTTACTACAAGATAACTTTTATAGTGAGTTGAATAGTAACTTTAACATTTTTCGTACTTTATAATATCCAACTGTAGTGACGTCGCTAAAAAAGTTATATCTTAGTGACAGTTACTGAGAAAAGAATGAAGTTAGTTACAGAAGTGCAACACGCATGCGCATTGGTGGTATACAAACAACAGTTGAGGTTAAAAATGTCAAAATATTGTATTACTTACATTATTATGTTGTTATATAATATATATTTTGGTATATACATTTATAGAATATAAAAAATACAAAATGAATGAAGAAATTAAAAACTCGACAATAGAACCAGTGGCGCAGGCGGGTGGGATTTGGGGGTTAGAACCTCCAATGAGGCTGGATTTTGTATTACTTCGATGAATTTTCCTTGTTTTGTCATTACTTCCATACGTCTCATTTTATAACCGTCCCCCCTCATGAAACTATTTTTGCGTCACTGAATAGAACTTTTGTTATTTTTTTTTTTTTTAAACAGAAACTATTTTTTTTTTAAATAATTTAAAAAAAAGACATTAAAAATGAGGAATTGGAAAAGATTTTTTGATCTTTAATATATTTCATCTCCTGCAATATAAACATTTACCTACACTCATACATACATATTTTATATATATTTAATTTATATAATTTTCTTTACTAATCTTCTTCATTTTCTATTATATCTAAAAATTACACTTAAAATCATATGTCCGCCATTTTTATCTTCATAAGAACTAAGTTATTACTTATAAACACCAGCATTTGGTAATTACTATGATAGGAACTTTTATAGTAACATGTTACTAAATATTGTAGTAACTTTTGTCTTACGGAATACGAAATACACCAAAGTTACTATGATAGTAACTGACCTTGCTCATAGTGACAAAGTGACAAATTTAGTTACTATGATCATAGTAACTGAGTTACAGAATTGATCTGAATATCTACTGATATAACCTGTTTGGGTGGTTTAGGCAGAACAATATTTTGACAACTAGTAATTTTTATAGAGCACTCCAGAATGCTGTCACTTTAAAATCCAATATGGCGGCTGAGGGGTAAACAAAGATTTTACCTATGTGTTTACATTCGAAAGCCTAGAGCAAAAACAAAACTGTATGAAAAAAAAAAACATAAAATGCCATTATTTCGTGATGTAGTGGAGTGTGGTAGTTGTGGTGGATGTGACAAAGTGACATTTTTATAACCTGTCCGAAGTTTTAAAGTAGAAATTTAAAACTGCACTACATAACTTATCAGGAGTCAGACGACAATTATAAATGGACTTAGAAAGGCGAATTAAACTGGAAATAAATTAAATAATAAAATAAATAAACAAATTTATTTAGCAATTTAAACAAAAATTCCACAAAATACATTACGATAACAGAACATACAATCATATATATCAAACACGGTTTGAATTTGTAGTCATTTGAGGAATATTATCACAACTCGTAGGAAAGACCACTTGTTAATAAAGTGTGAATATGTTTTACAGCCCAGTACATTAGAAAAGTCTTATCGCTAAGTAGAAAACACTACATAAGCTCGTTGGATGTCGCCCACAGTCTTTATCACAAACTATGAACATATTTCTTTATTAAAGTCATACATCAATTTACAGCATTCGTTATGAACACTTCACATTTCATTAGCACAACAATAATTTTTTAAACCAAAGATTACTCGAAATGCATTGTTGTAACACATAATAAGTTTACGAACATGATCTTTTGTATGATAAATCCAGAATGCCGATGTATTCATAGTACCACAAAATGTATTAAGTAAATATTTACGCATGTATCAGGACTACATTTCGAGAATCTACGATTCAGCATATTAGCTTTCACACAAACAACGGACTTGCCTGTCGATGTCAGCTGTGTCACTAAAATCATCACTAATAAAGTTACCAACACACAGAAGAGACTTTTTAACACTTTCACTATTGAGGCACACACTTGTGACAGCATGTTGTTTTTTTCTTTCGAATGGAACACATTATATTAGGTTTTACTCCTTGTCTCACTCCGATATTTTGCTATAGAACATGAGAGCATGTTCATGCTTTTTTTGTGTGTAGAAATTGTGGGTTAACACGAAATAGCCAGTGATGTGCATGACTGTAACTGCTGGAAATATATCTGGACTATATGAGAGATCCTTTTCACTTAATGTGTAGGTCCACATTGTTAATAATTGAAATTTACTTCCCATACTATACACAAAGTCTTTGTGCTCACTTTCCAATTTCCAAAATTTAATACAAAACTAAAAGTAGGCTTCTGTGTTTTATTAAAATCAACTCGCTTTTATAACAAAATCGCAATATATTTCAATAAAAATAATTTATAAGGTTTTGAAAGTACTACTCTACATACTACAGTTATGGCGAATCAAACTTTGTTTACCCTCCACGGACTAACAGCTGTTTTAGCGATCAGCTGTTTTGGAGTGCTCTATTGGTTAAATAAGGTTTTTGATCATTTTGTTAAGCAAAAAATGTGAGCTTATGACAACTTACAAAAATTAAAATCCCATTTAGTTCCACCTAAAGGTTTGAACTATTTCTATATGTCAAAATATATATTTTTTTTTAATTTCACATACATACCTTAAATAAAATTCTAAATAATCTATTTCTATAATTTTTTAAACAAAACACTTGTTCGGCAACTAACAAAAGGGATTAAATTTTTAAATTAAAAATTTTAAGTTGTATCAAGTTGTTATTTTTGAATTTTATATTATAGTGCGTAATCAAAAAGTTCAATACCTGTGTAATCAGTATTTTCTTCCTGTTCTTCTTTCACTGTGTTAATGTTGTTATAGTACTCTTCCCACGCTTCATTTTTAACAGAATGAGAGTCATCACATGCTGGTGATATGTCTGTCCTGCTGCACTGATCTTCAGACTCTTCACAATTCATCAACACCTCTTTCCGATCTTCTTTATAATCCATCAGAGAAACACAATTGACCGCTAGTTTCAGAAGCAGAACTCAGTAGTGATGTGTACTTTATATATATGACTATATATAAATGGCTGGTAATAACTGGAGATCAACTGTTAAACAGAGCCTCTGTAACGGAAGTTAATGGAATTGGAATAACATAGCTTTGTAAATTATTGGTACATGTTTCTAACTAATTTCAAATGTATCACATTTCAAATATAGGTTAATAATGAAAATAAATAGGTTCTTATCAATTCCGGAAATAATAATACCAGCCTGGAATCTGGTGTAATTTTCACTACGGATAAAAAGTAAGCGTACTTGTTATTCAGGTTTGAGGCAGATGGACTTCGTTCAACATAAGAAAAACACAGGGTATCATAAATTACGTCTTCAATTCTGCGCAAGAAAACAGCTAATCACATTGACGTACAAAAGGGTTTTAAACGATTGTTGTGGATACCAAACAAATAACATCGTGTATCACAAATACATTTTTACTCATTTTAGCACACGGTATACCATGAAACGTACGAGAATTAAATAATAATAACGGAAATAAACAAACAACATCGCAAAATACGTGTAGTGGAAAACAAATCAAAATAAGGGACTACACTGAAATATGTTAAACTGTTGATTACGTAATGGACGATATGGTTTCTGCACATGCGAACCGCTAACACCCGCCTGTTTTTTCTTATGTTGAACGAAGTTTATAATAAATATTTGTTAAAAAATACATGATAACTGTACATTAGTTTGAACAATGTGTTCTAATTTCCAAATAAGCAAAGTTACTCACGTGTACAACTATCACGATTTATTAAATGCACTATATAGCTGTCCGTGCGGAGTACATTTAAGACAAAATGGTTGACAATGAACGATCCTTTTCAGTTGATGTGTAGGTCCACATTATTAATAATTGAAATTTTCTTCCCATGCCATACACAACGTCTTTGTGTTCACTTTTCAATTTCTTACAAATAGCTACACTTGTTACTTAGGTTAAGTAAAAATTGATTAGTAAAATTATTCAAGAAAAATCATTTCCAAAATCATTACTAAAACCTCATATACGAAGGGCTTTAGCATATATGTTCTCGACATATATGCTAAAGCCCTTCGTATGCTAGGATTTATTATTCGGACAACTAGAGACCGATCTACGCAGACTGTCAGGACTCTTTATTATGCTTACGTCTCTAGTATCCTTAACTATTGTTCAATCATATTAAATCCAAAATACGACAAATACACTGTTAAATTAAAAAACTAGTTTAAAGCTTGATTTGTTATAATTCAGCTCTACTCCAGGAAAATATGCTGTCACAGAAAGATCGACGCACATTAGCGAACATGATTGTATTGTACAAAATTTGTAATAATTATTTGGACTATAATTAATTATCATGCACTTTAAACTTTCAAGTTCCTACACTTAACGTACGTAACCATCCTTTGTTTTCTATCAGTAGAGCCAATTCGCGACTGAAACTAACGTTGGCGGCGCTGCATACAACAGCTGATGGCGCACGAGAAGCGTATATGTCAGAAGTTTTTTCTTAATATTTATCTGTTCAAACAATATTTTGGCAAAAAAGCACTGTATTTAAGTCACTATATTTTAAAATACTTCTTAATTCACATAAACTGCAGCACAACACGCTACAAATATTATCCAAATATACGCTTCTGTTTAATTTAGCTAGTCACCACCAGACGTCTCACTGTTATTTGCAGTCGCGAATACTAATATTTTTTCAAATTCTCCTATAGGGGAAATATTTTAAGATCGTAGCGCCAGGCGGATTTTTTTGAAACCATTCTAAATCAGATACCACTTGACATTTACTAGTAAATAATAGCGAAAAGTGTATCAAAAAACGACAAAAAATAAATAATTGTTTGGAATTTTCTGATTTTGTGAAGTGACATTACTTGTAAACATCTAAAATACTACATTTTGTGATCTGGTTTTAAGTTATGGCGGTTTTCCATTGTCGATTATTTTAACTATATTGGGGGAAATAATAATTCCCGTGTTGTTTACCAAGGGGTAGAAATCTACAATGCTGGGCATATAATATTGTGTGGAGTCACTGAAAAAAACAGAGAGTTCATAAAGATTTATGCATTATGTCTACAAACTTGGGCATTACAAACCCACACACAATAACAGGAATTTTCAAGATATGCGATAATAAATACAAAATTGAAAATATTTTTTGTAGTCACTATCATTAAAATGTAATGAGCAAACTTTGATATATGGGCTCACTTTTTTCCAATTTTTAAATAGTTTATCTAAACATCGCGTCGATTCCTAACCTCTTGCTTTCCCAATTTTGTTTCGAACCGTACGGTGTCTGATATTAGTGGAAACAAATGAAACGATATTTCCGGGTTTCTTCTTTGCAATGATACGCACATAGGCACACAACAATATGTATTATACATTTTTCAATGATTATAATAAAACTTTAAAAACAAACTTCATACAAAACCAATACACAAAACGAAATGTTATCTGATGTACACAAGTTCATGAAACGCTCACCAGATGGTAGGGTGCTTAGCTGCAAATCCCTATAGAAAGACTCTCTTCAACATTTAATAAAAATTTTAATATTATTGACATTTTTAATAATTCATTGGGTAAATTTAAATGGCAATGTAAAACCATTTTACAACATTCTTATCTAGATACTACATAAATATGTCTGTACGAGTTACTAATATAATAATATTATTGTGTTGTATAACGTTCATTAAATGAACATAGTAATTCTTGTATGACTGATGTTTATAAACTCTGTATAAGTAATGTTGTTTTGATTTGTTTTTGATAAATTTAAAATACTTTGTACAAAAAGTGAACCCAGTTGTGGGCCTGCCCTGTTTGTGTTCGAAAATATAATAATAATAATAAAATAATAATAACAAATAACAAACATCATATCCATTTTCAAAAATATTTAATTACATTTTAAATCAATACAAAACAAATACACCATTCTTCAAGATAACTAAATATTACCAAATAATGAAAACCCGGCGGGCCCCAAGGGATATATCATGGGCTTGAGCGTCACCTCATCATTCATATTACACTTTTTACGGACTCATTTTGCGTGTAATTGAAAGTGAGACCCCTCCTCAAAAAATTTGGCTTTAAATCTCTTTCCCCAAGAAAAATGTATGAGCACGAGCCTGGTGGTTTGTTAGCAACCATGAATAATAGAAAATTGTACCTACATCTTCAAAATTAAACCTTGCTACTTTTTTTTTTAATTTTCTCTCTCCTGAATGTACTCGTTTGTGATTATTGAGTCTGTATGACTGTGAAAATATTTTATCACACTGATCACATATGAATGGTTTCTCTCCAGAATGTACTCTTTTGTGTGTAATGAGACTTGATGTATCTGAAAATGATTTATCACTGATCACATTTGAACGGTTTCTCTCCAGAATGTACTCGTTTGTGTTTAATGAGACGTGATGAGGTTGGAAACGCTTTATCACACTGATCACATTTGTATGGTTTCTCTCCAGAATGTACTCTTTTGTGTACAATGAGAACTGAAGACCGTCTAAAAGCTTTATCACACTGTTCACATTTGAATGGTTTCTCTCCAGAATGTACTAGTTTGTGTTTAACGAAACTTGATGGATCTGAAAACGCTTTATTACACTGCTCACATTTGAATGGCTTCTCTCCAGAATGTACTCGTTTGTGTTTAATGAGAGTTGATGACTGTGAAAATACTTTATCACACTGTTCACATTTAAATGGTTTTTCCCCAGAATGAATTCGTTTGTGTATAATGAAATCTGATGAGCCTGAAAACGCTTTATCACACTGATCACATTTGTATGGTTTCTCTCCAGAATGCACTCGTTTGTGTTTAATAAGAGTTGATGAGTTCGAAAACGCTTTAGCACACTGATCACATTTGAATGGTTTCTCTCCAGAATGTACTCGTTTGTGTTTAATGAGATGTGATGGATCTGAAAATAATTTATCACACTGATCACATTTGAACGGTTTCTCTCCAGAATGAATTCGTTTGTGACTAATGCGACGTGTTGAGGTTGAAAACGCTTTATCACACTGATCACATTTGTATGGTTTCTCTCCAGAATGTACTCTCTTGTGTACAATGAGATCTGAAGTCCGTCTAAATGCTTTATCACACTGATCACATTTGAATGGTTTCTCTCCAGAATGAATTCGTTTGTGAATAATGAGATCTGATGAGCTTGAAAACGCTGTATCACACTGATCACATTTGAATGGCTTCTCTCCAGTATGTACTCGCTTGTGACAAATGAGACCTGAAGACACTGAAAATGCTCTATCACACTGATCACATTTGAATAGTTTCTCTCCAGAATGTACCCGTTTGTGTTTAATGAGAGCTGATGAGGTTGAATACGCTTTTTCACACTGTTCACATTTGAATGGTTTCTCCCCAGAATGCATTAGTTTGTGAGAAATGATACTTGAACAAATTTTAAATGCTTTATCGCACTGATCACATTTGAATGGTTTCTCTCCAATATGTACTCGTTTGTGTCTAATGAGACTTGATGGATCTGAAAATGCTTTACCACACTGATCACATTTGAATGGTTTCTTTCCAGAATGTACTAGTTTGTGTCTGCTGAAAGTTGATTGATTAGAAAATGGTTTATCACACTGCTCACATTTGAATGGATTCTCTTCAGAATGTACTCGTTTGTGACTAACGAGAGATGATGGCTGTGAAAATACTTTATCACACTGTTCACATCTGAATGTTTTCTCTCCAGAATGTTTTCTTTTGTGTGTAATGAGACTTGATAGATATGAAAATGGTTTATCACACTGATCACATTTAAAACGTTTCTCTCCAGAATGTACTCGTTTGTGTTCATCGAGATGTGATGAACTTATAAATGCTTTATCGCACTGATCACATTGGAACAGTTTCTCTCCAGAATGTTTTCTTTTGTGTGTAATGAGACTTGATAGATATGAAAATGGTTTATCACACTGATCACATTTAAAACGTTTCTCTCCAGAATGTACTCGTTTGTGTTCATCGAGATGTGATGAACTTATAAATGCTTTATCGCACTGATCACATTGGAACAGTTTCTCTCCAGAATGTACTAGTTTGTGACTAATGAGAGATGATGAATGTGAAATTACTTTATCACACTGCTCATATTTGAATGGTTTCACTCCAGAATGTACTAGTTGGTGTCTATTGAGAGTTGATTGATCAGAAAATGGTTTATCACACTGCTCACGTTTGAATGGTTTCTCTCCAGAATGTACTAGTTTGTGAGTAAAGAGAGATGATGTCTGTGAAAATACTTTATCACACTCATCACATTTGAAAGGTGACTCTTCAGAATGTACTAGTTTGTGAGTAATGAGAGATGATGACTGTGAAAATACTTTATCACACTCATCACATTTGAAAGGTGACTCTTCAGAATGTACTAGTTTGTGAGTAGTGAGAGATGATGACCGTGAAAATACTTCATCACACTGATCACATTTGAATGATTTCTCTCTAGAATGTAGTCGTTTGTGTTTAATGAGATATGATGTAGCTGAAAATGCTTTATCACAATGATCACATTTGAATGGTTTTTTTCCAGAATGTTTTTGTTTGCGTTTAACGAGACTAGGTGAATCTACAAATATTTTATCACACGGTTCCTTTTTAGAATGTATTCGTTTGTGTCTAATGAGAAGTGAAAAGTTTGAAAACGCTTTATCACACCAATTACATGTGAAAAGTTTCTCTTCAGAATGTACTCGTCTGTGTCTAATGAGACTTTTCCAATCCTCATCTGATTCACGGGAAGATGTTTCACTACCTGCAAATAAATTTTCATTGATTATTGAGCAAGACATTTAGTTACTAAAAATTACTTTTCTAAGTTCTTTATTATAAGCCATACGAAGATTAAATTAGGCAAGATGAAATTTTTTACTCTACAAATAAAAATATTAAATTTTATATTTTCTTATAAATATTATATGTACTCGTTTGTGTCTAATGAGACTTGATGTATCTGAAAATGATTTATCAATGAATGAGAGATGATTTCTGTGAAAATACTTTATCACAATGTTCACAATTAAAGGTTTCTCTCCAAAATGTACCCTTTGGTGATTAATGAGATATGATAACTGTGAAAATGATTTTACACACTGTTCTCATTTATATAATTTCTTCCTTGCGTGTACTTTGCCATGTAGATTGAGATATGAGGACCTTGAAAATGCTTTATCACACTGATCACATTTGAATGGTTTCTCTCCAGAATGTACTCGTTTATGTCTATTGAGATTTGATGAATCTAAAAATGATTTATTACACTGATCACATTTGAACGGCTTCTCTCCAGAATGTACTCGTTTGTGTATAATGAGATGTGATGAGTTTGAAAACGCTTTATCACACTGATCACATTTGACTGGCTTCTCTCCAGAATGTACCCGATTGTGTCTAATGAGATTTGATGAGCTCGAAAATGCTTTATCACACTGATCACATTTGACTGGTTTCTCTCCAGAATGTACTCGTTTGTGTTTAATGAAATTTGATGAGTTCAAAAACGCTTTATCACACTGATCACATTTGAACGGTTTCTCTCCAGAATGTACTCGTTTGTGTCTAATGAGATTTAATGAGTTCGAAAACGCTTTGTCACACTGATCACATTTGAATGGTTTCTCTCCAGAATGTACTTGTTTGTGTTTAATGAGACTTGATGGATCTGAAAATAATTTATCATACTGATCACATTTGAACGGTTTCTCTCCAGAATGAAATCGTTTGTGACTAACGCGACGTGATGATTTTTACTCTACAAATAAAAATATTAAATCTTATATTTTCTTCGATTATCGACCTTGAATATTTTGTTTAATTTTGGATATTATCAGGAAAAAAGGTCTGTTTAACCCTTTAACTACGAATATATTTCCACAAAACCGTCTGTCGGAACGCAAAAAAGAGTATTTTCCCCATATTGTATCAAATTCAATATGACTGGTGCCCGTCGTAACTTGTCCATACTCGTTAGATATTTGTAAAAATTATTTTATGAGTTTTCATAAGGAATATTTTTCTTTTGTAACATAATATAGTATCATAATGTTCCATGTTTGGCACAAACCCTATTTTCATAAAAATAATAACTAAGGGCCATGTTCATAATCTTTTACTAAATATTGCGATTAAGCATTACTTGTTAAAATAAGCAAGTACAATACTATCGTTAGTAGTGTTCATAATCACAATACTAAGATATTGTAACTAATATCGATGTAAATTTGACAACGTTGCTGTTGGCATTAGAAAGAGATAGACATATGCACTATTCAACATGTTAAAAGAGATGGAAGGCGTATTACTAGCTTCTATTATCGGTTATTTTATTTGCATCACAAATAACCTGTGAAAAAATATAATAAATTATCTTATTGTCATACATTTTGGAAATAAATTTACCTGTACATTTAATGAATGGAAACCTTTACGACATACATATGCATCACGATAAGGTCCACCTGGGTTTTTGATTTTTATGTGCGTCCCATCAATAGCAACAACTATATTAGGCATTTAAGCAATGTCATAAAATTTTCGTTTTACAGTTTCTAGTTCTGCAGGAAATAATATAAATTGTGGTCGTTTTCTGGCTATGGCAAAACTAACACGTTTTATAATTCGCGAGACAGTTTGTCTGCTGACTCCATGTAAATCAGCTACAATAAGCATTGTTATGTTAAAAGAATTCTAAATAAAACATAATGGTAACTAATTATTCATGTTATTAACTACTTACCTATATCTTGTTGATGTGAACCTTTCGCAAAATAACGTAAAGCAATACATATTTGGAGTTCAGTAGAAATACTTCCACCTTTTGAAGATACCGGTTTTATATCGTCATGTAAGATTTCAATTAATGTTCGAACTCTATCTTTTGAAAATCTATAATTTTTTTTGAAATCTTATTCACTTAATATTTCCTATACATTTTCTTTTACTATAAAATTTTCTTGGCAATTGTGCCCGTAATTCACGAATTTCACGAACATCACGCAAATCTCTCATATACATGATTAAAGTCAATCAGTATTATGAACACAATTGCTATTTTAATGTATTTAATACAGCCTCTCCGCACTTCTAAATCTGTACTACTAAATTACAATTTACTAAGCACTACTAACAATAATTCTGTATTATGAACACCCATTTTTAGTAACGCTTAGAATACTTGTCTTAGTAGTGCTACTAAGATTTAGTAAAACATTATGAACATGGCCCTAATATTTTAAATATATTTTTTTTATTCATTTTCCTATCAATAAGAACCAATTCCTAATGCCCATGAATTATTTCAGCCAACAACAAAAATTCATGCCGTAAAGGGTTAAAATTCCATATTTATACCATATATGTTTATTATTACATACATTTACATGATACTAAATTAAAGCAGGTTAGTGTAATCAAAGATCTAGGTATTCTACTAGATTCTAAATTAATTTTTGGCGATCATATTTATCGTATAATATGGTGCAAAAATCTCTAAAGAATTTAGGATTTATTTTTAGAGTTTCTAGAAATTTCAATTCCCCTTCAACTTTAATAGTACTATATAACAGTTTAGTTAAAAGTCATCTGGAATATGCCAGTACAATATGGAGCCCTCCATATAATATTTATATTGACCACATAGAAAGTGTTCAAAAAAAAATTGTTAACAGATTAAATTATACATATAATCGTTGTAATTATTACAAATCTTATGAATCTAACCTTAAATTTTACAAAATTACAAGACTTTCCCATAGACGAATTATATTGGATTTATCATTCACTCATAAACTTCTTAACAGCGCAATAGACACTCAACCTTTTCTAACTTTTTTAAAATTTAACTTGAATCAATATTCAACCAGAAATCCGATGTTGTTTAATATTCCCATTAGTCACTCAAATTCTAATCTTAATTCACCCATTCATAGAATCTTAAATCTCACAAATAAATTCAGCCAGCATGTAAACATATTTAGTTGTAGCTTAATATCATTTAAAAGGAAATGTCGAGCAATACTTGTAGAAAATATTGTTTTAAGTTAAGTTAGTATGTAAGGCACAATCTAAATTGTTAATTTTTTTGTATTTTTTGCTGCGTTGCGCTGTAATTGGAACATCCCACTCCAGGGATTTGTTCTGTTGCGCAGCCTTTAAATAAATAAATAAATAAATTATATAGCTGCATAATATATATAATTCATAGCTTATAATAAAAACAAAAGATTTTGTCAATGAGCGACAGCCGTAGTTAAAGGGTTAAATAAAATTCAATGATTGAATAGACCGGTTTCGATAAACATTTATCTTCGTATACTATATAACAAACTAGCAGATCCGTTGCCAACAACGTTGGCAAACTGATATCGAATAAAAATCAATATAACCAGGTTTTTAGGAAATCCTAAAAAGCCGCTAAATGCGTGTCGTTTAAAAACAAGTATCGGGCCAGACACGGCCCGCGGGCATATCGTTAATTGACACAACATTCTTTAATTAAGCCAAGGTATATACTGACTGGAGAGCTAAAAGCTATATTCTCGCTAAGGCTGAAAACATAGTGAAGCAGAGAGCAAAGCAGCGATGAAAGCGGAGAGCAAAGCGGCGAAATTAAATAAATGAATTCCTATTAATACGCGCATAGTGGAGCGTACTGCAGCGAGGTTATACCGTTGTTATAGTCGAGCAAAGCGACGCGTTCTAACAATTTTGATTTCTCTGCTATCATCGTTGCTAAAATAGTTGTTTAAAATGGATATTGG
This sequence comes from Liopterus haemorrhoidalis, assembly GCA_963971575.1. Classification (NCBI taxonomy): domain Eukaryota; kingdom Metazoa; phylum Arthropoda; class Insecta; order Coleoptera; family Dytiscidae; genus Liopterus; species Liopterus haemorrhoidalis. The sequence continues at coordinate 31,747,370 of OZ020623.1, forward strand.
GGCATTTACAAGTAGTTCTCATTTATAAGAGGTATTTATAGTAAGTTCCGATTGAAATTTGTCCATTTTTTACCAATTTATGTTGAATTTTTGCCAAAATATAATCAAACGTTAAAATACTCATGCGAAAATAAGAATGAAACTTTTCTGGATGTTCGCGGAGTTGCATATAGAAATGATGAAATTCACCATGTATATGTCTACTTTTATTTATTCTGTGAACATTACATTCTAGTGTGTTTATTTTTATTTTTTAGTAAATACCAAATTTTCAGGGAAGAGTTTTCTGTTAGTAAAAAATCCATTATAATTTTGTGAACTTTCTGCTCGATTTTAAACGCGTCACTATGTGTAGACACTCTTTTATAAGCGCGACATTCTTTCGCTGTTTTACTCTCCGCTTTCATAGCTACTTTGCTCTCTGCTTCACAATGTGCTTAGCCTAAGTGAGCTGTTGTCGGAGAACGTCGCTCTGTCTGGTGGGGAGCGACCGACCACACGAGCCCCGTTAGCACCAAAGAACTTAGCGTTACGAGGATACACAGAAATCAGGGCTTTTATATATATATAACAAGAGATTTTTTTTCGCCAGAGAGCTATGTTGCAGAAAACAAAAACTCAATTGACAGCTGACAGCACATTTCAAAACAACAAATCAGTGACACCAACATATAACAAATATTGCATAAAATGATACTGTTTGCTATTAATACAAATTTATCAAATTAAAGAATAAATGGCAAAGTAGAAAAAATAGTATAAAAAACTCGTCTCATAAGGCCTTTTGCCGCACTTGTCTATTAGGAAACTCGTCGCTTTGCGACTCGTTTTCTAACCTAGACGTGTGCGGCAAAATCATGCCTTATGAAACATTTAATATACTATTTGATGCGCGGGTAATATAAAATTACAATATAAAAACAAAAAAATAGTGAATAGAGTGACAATTTATGAAAAAAGTGAAAAAAGTTTGCTGATTTTAAAACAGTGAATAATAGTGAAAATAGTGTACTACTGGATGCTCTGCGTATTTAAGTGGTGCATATAGGCTGTTGATTCCTATGCATGTACACGATAATGGAAACGGGGAATACCGGTATTGAAAGCTTACGATTAATACAATAATATTGAATTATTGACTGACCTGTATCTGGTGCGACAGCATTTTCCTGATATTCACAGTCAATTCCATATTCAGACTTGATATTAATCAGCTCAGTGTTGTAGTTATACTGCGACATGTCGTCAGTGGATGATGTGCCATATATCTCCAGAGGATCGGGAACTTCTGAAATGTAAATACTCATAGTTACTGTTACTATTTCTATATTTTCAATGTATATTTTTCAGTCCACTCGCGACCTGGTCTTTTCAAAGTAAACTTAATATTAAATGAATTATAATGTTAAAATATTAATTTTTCCACACCTATTTAATTATATTGCAATTATTAGCTTTTTTCGTGAAAAATAGTACCCATAAATAACTACAGTGAATTATGGTTTCATAATTCACTGTTTACAGCCAATCACAAACCTACATTTCCATAATTCACTCTCGCTGATCCAGTCATATTTGACAATGGCAATGGGAGGGGCCAAAACTGCCGTGGTAGCAGTCAACATGAACTTCCATTAAAATTATCAATTTTGAGTCTAATTTATTTGTTTAACACGTTGACTGCCAATTACGAGTTTTCTCGTAGTTGGCGTTCTTGCTCAGGACGCCGACTACGAAATAACTTGTAGTACATTGACTTAATAATATAATATGGCTATATCAAATTGACTTCTGAGACAAGAATTCTGAATCTTACCTTGGCAGTCAAAGTGTTAATAGGTGTGGAAAAAGTATAGGATTACATTCGCGATTATGGCCTATATTCACTCAGATTATGGTATAAACATTTATGAAATAAGAGTGTGACTTGGCCGGGTCAGATAAGAGGATAACAGCTTAAGGGTTAAGTGCTTAACAAAGCTAGAGCTTTACTGACCAGTGTTTGAAACAGTTGTACTTATTGGTATATTTTCGTCATATTCACTGTAGTCTACAGGTTCAGACTTGACATCAATCGTTTCTGTGCTTTCGTGATCAACGACAAATGTAACAACATCTGTGATACCTGAAATAAACACATCATCAGTGAAATATAAACGAATTATTCACTGTAAAATATGTATTTCATTAAAGTTCTGCACTATTCATTGCCAAAGCTCGCCTGAAATAAACTGAACTGTTCCAATGAAATATGAATAACAGTCTTAAATGTGAGTTAGTTGTAAATGTGCCAGTTACTGACCATTCTTGCATTCAGTTGTATCATCTACTTCAGCCGTCACTATATAGTCATCAGTCGCTTCATATTCTGTCTTAATGTCAATCTCTTCGTTAATATCACTGTGTCTGGAATCACCAGGATGCATATCACCGCCTGTCCCATCAATCATATTCACTCCTGAAACAATAACATAGTCAGACCAATTCTGTAAAAAGATACTATAATAGTTACCGTGTAGTAACGTTACTACAAGATTAGTAACGTTACTAGTGAGTTTAATAGTAACTTTAACATTTTTCGTATTCTATAATATCCAACTGTAGTGACGTCTCTATGAAAGTTATATCTTAGTGACAGTTACTAAGAAAAGAATGAAGTTAGTTACAGAAGCGCAACATGCATTCGCATTGGTGGTATACAGATGACAGTTGAGGTTAAAAATGTCAAAATATTGTATTACTTACATTATTTTGTAGCTATATAATATATATTATGGTACATACATTTATAAAATATAAAAAAAAAAACAAAATGAGTGAAGAAATTAAAAAAAAAAAAAAAAACTGAATGCAAAGACAAATTCTCGACAATAGAACCAGTGGCGCAGGCGGGTGGGATTTGGGGGTTAGAACCTCCCATGATGCTGGATTTTTTATTACTTCGATGTATTTTCCTTGTTTTGTCATTACTTCCACACATCTCATTTTATAATTATTTGGTAGTTACTATGATAGGAACTTTTATAGTAACATGTTACTAAATATTGTAGTAACTTTTGTCTTACGGAATACGAAATACCCCAAAGTTACTCTTATAGTAATTGACCTTGCTCATAGTGACAAATTTAGTTACTTTGATCATAGTAACTGAGTTACTGAAATGATCTGAATATCTACTGATGTAGCCTGTTTCGGTGGTTTAGGTAGAACTAGATTTTGACAACTAATAATGTTTATTGGTTAAATAAGGTTTTTGATCATTTTGTTTAGCAAAAAATGTGAGCTTATGACAACTTACAAAAATTAAAATCCCATTTAGTTCCACCTAAAGGTTTGAACTCTTTCTATATGTCAAAATATATATATTTTTTTTTTAATTTCACATAATTTCTATAATTTTTGGTTGCATTTAGTACAGAAATATCTTACCTGAAAAGAAAACACTTGTTCGGCAATTAACAAAAGGGTTTAAATTTTTAAATTAATAATTTTAAGTTGTATCAAGTTGTTATTTTTAGATTTTATATTATAGTGTATAATCAAAAAGTACAATACCTGTGTAATCAGTATTTTCTTCCTTTTCATCTTTTACTATGTTAATGTTGTTATAGTACTCTTCCCACGCTTCATTTTTAACAGAATGAGAGTCATCACATGCTGGTGATATGTCTGTCCTGCTACACTGATCTTCAGACTCTTCACAATTCATCAACAATTCTTTCCGATTTTCTTTATAATCCATCAGAGAAATACAACTGACCGCTAGTTTCAGACACAGAACTCAGTTGTGAAGTGTAATTTATAAATACGACTATATATAAATGGCTGGTAATAACTGGAGATCAATTATTAAAAAGTGCCTCTGTAACAGAAATTAATGGAATTGGAATAACATAGCTTTGTAAATTATTGGTACTAATTTCAAATGTATCTCATTTCAAATATAGGTTAATAATGAAAATAAGTAGGTTCTTACCAATTCCGGAAATAATAATATCAGCGTGGAATTTAGTTTAAATTTTCACTACGGATAAAAAGTAAGCGTACTTGTTATTCATGTTTGAGGCAGAAAGACTTCGTTCAACATAAGAAAAACACAGGGTATCATAAATTACGTCCTCAATTCTGCGCGACAAAACAACTAATCACATTGACGTACATAAGGGTTTTAAACAATTGTTGTGGACACCAAATAAACAAAATCATGTATTCCAAATACATTTTTACTCATGTTAGCACACGGTATACCTTGAAACGTACGAGAAATAAATAATAATAACGCAAATAAACAAACAACATCGGAAAATACGTGTTGTGGAAAACAAATCAAAGTAAGTGACTCTACTGAAATATGTTGATTACGTAATGCGTGTGAAGTTAGCAATTGATCGAGCCAGCAAGTAATCGGCACGGACAGGATATTACAGCGGACCAAATCAAGTAACGCTGTTGAATAAAATCGTTGTTTTTTATAGAATTAAACAAGTTGCAGTTCTGAACTTTTTACCAACCATGAGGAATAGGTACAGGAATCGAATGATGGCTAAACGAAAATTTTCTCACGCGTCAGAGGCGCGCAATTAATTTTTTTCTCTCGAAACCACTCGCTATCAACATAAAACTAACAATATCGCTAGAATTAAACAAGTTCAAGTTCTGAACTTTTTACCAACCATGAGGAATAGGTACAGGAATCGAATGATGGCTAAACGAAAATTTTCTCACGCGTCAGAGGCGCGCAATTAATTTTTTTCTCTCGAAACCACTCGCTATCAACATAAAACTAACAATATCGCTAGAATTAAACAAGTTCAAGTTCTGAACTTTTTACCAACCATGAGGAATAGGTACAGGAATCGAATGATGGCTAAACGAAAATTTTCTCACGCGTCAGAGGCGCGCAATTAATTTTTTTCTCTCGAAACCACTCGTTATCAACATAAAACTAACAATATCGCTAGAATTAAACAAGTTCAAGTTCTGAACTTTTTACCAACCATGAGGAACAGGTACAGGAATCGAATGATGGCTAAACGAAAATTTTCTCACGCGTCAGAGGCGCGCAATTAATTTTTTTCTCTCGAAACCACTCGCTATCAACATAAAACTAACAATATCGCTAGAATTAAACAAGTTCAAGTTCTGAACTTTTTACCAACCATGAGGAATAGGTACAGGAATCGAATGATGGCTAAACGAAAATTTTATCACGCGTCAGAGGCGCGCAATTAATTTTTTTTTCTCGAAACCACTCGCTATCAACATAAAACTAACAATATCGCTAGAATTAAACAAGTTCAAGTTCTGAACTTTTTACCAACCATGAGGAATAGGTACAGGAATCGAATGATGGCTAAACGAACATTTTCTCACCCGTCAGAGGCGCGCAATTAATTTTTTTCTCTCGAAACCACTCGCTATCAACATAAAACTAACAATATATATCGCTAGAATTAAACAAGTTCAAGTTCTGAACTTTTTACCAACCATGAGGAACAGGTACAGGAATCGAATGATGGCTAAACGAAAATTTTCTCACGCGTCAGAGGCGCGCAATTAATTTTTTTCTCTCGAAACTACTCGCTATCAACATAAAACTAACAATATCGCTAGAATTAAACAAGTTCAAGTTCTGAACTTTTTACCAACCATGAGGAATAGGTACAGGAATCGAATGATGGCTAAACGAAAATTTTCTCACGCGTCAGAGGCGCGCAATTAATTTTTTTCTCTCGAAACCACTCGCTATCAACATAAAACTAACAATATCGCTAGAATTAAACAAGTTCAAGTTCTGAACTTTTTACCAACCATGAGGAATAGGTACAGGAATCGAATGATGGCTAAACGAAAATTTTCTCACGCGTCAGAGGCGCGCAATTAATTTTTTTTTCTCGAAACCACTCGCTATCAACATAAAACTAACAATATCGCTAGAATTAAACAAGTTCAAGTTCTGAACTTTTTACCAACCATGAGGAATAGGTACAGGAATCGAATGATGGCTAAACGAAAATTTTCTCACCCGTCAGAGGCGCGCAATTAATTTTTTTCTCTCGAAACCACTCGCTATCAACATAAAACTAACAATATATATCGCTAGAATTAAACAAGTTCAAGTTCTGAACTTTTTACCAACCATGAGGAACAGGTACAGGAATCGAATGATGGCTAAACGAAAATTTTCTCACGCGTCAGAGGCGCGCAATTAATTTTTTTCTCTCGAAACTACTCGCTATCAACATAAAACTAACAATATCGCTAGAATTAAACAAGTTCAAGTTCTGAACTTTTTACCAACCATGAGGAATAGGTACAGGAATCGAATGATGGCTAAACGAAAATTTTCTCACGCGTCAGAGGCGCGCAATTAATTTTTTTCTCTCGAAACCACTCGCTATCAACATTAAACTAACAATATCGCTAGAATTAAACAAGTTCAAGTTCTGAACTTTTTACCAACCATGAGGAACAGGTACAGGAATCGAATGATGGCTAAACGAAAATTTTCTCACGCGTCAGAGGCTCGCAATTAATTTTTTTCTCTCGAAACCACTCGCTATCAACATAAAACTAACAATATCGCTAGAATTAAACAAGTTCAAGTTCTGAACTTTTTACCAACCATGAGGAACAGGTACAGGAATCGAATGATGGCTAAACGAAAATTTTCTCACGCGTCAGAGGCGCGCAATTAATTTTTTTCTCTCGAAACCACTCGTTATCAACATAAAACTAACAATATCGCTAGAATTAAACAATTTGGAGTTCTGAACTTTTTACCATCCATGAGGCATAGGTACAGGAATTGAATGATGGCTAAACGAAAATTTTCTCAATCGTCAGAGGCGCGCAATTAATGACGAAGCCAGTTCCACCGTTCTTTCGAAAATAGTACTTCTCCGTGCCGAGCCGTTGTTACTACATATCTACCATATTTAACCTGATTTAAATTAAACGATATAACTGACATTTACGTTCCTGTATTACCTGTTCCTGCTTATTTCATGTCATATTTGTAACATTTCACTTATTATTAGAATCAATATTATTTGTAAGTGAAATGTTACAAATACGACCTGACATGGAATAGGCACGGATAGATAGTACAGGCACGTAAATAAAATGTCAGTTAATCGTAAAATAGTACTCATCCGTGCCGAGCCGTTGTTACTACATATCTACCATATTTAACCTGATTTAAACTAAAGGATATAACTGACATTTACGTCCCTGTATTACCTATTCTTGCTTATTTCATGTGATATTTGTAACATTTCACTTATTATTAGAATCAGTATAATTAGTAAGTGAAATGTTACAAATACGACCCAACATGAAATAGGCACGGATAGGTACTACAGGCACATAAATGCCAGTTTGAACTAGCTTCGGTGACTGTCTTCATCGATAAAAACCGAGGTCACACGATCCGTTTCGGAAAGAACGTGGTTTTGAGGAAAAAAAACTAATTGCGCGCCTCTGAATATCGGGAAATTTTTTATTCGACTTTTGTTCGATTTCAATGCTATATCTACATATTTGGTAAAGAATTCAAGGCGACACATTTTATACGAGAGAAAAAACTTAATTGTGCGCCTCTGACGCATGAGAAAATTTTCGTTTAGCCATCGTTCGATTCCTGTACCTATTCCTCATGGTTGGTAAAAAGTTCAGAACTTCAACTTGTTTAATTCTAGCGATTTTGTTAGTTTTATGTTGATAGCGAGTGGTTTCGAGAGGAAAAAATTAATTGCGCGCCTCTGACGCATGAGAAAATTTTCGTTTAGCCATCATTCGATTCCTGTACCTATTCCTCATGGTTGGTAAAAAGTTCAGAACTTCAACTTGTTTAATTCTAGCGATTTTGTTAGTTTTATGTTGATAGCGAGTGGTTTCGAGAGGAAAAAATTAATTGCGCGCCTCTGACGCGTGAGAAAATTTTCGTTTAGCCATCATTCGATTCCTGTACCTGTTCCTCATGGTTGGTAAAAAGTTCAGAACTTGAACTTGTTTAATTCTAGCGATATTGTTAGTTTAATGTTGATAGCGAGTGGTTTCGAGAGAAAAAAATTAATTGCGCGCCTCTGACGCGTGAGAAAATTTTCGTTTAGCCATCATTCGATTCCTGTACCTATTCCTCATGGTTGGTAAAAAGTTCAGAACTTGAACTTGTTTAATTCTAGCGATATTGTTAGTTTTATGTTGATAGCGAGTAGTTTCGAGAGAAAAAAATTAATTGCGCGCCTCTGACGCGTGAGAAAATTTTCGTTTAGCCATCATTCGATTCCTGTACCTGTTCCTCATGGTTGGTAAAAAGTTCAGAACTTGAACTTGTTTAATTCTAGCGATATATATTGTTAGTTTTATGTTGATAGCGAGTGGTTTCGAGAGAAAAAAATTAATTGCGCGCCTCTGACGGGTGAGAAAATTTTCGTTTAGCCATCATTCGATTCCTGTACCTATTCCTCATGGTTGGTAAAAAGTTCAGAACTTGAACTTGTTTAATTCTAGCGATATTGTTAGTTTTATGTTGATAGCGAGTGGTTTCGAGAAAAAAAAATTAATTGCGCGCCTCTGACGCGTGAGAAAATTTTCGTTTAGCCATCATTCGATTCCTGTACCTATTCCTCATGGTTGGTAAAAAGTTCAGAACTTGAACTTGTTTAATTCTAGCGATATTGTTAGTTTTATGTTGATAGCGAGTGGTTTCGAGAGAAAAAAATTAATTGCGCGCCTCTGACGCGTGAGAAAATTTTCGTTTAGCCATCATTCGATTCCTGTACCTATTCCTCATGGTTGGTAAAAGGTTCAGAACTTGAACTTGTTTAATTCTAGCGATATTGTTAGTTTTATGTTGATAGCGAGTAGTTTCGAGAGAAAAAAATTAATTGCGCGCCTCTGACGCGTGAGAAAATTTTCGTTTAGCCATCATTCGATTCCTGTACCTGTTCCTCATGGTTGGTAAAAAGTTCAGAACTTGAACTTGTTTAATTCTAGCGATATTGTTAGTTTTATGTTGATAGCGAGTGGTTTCGAGAGAAAAAAATTAATTGCGCGCCTCTGACGCGTGAGAAAATTTTCGTTTAGCCATCATTCGATTCCTGTACCTATTCCTCATGGTTGGTAAAAAGTTCAGAACTTGAACTTGTTTAATTCTAGCGATATTGTTAGTTTTATGTTGATAGCGAGTAGTTTCGAGAGAAAAAAATTAATTGCGCGCCTCTGACGCGTGAGAAAATTTTCGTTTAGCCATCATTCGATTCCTGTACCTGTTCCTCATGGTTGGTAAATAGTTCAGAACTTGAACTTGTTTAATTCTAGCGATATATATTGTTAGTTTTATGTTGATAGCGAGTGGTTTCGAGAGAAAAAAATTAATTGCGCGCCTCTGACGCGTGAGAAAATTTTCGTTTAGCCATCATTCGATTCCTGTACCTATTCCTCATGGTTGGTAAAAAGTTCAGAACTTGAACTTGTTTAATTCTAGCGATATTGTTAGTTTTATATTGATAGCGAGTAGTTTCGAGAGAAAAAAATTAATTGCGCGCCTCTGACTCGTGAGAAAATTTTCGTTTTGCCATCATTCGATTCCTGTACCTATTCCTCATGGTTGGTAAAAAGTTCAGAACTTGAACTTGTTTAATTCTAGCGATATTGTTAGTTTTATGTTGATAGCGAGTGGTTTCGAGAGAAAAAAATTAATTGCGCGCCTCTGACGCGTGAGAAAATTTTCGTTTAGCCATCATTCGATTCCTGTACCTATTCCTCATGGTTGGTAAAAAGTTCAGAACTGCAACTTGTTTAATTCTATAAAAAACAACGATTTTATTCAACAGCGTTACTTGATTTGGTCCGCTGTAATATCCTGTCCGTGTCGATTACTTGCTGGCTCGATCAATTGCTAACTTGACGGAGCTGATTACGTAATGGACGATTTAGTTTTTGCACGTGGGAGCCGCTAACAACCGCCTGTTTTTTTCTTATGTTGAACGAAGTCTATAATAAATATTTGTTAAAAAATTCATTATAACTGCAGATTAGTTTGAACAATGTGTTCTAATTTCCAAATAAGCAAAGTTACTCACGTGTACAACTATCACGACTAATTAAATACACTATGTAGTTGTCCGTGCGGAGTACATTTAAGACAAAATGGTTGACAATGAACCATATTTTTTACATTAAGACAAAATGGTAACTATGAACGATCCTTTTCAGCAGTGGCGAATTAAGTTGCTTGGGGGCCCTGGCTGGTAAAATTAAAATGGGCCCTCTATTATTTTAAACAGAATGGAAATATTTGTATATAGACTTCAGTTGACCCGTAGGCGGCCACGAAGCCGGGGGGGCTTCGTGAGCCCCGGGCGGCCGCCCAGTCCGCCACCGCTTAATTCGCCTCTGGGCTAGAGTCAGAAATCACTTGGACATATATACAACTTGGCCAATTTTCTTTCAGAATGTAATTTCTAGTTTTATTATTTCTAATACATTTGATTTTATGCAATTTTTATTTATTTTATTTCCTGGAACGGCTGCGGAGCCCCTGAGAAGTGCACGCGGAACAGCAAGGACTCTGCGAAACACAGTTTGAGAACGCTGATATAGATAATAGATAAGACGTAAGTAGTAGTTTATAAAAATTAAAAAATGGGGCAGGCTAACATTTCATCGGTTCTGAGCCTTTTAGTGGACTGTCTTTTTTTGCCGAAAATGTCAAAATTTTAGACCGTAACTAAAAACTTACCATATATTTGTGATCTAAGGCTAAAAATATATAAGTATACCATTTTCCGGACACAAATAAAAAAAAAAATCTTCCAAAATTTTGGAAATTTTGGTCAAAATTTTTTTGACTCCGATTTTAGCCAAAATATAGTTTTAGGCTAATTTTGGGATGAGGATTATGAAAAAAATATTTAAAAAATTCATGCTTTCCTAGTTTTTGAGTTAGAGATGATTTAGGTCAGTTTTTTGCCTATAATTCCAAAACTTTTGCCCAAACTTCAAAATGGACCAAATTTTCTTGATCTCTGACTTAAAATGCATATTTGTACCAATTTTCAATAAAATTGGAGACAAAAAAAATTTACTTCAAAATCACGATTTTTTTTAAGGTCTACCCCTTACGATTTTTTCGATTTTTGGCCATTTTCAAGGATTTTGGATTACTGCTCCTACAAAACTTAATAATATGTTTATTTAAGCCCATTTTTTTTCTTAGACTAAACAGTGTAGTAGAATTTTAAAATTTCAAGCCGCATATTTATATTCATAACCATTTTTTAGTTAGCAATTATAAAAATTTTCAAAAAAATTTAAAAAAAAATGAAAAAACTAAAAAAAAAATTTTTTGTTTCAAAATCTGGTTACAACTAAATTAGGACCTCAAGATTTCAAAAATTTCAACCGCAGGTCTTTATTGCATTTCGTTTTTGAGATATATCCATGCGAAGATGAATATTTCTATAAATCACGCCATATTAAAATTCATAATTTTAAAATACGCAAAACGAGTAAGGCCTCTTTTTTTTTCTAAACTTAATAAACTACGAGGAATCCAAAAATTCTAGCGTCAGGTTGTTTTCTCTAATCGTTTTTGAGTTTTATTTTTTTAAACTCACAATTTTAACAAATTATGTAAATTATGCCATAAATTGTTACAATCTCAAAACGCATTAAACGATTAAAGCCCCAATTTTTTTCTAGACTAAATAAACTACAAGGAATCCAAAAATTTCAACCGCTGGTCGCTAACTCTAACCATTTTTGAGTTGTGATTTTTTTTATTTTACAATTTTCACAAATAATGTAAATTATGCCATTCAAAAAATTTTCATTATCTCAAAACGTTTAGGGAAAAATTGCTAAGCGATATGACATCTGGTGGGATTTTAGCAACTACAGAAATAGACATTCTATCGCTATTTTTTTTTTTATAAAAAATGTTTGCATAAAAATATAATTGCATAAAAACAAATATTAATATTGTAGCAAAATTACAAAAACCACCAGTAAACATTAAAATGCACGTTGTTTATATGTAACGAATGTCTATTTTGAAGGTTCCAAGTATGCCACAATAGCGCTGCGATCTTAAAATACTTCCCCTTTTAAACGATTTAAGCCCCAATTTTTCTCCAGACCAGTGGTTCTCAACCTTTTTTACTTGCGGAGCCCTTTTTAGAATCAATTTCTATGACGGAGCCCCTAGGCCTACCCAATGTCTTACAAATTAACGGTGTTGCAAAATAACGATAAGTAATGTTACGGGGGAGAGGGTAGAGTTTAGTTAATATAAATTCACTTTTCTCTTTCACAGCTCACATATTGATAGATAGATAGATTTTTATAAAATGAAGCAAATAATCAAAATACACGCAGATTATTCAAACAAAAATGCATCGCCGATCACATTCCAGCTAATCATAGAGTCATAAACCGGCTAGAGTAGTAGCGAATTAAGTTGCTTGGGGGCCCTGAGCGGTAAAATTAAAATGGGCCCTCTATTGTTTTAAATAGAATGAAAATATTTGTATATAGACTTCGGTAGGCCCCTCGGCTAAGTGGGCCCCGGGCGGCCGCCCAGTCCGCCCACCCCTTAATTCGCCTCTGCTTTTCAGTTAATGTGTAGGTCCACATTGTTAATAATTGAAAAAAGTATAATGTAGAATGGACTTTAGCTTCTGCGTCGACTAAAAAAATGTACTATATACTCATGTAAAGAAGTGTGCATCTACATGATTCGGTCGAAATTTTTCGCGGACCGATATGAATTTTCTGCGGACCACGGGTTGAAGAACACTGCTCTATTTGACCGTTTCCTTATTCTGACACGGACCGGATGATAAATCAACACGGTATGTTATATACATTTCAAGAAAAATTAATAATCAGAAGTAAATAATTTTTTAACGGTTTTGAACAATATAGACAACAATAGAATCAAAATTTCATCAAAGAGCTAATGGTTCTAACACTTGTGTTAAAAATATTATCAATATTACTATGGATCCTGAAAATACAGTTTTGAAAAGTACAACTAACCAACAAACACAAGAAAAGCAAAAAACTAACAGAGATCTAGCAAATGATAATATTAATATCAGTAATAATAGTGTTTCTGTGAATGAAGTATATATAAAAACTGAACCACCTGATACGATCGATGAAGTTATGTCTATAAGCAAATCTAACGATGTACATGGAAGTATTTTAAATAAACCTAGTTATAAAGATGAATTTAATGTTAAAAATGAATTTGTTAGTTTAAATCAAGAACACAGTAATTCAATATGTTATAATATAGAGACAGTGTATATAAAACAAGAGAAAATGGATGAAGAAATGTTTAGCGAAGAACAGAATGAACTGTTGGATGGATATTCTGATTGTTTCACAAAAATTAAAAGTGAAAACCAACCAATGGATATGAATTCTGGTAGTTCAGCGGATGCTAATTTGGAACAAATGGTAGACATGAAACCTCAAGTAGCTGACCATTTGACTGTTAACAATGCATTGACTGGTATGTTTGATTTATGTATCTTACAACAAAAAGGTCGTTAAATTTCCAGTTATGTATCTATCGACATTCTAACAAAAAATCAACACTAGAAAATATGTAGTAATTTCAAACAGTACTACAGTCGCGTAGTACAATATTTGACCACCCGACTGTGTATTCGAGCGTGTCAGTTCTCAATAGGAAAACGGTGGAAGCAAAGTTGTACACCTAATAATATTACTTTTTTAGTAATATGTTGTTTTTTTTTACAGAAATAATAAATGGAGCTACAAACGTAGTATATCATGATAATTCTAACACCAAGAAGATTGAAATCAAGTCTGAACCTGTGGACACGAATGAATGTGAAGATGCACTGCAGAACGCGTCGGTCTCAAATACTGGTCAGTAAAGATATTACTTTAAAGCATGACCAAACTATGGCCCGTGGGATTGATCCGGCCCGCGAGGTTCAATTGTGTGGTCTACGTAACTATTTATTTTTTTTTTCTTTTTATTTTGCTTGCTTGGCTTTTGTGCTGTGGCCCGCGATCATCTCACGAACAGGATATGGCTCGCCTAGTAAAATTTTGGTTATATCTACCTTATACCCTCACACAGCTGTCCGTTCAGTAGAAATTGTAGCCACACGGCTGGAACTAGAAAGTCGAAATAATCAGTGGGATTCTGAAAGTTTGCGTTAAGTCACTACAAGGGTTAACGTTTACATTGTTTCCTTTCCCTTTAAACAAAAAAAAAAAACATATATATATACAGGGTGTTTGTTTGAAACGGGGCACCCCGAAAATCTCCTTTATTTGTAAAAATACAAAAAATCTTCAGTACAAAAGTTAAACTAGACAAAAAGGCCCATCTAAAGGTTACTATAAGAATTCTGAGACACTTCCGGTTTCACCGGAAATGATATCAACTTTTGATCTAGCATAGGGAATCGATAATTTTATATTTTTTTCCTAAAACTACATTAAATTAGCTTTACAATGATACCAAAAAATCATATTTTTATGTTAACCATTTCAAAATGGCGAGCATTTATTTACAAAATAATAATCAACATAAGTTTTACAAAGTTGAACGTAGCAAGCGTTGAAAACAATAAAAAAAGAAACAAAATATCTCTAAAATAAAATATTTGACTATTTAAAAAAAAAAAAACTATTACTTTTTACAATTATTTTACAAAAAAAAAAAATTAAAAATGTTCGATTTGCGACTGAATTCCCAAGAGCCAGGCTACCGATTGACATAACCCCCGTGCCCCTCGGATGCGTTGCGTTCACGCAGTAAGCTAAATAAATATAAAATTTCTTTTGAGACACCTTGTAGAATTGGAAATAAATTTAGTTATAATAGATTCAAAAATTTTGGCAAATATATTTAATTTTGATATTGGCTTGTAATCAGATATATCAGAAACTGTACCAGTTTTAAATACAGGTGTAATTAGAGCTTGTTTCAATCTGTTAGGAAAAATACCATAATTTAAAGATCTATTAAATAATATGTATAACGGCTCACACAATGTTTCTGCACATTTCGAGACAAAAAACAGCCGGAATACCATCCGGCCCTGGACCTTATTTATATTCACGGACTTCAAAGAGTCTAAAATTCTAGTTTTATTGATGTGCGTTACATTAATTGTGATATTTGAGTTAGGGAAACTAACATTATTAATTGTTGAGGAAATTGGTTCAAAATTAGAATGAAAGAAATCATTAAATAAATTACATATACTTTTAAATATTGCCAATATTGAGCAATAACATTATTGCCACACATTACAAAATGTTCAAATCTAAAATTCAATAAACAAACTCATTCAATTAGGAGTAGTATTTTTGTGAATAACTTGGTTTCGTCACCATACTTAGTGTAAATATTACTACTAGTTTATCCATTTAATCATAATCGTAGCTGTGTTACTAGCAGAGTTAGCGATGGTGCTTGGTTAACTTTTAACACATATATAAACACATGCAGCAAAATTTATATAAGAAATTAACTTTATTTCACTTACTTATTTTTTGTCTCATCAGTCAATATAAGTTTATTTGCAGTTAAAGGGACATCCAGTAATCCAGATGAGAGTATAGTTGTGCCAGTGGCCATTAATAATCTTAAACAACCCACAACCCACAAATGCGATGTATGTAACAAGACATTTGAAAGAGCTAGTTCCCTTCTTCAACATAAACGAATATATTCTGAAAAAAAGTTATTTAAATGTGACCAGTGTAATAAATCATTTACAATGTTATCAAATTTCATTATTCACAAACGAGTACATTCTGGAGAAAAACCGTTCAAATGTGATCAGTGTGATAAAGCATTTTCACAGTCTTCAAATCTCCTTAGACACAAAGGGATACATTCTAAAGAAAAATCATTCAAATGTGATCTTTGTGATAAAGCTTTTGCACAGTCATCTTGTTTAATTACACACAAACGAGTACATTCTGGAGAATACCCATTCAAATGTGATATGTGTGATAAAGCATTTCCATATTTCTCAGATCTAAGGAGACACAATCGAATACATTCTGATGACAAACCATTCAAATGTGATCGATGTGATAAAGCATTTACAGTCTCAACAAATCTCATTGCTCATAAACGAGTACATTCTGGAGAAAAACCGTTCAAATGTGATCAGTGTGATAAAGCATTTGCACAGGCTTCAAATCTCGTTAAACACAAACGAATACATTCTAGAGAAAAATCATTCAAATGTGATTAGTGTGATAAAGCTGTTTCAAGTCGTTGTATCTCATTACACACAAACAATTACATTAAAGCGAAAAATCATTCAAATTTAGTTTTTCTATTAAGTTGGTTTTACACAGTTCAATTAATTGATCAAGTTATTCACTTGTATTTGATATTTGAAATTGATCAAGTTTTTTGTCAATTAATTGAAAAATTTATTGGTAACCTTAGAAACAAAAGCATCACTTTACACACAGAAAATTATTTATCAATTTTTTTTGAAAACTCTTACATTACCAACTGTAAAACATGTTGACATATTTATCAGAATGAAAATATTGAAAAAGTCTTCACAAAGTTACGAGCTGTGAACAAAAACAAAAGAAATAACCTAGATGATGGTAAATTAGAACATTTGAGGTTCTGTCACATTTGAAAACAAAACACAAACTATATATTTCGAGGTTATGCTACAACTAAACAGTTGGCAATATCTTATAAAAATATACCTAGAATTCCCTAAAAAGTTGATGAAAAATAGAACTTGTTCTATTTTCAAAATAAATTGATCAATTTTTTTGTCAATTAATTGACGAAATTTTTACACTTTACTAACATCAATTAATTGAATGTCAACTTTTTCAATTAATTGATCAATAAATTGAATCGTGCAAACCCACTTTAATTTTGATACTTCATTTTATAAAGAAAATATAATAACATATCAATTAATTAGAAAAAGAACTAGAAAGGATATGCAAAAAACGAATAATAATACCTTAGATCAGCGCTGTCCAACTTATCTTAGCCCGCGAACCATTTTTAGGGAATTTAACTGCAAACAAATTTAAATTGACTGATGAGACAAAAAATAAGTACGTGAAACAAAGTTAATTTCTTATATAAATTTTTTGTAGGTATGTACAAAAAACCCTTATACCGATTTTGTCGTCTGTCTGTCTGTTCGGTAAAAATTGTAGCCAAACGGCTAAACTTAGAGAGTTGAAATTTGGCATGCTTATACAACTCTTTGACCCGCACATAGGAAAAATACTAAAACATTTAAAAAACATATCCACCTAAAATTATAAACAAATATCTGCTCATCGTTAGGTAGTTTTTTGTATAAAACACGTTTTTATTTTTATATTGATTTTTTTGTTTTTTGCTTTATCAATTGTTCTATCTCCAAATCAAAATTTCTTAGTTAAGTTCCTTATATTAATTATTTGTTAAAGAAATTATCGGCGAAACAGTGCAGTTGCGTCAGTTGAAACGTCACAAAAAAAAATGTGATGTCAGGTTAAGTACGTTTACATTCATCTATTTAACGAATGTAGTATTTGTACGCTGTCACTTGTATCGATATGAAATGAAAATGTAAGAATAAGAACAGAATAGAAACAAAAACTATTCTAATAGGCAAAATAATCCTACAAAGGGCTAATGTGATCCAAAAATATGATCAAAGAAAAGAAATTAAAAATAAGTTGAATATAACCTAAAAACTATGCAGTACACACAAAATCAAATAAGAAAATCTGTAAGAAAATATATAACTAAACACAAAACTGATAAATAAACAACAAACTAAATAAAAAAGGTTTTTAGAAATTACTATAAGTTAGATATTTGAACACAAGTCAGTATCAAAACACAACAGACGTATTATTAAATGACAAATGTAAACAGCGTTTTATTCAGGGATACCAATACAAATGTCCTTATATTAAATAAACACTTTTAAAATTTGTAAATCTTCAAAATTACTATCGAACACAAACTAAATACGACTTCAAAAGGTATGTTTTAGTAAAATAAAAGAGTAAAGAGCAATATTAGTCTATAATTCACATACAAAAAAAATCGATTTAGTTATTTTTTCGCTACTAAGTTTGTGATTGAAGTTATGACGCAAAATGGCGAACTGTGCTGTTTCAGCGACTGACCTATATACAAACATTAACACTCTTAACATTAAAATCTAATTTTGTCGTATTGCTGAAAAATGGACTTCAGTAAAATTCTGAAAAATTTATATAAGATATTAACTTTATTTCACTTAATTGTTTTTTTTTTCCTATCAGTCAATGTAAGTTTGTTTGCAGTTAAAGGGACATCCAGTAATCCAGATGAGAGTATAGTTGTACCAGTGGCCATTATCAAGTTTAAAAAACCCGCAACCTATAAATGTGATGCATGTAACAAGACGTTTGAACGAGCTACTTCCCTTCTCCAACATAAACGAATACATTCTGAACGAAAGTTATTCAAATGTGACCAGTGTAATAAATCATTTACAGAGTCATCACATCTCACTGCTCATAAACGAGTACATTCTGGAGAAAAACCGTTCAAATGTGATCAGTGTGATAAAGCATTTACAGAATCATCACATCTCATTACTCACAAACGAGTACATTCTGGAGAAAAACCGTTCAAATGTGATCAGTCTGATAAAGCATTTATAGAGTCATCACATCTCATTGCTCACACACAACTACATTCTGGAGTAAAACCTTTCAAATGTGATCAGTGTGATAAAGCATTTCCAGAGTCATCACATCTCATTGCTCACAAACGAGTACATTCTGGAGAAAGACCGTTCAAATGTGATCAGTGTGATAAAGCATTTTCACAGTCATCAAACCTCATTAGACACAAACGGATACATTCTGGAGAAAAATCATTCAAATGTGAGCAGTGTGATAAAGCATTTTCACAGTCATCATATCTCATTACACACAGACGAGTACATTCTGGAGAGAAACCATTTAAATGTGTTCGGTGTAATAAATCGTTTTTACAGTCGTCATATCTCATTATCCATGAACGAATACATTCTGGAGAGAAACCATACAAATGTGATCAATGTGATAAAACATTTGCAGTGTTTTCAAATCTTATTACACACAAACGAGTACATTCTGGAGAGAAACCATTCAAATGTGATCAGTGTGATAAAGAATTTGCAGTGTCTTCAAGACTAATTACTCACAAACGAGTACATTCTGGTGAGAAGCCATTCAAATGTGATCAATGTAATAAATCGTTTACAGTGTCTTCAAATCTCGTTGTTCACAAACGAATACATTCTGGAAAGAAACCATTCAAATGCAATGTGTAATAAAAGTAAGAAAGTATTTTCTCCACGACCACTATAGAATTTATCAATTCTAAAACCAATTTTGACAACAGAAAGTTAATATTCTAACACTGGGTTCTTAAACTTATGTAGTCCGAGGACCCCCTCTTGAACAACATTTTTTTTGCGGACCCCATCCCAATCCTAGGCATTTTACGTCGTTCTTGAGACTTAATTTCTGGCTCAATAATCTCATAGGCACTACGCTGTAATAAATATTGGTAAAAATGTATGGCTGGTTATTTTAATAAATGGTCTTGTGCATTTATAGAGGAACATTTTTATTAGCATATAGAATAAAAAACATAAAATTAATAAAAATAGTAGTAAAAAGAATAAAAAAAGTTACAAATCATAATACTTAAAATTAAACTCATACAAACATTTCTTGGTCAAAATAGATCTTATTATAATATGTTTTCTGTATATAATTTGCAGTTGAATAAAAATAATTTAATTTTTACTAATTATAGTTTAGTTATGTCAATAACTAAATAGATAACAACAAATACAAAAAGTGTTGACCATGTAGGATTTTTATTAAATGAGTTATTTGAATAAAAGCGAAAAGTTGGGGGATGTAAAGTTAATATCAAAATTGTTTCGCGGACCCCCAGTCCGCTGTTCTAACACAAGAATTGGAATGTTATTCTATAGCACTTATCTTCTCATGCATTTTGCGTGTATTTCATTCCATCACTTGTTATGGAATAACTATTCTATTCTTGTTGTCATCTGTTTTGGTAGGGTTACATTAAAATATATGTAATGTTTACATTAAATAAATGCAAAATAACTTCCTAAAAGTACTAAAATAGTGGCCTATCTGCGGCAAACTAAATTAAAATTAAACAAATAATAAATAAAAAAATAAATTTAATTGATTAATTTGTTATGTAATATAAATTATTTTTTAAGTTAAAACGTTTGTTAAAATAATTATTTGTTTTTTACTGGCGGTCGTGGAGAAAGTAGTGTCTATTGACTCGGTTGGAAGAGAAAATTCGATGCTCGTGGTTCCTCACGCTCGCCTACGACTCACGCTCGGAATGTTCCACTCGCATCGAATTTTCTCATCCCAACCTTGTTACAGAATATACTATTCAGGGTCAACAATTGATTAGTAACTAAGCAAAACATTCTGCAGAAAATCTTTTCACATGTATTTCACATGTGAATGAATTATGATGTAGAGCAGTTCTTTCCAACCGATTTGTTGCGAAATCTATGGTTTAAATTATATTAAAGTGTGTAATGTAGTACTAAATAAAATAAATTGAAAATTTCAGTGTATAAGAATCATCAGAAATATTTTTTTTTTAGAAATGTGTCGTGTTCTTTTCATCCTTTTTATACAATTTACTTTAATTTTTCGACTGGTGTCACATAGACACAGTGGGTTCGGGAAGCAAACTCGGAGTGTTGCGAGTCATTCTGTTTAACTCCAGACCGCTCGACGAAACGTGTTTAGACCTTTTCTCGAACTCTCCGAGCTTGCATCCCGAACCCACCTAAAGAGATCGGAAAGCAATGATAAAGAGTAAATTTTTTATTATTCGAATAGAAATTTTTGAATTTCAGATGTTCGATACAATTTTACTTGAATGAATATTTAAATATTATTGCCAGTTCGAACAGTTTATTCAAAAGAGGAGGGTGAGGAAGAGGACTGCGAGGAACTGCTCATGGTAAATATAGGATCTAAGCATAAAATAAATATGTATATTAAAAATAATATATATATTAAAAATAATTGTTTTATTTACATTACCTAACTTTATTGTATATGACAAAATTTAAAGGACAAGATATTTATTGGTACAAACCTGTATTCAGGGCCGGAGCGAGGGTCTTTGGCGCCCTAAAGCAAAATTTAATGAAGCGCCCCCAGAGAGGGCAAAATTTTAAGAGGGCTTTTCTTGAAGACCTTAAAAAAGGTCCTTCCTTCTAAATTTCACGTGAAAACAAAAAAAAAAGTTTTCATTTCTAAATTTCAAGTGAAGACCTTTAAAAAAAGGTCCTTTAACCTTCCTTCTAAAAGTCTTTCAAAAGGTCCTTCCTACTAAATTTCAAGAGAAGACCTAAAACAAAAAAAAGGTCTTCACGTGAAAACCAAAAAAAAGTCTTCATTTCTAAATTTCAAGTGAAGACCTTAAAAAAAGGTTCTTTAACCTTGGCGCGTCCTCTGGCATCAAGCGCCCTAATGCCTTGCTTACCCTGCATACCGCGTTCCTCCGGCACTGCCTGTATTATATTTTATAATTAAAAAATAATACTATAATTAATTATTAGTAATAATTTAATACATTCAATCCTATTAAATTAAGTGTGTCTAAAGGTGGCTACACACGTAACTGTAAGATCATTTTGCGCAAGCATGTTAATTGTACAAGCCGCTTGAAGATGGATTGCATTATAATGCAAGCTTGGACAAGCCGCGCTTACGCAAGTGAAACGAAACGTGTGTACCAAGGACGTGTCGGTTTGTACAAACCAGGTTTCAGGAACTATGTAACTCAGAGCCTGTGATGAAATTATAGTTGAATTAGGTCTTCATAACTCCTTCCGGTCGCGAGAAATCGTAATGTTGCAGTTAAACTTCCGTGGGGTTATTAATTAAAGGTGTTACGAGTGACAAAAGGTTCATATAAGTTTCTTCATTAATTCTGAGATAATTATGCCAATCACGCGGATATATCTTCAATTCACTCAGTAAATTAATATGGGAGTAAGTTTTCCTTTTCATTAACCACTCTTTACACCACATATTACGTTTCTTCTTTCGCGTTTTCCTCTTGAGGACAAGGTAAAAAGCAGCCAAAGAGAGCGCATCATCGTCCGAGTTCAACATAGCACAAACTAGCGCTTATTCAAGCATACTTGTATCGTGTGGTGTCGCCACCTTAAAGAGAACAGATGATTGTGTAAAATCATTGTTGCACTGATGACATTTGAACGGTTTCTCTTCAGCATGTAATCGTTTGCGTACATTCAGATATGATAACTGTCAAAATGCTTTGTCAGACTGAAAACATTTGAATGGTTATCCTCCAGAATGCAATCGTTTGTGTCTAATAAGATTTGATGACTGGGAAAATGCTTTATCGCAATGATCACATTTGAATGGTTTTTCTTCAGAATGTATTTGCTTGTGTCTAATCAGGTGTGATGAATTTGAAAATGCTTTGTTACAATGATCGCATTTGAATGGTTTCTCTCCAGAATGTACACGTTTGTGTGCAATTAGACTTGCTGATTGTGAAAATGATTTGTCACACTGATTACATTTATATGGTTTCTCACCAGAATGCACTCGTTTATGTGCAATGAGAATTGTTGACTGTGTAAATGCTTTATCACACTCATCACATTTGAATCGTTTTTCTCCAGAATGCATAAGTTTATGTTTCAAGAGATTTGACGACTGTGAAAATGCTTTATCACATTGATCACATTTAAATAGTTTCTCTCCAGAATGTATTCGTTTGTGAGTAACAAGATTTGATGCTTGTGAAAATGCTTTACCACATTGATCACATTTGAATGGTTTCTCTCCAGAATGTACTTTACTGTGTCTAAGGAGATCTGATTGCCTTGAAAATGCTTTATCACACTGATCACAATTGAAAGGTTTCTCTCCAGAATGTACTCGTTTGTGAACCGTGAGATACGATGGAATTGAAAATGCCATATTACACTCATCACACTTGAATGGTCTTTCTCCAGAATGTATTAGTTTGTGCCTAATAAGACTTGAGGACTGTGAAAATGCTTTATCACACTGATTACATTTGAACGATTTCTCTCCAGAATATATTTTCTTTTGTCTAATGAGATGTGATGACCTTGTTTTTGAGGATTGTTTACGCTTCTTAGAGGCTAACCATTCGCAACCCTCATCTGAATCACTGTAAGTTGTTCCATTAGCTGCAACAAGACTTGTATTAACTATAGAGACAAAAATTGAGTTATTAAAATATAGCTAATTTCTAATACAAACATTTCGAAATTAACAAATTACACTGCCCAATAAAATAATTTTTTTATATTGGTGCCGGAAAAGTAAGAACTGAGCTATCTACTGACCAGTGTTTACGACAGCTACACTCTCTAGTATATTTTTCTCACATTCACTGAAGTCCACAGGTTCAGACTTAACATAAATCTTTTCCGTCTTCATATAATCATGATATACGATATCTGCAGCTCCATCTGTGATATCTGAAATAAACACATCGTCTTATGTAAAAAACTATAAATTTGTTTACCTATTTGTTTGTTCGCTCCCAGAATATAAAAAAGAATAATAGTTGCTATCAAAAATTGATGTTATAAACAAACTGCAACATTAGTTTAAACGCGATACAAACAACACGAGGTTGCAACTTGTAAACAATAAACAGTTACTCGTTCTACTAGTTCAAATTCTGTCCGCCTGGTGTCTCTTCATGTTGAGTCCAATATGATTCACTAAATTTTTATAAATAACCCACAAAACTTACATAAAACTTTTACGCCGCACGTGTCACCACAAGTTTGTGTGCCCTACAACTAATATTTTTAAATGTTGCAGGTTGCATAATTAAAATGATCTATTCATTGATAACATTAACTGCAGGATTCAAATGAATTCTAAACTAAATTGTCTTGTTCATCTATTTTGAGCCAGTAAAAACTACTATGGTTGCGTAAAAACTGGAGGTGCTGATTGCTAAGTAAAGTTTTACTTAATCAATTAAACTAGTTCTACTGACCAGTGGTTGTGAAGGCTGCACTTTCTGTAACTTCCTCTTTAATTCCTGCAATAAACAGATTGCAGTCAAATGTAAACTAATTGCTATGAAATATAACATTTAAGATGTTCACTAAACAAACATTGCTGAAATTCGCCTGAATAAATGTGCTCATTACTAACCATTCTCCCATTCAGCCATGTGCTCTATTTCTATCTTCACTTCATGTTCATCAGTATCTTCATATTCTGACTTAATATATATCTCTTTAATAACATCACTGTCTTCCGTATAATTCATACTTATTATTAAAACATAAATCTTCCAATTTCCAAATAAGCAAAATTGTATCCTATAACCAGGTTGCTATATTATTTACGGTATACAGCTGTCCGTACTGATTACTGAACGAAAAGCCTAGTGCAGCGACCGGCAATCTTTTTAGGATTTTGTAGGTATTACCAAAAAACCCTTATACCATCATTTTGTCGTCTGTCTGTCTTGTCACGTGTAATTTTGGAAGTTTAGATAAATTTGTAATAAGATTATTAATGTTACTATGGAACCGACGTTTGACAGGGACGATAAAAAAAACAAAAACGAATTGGTTTGGAAGGTTTTGTATTATTTGTTTTGGGGAGATATTAATTATTAAAGAAAAACGGAATCAATGAAATGTTGAAGAAAAGATTGCCTATTTAGAAGGAACTTTTATAAATTGATTCAGCCGCATTGTGCGGAAGTTTATAATTAATATTACAAGCCGTAAGACGGAAATTATCCCCATTTTAAATAAAAAATAGTAGTATATAATTGTAATAAACGTCGTATTGTCAAACGGCGTTTTTGGTATTGGTTATAAACAGTTATTTTATTTCTGGAACCCAAACATCAAAATTGAATTTGAGGAATTTGGATAACGTATTGGTCTATTTGGATTTCTTCTTCTCAAAATTTATCAAGTTACCCCGATTATTGTAACGTATCTTAGGTTAAGTTAGTTTTAAGTTCTTATTGTAAATTGCGGTAGCTTTAATTGTGGCCACAAATTTACATTAGTTATTTTATTTATACTAAATTTATTTCTGTAAATATGTTACAATAATTGGTCGCGGAAATAAATTACCCCATCATTCAAAATTTCAATTTTAGCATATTTTGTTTTTGTTATTGTATCTAAAGTTCTCCCACTTTTTCTTTGGTCAGAGGAATGGCGCCCTAAAATAAATTAGACCTTGATAGTTTCAGCCCACACCCTCCAAGTCTCAAACCTCGTACTGGGTTAGTGGCACCAAGGAAAAGCAACATCTAGAAATTCAATTTTTTCCTCGTTTGACTTTCTAAGGGAAATTGATAAAATTTAAATATTTCCCAGGAACCGTGACAGTCTGTTCGGTAATAATTGTAGCCAAACGACTAAACCCAGAGAGTTGAAATTTGGCTTGCTTATACAACTCTTTGACCCGCACATAGGAAAAATACTGAAACATCTAAAAAACATATCGCCCTAAAAATATAAACAAATATGTGCCCATCGAAAAAAAAAAATGTTTTTTAATTCTGAGTAGGGTATCAAATGAAAGCCCTTAGTACGTAGATTAACGACCAAAATTTTATTTTTGCAAAATAGTATATTTTGACGCGATTTTTGCCAAAATTGTGCAAAAAAATTTTTGTCCCACACCCTGTAGCCCAGATGATTTAACCCTTTCGTTACGGTGTCCTTTGGTTGCGGTGTGGGGTACAAATGTACCCCATTTTTATTTTATCCTAAATAAATAATTTATTAATAATTTGTATTCAGGTTTACTATGGAATATATAAAACATGTTTTTTAGCTGATATTACAATATTTTCAATTGCAATTTTACATACATCCAACATTCATAAAATCCTGTTTCATACTAACTACTTTGCAAAATAAATTATTTTGACGCGATTGTTGCCAAAATTGTGCAAAAAAAAAATTTTTTTGTTCCACATCCTGTAGCCCAGATAGTTTAAACTATTATATGAAAAAATTCTAAGTAATGTACATTGGTGTGAACCGGAATAGTACAACAGGAATTTTTGATCAGATTATGTTTTCGGAAAACAACGCATTTTTTGTGTTTTTAACTAAAATATGTTAAATATTTAATTCACTATGCAATACGGTAGATAAGTAAGCGATCGTAGCGTAGTGTGTTTCGTCGTTGCTTTGTAATTTGCAAAATAGAGTTCGATTCCTGTCAATTTTAATTTTTGTTTTATTTTGCCAAATTCTAGTTATATTTTGGTAAATGTTGCATTAAATTTATAAAAGCGTAAATTTAATAACCAGTGGGAAGTGTTGAAATTATAATTTAATTCTATGTTTGAATGTATACGAAATCAGAGGTCGGGGCTTACGATTTAAGCAACCAATGGAAGCCATTGGCACAATTTTCAAAATCTTAATGAACCTTGCTATATAAAAAAAATACTGCATATATTTAGAAACTTTAATAATGGTATTAGGCATTCGAATTAAAATTCATAACAAAATATTGTAGAACAAACTGTAGTGTTTTTGGCTGTCATTCAAGACAGAACAAAGATAGGCATCTTAGTTTTTTTTCTTTTCTTAAGAATGGAGGGAAAGTTAATATTAAGTCCAGATTGGGAAAAGATTTGGTTATGCGAGTTTGTTCATTACATTTGTCGCAAAAAAACAAATCTGTTCTAATACGCTTGCACCTGCAAGTTGCATTTTTAACTCTTAGCTGCTCCTGTCCAACTAAAACTAATTTTATTTCAAGAGGCAATGAACATAATACACTTGTTTACAAACCGAATCCATATATTGTAAATTCAGATGACCGATACTCAGATGTACAACATAAAATTACGTGCCCGGCATTTAACACCTGCTCAGCAAAAAATTACACTTCCATAAATCTTAAAATACACTTAAATACTTTAATAATAGTTGCTATCAAAAGTTAACGTTACAAACAAACTGCAACATTAAAGTATAAACGCGATACAAACAACACGAAATAACCACATGTAAATAATAAACATTGACTCGTCCCACGAGTTTAGATTTTGTCCGCCTGATGTCACTTCACAGCTAAAATAAGTTGGACAGCGCTGAACTAAGGTATTATTATTCGTCTTGTGCATATCCTTTCTAGTTCTTTTTCTAATTAATTGATATGTTGCTATATTTTTTTTTATAAAATGAAGTATTAAAATTAATAGAGAAACTAAATTTGAATGATTTTTCTCCTTAATGTAATTTTTTGTGTCTATTGAGATACGACGACTTTGAAAATGCTTTATCACACTGCTCACATTTGAATGGTTTCTCTCCAGAATGTACTCGTTTGTGACTAATAAGATGTGCTGTTTGTACAAATGCCATATCACACTGCTCACATTTGAATGGTTTATCTCCAGAATGTAATCTTTTGTGAGTAACGAGATTTGAAGAATCAGAAAATGCTTTATCACACTGATCACATTTGAATGGTTTCTTTCCAGAATGTATTCTTTTGTGAGTAATAAGAGGTGATAACTGTGAAAATACACTATCACAATGTTCACATTTGAATGGTTTTTCTCCAGAATGCAATCGTTTGTGAACAATAAGATTTGATGATTGTGCAAATACTTTATCACACTGATCACATTTAAATAGTTTCTCTCCAGAATGTAATCGTTTGTGAGCAATAAGATGTGATGATTGTGAAAATGCTTTATCACACTGATCACATTTGTATGGTTTTTCTCCAGAATGTACCCGTTTGTGAATAATGAGACTTGAAATCCTTGAAAATACTTTATCACACTGATCACATTTGAATGGTTTCTCTCCAGAATGTACCCGTTTGTGAGTATTGAGGCTTGATGACCTTGAAAATACTTTGTCACACTGATCACATTTGAATGGTTTCTCTCCGGAATGTATCCGTTTGTGAAAAATGAGATTTGATGACCTTGAAAATGCTTTGTCACATTGATCACATTCGAATGGTTTCTCTCCAGAATGTTCTCGTTTGTGAGCAGCGAGACTTGATGACCTTGAAAATCCTTTGTCACACTGATCACATTTGAATGGTTTCTCTCCAGAATGTATCTGTTTGTGAAAAATGAGACTTGATGACCTTGAAAATAATTTGTCACATTGATCACATTTGAATGGCCTCACTCCAGAATGATCTTGTTTGTGGATAGTGAGACTTGATGACCTTGAAAATGCTTCATCACATTGATCACATTTGAAAGGTTTCTCTCCAGAATGTAATCGCCTATGAGTAATGACACTTGATAACCTAGAAAATGCTATATCGCACTGTTCACATTTATATAGTTTCTCTCCAGAATGTAATCGTTTGTGGGTAATAAGATGTGATGACTGTGAAAATACTTTATCACATTGATCACATTTGAATGGTTTCTCACCAGAATGTACCCGTTTGTGAGTAACGAGACTTGATGACGTTGAAAATACTTTATCACATTGATCACATTTGAATGGTTTGTCTCCAGAATGAACTCGTTTGTGAATTACGAGATTAAATAACCTTGTAAATGCTTTATCACACTGATCACATATAAATGATTTTTTTCCAGAATGTACTCTTTTATCAGTAATAATACTTGATGACAGTGAAAATGCTTTATCACGCAGTTCAGATTTGAATGATTTCTCTCCTGAATTTATTTTCAATGGCTCCAGATTCTCATCTGATTCACTGGAAGATGTTTCACTAGCTGCAAACAAATTTGAATTAATTATTGAGACAAGAATTTAGTTGAGATATAGTTATTTTCTAATAAAAAAACTTTTGATGCACGTTGCTATAGAGAGAGAGTTTGTGAACTGTGTAGGCATATATGAAATACTAATGACGTTAAATTAGGAAAGATTAAGTATATTAATCTAAAAATAAATAAATAAATAAATAAATAAAAACTATCGGGAAATAAACTTTCGTAAACGATAGTAGCGCCGCGGTGTTCAATTTTGGAACGTAGGTAGAGGGTACTTAATGTTATTGTTACATAGCTGTGAAAGTGAAATTATAGGAATAAATGTTTTACAATATTTTGTGAACCTGTTGTACTATTTATCAAGAAGTAAATTAATACAAATGTTTTTAAAGCCATATATTTGTATGTAAAGTGTATAGACCAGGGGTGGCCAACCTTTTTGAAAGCAAAGGCGCAATTAAGAATTTTCAGAGACGTTGCGGGCGCAATAAATAATTTTCAGAGACGTTCCGGGCGCAATGATATGTAATGACATCATATATGTTTTGTTTTTTATTGTTAAAGTTAATTTTATTTATTTTTATTTTTTTTCATTTCTCAATTTTAATTTCTTAAAAAAACAGTTTTTGTTAATTTTTGTCATTTTTAATTTTGAATCTTTTTATTTGATTTTACTTAAAGGTTAAAATCCCATTATTTTTTGAAAATATGCTCTTCTTCATTTTTAACACAACATAATACAACAAAATAATAATAATAATTTGTAATAATAATTTTATTGAACGACATTTATTACATATAATTACATAATATATGATAAATTATTATTCGTTAATGAGAAGGTTGAGACTATTTCTTGACACAAGTTTTCAAAATCAGGACAGTAATTTGATACTGCTACTCTTAAACTGTCATTCAATGATCAGTTTTAATAAAATGAAACATAAAAAATGGCGCTAAAATAATATTTTTTGTAGTGGAACTACTTATATTTTATTATATAGGGAGGTATTTAATATGGCATAATAAAAAATTACTTAATAAGTATTTAATTACAAGAAAATTTTGCTTAAAAGTTAGAAAATGAAATTGATTGGAAATAAAATTTTTTAAAATATTTTAATTTACCGGGAATCGTATCGCGGGCGCGGGGTTCGCCACCCCTCGTATAGACAATATGAGTGCATACTTTGATAAATAAAATATTTCCTTATATTTGTAAGTTATCAACCAACTTTCTACTAATTTCATCTTTGACGACCTAATAGTAGCATTGAAAGTTTACAACTAATTAAATATTATTAAGTATTTGACTGACCTGTATCTTGTCCTGCTGCGCTCTCCTCATATTCACCGTCATCTCCACCTTCACTCTTGATGTCGATCTCCTCAGTGATGATGATATTTGTATTGGAATTATACTGGGATATGTCGTCAGTATATGATATGATACATGTCTTCCGAGTATCATAACTCTCTGTAATATAAATACTTATAGTAACTACCAATGTAACAGGTATTCGCGCCACTAGTGCGAACTTTTAATATTTAATTGGGGGGTTTCTTAGTCCAACATTATAATTCAATCAGTAAAAATCTATCGCTCGAACCGACCGTGTCTCTAAAAAAAATTAAAAACTATATTTTGTGATGTAGGTTATGGTGATAAAAAAATTTATAGTGGATTATTTCAAGTTTATAGATGGAATTAAAAATTCACGCGTTGTATATGAAGGAGAGGAAGTGTAAGCAAATTTTTCTTTTCTAATCCAGTAAAAACCTAAAAAAATCTCCGTAATGAATATTGATAGGAACCGGAATAGTTCAACAGGAATTTTTGATTAGATAAGGTTTTCGAAAAAAATCGATTTTTTTGTCATTGATAAAAAATAAAAATTGATGTGAAGTGTGAATTTTCACACATTTCAGGGTTTTGCAGGTATTTAATAACTGAATGATGATTATTTGGGATGCTAAAACAAATTTTATGTCAAAATATTTTTCTATGAATTTTAATTCGAATGCCTAATACAATTATTTAAGTTTATAAATATGTGCAGTATTTTTTTTTACATAGCAAGGTTCATTAAGATTTTGAAAATTGCGCCTATGGCTTCTATTGGTTGCTTAAATCATTAGCCCCGCCCTCTGATTTCGTATACATCAAACAGAATTAAATTATAATTTCAACACTTCTCACTGGTTATTAAATTTACGCTTTTAAAAATTAAATGCAACATTTACCAAAATATAACTAGAATTTTTACAAAATAATTTAAACAAAAGAAAACTGCAAAAAAAAAAACAAAAAAATTAAAATTGACAGGATTCGAACTCTAGTTCGCAAGTTAACTGTTTAGCAAATTGGAAAACCAATGACTAAACGGACATCGCTATGAGCGCTGACGTATCTACTTGGTTACATAGCGAATTAAATATTTAACATATTTTGGTTAAAAACACAAAAAATGCATTATTTTCCGAAAACATAATCTGATCAAAAATTCCTGTTGTACTGTTCCGGTTCACACCAATATACATTACTTAGAATTTTTTCACATTTTTAGTTTAAACCATCTGGACTACAGGGTGTGGGACAAAATTTTTTTTTCACAATTTTGGCAAAAATCGCATCAAAATAATTCAAAATGCAAAAATAAAATTTTGATCGTTAATCCACGTACTAAGGGCTCTATTTGATACCCTACTTAAATTTTAAAAAAATATTTTTTTTTTCGATGAGCACATATTTGTTTATATTAGAGTTAGTATTTTTCCTATGTGCGGGTCAAAAAGTTGTACAAGCATGCCAAATTTCAACTCTCTAGGTTTAGCCGTTTGGCTACAATTTTTATCGAACAGACAGACAGACAGACAGACAGACAGACAGACAGACAGACAGACAGACAGACAGACAGACAAAATGACAGTATAAGGGTTTTTTGGTCATACCTACAAAACCCTAAAAAGCAACAATATTCAAACATATAGGTTCAGTTGCAAATGTTTTGCACAGCACTGTATATAATATAGAAAACGATGCTCTGAACATCAGGGCCGTCTTAAGAAATTCGGCGCCCGTGGGCTACTAAAAATAATGCGCCCCTTTCGTAAGAAAATTCACAGAATAGCAAAAAAATTGCCGCCCCAAAAGGCTTGCGCCCTGGGACTACAGCCCATTTAGCCCTGTGGTTAGGGCGGGCCTGCTGAATATATAAGTGATGTAAAAACTTCTCTGTGTCAGATGTGCCAGACAAGAAAATTAGAGCAAAACTTATATTTTATCATCACTGATGCAGATAATTTTTCTCTCGTACCTGTTGCAGGTAATAGAAAACAGATTTTCATTAACTGTTCAATTAATAACGTTTTCAAAATTTTATCAAAAATTTTCGTGAGTTCCAAAATATATTAATCATACGTACCACTCAATACATTGTTAACATCCAAATGTTCGACTACATTAGTTTTCATGTCAATCCTTTCTTTCAAATTTTTACTTGTTGAACAACCAGAATTTATTTCAATTGGTTGGTTTTTACACTTAATTTTTGTGAAATCAGCAGAATACCCATCCAACATATCGTGTTGCTCTTCGTTAAACATTTCTTTCTCCATTTTCTCTTGTTTTATATATACTGCCTCTATATTATTACATATTAAAATATTAGGTTCTTGATTTCCACAAACAAATTCATTTTTAACAATAAACTCATTTTTACAGGTAGGATTATTTAAAATATTTCCATGTACGTCATTAGATTTCTTCATAGACAGAATTTCATCGCTTGTATGAAGTGGTTCAGTTTTTATATAGACCTCATTCATAGAAATACTGTTATTACTGATATTAATGTTATCATTCATAGTATAATTGATATTTTTAATACTATTGTTAAAATTGTTAGCCTTTTGATGAAATTCTGATTCCATTTTAGTTTATATTGTTCAACACTGTTAAAAAATAATCTACTTTAATTTATTAATATTTCTAAGTAGACACCTAACATGCCGTGTCGATTTATAGACCAGTCTGAGATCGGTCAAATTCTTAACCCGAGACTACATGAGATATCATGTGATGTATGTCTGACTTGCCACGAGCCGGTTTAATCATCGACACGGCACGCCAAACACTCAGAAAAACTAATAAACTAAAGTAGATAATTTTTTAAAAATTCTAAATAAAAGAATAAAATGAAATCAGAATTTGACCAAAAGGCTACAGATATTAACAATAGTACTAAAAATTTTAGTAATAATAGTATAGATTCTGAAAGTAGGGTGTTAAAACGTACAACTAATCAACTATCGAAAGAAACACAAAAAACTAACCGATATCTTGCGAATGATAATACTAATATCAGTAATAACAGTGTTTCTATGAATAAAGTGCATATAAAAACTAAAATAACTATGGCCGATGAAGTTATGTCTACGAACAAATATTACAATATACATGGTAATATTTTAAATAATACTAGTTGTAATAATGAATTTGTGAGTTTGAATGAAAAACCCAGTAGTTCAATCTGCAATAATATAGAGACTGTCTATGTAAAACAAGAAGAAATGGATGAAGAAATGTTAAACGAAGAACAAGAAAACGAACTGTTAGATTCTTACTCTGTTGATCTCACAAATAGTAAGTGTTTAAATCAACCAATGAAAACACATTCTAGTAGTTTGAGTGAAATTTTTAAACAAAGTATTTATATGAAACTTAAAAACTTACTTACTGTAAATAATAAATATGTGTTATTGAGAACTGACACGCTCGGATACGCAGACAGGTGGGCAAACATTGTACTAGGCGCCTGTAGTACTGTTTGAACTTATTACATATGTCCGAGTGTTGATTTTTTGTTAAAATGTCTATAGAAGCTGTGTAAAACTGTAAAAGTAGAACAAATTGTAATGTTTTTGGCTGTCATTCAAGACAGGACAAAGATAGGCATCTTAGTTTTTTTATTTTCTTAAGAAAAATGGAGGGAAAGTTAATATTAAATCCAGATTGGAAATCATTTTGAATGGTGACATCTTAAATATTTTGTAAATATAATACTAACCTAAAATAATACAAACATAACCCAAAACTATAAAGCCTTTTTTACAATATAACCAAGTTTCTAAAAGTCAGTAATACACTATAAAAATCACCAAAATAACCAGATCTAGTTTGTTCTTACAAAAGTGAACTGCTTATAACTATGATATTATTTATCTTTATGACATATGTCAAATAAAATGACATTTTAAAAAAGTGAAATTTTTTACCATGTTTTAATACCAACATGACATACAATTTCAAAGGTGCAAACTATTGAATGATCAATTTGTAATTTTTACCAAAATATTTTAAATATTTCCAACCAATTTTAAATTCACACAATTAAGTTGTCACCTAGTGACACTGATATGAATGACCAAACTCGGCCGGTAATTCTTGGTTAAAATTAGAATTTTAAGGCGAGTTTTACTCAATACATTACATTTACATTTTTGAAAATTTAAGACGTTAGATAATTTAAAACATTAATCGTAGAAATAAAAAAATAATAAAGCATTAAAAAATAATAATAAAGAAAAGAAAGTCACATTTTTCTTACTTACTTTCATTAAGACAAATATTTTTTGAAATAATTATTTTTCTGCTGCTAAGAATTTTAATTTATATTATTTTTGTGTAAACAAATCAATTAACAACTATTATTATTACGCGTTATATGTCAATATAAACTCGGTGAGCCTCGGAATATTTCGTTACATTTCGGAACCTCGCTTCAATTGTTTTAGATTTCAGACAACTTCCACGCACCCACGCACGCATTGACACACGTTGGCGTATTATATTATAGACGTATTATATTATAGATAATATATTAATAGCCAGCATTTTGCACGTCGATTGCAAACTCAGTAACTCTGCTAATGTGTTAATGTATGTAATATTAACAACATTTTTATTTTTGTAGAAATTAATTCTGTGCAAAGTTTAATAACGGAGCCATTTTTTCTTCGATCTTCTACCGAGAAGGCTGAAATAAAAAGACTAGGTAGACCTACTCCGAAATTAAACATAAAACAATCCAGCTCAAGCAGAAACCGAACCTTTATTAGAACATTTCATCCGGATATTTATAATAAACATACGTGGATTTGTGGTTGCGAGATAAAAAATGCACTTTTTTGTTTCCCATGTTTGTTATTTGGAGGAAATGAATTATGGACAAATATAGGTTTGAATGATTTGATTCATTTAAGTGACAGAATTAAGAAGCATATTTTGTTAGAAAAACACATGGAAAACGTTATGAAATTAACACTATTTGGAACTGTGAATATTGCGACTCGATTGAACAGTTCAGACAGAAGAGACATTGAATTGCACAATGCAAAAGTGAGACATAATCGGCATATTTTAAACAATGTTATTAATTGTGTACTGTTTTGTGGTTCTTTTGAACTTTCTATGAGAGGACATGAGGAGTCCACATCCTCCTTTAATCCAATTTTTGGTGGATTCATTAATTTTAGTGCAGAATTGGACGTTGCTCTAAAGCATTTAGAAACTCAAATGGTTTTTAAGAGAACTTCAAAATCGATACAAAATGAAATCTTACAAACAATGTTTAGTGTGTGCCAAGAAGAAATTTCTAAAGAAATAGAAGAAGCTGACTATTTTTCTGTTATAGTTGAAGAAACTACTGACATATCAGATATGTTTCAAATGGCAATCATATTTAGATACATAGCAAGAGGAAAGCCAGTTGAAAGATTTTGGGATTTGTTAACCCCTTCAAATGACGATGCGAAAACTCTATCTTCAGTTATTCTTTTAGAACTTAAAAAACACGTCAAAGATGAGAAAAGAAAACTTATTTCTCAAACATATAATGGTGCAACAGTCATGGGTGGTGTACAAGATATTGTTAAACACACTTATCCATATGCTGCTTACGTACACTTTTACGCTCATCATTTGAATTTAGTCATGTTAAATGCTGCTTCTGCAAACATAAATGTCCGTATATTTTTCTCAAATTTACAAGGAATTTGTAATTTTTTTTGTAATAGTCAACGAACTGCAATGCTTAATGAAACAATTAAAAAACGTATACCAAGTTCAGTTCCAATAAATTGGAATTTTAAATCCTGTGTCTGCACTGTATTTGACTACAGAGAGGAAATTATAGAAACAATGCGAAAAATATTAAACGAAAATAAAAACGCAAGTACCATCAATCAAGCATCAGGCTACATTGAAATTATTACGAGCAACAGTTTTGTTTCCTGGTTAAATTTATTTTACAAAATAATGCCCCAAATAGACATATTTGAAAAATTTCAAACCAGAGATATTGATCTTGATATTACCAATAAAAGCATATTGTCATTTAAAAATCAGTTAGCACAAATCAGAAGTAGTATCACCGAATCAGGCAATGAACCATCGATTTCAAAACGACGTAAGACCGACACCGATACCACAGATGACTTCAAAAGATATACACGAGATGTAAAAGAAGTCTGTGATATTATAAATTGTCGAATCAAAGACCGATTCAGTTTTACTGGTCATTTAATCGCAGAAACTCTATTTTTATCTGAAAAATATAATCAATACAGTGCATGTTTTCCTGAAAAAAAATTTCAAGAAACCATTAAAATATTTCCATTTTTTATTAAACAAAAATTTCGAACTGAATTAACTGTAATATATGAAACAGAAGAATTTAGTTCAATTTCTGGTTTACTTGTACTTTATAATTATATATCTCAAAACATTGAATTAAGTGAAACTTTTAGTGAAACTTTAAAACTTTTAAAAATTTTAATTACAATTCCGATGGTAACTAATGAAACAGAAAGATGTTTTTGTACCCTCGAAAGGATAAAAACTATTCTCAGGAACACTGTTAGTCAAGAAAAACTTTCTGCGTTTGTGATGATTACTAAAGAAAGAGAGTTAATCGACAACATACCTGATTTTAATCAAAGGGTTATTGACAAGTTTGCTACAGCTGACGATCATCGTATGGATTTTCTATTCAAATAAGAATGTTGGTGAGTCTGAAAGTTAATTCATTTTCATTTCATTATAAGTATTTTTGTACAAATGTTCTATATAAGTCCACCACAAACAACTCGTCAGAGAAAACGCGTATGCTAGTTAGAATGAGATTTGGCCCTGCCGAAGCGCCGTTCCTTTGTTTCAAAACATAACATTTACGATTCACTTTATCATTGCCAATATTTTTATTCAAAACTTAAATCTAAATAAGTGCTTGATAGTTACCCATTTTGAAAGCCAAGCAATTATTTAATAAGTGTTTGTTAACTTGTACCTGAATGCAGTGGCGGCTGGTGCAGGGAGGGCAACGGGGCAATGCCCTCCCAATTATTTACTTTTGAAAAAGAAAAAAATCTTTAATAAAAAATAATAATAGTAACATGTATTATTTTCACTTTACCCATTTTAAATTAATATTTATTTATTTTGAAATGTTTATAACTTAAATTCGCTTCGCGCCGCGTTTTGCTTCCTAAAACAAATGTTTTTAGAATGGACAAACGCCAAGCAGGGCAAAAGATGCGGGGTACAAGCGGGGGAGAAAGACGAGCAATAGTAAGGTAACCTGTAGCAGCCATTGCAAATGGGTCAAAATATATTTTGTCCGTAGTTTTAATTATCAGTTGGAGTGTTATATTTTGACATTTGTTTGTAGTTATGTGTTATTAAAAGGTTATGTATGTTCGATGTTTTAATAATTACATTATTAAAATAGTGATTTATTAGTATATTTGGTAATAATTTACTCGCTACATTTAATTAAGTTTCTAAGATTGTGTTTTATGTTTTATTAAGAATAATAAATAAATAAATTTTAAAAATAAATGAGAATGAAAATAGCGTGATTTCAATTTTAGAACTGACTTCCAAAAATAATTGAACCTATGATATAGAGATTAGACTTAAAACTTTAGGACCACCAAGACCGGAATTCATTTTAACGAGTTCCGAAGAAAATAAAAAAAAAACAATAAAGTTATTTCAAGGCAATTTCATTCATAAACCTTTTTAATAAGCTTTTGCCCTAAAAAAGCTTTTTGCCCCACCTGAAAATTATGTCCCAAACCGCCACTGCCTGAATATTATGAAGCACATACATTACTTTAAACAATATTAGGTTTTACAAGATTGTTGAAAACTAAAAATTATTGCAAATAAATTTTCAAATTGTTGCAAATAAATTTTCAATCAGGCAATACATTTATTGCCTGATAATGATAAATCTCACAGATTAAATTATTTTCAGGCTAAAGTCAAGGATTTCTTGGAGTCTAATCCGTTTTATTCATTTGAAGAATTTTCAAATTTTAATATAAATAGTGTGAACTGGAAATGTTGACTCCAATTTTTGCATTTTTTGTATTTTTTTTCTATTTTATTCTTATTTTATAATATTTTACATTGCTTGCAATTTCACCAGTTATAAGTTACTATTTATATATTGTACCTGACTGACTAAAAACATGCTCTGTACGTGTAATTTTTGTCAATAAACATTATTATTATTATTATAGCAATTCATAAAAATTCATAAAGGCATTGCAGTGGACGATGTCGTCTTCTAATATATTAAAACTTCAATCTGTTGCATTTCAGATACTGAGTTTGTTATTAAGCTCGATCAGTGAAGAAAAACTGTTATCAGTTCTAAGGTTTTTAAATTAAAAAACCACTTTTACCGTAATAAATGGCAATATAACATTATTAGGAAAGTAGAATTATGCACACGGAACCTTTTCAACTAAAAATCTTATATTTCTCAAAATTGTAGATAGAACCCTTTTAAGGGGGTCTATTCTGTAACTTCTCGACAGTCACATGCACAGTATCGTGTTGCCTATGCACATTACACTGTCATCACACTGTCATCGTATAGTGTTACTTTGTATTTGAAAGTGCCGAAAGTAAATGTGGCCATTTTGAAATTTTGACATACTGTCACAGAATAAACTTTGAGGTTATTAGACAGTATATACAATGCACATATATGTACATAACACAGTATATACAGTGATATTAGTTAATATTGTCATATTACAAATCTGGCCAGGTATACCTACTAAAAGATAGGACATATTCTGACCTGAATTTTTTCTGCCCCGTAACAGTTAATATAATTTGTTTAAAATAACTCTAATAATAATTATTGTAGCAGGATTTTGTGCAAACTTCCCTTCCAGCAGGTATTATTCAAAAGGTTGACTTGTTTCTCTTAATTCATGACGTCATGCTAATCCTTTATAGAAATTTGGAATTTCCATCTAATCCCCTAAATAACATTTACTCAATGAATACATTCTCTACCCCCTACAAAAAATTGTGCAAAACCGCACGACGGTATATTTAGATTAATTTTGTTTTTGTTTTTATGGTTTTATTAGGATTTTTATTTTATAATGTATTTTATGACATGTATTTTATTTTTATTTTATAAATTAAAATATTCATTGACATATCCCCTTGTCTCTTCCTCTTCCAATTCATCCAATACTTCAAATATAATAAGTCCTTCGGCCATAACTACAACATTTAAGATAAAAAACAACAAAAATATACATATTTCCATATATAACACACATTTTAAATCATACTAACCTCAAAATAAGTAAATCAATATATTCAAACTAAACGTAAACAACTTTCAAAAGTCTAAAAACAATATCTCTTTCCAAAAACGACACGTTCGTACATGTCGTCTCAAAATCAACACAATACTGCACTATCACACAATAAGTGCACTATCGATAAGTTACAGAATACCAACGCGACGTGTTGAAAATTGGCACTTTCAACACGATACTGTAAAAGCGATTATCGAAATGCTTACAGAATAGACCCCAAGGTCGCGGAATTTATTTTAAACATACATCTCCTTAGAGTAGAAACAAATGTTATAATCTGCAGATTCTAATTCAACTATCGCAGTATGCAGATTCTTCAAGGCCAAGTTGGGTATAGATGATAAATGTGGTTTTTGTCGCAGGCAAAGCTGGCAGAATTTACCGGCCCGTTCGAAAAGTTCTTACCACCGACCCCCAACTGCATCTGCATCTTTTAATACGTATTTTGAGAATGATTAAACATATTTTTGTATTTAGAAAAAAAAAAATATAATAATAATAATTGTATATATTACATTTTTACATTTACATTAAAGTACCATACATCCTCAACGCTCCAAATGTTTTTTCATGGTTACAGATCTAGTAATAACAAGGATACTCTGGAATCAACAAGCTACCATTTATATTTGGATTATCTAAAGAAATCCAATCAAGGTCATATGACTGAAATAATAACATACTGATGTGTTGCTCGTTTATGGTTATGCCGTTTGGCTACAATTTCTACCGAACAGACAGTTGCTTGAGTGGCGTTAAGGGTTTTTTTTTTTTTTTGTCATTGCTAAAAATCCCTAAACACTTTAACACTCTTCCACTACATAAAAACTATGTCCGTAATCTTTAAGGTGAAAAGGCTTTATTAAAACCTTTAAAGTAATATAAATATACATAGTGAC
Source organism: Liopterus haemorrhoidalis (assembly GCA_963971575.1). NCBI lineage: Eukaryota > Metazoa > Arthropoda > Insecta > Coleoptera > Dytiscidae > Liopterus > Liopterus haemorrhoidalis. The sequence continues at coordinate 31,787,819 of OZ020623.1, forward strand.
ATACAACAATATTTTCTTCGAAGTTCCTAGATCAAAACTATCCTTTCTCAGGTATAGGTATCTACGTATATAAAGACCAGCGTTTCTCAAACTGTGCGCCGCGAAGACCCTGGACCTTGGTTTTTGTTTTTTTTTTGTGATCACTTTGTAGTAGGAATGACATCGCGTACCCGCTACCCAACCCGTTAAGGTTCTACCCGGTTCCGAGTTTGAATACCCGCTACCCGTTAATTACCCATTACCCGTTAACTAACGGGCATTTAACGGGTACGGGTAATTAACGGATACCAGCTGAGGTGAAGACCTTTTTTTTGTCATCACTTGAATTTTGGAGGTCAGGACCTTTTCTTTTTACTCATCACTTATTTCGAAATTTTGTAGCGGGTAATAAACAGATTAATCAGATTACTAACGGGTAACGGGTAATTGTGGCGGGTACCCGGTTCCAGAAATTTCTAATTTTCGTCATTCCTACTTTGTAGTTTAGAAGTGAGGACCTTTTTACCGACCGCCAACATATATAAGGGAGGTTTTGTGATCATACCGATTTTGACATTTCGAAATTTCAATGGATCTCCACGAATTGAGGTCCCTACATAACGTTTTGACTATTTTTAGCATGATGTCTGTCGGTCTATCTGTTCGTACGTCTGTCTGTCCGTCTGTCTGTCTGTCTGTCCGTCGGTCTATGTACACGTGCAGAGCGAATTCGACTAAAAGGATTTTTATGAAACTTCATATTTAAGCTTTTGACATCAATGGCTAAATTGACGAGTTGATCAACTTATGGTAAAAATCGGTTTACAAGAAATGGGATTTGGAAATTTTTGCGTATATTTCACAACAGAGAAATATTTCGAAAAAATTTATTTAACAAAAGATGCTATAAAAGCAATAACTAACAACTTTTATTTGAGTCATTTTTTTTTTCTTTATTTTTTTGTATGTATGCAGGTAAGTTTCTATGGTTATCGCAAATTACAAATAAACATTATGATTTTTTTTTTTCAACATAATATAGTACGTTATTGTCTTTTACAATAATAACTACTCTGCTGTTAGTGTAGGTATTTTACAAGTACTTTTTGATCGCGGTCGGTCCTGTAGTGGCCACAGCTGATTTTTTTTTGTCATCACTTTGTAGTTTAGAAGTGAGGACCTTTTTTCTGGTCATCACTTTGTAAATGAACACCTTTTTTTATGCATTGACTTGGGGCGCCGCGGGAAAATTTTAATACATTAAGGGCGCCCGGAACCAAAAAAGTTTGGGAACTATTGATATAGACATTTAGACGTTAATTTGATAGTAAGTTATACTCTAAGTTATGGAGAACATGCAGTCCATATAAACATTTGAACCACGACTCTCTTGTTCTAATTGGACATTAATTTTGTATAAGAAACCAGTAACCTGTGGGGGTTATACGCAGCGATAACCCTGAAAATCCCTTCTTGCATTTATTGCACATCCTATTTAAATTTACACAATGTACCAGTTTGTTTCTATGGAATTTGATGAGTAGAGAAATGTTTTATCATACACATACCATTACATTGTTTTCTCTACAGAATGTACTTGTTTGTAACTAATCAATCGAAAATACTTTATCACACTGCTCTTCATTTGAATGGTTACTAACCAGAATGAATTCGCTTGTGTCTAACGAGATTTGATGACTGTGAAAATGCTTTATAACACTCATCACATTTGAATGGTTTCTCTTCAAAATGTACTCTTTGGTGATTAATGAGATATGATAACTGTGAATATGATTTGTCACACTGTTCACAATTAAATAATTTCTTTCTTAAGTGTACTTTTCCATGTCGATTGAGATGTGAGGAGCTTGAAAATGCTTTATCACACTGATCACATTTGAATGGTTTCTCTCCAGAATGTACTCGTTTATGTCTAAGGAGAGATGATGACTGTGAAAATGCTTTATCACATTCATCACATTTGTATGGTTTTTCTCCAGAATGTAATCGTTTATGAATAGTGAGATCTGATGAATGTGAATATGCTTTATCACACTGATCACATTTGAAAGGTTTCTCTCCAGAATGTACGCGTTTGTGATTCATAAGATTTGATGACTGTAAAAATGATTTATCGCACTGCTCACATTTGAATGGCTTTTCTCCAGAATGCATTTTTTCGTGTCTAATGAGATGTGATGAGTTGGAAAATGCTTTATCACACTGATCACATTTGAATGGTCTCTCTCCAGAATGTATTCGTTTATGTTTAACGAGATATGGTAGTTGTGAAAATGCTTTATCACACTGATCGCATTTGAATGGTTTCTCTTCAGTATGCCTTTTCCGGTGTCTATTGAGACATAATGACTGTGAAAATGCTTTATCACACTGATCACATTTGAATGGTTTCTCTCCGGAATGTAATCGTCTATGAGTCATGAGATAAGTTATCCGCGAAAATACTTCATCACACTGACTGCATTTAAATTGTTTCTTTCGAAAATGTATTCTCCTGTGAATAATAAGATGTGGTGACCTGGAAAATGATTTATCACACAGATCACATTTGAATGGTTTCTCTCCAGAATGTATTTTCTTGTGTCTATTGACATCTGATAACCCTGAAAATGCTTTATTACACTGTTCACATTTAAATGGTTTTTCTCCTGAATGTATTCGTTTATGAGTAGTGAGACTTGAATACACTGAAAATGCTTTACCGCATTGATCACATTTAAATGGTTTCTCTCCAGAATGTACTCGTTTGTGAGTAATGAGGCTTGAAGACACTGAAAATGCTTTATGACATTGATCGCATTTAAATGGTTTCTCTCCAGAATGTACTCGTTTGTGAGTAACTAGGCTTGAAGCAACTGAAAATGCTTTACCACACTCTTCACATTTGAACGGTTTCTCTCCAGAATGTACTCGTTCGTGAATAATTAGATATGATGACTGCGAAAATGCTTTATTACACTGATAACATTTGAATAGTTTCTTTCCAGAATGTACTCTTTTATGAGCAATGAGATTTGAAGACACTGAAAACGCTCTATCACATTGATTACATTTGAAAGGTTTTTCTCCAGAATGTACTCGTTTGTGAATAGTGAGACTTGATGAAACTGAAAATGATTTATCACACTGATCACATTTGAATGGTTTCCCTCCGGTATATTTTTTCCTGTGACTAATAAAATGTGACGACCTTCTAGTTGTGGGTTTTTTACGCTTGTTAAGGACCAACGACTTAGAACCCTCATCTAATTCACTGGGAGATGTTTCACCAGCTGCAAACAAATTTTCAATGGTTATTGAGACAAAAATTCATTTGGTGAAATATAATTATATTCTAATAGGGGAAACTTCCTAAACGCTCTGACATCTGGTGGCAATTTGCGGAAGATACGAAGTAACATTGTTTTGTTTTGTTCAATGGAGAAATAAGTGTTTTTTTTTGTTGTTTGTGTTTTTTTGTTGTTTGTGTTTTATTTTTGTGAATCATGAAAAAAAAAACAATCAATTTTGTTGTGTGCCGCAATGTAAATCGTGAATAAGGATGAATCCCTCTTAAACATTCCATAATTTACCTAAATCGAAAAAAATATCAATTGAAACGACGTTTGGAGGCAGAGATAAAGTGGATCGTAGGTTTTTATGGACCCAAAAACTAAAAACGGGCAAAAATCCAAGCCCATGCATGCATGTTTGCTCGTTTTGCATGTATGGAAAGTGATTTTTTACGTCCAAGAAAATACTGAAAAAAGCACTTACCCCACCCAAAATTTGCCTAAATCATCAGTTGATATATTAAAAAGCCCTTCTACTTTTTCAGGCAGAGATATTAATTTTTACTAATGTATTTACCATATTTTTGTTGCAATTATATTGACAGACAGTCAAAAAGAATTAAAAATACAATGAAAAACTAAAAATTTCCTTGACATTTCTTTAGAATAGTATATTATTACATATCTTGTAAATCGAAGATTATCTCTAAATTAAAAAAAAGCTCGGAAAACAGGAAAAACACAACTCGTGTTAATTTTGTAAACAAATACACGAGTAACAGTTTAATGTCACCTTTGAGTGTTCCAGCTTTGCCGCATATGGCGCTGCGATCTTAAAAAGTTTCCTCTATATGAATTAAAATAACATTTGGAACTAGAGAGAAAGTGGATCTCTATCAAACACAAATGTCTCTATGGACCCAAAAAGTAAAAATGGGCAAAAATCCAAGCCCATGAATGCACGCTTGCACGTTGCATTTTATGCGTTACTTGTTTCGATCAGCTGTTTTACAACGATCACAGCGCCGCCATTGGGCATTGTTGAGTCCTATATGAGTGTCTCATGTAAGCCGTTGATACCAATGCAGCACAGATTGTTTTCCTATGCATGTACTCAGTAAATGGAAAATGGGAATAACAGTATTGGAAGCTTACGATTAATACAATAATATTAAATTATTGACTGACCCATATCTTGTCCAGCTGCACTCTCTTCATATTCACCGACATCTTCACATTCAGTCTTGATATCGATCTCCTCAGTGATGATGATGCTAGTGTTGTAGTTATACCGGGATATGTCGTCAGTAGATGATATCATATATGTTTTCCAAGTATCGCATCCCTCTGAAATATAAATACAATAGTTACTGTTACTACAAGGGTTGCCTTTTATTATTTATTGATTTATTGGACTGGAACACACACAGGACAAGCCCAGTAAAGTGTTCTCTGTTAAATACACGTTATATGTTTAAACAATTAGTAAATAAAATACATAATCAGAGAGTAAACAAATACAAAATGCTATAGATACAAGTAATGAAATATGCAAATTATTGGACGACGTAAGGTTTATCTTAGAATTTCAATGCACATTCAGCGGAACAGAAGTTTGGCAGAATTGAAAATATCAATGGTCCCAAAGTTCATATTACAAGTAGATGCCAATCTAATGGGTGGTGAAATACGGAAGGAATTAGTATTAAAATTTGTTGAGTGAAATAACGTTTGGTTGCGGGTCTGATAGGCGGGAACATGAGGACCAAAAAGTTTTAGCAGGTCACTGCTTTCAGTGATGCTATTAACAATCTTATAAAGAAAGAGCATGTCCGCTAACACACGACGATTTTTTTAATGTTAAAATAATAAAAGTAGCACAGGCAGATTCATAATTTTCATAAGGGGTGTCTGTTTTATAGCAAAGGTATTTTAAAGCTATAATCTGAATTCTTTCAATTTTATTTACATACTTATCATTTTATGTTTCGGGATTGCTCTAAACTGTGCTGCTATCTGGCAACTGACGCTTCTATCGTAAAGTTTAAATTTTTTTACGGTATAAGTACTCAGAACGTTTTGACGTACGAGCACTATTTGTGTTGTTTACAGTAACTTGAAAAAAATCATCTCGGATAAAAATGGAATTAAATCGTGAACATTTTCGAGCGATTGTTTTTTATAATTTTCGACGTAGATTAACCCAACAACAGTGCATCCATGAACTTAATTCGCCTTTTGGCGATGAAGCACCATCAAGGACTATTCTTTATCGATGGTTTGTCGAGTTTAATCGTGGCCGTAGTTCGCTTAAGGACGAATTTCGTGAGAGTCGTCAAAAATCGGTATTTGTTCCGGAAAACATTGATACTGTGCGTGAACTGATACTGCAAGATCGTCATGTGACTTGTCGTGAGATTGAGGTATCCTTAGGTATTAGTGGGACCAGCATACATGCACTATTGCATGAATATTTGGCTGTCGAAAAGATTTGTTCGCGTTGGATCCCATATAATTTGACAATCGGAGTGGAAAAAGAGCTTCAAAAATTGATTCAAACCCATGCAAAAGTGTATTGATCTTCATGGAAACAATTTTGAAAAACAATAAAGCCACTTTTGTTGATAAATAATTGGTTTTGATCTTAAATCTTGAAATATAAAAGGTAACCTTCATATTCTTACTCGATCTCAGTCATATAATGACCTATTACCGAACAATAAAGAAATTATTAATAAAGCACATTCTTGGTTTCTTACCAACAAATTAAGTCTAAATATTAGTAAAACTAATAATTTACTTATAACTTTAAGAAATAATAATTTCAATAACCCTGCTTCTGTCACTTTCCTAGGTGTTCAAATAGACCCAACTCTTAAATGGGATAAACACGTATCTGTGTTATCAAGAAAATTATGCAGTACTATATATCTTTTCAGGAATTTAATGAACTGCGTGTCGGTGAATATTTTACGTATTTCTTATTACGCGCTATTCCAGTCCCAGATATCTTATGTTCTATCTGTATGGGGACATAGTCCATCAGCGGAACGTATTTTTAAATTGCAAAGACGCTTAATAAGGATAATCACGAGAGTATCCTACAAAGCAGAATGCAGGGAACATTTTATCAGTCTAAATATAATGACTCTTCCATCCCTTTATATTTATCAGTGTCTCCTCTACGGATTTAAAAATGTTGGATCGTACACTACTGTTGATCGGTTACATTCTTACAACACAAGAAATAAAACAAAAATCTACCCTGTTCATACTAGATTATCAAAAACAAGAAATTGTAGCAATTATTACTCAATTAAATTCTTAAATGTGTTACCAACAGAAGGCAAATCAAACTCCATAGAAATATTTAAAAATAAAATGAAACATTTTCTTATACAGCATCCTTTTTATAAAGTGGAAAATTTTACTAATTTTAATTTTAAGACATTAAAATGGTAATTGTTAACTTATAAATAAAAATGTGTTTTTGCAACGTGTTTTTATAAATTTTATTATTGTATGACCTAAGTATGTATTTCTGACTGACTTAAAACACACTACGTGTAATTTTGTCAATAAATTATTATTTATTTATTTATTTATGACTGTTTTCATTGTTAATCATTTTATCAGACCACTCGCGTCAGACAAATCTTCAAAATAAACTTACCAGTTTTTGAGGCAGCTGTACTTGATAGTATATCTTCTTCACATTCACTGGTGTCCACAGGTTCAGACTTGATATCAATCCTTTCTATGCTACCTGAAATAAACACATCATAGTGAAATATAAACATTTTAAGCATCATTCACAGCTCATGTTTTAATAGATAGTACGTAATTCATAGTGTTAATGTTAACGCATAACAATGTTAGTTCTACACAAATCCGTATAATCATTCATAGCTCCAATTTAGTGGATAAGCGTAAGAAAATATTTAACGCATAATGTTAAAAGTTTGTATACTTCAAACTTTTAACATTAACATTAACATTAAAACACTGAAAACTGTCAAAATGTAGGAATATATTATACTTGAAATTCGAATAAGACTTGTGGATGCAGCTTGTGACATAATTATTAGTAAAAATGTTGAAACTAATATTGAAAAATAGATGTGAAGTGAATTTTTTTACATATTTCAGGATTTCGCAGGTATACAGTGATACATTTCAAAATAGACGAATATATTATTAATATAAATTAGTAAATGTGTTGAATCTAATAAAAAATTGATGTGAAGTGTGAATTTTCACATATTTTAGTGTTTTTTGGTATCTAGTACACAAGTTAAAGCAGCTATATGTGTGGAACATTTTTTTTTTTTTTTGCGGTAATCAAGTCAAAATGAACAAAATTTTTAAAATAATGTACCGTTTGTTATTCTATGTACTAAGAGCTTTTCCTTAAAATACTACATAAACTTTTAAAATAAAATATATATTTTTTCAACAATAAAAAAATTAATCTGACAAAAATTCCTTTTGAACTAGTTTGGTTTCCATCAATGTACATTATTGAGATTTTTTTTGGATTTTTAGACCAATACTTCTGGGAAACAGGGTGGAAACAAAAGTTAACTTTTTTTGTGAAATCAAAAATTTAGGTTAGAGTGAGTAGCTTCAGAAACATTATACTTATATTATTTAATAATTAAATTAATAAATATTATTTTGGTTCTTTTTAGAAGTACATTAATAAAAAAACAATACATATATTTAATAATAAGATATTTTTATTATAAATTGTTTAGTAATTTCTATTGCGTATAGATGGCAGCTAGATCGATTTATCTATTAAAACATCAGCTATGAATGGTACTAAAGTGTTGTGCTTAGCCACTAACATTATCCATTATCATTATGCACTATGAATTACACGTTGTCTATTAAAACATGAGCTATGAATGAGGCTTAAATGGCAAAGTAATGACAAGGCCCTTTGCCGCACTTGTCTTTATTATAAAACGCGACTCGTTTTCTAACCTAGACGCGTGCGGCAAAACTATGCCTTATGAAACTTATATTTTAATATACTATTATTCACTGTAAAATATATATTTTGTTTTAGATGTTCACTAAACATTGTCCAAGTTCATCTGAAATAAACTGAACTATAACAATGAAATATGAATAACAGTATTAAGTGTGAATTAGTTGTAAATGTGCTTGTTACTTATCATTCTCACATTTAGCTGTGTGCTCTATTCCAGTCTTTACTTCATGTTCGTCAGGAAGTTCATACTCCTTCTTAATGTCTATATCTTTTTTAATATCAGTGCCTCTAGAATCACCAGGATGGATATCACCACTTGTCCCGTTATTCATATTCACTCCTGAAAGAATAATATACTGTCCTTAAGGATGTTCCGATACTATTAATATAATACCAGTATCGATATTTTCCATTCGATATCACGATTTTATTATCAATACTAATCTTACACTTTATCAATATCAGTACATTTAATATATTTATTATTGTAAAACAACTAGATTGTTATTATAAGAATCCTTTTTTTTACGTTTTATAGAAAATATTTTCATTTTTCCTTTCGATACTTGAAAATATCGACATATTTTTCGAAAGGATACCGGCATCGATAATTTTCTTTAAATACATCAAACTTCAAATACACGTTAACAATTAAAATAGTTTCTTACCAATTCTAGAAATAATAATACCAGCCTGGAATAATAATATAAATTTTCACTACTGGTAAGGAGTATATGTAGATATATTTCATTTTTAATGCAAATACAACAAATATCTGTTAAAGGAATACATTATAGCTACAGATTTGTTTGACAATGTATTCTAATAACCAAATTTATTCTCGTTATAACAGGAACACTGTATTAAATTCACTATGAAGCAATCCGTGCGGAGTGCACTCCCTGGCAAGCAGGAAGTTGCCAGATAAATCGAGTCTGTACCAAGAGTGCGAAAGATAAGAAAGTAAGTGTTCCCAACTTGGAAATAATCAAAAAAATATGTGAGAAATAGAAGCCGGGTTTATTGGATAACATTTCTAAAATCCGTAAATTAATTTAACTTATTCATGTAATATTTAATTCATTTTTAAGAATTTAATAAAGAATATTATAGTGCGTTCGAAGGTGAGTTTGCAGTATAAAGTCTGTTCCAAATGGTTAGGCGGAACTAGATTTTGCAGTCTAGTTACTTTCATCGTTTAAATCGTGCTTTTCGGCCGTTTTGTTTAAGCTTTGTAAATCATACTTACAATAAACATTTTTTTGTTACGGTTAATATCATTTTAAAATATCATTTTCTTTATATTTTGATTTTTTGTGTCTTTTTTAATACAAATTTCCCATTTATTTATTTATTTTTTTATTAAAATATGTAAAAAAATAATTTAATGTCATTCGTTTCCAGGGTTTCATTGTTGGAATTTTAAATTTGGACATTCCAACGTGAAAAATGAAATAACCCAAGCAAAGTCCCTTCTCGTGACAACCTAAAAGAACGAAATTCCCATTTAGTTCCGCCTAACCGTTTGAAACATACTGTAGCTCTTATGGAAAATGGGAGCGGTGTTGCCAAATGTTGTAAAAGTGTCAAATGTGTCAATTATAATAATATGAAAAACTCGTATGATTTACAAAAATCAACTCTTATAAAACTCAAAATAACAGTCAACACAAACAAATGGCCATTTGTAGAATACTGCGTCTTCACAGATCAGCGCGTTTTAGAGCTGGCAACGTCGACAAGCAAGAAAAGGATAGTCTTATTGTGTAAACCCATTAGAGAGTATGAAAAAGAACTACTCCATATGCCCTGTACTGCAAACTCACCTTTGAACGCACTATAATTAGAAAGTAAATTACATCAATACATGTGGTTTTTATATATTTTATTTATTTATTTTATAACCGCTCTACAGGATAATAATATATGCCAATATGGTTTGATATATACCAATACAAAAAATATACAAAAAAAATTACAACACAAGTAGGAAATTACAGATAAGTATAGCTCATTGACGTCATATGAATAGACACAGCACGCTTTATGTCTTAGCATTGTTTGTTATGAAACCAAGACCCTGCGGAAACGGAAGGGGGATTTGCCCCGAGGAATATAACAAGTTTCCTAATTTCCATTTATTTTATTCAACTAGTGCTAAGAAAAACTCCGGCGCCGTATTCTGTTTATGATTGTTTTGTTGTGTTATTTTTTCTATTTTACTATTTTACCTTTTCATCATCTTCCAATTTTTAATAATATTGCCGTAAATTGCATTATGCTAATAAGTAATGTTTAGTTAAAATCTTACATATAGTTTTTTCCAGAAAAAAGTATTTGTATTCAGTACTTGGAATACATCAGAAAAGGTATGCACCACGAGCAAAGCCAACCATCCCACAAGAGTATGTATTCGAAATTATTTCAAAAACCGCTTACAAGGAACAACTGCAGAGATGGCATAGAATACACAACAGTAATAAACTAAAAAATATCAAAGAAGACGTCAATATATGGAACATCAACAATGACCGAAAAACGCAAAAAAAACCCTTATAAGACTGCGAATTGGTCTCACAAAAATTACCCATGAACACCTTCTAAATGGAAGTAACGCCAATATCTGCGATCATTGTAATGAAATTATGACAGTAGAACATACATCAGAAATACAGCATACCAGACAAATTAAGAGAAGCACTGAAAAACACACCCCAGGCCATCAGTAACATATGGAACTATCTAACAGACACAAAACTTATCAACCAAATTTAAATATGTATATGTGTATGTATATGTATGTGTGTATGTGTATGTATGTATATGCGTGTATATACATATATTAAATCAGTCCAGTTACTTAATTTACACACCTCGTATAGTACAACCGTTCCACATTTGTCGCGTATCTTCGGGTGTTTCTTTTGAAATAGGTCTTCATGGGATATACAAGGTGTCTCAAAAGAAATTTTATATTTATTTAGCTTACTGCGTGAACGCAACGTATCCGAGGGGCGCGGGGGTTATGTCAATCGGTAGCCTGGCTCTTGGGAATTCAGTCGCTATGGAGCGTTTCTCGGGACCAGACCGCGCGTTATGCGTGCGAGAGTTTTACAAAAACGGTGATTCGGCGACTGTAGCGCGTAGAAAATTCTGCAGTATTCGAGGTTTTCGCCACTTAAATGATGCGCCAAGCATTCCTCTCATTCGATATTGGGTTAAAAAGTTTGAAGAGACTGGTACAACGCTGGATAAATCAAAATCCGGGCGACCTAGGTCATCAAGAACGGTAGAAAACGTGGAGAATGTTAATCAGTCTGTTCGTGACGACCCGAACCTTTCAATTCGGATGCGAGCAAGTGCTTTAAATGTGCATAGATCATCATTACATCGCATTATGCACAAAGACCTAAAGCTGCACCCCTACAAAATTCAATTGGTGCAAGAATTAAAGCCCCAAGATGCCAGTCAGAGGCTTAATTTCGTAAACCAGGTGATTGAGCGATTTTCAACGTTTACCAACATTTTGTTTTCGGCTGAAGCTCATTTTCATCTTAATGGCCACGTAAACAAGCAGAACTGCCGCTACTGGAGTGCAACGAATCCGAAACGCAAACATCAGAAACCCCTACATTCGCCTAAAGTGACCGTATGGGCTGCGATGTCGGCGCGAGGAATTATCGGCCCTTACTTTTTTGAAGACGAAAGGGGGCGTGCAGTTACAGTGAATTCAGAGCGTTATGTGGAGATGTTAGACAACTTCTTGGTACCTGAACTGCAAAACTTTCCTGGCTATAACCAAAGAACATGGTTCCAACAGGACGGAGCAACTTCACACACGTCCAATATGTCTCTGCCACGTGTTCGTGAAATTTTCTCAGGCAAATTGATCTCCCGGAGAGGTGACATAAATTGGCCTCCACGCAGTCCAGATTTAACCCCTATGGACTTTTTCCTATGGGGTTATCTTAAATCTAAAGTTTACGCCAATAAACCGACTTCACTGGCGCATTTGAAAGAAAATATCCGTCACGAAATGGCAGCTATCCCTGAGTCCACCTGCCGAGACGTCATAAGTAATTTTACTGTTCGATTAAATGAGTGCCGAGAACGCGAGGGTCTACATTTAGACGATATTATTTTTAAGAAATAAATCCCCAAAAAGTGTATTTTAATAATTAATAAACATTTTTTCTATACACGGCTTACTTTTTTTTTAATCGATCCACTAAATATAAAATTTCTTTTGAGACACCTTGTATTTGTGTGCCCTGTGCCTAGTCTTGTTAGTGTTGATTGTGTTTTTCTATTTTTCTCCTAGATCCCATACCTTCATGTCGTCACTGATTCTCTTTAGTTTATTGTAAGTTGTGGTGTTCCAATTTTCTTGTACCTGTTTTGTTATTTTTTCTTTTATTTTGTGTAAAACATCGTATTTTGGTATGGGTATATTCTTAATTTCATCCTGATTTTGACTACTGGATTTGCTGTGTGGTCTGCTGTTTCATTGCTATCGATTCCAACATGACTGGGTACCCAAATTGTTTTGATTTTTCTTTTTTCAGAGGGTCTATTATGTAATTTCAGTCACATGCACATTCGTCTTCTTTTATGAATGTATTCGTTTGTGTCTGAGGAGAGCAGATAATTGTGCAAATGCTTTATAACACTGATCACATTTGAAAGGTTTCTCTCCAGAATGTATTCGTTTGTGTATAATTAGACTTGTTGACTGTGAAAATTCTTTATCACACTGATCACATTTGAATGGTTTTTCTCCTGAATGTATTCGTTTGTGAGTAGTGAGATATGATGAATCTGAAAATGCCATATCACACTCATCACATTTGAATGGTCTTTCTCCAGAATGTATTCGTTTGTGTCTAATAAGAGTTGAGGACTGTGAAAATGCTTTATCACATTGATCACAACTGAATGGTTTCTTTCCAGAATGCGTTCGTTTGTGTCTACTGATATTTGCTGACTGCGAAAATGCTCTATCACACTGATCACATTTATATAGTTTTTCTTCAGAATGTGTTTGCTTGTGTATAATCAGTTGTGATGACTGTGAAAATGCTTTATTACACTCATTACATTTGTATGGTTTTTCCCCAGAATGTACTCGTTTGTGTCTAATCAGGTGTGATGAATTTGTAAATGCTTTATCACACTGATCACATTTGAATGGTTTCTCCCCAGAATGTATTCGTTTATGCAAAATGAGATTTGATGACTGTGAAAATGATTTATCACACTCATCACATTTGAATGGTTTTTCTCCAGAATGTGTTATCTTGTGTTTAAGCAGGTGTGATGAATTTGAAAATGATTTATCACAATGCTCACAATTGAACGGCTTCTCTCCAGAATGTAATCGTTTGTGAACAATGAGATATGATGACTGCGAAAATGCTTTATCACATTGATCACATTTGAATGGTTTCTCTCCAGTATGTATTCGTTTGTGAGTAATGAGATATGTTGAAACTGAAAAAGCCATTTCACACTGATCGCATTTAAATGGTCTTTCTCCAGTATGTACTCGTTTGTGTCTATTGAGACTTGAGGACTGTGAAAATACTTTATCACACTGATCACATTTAAATCGCTTCTGATCAGAATGTATTTTCTTATGTCTAATAAGCTGTGATGTCCTTGTTTTTGAGGAGTGTTTATACTTGGCGGCCAACGAATCACAACTCTCATCTGTATCACTGGAAGGTGTTCCATTAGCTGCAAACAAACTTGCAATGATTAAAGAGACAACAATTCAGTTATTGAAATACAGAAAAGCTAGTACAAACTATTCATGCAAGTGGCTATATGTATGTATCGTTTTCGAGGATTTAACCATTTATCAAATAAATTATAATAATTTATTATTACAAATTAGCCATTGCAAATCTTTGCATGCACAAAGTAAATTGAAACTAGAAATATCAGCTCCTCAAGGATGAAGTTTTGTAGTTAATAATATAGGGAAAACTTTTTAAGATCGCAGCGCCATACGCGGCACTCTAAAGGCACATTAAACTGTTACTTGTGTATTTGTTAACATGGTGAAAATGAACACAAATTGTATTATTCCTGTTTTCCGAGCTTTTTTTTTTATTTAAAGGTAATCTACGATTTACAAGATATGTAATAATATACTATTCTAAAGAAATTTCAAGGAAATTTTTAGTTTTTCATTGTATTTTTAATTCTTTTTGACTGTCTGTCAATATAAGAGCAACAAAAATATGGTAAATATATTAGTAAAAATTAATATCTCTGCCTGAAAAAGTAGAAGGGCCTTTAAATATATCAACTGATGATTTAGGCAAATTTTGGGTAGGGCGAGTGCTTTTTCAGTCTTTTCTTGGATGTAAAAAATCACTTTCCATAAAATGCAACGAACAAACGTGCATGCATGGGCTTCGATTTTTGCCCATGTTTAGTTTTTGGGTCCATAAAAACCTACAATCCACTTTCTTTCTGCCTCCAAACGTCGTTTTAATTGATATGTTTTTCGATTTAGGTAAATTGTGGAATGTTTAAGAGGGATTCTTCCTTATCCACGATTTACATTGCGGCACAAAACAAAATTGATTGTTTTATTTTTTTCCATCATTCACAAAAATAAAACACAAACAACAAAAACACACGTATTTCTCCATAGAACAAAACAAAACAATGTCACTTTCGTATCTTCCGCAAATTGTCACCAGATGTCAGGGCGCTTAGTAAGTTTCCCCTATTGCCAACTTTAATAGCTTATTATTTGATATTGGCATAATATTTTAACGTTGTTTTTTTTTTTTTGAAATTTAAACATATCGCCTGTTTAAATATACCATTGTATGCACTAAAAAATATCAAAAACTTTTTTTTTAAATTAATTTTGTTGTAAATGGAACGGTCGGAAATTCGCACTATTATGAAGTATGAGTTCTTACGTGGAACTACAACATCGTGACCGCGCGAAACATTAATAGTGTGGCTCTAGTGTTACTACGCAGCAGACAATATCAAATTGGCTCGCCAAATTTCGTACAGGTAACTTAAAATCCAAACAAACAAAAAAGCTTGGCTTATCGATCACAGCAGAAATATACTGCAACCAACTGGACGAAATGATGCAAAAACTTAAATAAAAATAGCCTGGATTGGTCAACAGATCGACTCCTATCTTATTGCATGATAACGCTAGACCACACACTGCACAAATGACTGTGGCAAAACTACAGGAATTGGAGTTGGAACTTCATTATCCTCCATACTCACCAGACATAACCCCCACTGACTACTACTTTTTCCGCAATTTGGACAACTTTTTAATAGGAAAACAGTTTTTTTAATTAGTATTTATTGGTCTTGGTTGCACTGACTATTAACCAGTAATGAGGAAAACAGTTTAATTCCGACAATGCTGTAAAACTGGCCTTCCAGGAATTCATCGACTCTCATCTGCCAGGGTTTTATACCACCGGCCTGAACAACCTGCCACTTAAATGGTAAAAGTGTATAGACAATATGGGTGCATACTTTGATGAATAAAATAATTTCTTATATTTGTAACTTTTCGCCTTTTTTTCTACAAATTTCATTCTTGACGACTTAATAGTAGCATTGAAAGTTTACAACTAATTAAATAATATTAAATAGTTGTCTACCTGTATCTTGTTCAGCTGCACTCTCCTCATATTCACCGTCATCTCCACATTCAGGCTTGATGTCAATCTCCTCATTGATGATGAGACTAGTGTTGTAGTTATACTGGGACATTTCGTCAGTAGATGATATGATGAATGTCTCCCGAGTATCGTGACTCTCTGTAATATTAATACTCATAGTAACTACCAATGTAACAGGTATTTGCGCCACTAGTGCGAACTTTTCATATTTAATTGGGCTGTTTTTTAGTCCAACATTATAATTCAATTAGTAACAATCTATCGAAGAATTACCGTGGCTCCGGGGTAAGACAGTTGCCTATGGAGCACAGGGACACGGGTTCGAGACACCCTACCTCCTTAGGATTTTTATTTTCCGAAATTGTGCAGTCAGCTCTGAGGTCGACTCAGATGTGCACTAAATCCGTAATACCGTTCTTCGTTCATATTAATTCTCCCCCGAATAAAACGCAAGGAAAATAGATTTCTTTTCGTCGCATTCGCAAATCCAATTCTTTAACCGTTTCAGTACTAAAGGGATTAATTAATCCCAAGAATTTTCAAATCAACACTGAACTCTCAAAATGTATTGTTAATGGGTTTTAATTAACCCGTTCAGTTTTTGTAGGTTGTAGTACGTGATTCATGCACTGTCTTAGTAAAAACTGATAAAAGGAGCCGCTGTAAGGGGGAGAAGAGGGAAAGACGAACAAAACATATTTGCAAGGCTTGCAACATCCCATATTGTATAAGTTGTTTCACCAAATGTCATACATAAATTTGTTTCTTATTTTGTTTTTTCTATAATAAATGATAACTCATATTCACAGTTTTATTAATTTTTTATATGTCCTACAAAATTCAAAACTGTTAGGTTCAAATTATCCCAGCACTAAACACTGTTGGGTTCAAATGATCCCAGCTAAGAAAATCCGATTTCCATTAAAAATACAGTATTGCTGTCAATATATGTTTTAAACAATTTGTTATACTGTCCTTTAAGTGTCTTATCTATTTAATATTGCTTATAGAAAAAAGTAGTATTGAAACGGTTAAATAAATGTTTCTATTAAATTTTTTTGTGCGTGTTTTAGAAGCAGAGGCAGAAACATTGAGTTTTTGAAATATTCGGTAGCGGTCTTCCCAGGTATTTTATTTTTAGTTTTTCTTCGACGATATACTAAGATTTTTTTTTCCAAAAGGTTACTGATACTGTTTATTTATAATAGTAACACAAAACAAAACAAACACACGATATAACACAGTAAAAAAAAACACTAATACACGATGCTTTCTACATGCAATCTTAACTCGGGCCAAGATCTAGCTGGCTCGCTTTAAGTTCATTCTACCGCATGAACTGACCCACTCTAACCCACCAACTCGCCGCGGAGGCCTACAATCCTGCTGAAAACGGAGCCAGTTTCGATTTGGCTCGCCTGCCTAATAAAACACAAAGGGTGCTTCGTCACATCAAATATATGGCAATAGCAGCGTTCCGTACTTAAACGAGTGTTTATTTGTAGTTGTCGGTATTTTTAAAGAAAATAAAACTTTTTCAATGATTAATTTGTGATAGTGTTGTTATAATTTTGCAATGGAAAAGCCATGGCTTCTTGAGAAATCACTAATGATACTACTACTTAGCTCTACTAACCAGCGTTTAAGACAGCTGCACCCTCTAGTGTATTTTCTTCATATTCACTGATGTCCACAGGTTCAGACTTGATATAAATCTCTTCCATCTTCATGTTATCATGATATACGATATCTGTCGCTCCATCACTAATACCTGCAATAAACACATCATAGTCAAGCATAAACAAATCAATGCTGTTTCCTCGCATAGTCATAGAAGTCATAGAAGTGTTTAACACAATAAACAACAAAAATATATGCCCTGAAGTGGCCGAGCTCCTTAAATCACAAATTTCTGACTGGTAAAGACTGTCTGAATTGTGAGATTGCTGGTTCAATTCCCCGTTGCTGATATTATTCGGACGAGAATAATATAATAATAATAATAAATCACTTTATTGGCAACGTTCAGTTTACACTGCTCTACCACCTAACATTAATGTTATTTTACAATTTAGTATACAATCGAATACATACAATTTTTTAATGTTAACAAACAATAATATTGTTTACTAAGTGCAATATGCAGTCTAATTGAACACGGATCGATCCATTGAGCTCACATTAAGACCATTTGCTGGCGGAATCGCTTTTTGAATTGGGCAATTTTAAGATTTTTCGGAATTGAGTTGTATATCGTGGCATCGTTGTACGAAAATGATTTTTTGAATAAGATTGTCCGGTGTTTGGGAATATGTATCATGTGAGAGTTTCTAGTATTTTTACTGTTAACTTGTAATCTTTTAATGATTTTTTCGAGTAAATAGCTAGGTTCGTTTGTGCTTAAGATTTTGTGAATGAAACATGCGTAATGCAAGTGTCTTCTTTCAGACATGTTTACCCATCCTAACTTCCTCAGGTGTTGGGAAGTAGGTTCCCTTTTTTTTAGTCCTAATATGAAACGTACACAGTAGTTTTGCACTTTTTGAATTCGCCTCGAATCGAAATACGACAGGGAAGATCCGTAAATCGTGTCACAGTAATTAAAGATCGATAGGACGAGACTGTCACATAGTATTTGTTTGTGTTTTTTGGTTTGCACGAAACGGTTCATAGTTTATTTAGTGCAAGAAAGAAACGCTTCATTAAAAAACTTTGAATTTCTTTGAATTTTAGTTCGGTGTCTAGTATAATACCTAAATTTTTACATGAATTCGTTAGTTGCAACTTGGAGTGATTGATATATATATATATATTGAAATTTATATGTTAACATTACTCCCATTTCCCAATCATTCACCTCTCATCCAGGTGTAGAAGCTCGGCCTCTGGCGTCGGCGATTAGCCTCGTTGTACAAATAGGCCGAAGTAAAATACTATGAGTTCAAATAGAAATTAAATAAGGGTCGGCGATGTAAAATAACAGTAATGTCAACAGCAAGCTTCAGAATTAATTAAATGTCATCACTATTGTTGTTGTCGTAAGTTTATATTGAAAATTCAAATAAGCTACAATTATAATAGTTTTTACAATAGAACACAAAAAATTTGATTGAATCATATTTTTGAAATGGTGTTCGAGAGAACGGCGAATGGATTTACAGTGCGGTGTCATGTTTAGAGGAATTTCGGCTACAATTTCCAGATATTGCTTTCCTTGAAGGAGATTTTTACAGCGCACTTAGAAGATGTGTTGATTTATTCCGAGATACAGGGAGCATTACTCATAAAGATAGAACTGGAAGGCCAAGAGTTCATACTCAAAATACAGTTGAGATGTTCGTCAACGTATGAATGAGCAACCCATTACATCACTATGAACACTTTCGCAAGAGACTGGTTTATCATTAGTAACTTGCCATACTATTGTTAAAAAAGATTTAAAGCTGTTCCCATACAAAATTCTTGTTTTACATGAGTTGCTGCCAGCAGATCACAATAGACGAATTGTGTATTGTCACTGGTTCCTACAAAATTTAATTAATAATGATGATTTGTTAAATTTAACGTTTTTTTTTCTGACAAGGCCTGGTTCACCCTTATGGGGTATATAAATTCACAAAATACGTGGTTATGGTGTGTTCAAAATCCTCATACTTTTCGCGAAACTCCCCTTCCCCGTTAAAAGTTGGTGTTTGGATTGCTGTGTTTCGAGGACGTATTATCGGACCCATATTTTTCCACGAAACTGTTACTGCTCAGAGATACCGGAATATTGTACATGAATTTAATAATCAGCTTCATGAGGATGAGCTCCAGGAAGTCTACTTCCAACAGGATGGCGCGACTGCCCACACTGCTCAAAAACGATCAATTACCTTCGTGAATTTTTTGACGACCGAATTAGTTTACGTTCAAATCCAGAATTTCTATCTAAATCACCAGACTTGACTATTTTAGATTACTTTATATTCCCTTATCTGAAAAATAATGTATACAAGACCCCTATTAAATATATCGAGGAACTGAAACACAGAATTACCGAACAGTGTGCCAATATAACTCCTCAAATTCTTATGAATGCTTTTGATAGTACGAAAAAACGAGTAAATTTGTGTCTGTAGAAAACTGAGCACCGTTTTCTACAGACACAAATTTACTCGTTTGAACAGTTTTTTAGTTTTTTATGTTTACTTTTCAGTACCTGTGAAATCAAAAAATTATAATTTCCAATTTTAATGATTATAAAGGTTGTACCTAAACATTAGTCAATTGTTATATAAAGCTTGCAGTAGAAATTATTTTATTTTTCCATAACCAACCCTTATGTAATTTCTTTTTGAACTCTTGGTAGTATTAAATATGAGTTTGTTGTAAATGTGCCCGTTACTGACCATTCTCCCACTCAGCAGTGTGCTCTATTCCAGTCGTCACTGGTTCATACTCTGTTTTAATGTAAATCTCATTTTTAATATCAGTGTCTCTGGAATCACCAAGATGCATGTCACAGACTGTCTCTTCATTCATATTTACTCCTGGAACAATAATAACGTGTTAAACAAACATTCAAGAGTTGGTGAAATTGATATCTTATCTGAATTAATATCAAATATACCATTAATAATGAAAATTAATATGTTCTGAACATTTCCGGAAATAATATCAGCCTGGAATAAGAGTATACATTTTCAAAACTGTTGAAAAGTATTTGTGAATGATTGTAATGTTTGAGACATATACAACAACTATCAAATATCAGATTCCTTACTGTTTAATTTCCAAATCAAATGTTATTTATACCTTCAATATCCTGATGAATGTGTTATAATATGTTTGTACCAGTCCGTGCTGATCATAGTATTGAAAACTGACACGCAAGGATGCGCAGTCTGGTGGTCAAATATTGTACTAGGCGCTCTAGTACTGTTTGATCTTATTACATATGTTCTAGTGTTGAATTTTTGTTAGAACGTCGATAGAAGTTGTGAAAAACTATAAAAGTAGAACAAATTGTAGTGTTTTTGGCTGTCATTCAAGACAGGACAAAGATAGGCATCTTAGTTTTTTTCTTTTTTTAAGAAACATAGAGGGAAAGTTAATATTAAGTCCCGGTTGGAAAAGATTTGGTTATGGACAGGAAGAAGGCATGGGAATATATTTTGAGTTAAAAAACATTTGTCGCAGAAAAACAAAACTGCACTAATATGTTTGCACCTGCAAGTTGCATATTTAACTTTAAGCTGCTTCTGTCCAACTAAAACTAATTTTATTTCATGACGCAATGAACATAATGCACTTATTTACAAACATAATCCATATATTGTAAATTCAGATGACTGACACTCAGATGTACCACATAAAATTACGTGCAGGGCATTTAACACCTGCTCAACTACAAATTACACTTCAATAAATCTACTAAAATTAAACTTTAAATACTGTAATTTGATGCCCACCTTCTGTTATACAACTCGATACATGAGTGGCGCTTAAAAATTAAAAAATTTCGCAAATATTTACTCGCATTTTCATAAAATAAAAATGTACCGTGCTTCAATTAACCTGTTCGCTATTAGCATATTGACAGCTGAATACTAGACACGACAGCCAGTGATGGCATCCTACCGGTTCGGAGCAGTTCGCGCGAACCGTTTCTTAAAATTATTGAAACCTTAGGGTACCGGTTGTTAGAATTATCAAAAATAAATTAATTACTCTGACTTCAGTTTTGAATCGTGCGCCGTGCCCTGCAGTGTTACAAATGTAATATTTATTTTCTAGGTTATTAATAATACGCTCTTAAAATTTTTTCCTTATATTTCATAAATGGAAGTGATTTATTTTCACTCTTAAAAATACAGAATTGGTTCTTAGATATCACATGACTTTATAGAACCGCTTCCTGAAAATTTAGGATGCCATCACTGACGACAGCCATATTGCCTTGGAGCACAGCGCCGCCACCGGTAATGCCACTTCTCATTACTCACTTCATCTTTCAGCTTCACACTTCTCAAACACATAAAGGCAACTTCCTAAGCGCCCTGACATCTGGTGGCAATTTACGGAAGACACGAAACTGACATTGTTTTGTTCAATGGAGAAATACGTGTTTTTTTTGTGGTTTGTGTTTTATTTTTGTGAATCATGGAAAAAACAATCAATTTTGTTGTGCGTCGCAATGTAAATCGTGAATAAGGAAGAATCTCTCTTAGACATTCCATAATTTACCTAAATCGAAAAAAATATCAATTGAAACGACGTGTGGAGGCTGATAGTAAGTGAATTGTAGGTTTTTATGGACCCAAAAACTAAAAATTGGCAAAAATCCAAGCCCATGCATGAACGTTTGCTCGTTGCATTTTATGAAAAGTGATTTTTTACGTCCAAGAAAAGACTGAAAAAAGCACTTACCCCACCCAAAATTTGCCTAAATCATCAGTTGATATATTAAAAGGCCCTTCTACTTTTCCAGGCAGGGATATTAATTTTTACTAATATATTTACCATATTTTGTTGCTATTATATTGACAGACAATCAAAAATAATTAAAAATACAATGAAAAAATAAAAATTTCGTTGAAATTTCTTTAGAGTAGTATATTATTACGTATTTTGTAAATCGTAGATTACTTTTAAATAGGGTTACCATACGTCCCGGTTTTCAACATATGTCCCGGTTTTCAACATATGTCCCGGTTTGAAATATGTCCCGATTTTTTAGTATTAGATTTTGCTTTTTTTTGCTCATCCCTTCTATTTTGGGAGTGAAGATCTTTTTTTTGCTCATCACTTATATTTTGGGAGTCAGGACCTTTTTTTTTTTTGCTCGTCACTAGTATTTTTGGAGTCCCTGTCCCGGTTTGGCGCACAAAAAATATTGTAACCCTACCTTTAAATTAAAAAAAAAAAGCTCGGAAAACAGGAAAAATAGAACTCGTGTTCATTTTCACCATGTAAACAAATACACGAATAACAGTTTAATATCACTTTCGAGTGTTCCAGCTTTCCTGCAGTCTTAAAAAGTTTCCCTTATTGTCTCCATGTCTTTGACTGATTCCTGGATCTGACACGGTCCGGCTTTATTGTCATAACGGCACGTTAGATATAAAATTTAATTAAGGAATATCCATAATTTTTATATAGATAAATTTTTAACAGTTTTAAACAATATAGGCTAAAATTTAATCAGAATTTCTACAAAAAAATATCAATATTACTATGGATTCCGGAAATACAGGACTAAAACCAACAACTAATCAATTATCACAAAAAAAACAAAAAACTAACAGAGATCTAGCCAATGATAATAATATCTGTACTGTTTCTTTGAATCAAGTTTATATAAAAACTGAACCAACTGATATGGCCGATGAAGTTATGTCTACGAACAAATGTTATGACATGCAAGAAAATAATATAAATAATCCTATTTGTAGAAATGAAATAATTGTTAAAAATGAATTTGTAAGTTTTAATCAAGAACCTGATGGTTCGATATGCAACAATATAGAGACAGTATATATTAAACAAGAGAAAATGGATGAAGAAATGTTAAGCGAAGAACAGAATGACCCGTTAGATGGTTATTCTGCTAATTTCACAAAAATCAAATGTGATAACCAACCAGTGGACATAAATTTTAAACAAATGTTTGACATTAAACCTCATGTAGCTGGATATTTTATTAACAATAAATCAACTGGTATGTATGATTTATATATCTTACAACTATAATACCTGTTGGCAAAGTTTCAGTTAGCGTTCTGAGAGATGCAACATTTTTTAGCTAATTGGTAATTGTGATTAGTTCGTAAGACGTTTTATACTTAATTTGAGTCTTTTGGGTTTCTGTTGCTAAAATGTTACTATCTTAACCTAACCTGATTATTTAGTTTTTAGATCGTGTTACCTTCTAGTTCAGGGGTGTCAAACTCATTTCAGCTCCGGGCCATTTTTCTACGAAGTAAATTTCACACGCGCCACATGATATGTATTTATATTATTTATTAGTTATTCTATTTTTCTTTTTCCACCATTTTTCTGAATATGTATTTGAAGGAAGTAAAGAAATAACATTAAAATAATAATTAAATTTTGCCAAAATATTTTCTTTATCGAACAACAAAACAAAAACTGTTCGAAATCAGCGTACTGGTAATGTAAACAGCTGTTGCACCTATTGGGCTCAACAATGATTGATAGTAGCGATGCGATCGCTGTAAATCAGCTGATCGTAATGTGTAATATGAAAGTTTTCCTTATTTGATTACATATTAAATCATAGATTTACAATGAATAATAAACAGCTATCCTTACTAAATTATTTTAATTTCTTAAATGCAGCACCTTCTTCTAGGTGTGTGGTTGAAGCAGAAGGTAACCAGACAACTGGGGCCGTAACACAATTCGGGCCGTTCACAATTGGGGCTTTTCACAACTGGGGCCATTAACAACTGGGGCGATGGACAATTCGGGCCGTACACAATTGGGGCTTTTCACAAATGGGACTATTAGAAATTCGGGCCATTAACAAATCGGGCCGTTCACAATTGGGGCTTTTGACAACTGGGGACATAACTATAAGAGCTAGAGTCTTCTTTTGTTTAAAATAAAAAATAATTATTTTACGAGTTGGATTAAGTAAATTTGCGTATTCCTTTGAAAAAAAGATATTTTAATGGTTTGATTAAGTACATTTTGGTGCTAATTAGAATAAATAAAAAAATTGTATTTTAAGGGTTGGCTTAAGTAAATTTTCGTGTTCATTTGAATAAAAAGAAATTGTTTTTTAAGGGTTAGATTAAGTTAAATTTAGTGCTGTTTTGACTATATAAATAAAAAATGTATTTTAAGGGTTGGCTTAAGTAAATTTAAGTGTTCTTTTGAATAAATAAATAAAAATCGTATTACACACCGGGGTTATACACCTCAAAATATGCGGAGTCTTCAATGGCAGGGTTTCATAATGGGGGGGGGGGGGGGGGAAACACGTTAAAAACTCTGAATTATGAAGCCCTGAGGCGCTAAGGCTAAAAAACTAAAAATTTTCAATATTTTCAAGTCAAACTGTAAAAAAAATTAACAAAAAATTTGCAAAATTTACTTCCCCGGAAGTCAAGAGAGGTATACGACAGAGAATATAACTTATTTGAGGATGGTTCATTGAACACCACTATAATTGTGGGGGGGGGGGGAATTAATCTCATACACCAAAAAAAGAAAAGAAGGGACGTCCTCCTTGCGTTGAAGGATTTACGACCCAATTTCAGAAAAAAAATTCGTAAGATGGATAGTTTTAAAACCACTAATCATAAATATGATTTGGGGGGGGTACACCGCAAAATATGCGGAGTATTGAATTGATGGAGGGTTTTATAAAGGGGGTGAAAAACCACGTTAAAAAAACCCAAATTCTGAAGCCCTGAGGCGCTAGGGGCAAAAAAACTAAAAATTTTCAATCTTTTCAAGAAAAAACTGTAAAAAAATTTAACGCTTTACCGCATAGTGTGCCATATATGGCACATTCCGATTTTTATTTTTTATTTTACTTTTAAAACTGATTCAGAACGTTACTTCATGAATGTTCATATATGCCACATACACAGCAATGGACCCTGCAGTAACTCAACTAATGGGTTGCAATAGATTTAAGGATATCAAGCGGAATTTATACTTCAACGATAACTCTGAATTTATTGAGAAAGGACAACTAGAAGATACGACCTTTTCTTTCAAAAATTCGAGGGCGACTGCTTTTAATCCCTAATGAAGAACACCTAGCAATCGACGAGCAACTAATACGGAATCATTTGCTTTTGTAACATAATGTAGAATCATAATGTTCCATGTGTGGCACAAACCCTAAATTATTACTTTAATTATTGTTTTTGCATAAAAATAATAATTAATATTTTAAATATATTTTTTTAATTAATTTTTCTATCAATAAGAACCAATTCCTAATGCTCATGAAGTATTTCAGCCAAAAATAAAAATTCATGCAGTAAAGGGTTAACAAAAAATCATAAGTACACGAATATATTAGATTAACTTGACAGCATCAGAATTTGACATTTCATTCAGTGTTACCAACCTCCAATAACTAAAATTCGGGTGTTGAAATGGACCTTCTTATAGCACTCAAATGAGTTGAAATGTCTGTCTTATGAACGCAAAGTAGAAAAACTATATTTTAACAACTGATTTTTTTCTTCTCAATATTCAATGCAAATTTGTTTGCAGCTAATGAAACATCTTCCAATGAATCAGATGAGGATTGGGAGTCGCTGACCATCAACAAGCGTAAACAACCCACAACACCAAAGTCATCAGGGCTCAAACACAGGAAAATAAGTTCCGGAGTGAAACCATTCAAATGTGATCAGTGTGATAAAACATTTTCAGTGTCCTCGAATTTCATTGTTCACAAACGAAAACATTCTGGAGAGAAACCATTTAAATGTGATCAGTGTGATAAAATATATTCACAGTTATCAAATCTCATTACTCACAAACGAGTACATTCTGGAGAGAGACCATTCAAATGTGATGAGTGTGATAAAGCATTTTCAGCATCTTCAAGTCTCATGACTCACAAACTAAAACATTCTGGAGAGAAACCATTCAAATGTGATGAGTGTGATTCAGCATTTTCAAGATCATCTATTCTCATTAGACATAAGCAAACACATTCTGGAGAGAAACCATTCAATTGCGAGCAGTGTGGTAAAGCATTTTCAAGGATGTCAAATCTAATTACTCACAACCGAGTACATTCTGGAGAGAAACCATTCAAATGTGATCAGTGTGGTAAAGCATTTTCAGTATCTTCAAGTCTCGTTACTCATAAACGAATACACTCTGGAGAGAAACCATTCAAATGTGATCAATGTGATAAAGCATTTTCAGTGTCTTCATGTCTCACTACTCACAAAAGAATGCATTCTGGGGAGAAACCATTCAAATGTGATCAGTGTGGTAAAGCATTTTCAAGGTCCTCATATGTCCTTACGCACAAACGAACACATTGTGGAGAGAAACCATTCAAATGTGAGCAGTGTGACAAAGCATTTTCACAGTTATCAAATCTCGTTGCACACAGACGAGTACATTCTGGAGAGAAACCGTACAAATGTGATCAGTGTGATAAATCATTTTCAGTGTCTTCTTATCTCACTACTCACAAACGAATACATTCTGGGGAGAAACCATTCAATTGTGATCGGTGTGGTAAAGCATTTTCAAGGTCATCACATGTCCTTACGCACAAGCGAACACATTGTAGATAGAAACCATTCAAATGTGAATAATGTGATTAAGCATTTTCAGAATCATCAAATCTTATTAAACGCAGACGATTACATTCTAGAGAAAAATCCATTCTAATGTGATGTTTTTGATGAGACATTAGGTGCTTTTCTTTTACGTCTAATCTTAAATATTCTTACCTTACCTAAATTCATCTGAGTTTTAAAGCGTTCCATTTATAAGACTGGAAAACTTCTAGAACTATTGTAAATCGTCTTCAAGTGTTCGTCAATTCTTGCTTGCGTAGAATGTTACGCATATTTTGGCCTGACATTACCATCGCTAGCCTTTGGGAGAGAACCTACCAAAGCCCCATAGACATCCTGATAAAGCAACGGAAGTTGAGATGGATAGGCCATACCTTAAGGAACAACCCTTTGTCCATCAGTAAAACGGCTCTTGATTGGAACCCACAAGGGAGCCGTAGATGTGGCAGACCAACGGACACCTGGCGTAGACTAACCATGAAAGAAGCCAGCGAAAGCGGCAAAACTTGGAGGGAGCTAAAACATCTAGCTTAAGACAGATCCAAATGGCGGAAATTTATTGAGACCCTGTGCTTCACATAGGAACGACAGGAACCTTATATATATTTATAAGACTACAAAAGATTTTTCCTCCCCCCTGTCCCTTGTTAAGGTATTTGACTTACTTGTAGGCTAAGCTAAGTATTTTTACTTGTAAAAACTTGTGTTAAGTACAAATTTGCATAAACGTTGTAATTAATGTAGTAGTGAACATTTCGCTGGACCTGTTCTGTTTGTGTTCCGAACAAAATAAAATGAATAAAATAAAATAAAAGGAAAGCAGCTATTGTACCACTCATAAAATCTCCATAAACAGTGGTACCTAACTTAAAAAACCCTTATACCGTCATTTTGTCGTCTACCTGTCTGTCTGTCTACCTGTCTGTCTGTCTACCTGTCTGTCTGTTCGGTAAAAATTGTAGCCAGACGGCTAAACCAAGAGAGTTGAAATTTTGCATGCTTATACAACTCTTTGACCCGCACATTGGAAAAATACTAAAACATCTAAAAAACATATCCCCGTAAAATATAAACAAATATATGGTTATCGAAAAAAAAAATATATTTTTTTAAATTCTGAGTAGGGTATCAAAAGAAATTAGTACATTATTAGAAAATTTTATTTTTGCAAAATAAATTATTTTGATTCGATTTTTGCCAAAATTGTGCAAAAAAAAGTGTCACACCTGTAGCCCAGATGGCTTAAACGAAATATCTGAAAAAATGCTCAGTAATGTACATTGGTGTGAACCGGACTAGTACAACAGGAATTTTTGATCAGATTATGTTTTCGGAAATGACGCATTTTTTGTGTTTTTTGTTGACGATGTACAAAAGTTAAGGCGTATCCTGGTCCAATGGTTAGCTTGCTACGTAGCAAACTAGGGTTCTCTCCCGGCAGAGGAGACAATTTAATTTTTTTTTTCATTTTTATTTTGTTTAAATTATTCTGTCAAAATTCTAGTTATGTTTTGGTAAGTGTTACATTTATTTTTTAGAGCGTAAATTTAATAACCAGTTGGAATTGTTGGAATTATATTTTCATTCCATGTGTCATGTATATGAAACCAGAGGGGCGGAACATATGACTTAAAACAACTAATGGAAGCCATAGGCGCAATTTTCAAAATCTTAATGAACCTTGCTATATATAAAAAAAAATACTGCACATATTTAGAAAGCCAAATAATGGTATTAAGTATTCGAATTAAAATTAACAAAAAAAATATTTTAACAAAATTTGTTTTTTTAAAGCTCTTAGATTAACAGACGATAAATTATTTTAAAAATATCCTTCAATTTGCCATGATTACTACAAAGCAAAATTTGTCCTACACACTCAGCATGCCGCCTTCACTTATTATATACCTGCGAAATCATGAAATGTGTCAAAATTTACACTTCACATCGTTTTTTTGTAATTGTATAGAAGGTGGAATACTATTGGATTATGAGAGAAAAATGCATCAAATCTTCTGGGTTCAAGGAAAGGAGGATGATAAAAATTTACCAATTTGGACAATTCCACACTGGAGGAAATAGAACTGAATTCCTAAGTGCAGATTCTTGAATAGTAGGTTCTCCATCAACAATTGCTTTCGACTGGCTTGACCGGAATTTATTCATGGGCAACAGAATTGCAAGCAACATAAAACTCATAAAAGTAGACGGAAAATGCAAACAGAGAACTCTGATACTAGTAACGGCATGTTCTAATGCTCGACACGGTGCGGTATTTAATTTTTTATATAAATGTTGTGTAGAAATTTTGGTATTTATGCAGGCTATATACCAATTCTGTAATTATAAATAGTATACTAACTTGTGACAAGTATTTTACTGTAAAAGTACCAGTTTGCTTGAAATAGTCAATATTTAATTTGTTTTCAACACACTAGAAGAAAAATGATCTCAGAATTAATAAATGGAGATTTTGAGGATT
Source organism: Liopterus haemorrhoidalis (assembly GCA_963971575.1). NCBI lineage: Eukaryota > Metazoa > Arthropoda > Insecta > Coleoptera > Dytiscidae > Liopterus > Liopterus haemorrhoidalis. The sequence continues at coordinate 31,817,545 of OZ020623.1, forward strand.
TAATTTCAAAAAAATATATATAGTGAGAAAGTTTAAAGAGTAAATTTTGTTTAGCTGGGCCACTGCTTAACCGAGACAGCCATCTGTTTAGGATAAATTTCAAAATATATACAGTTCTGTGAAACACCGCCGTTTAATTGGGTCAATATTATACAAACGTATTTTTAAGTGAAGAGTTTCTGATTACAAAATACGACTGATATTACGAAGTTAAATACGTCGTAAACTAGTTTTCACGTACACAGTTATGAAGAAAGATGTGGCAAAATATCTAGCCATTGTTGTTTCTTGAAAATCTGCTGTCAATAATTATGCACTGGCTATCATTTACAGTATGCTAAATGTGATCTGAACTGAACAATGGATTCTACTACACAGATACAGGTACAGTAACTTTCGATTTTAATTAGGGGATCTTGATAACTACAGGATAGCCTATACGACTTTGGTTAAATTAACCAAATTATCACTATTGGCATCTGACACTACCGATAGAGGCGCTACTGCATTTTACATCATGGCTGACTTTGGTAGGATATTTTTGACAGGTTCAATGGTATCTTCATGTGATATTTATTAAAATTAATTTATTATTCAATATGAGGGTTGCGTTAAATGAAATTTTCCGTTTTCTCAGTGCCTAAGTAACCTCTAGGGTTATAATTGAAGGTAATAAGGTTTTTTTGCCACGTTTCGGAACACGATGAAAACTTAGGTCTCTATCACGACCTACTTTTGCATTGCAAAGATAAACACAACAATTCACGTTGCATTTAATTTTTTCTTGTAATTTTGAAGACATTTTTTTAAAAACTTGCTATGAAAACAACAGTAAACAAACTCGACTATCCTACAACTGTCAGTTTCTCAAAATTTCACTAGAGGCGCTTCAAATTAACGCGTATCCCTCTAGCGGCAATAAAGCGAAAACTGCATAAAAGTATACTGTCATTGTTTACGTACAGTTCAGCATGTGTTTTTTTGTTTCTGTCCATTCTCACTCCTTTTTTACAACGAATAAAGTGTTAAATTTAAGAAAAAAATATTAAATACTTTCTGTTTGGTGTAAGGTTGCCATTTAGAGGAAGAACATCTTCCAATATTAGAAGAATTAGAAAAATTATAGTGTATGACAAAGTTTCTTTATTAGTTCTGCAATTTGTTTTTAATACCAACGAAAAAAATGACTTAAAAGTTAATAAATTCACTATTTATACTTGTGTTTTGCTACAAGTGAAGAAGAAAGCTTATTAATGATTCTAAAATTTTGTTTCTATTGTCAACTGACAATAACTGAAGCGCCTCTAGTGAGATTTTGAGAAACTGACGGTTGTAGGATACTCGAGTTTGTTTACTGTTGTTTTCATAGCAAGTTTTTAAAAAAATGTCTTTAAAATTGCAAGAAAAATTAAATGCAACGTGAATTGTTGTGTTTATCTTTGCAATGCAAAAGTAGGTCGTGATAGAGACCCAAGTTTTCATCGTGTTCCGAAACGTGGCAAAAAAGCCTTATTACCTTCAATTATAACCCTAGAGATTACTTGGGCACTGAGAAAACGGAAAATTTCATTTAACGCAACCCTCATATTGAATAATAAATTAATTTCAATAAATATCACATGAAGATACCATTGAACCTGTCAAAAATATCCTACCAAAGTCAGCCATGTTGTAAAATGCAGTAGCGCCTTTATCGGTAGTGTCAGATGTCAATTTATTGAAGGGAATTTCTACTGTTCAGATGTTTTTAAACAAGCTTTTAACGTTGAATTTTTCATTTTCCCTGTCTCACATGTGCAAGAAAATCGTTTAATGTTGTGTAAACTAATGTTAATATAATTAAAAAATATCTTTTATTTTGCCGTGAATACTACAAAGCAAAATTTGTCTTACACACTCAGCATGCCGCCTTCACTTATTATATACCTGCGAAATCCTGAAATGTGTGAAAATTCCCACTTCACATCAATGTTTTGTATAATTACAGCCATGTACGAGAACGCCAAGAAGAGATTTATCATTAGCAAGCAGAATAGCCGTACTTGATCAAATAAAAGACCAACCTCCCAACACAAGCCGTCGCAAATTATCAGAGATTACAGGAGTACCAAAATCTACAATAGCCCGCCTTTTACAACAAGAAAACAAACTTCGTCAAGAATGGTATTCGAGTGAAGGACAACTTGGTAATCGAAAAAGAATACGCAGAGGTAAAGTCCCAGATGTTGAAGAAGCTCTTAATCAATGGTTTTTAAAAATAAGAAGAAGAGGCAGAGGTGTAAGTGATTCAATGTTAAAAAATAAATCAGAAGAATTAGCCAAAGAACTTGGTCACACAGAATTTAAAGCTACAGATGGGTGGTTATTTAGATGGAAATCAAGACGTTTAATTCAATACAAAAGTTCATTATCCGAAAAAAGTTATACTGGTTCCAGTATTGAAGAATGGAAATCGACGAAACTACCTGAGTTACTTCAAAAATATAATATAGACGACATTTATAGTGCTTCCGAAACAAGTTTGTTCTATCGTGCTTTACCAGACAATTCTCTTTGTTACAAACAAACGAAACCAACAGACCACGTGACCGTTTTATGTTGTACAAACATGTCTGGAAGTGATAAACGAAAATTATTAGTTGTTGGTAAAAAAACTAACCCTCACAGCTTCAATGGACTTAGAAGCGATTCTTTACCAATTCTATATACTGCTAACAATAAAGCCTGGATGAACTCTTCCATTTTCAAACAATGGATAATAAAATGGAATGAAGAATTACAAATACAATCAAAAAAAGTTATTCTTCTTATTGTTAGTTGTTCAGCACATCCTTGTTTAGTTTTAGAAAACATATATTTAGAATTTTTACCCGCTAATACCAAATTACCTATGGAGATGGGAATTATAACAAATTTAAAGACCTTGTATAGAAGAAAATTAATAAATCACATAGAGACTGACATTAATAAAATAGATACAAGTACAGATAGGAGTGATTTTACTCTATTAGAAGCAGTACAATTTTTATCCGATAGTTGGCGGGAGGTAAGCAGCAAAACAATTCAAAACTGCTTTGTTCAGTTTGGTTTTAAACATCCATTTCTTGAAATTCCAAATAAAGAAGTTTTTGAAATGTATTTCGGAAATGAATTTTCTTATATCGATAATAGTCTACAATGTTATAATGAAAATGTTGAATACGATGAAGAAATGGCTGATGAAACTGTGTCTAAAAACGAAGACAGAGAAGAATTTGAGCCAGTGACTGATGAAGATGCGGAGAAATTTATTGCTGGATTAAGACGGTATTTTATGCAAGAAGGCAATGAAGAAAGTCCTGTGTCTGCTTTAAATATCTGTGCAGATTTTGTTCACCTTCAGTCATTCAAGAGAAAAGGTTTGTTAAATATTTTTTCTAATTTTTAGGGTTTTGTTATGACCACCAAAAAATTCTTCGTCACTCATGTGTCGGTCTGATAACGTCTCTCATGTGTCTGTCTATTGGTTAGAAATTGTAGCCAAACGGCTTAATATAAGTTGAAATTTGGTATGCTAATACAACTCCTTGACTCACATGTAGGAAAAATACTGATAGTTCAAAAAAACACATCCCCAAGTAAATATAAACAAATATTAGATGTACCGGAAAGTTTTTTCGTTTATTTGGTATTATTAAAATAGAAACAAATCGAAAGAAAAAAATGTACTTTATTGAGTAAAATAGTTACCATTGTGATCTATAACATAGGAGGAAGAGAAAATATTCCCGATTTATAAAATTCCTGATTTTTATAAGGAAAAAATTGTTCAAGGCTCATTTTAACAAGGTTCATATCTCTAACGTCGGGTTGCTAACGTAAGAGTTTTCCCTAACTCAAGTTAAAATCATTTGTTTTTGTATGCTACAACATACTTACTTAAGCAATTTAATTCTTACTTTAGCAACCGGCCATAAGTGTTTTGTTTTTTAAAAAGTGTTCCAGTGACCGAAATAAGTGATTAAGTTGATTAAGTAAGTCGGAGGGTGAAATGTCTGGTGAGTAGGGTGGGTGTGTTAGAACCTTCCAATCAAGCTCGGAAATTTTTTCACGTGTCTTTTTTAGGGTTTTGTAGGTATGACCAAAAAACCCTTATACCGTCATTTTGTCGTCTGTCTGTCTGTTATTGTATCGTCCCTTTTTTTGTTAAAACAATATTGTAAAATTTTTATTTATACAAATAAATATTTGTGATTAATTTTTTTTTTTTTTAGGGTTTTGTAGGTATGATTTAAAAACCCTTATACCGTCATTTTTTCGTCTGTCTGTCTGTCTGTTCGGTACAAATTGTAGCCAAACGGCTAAACCTAGAAAGTTGAAATTTGGCATGCTTATACAACTATTTGACCCGCAGATAGGAAAAATACTAAAACATCTAAGAAACATATCCATCTAAAAATATAAACAAATATCTGATCATCGAAAAAATATATATTTTTTTTTTAAATTCTGAGTAGGGTATCAAATGAAAGCCCTTAGTACGTGGATTAACGATCAAAATTTTATTTTTGCAAAAAAAAATATTTTGACGCGGTTTTTGCCAAAATTGAGCAAAAAAAAATTGTCCCACACCCTGTAGCCCAGATGATTTAAACTAAAAATTCTATTCTAAGTAATGTACATTTGTGTAAACCGGAATAGTACAATAGGAATTTTTGATCGAAAAATAACGCATTTTTTGTGTGTTTTGCTTGACCATGTAAAATATTTAATAACTTATGTAACACAATAAACCAGCATGCTTTGATAGTGTAATGCTTAGCATGCTCACGTCCTAATTTGCAAACTAAGGTTCGCTCCGGTCTCGGGACAATTTTATTTTTTCTGTTTTTATTTTCATTTTTATTTTGTTTAAATTATTTTTTCAAAATTCTAGTTATATTTGGGCAAAAGTTGCATTAAATTTTTAAAACCGTAAATTTATTAACCGGTGGAAATTGTTGAAATTGAATACACGAAATCAGAGGGGCGGAGTTATGACTTAAAACAACCAATGGAAGCCATAGGCGCAATTTTGAAAATTTTAATGAATCTTGCTATATAAAAAATACTGCACATATTTAGAAACCTAAATAAAGGTATTAGGCATTCGAATTAAAATTAACAAAAAAAATATTTTAACGTAAAATTTGTTTTGGCATCCCAAATAATCATCATTCGCATACTAAATATCTGTGAAACCCTAAAATGTGTGAAAATTCACACTTCACATTAATTTTTTTAGTAAAAAAATTATTCAAGGCTCATTTTAACATGGTTCATATCTCTAAGTGACTTGTTTCTTAAAAAGTATTCCAGTAACCGAAATAAGTAATAGTCGGAGGGTGAAATGTCTGGTGAGTAGGATGGGTGTGTTAGAACCTCCCAATCAAGCTCGGAAATTTTTTCACGTGTCTTTTTTTGATGAATGAGGTCAGGCATTGTCGCCTTGAAGAATAACTCCTCTTCTATTCACAATTTCTGGCCGATTTCTGGTTAAGTTCTGATCCAGTTGATCCAATTGTTCACAGTAGAGATCAAAATTAACACTTTGCCCCGGTTTTAACATAAATTATTCCTTTATAGGGCCTTCCAGATCGAATTTCATCATCCAAGCATAAATTTTCTGATTTAAATTTTTTAAACTTCTGTTGACATGTGCGTACACTTAGTTTATCACCATAAACAGTACAAATGTTTTATGTAGCAACTGTAGCAGATTTTTTTTATGGTACTCATACAACATTAAACAGCATAAAAAATGTTTTGATGAAAATTCTTCCGCCGTTTTAAAATGCAAGGGTTTAAAATGAAACGAAAACATTAATTAGGTACTCAAGATTACAGAGTTTAATCAAAACGCAAAATATGTCTGTTTTATTCAGCGAATAAGTCGTGACAAGTTCGCATACTGCACTAAAAATAAAAACGAAAAAAATTTCCGGTACACCTAATATGTAATTAATGAAAAAATATATTTTTTTTAATTGTTTAAACCCCATAAAAAGAGATTTTTCAAAAATAAAGATATGTTTGTGCATCCACGCATTAAGAGGTTTCATTTGATACCACACAAAAAATATTTATTTTTCCATTAAGTACATATTTATTTATATTTATACCGTGCTGTATTTTTTTGAACTCTTTTATGTGGGTCAAAAAGTTGTAGAAGTATGCCAAATTTCAACTTTCTATGTTCAGCCGTTTGGCTACAATTTCTACCGTACAGACAGGCAGACACATGAGTGACGTTATGAGGGTTTTTTGGTGGTCATACTTACAAAACCCTAAAAATTAAATAAAAAAAAAACCTAAAAAAAGCTCTTAGTTCTCGAATAACGAATAAAATTGATTGTCAAAAAGTTATTGATTGAAAAGTTATAGAACAAATATTCCTAGACATACAGTATCATGTTGGTTTCTTACAGCTCTTAAATACCTACCTACAAAACCCTGACATGTGTGAAAATTCATACTTCACCTTTTGTTTTTTTAATGTTCATAGGTCTACTTTCAACACGTAAAACTAATGACTCTATAATGAAAGAAATGGAAACAATATATTTCCCAATTAAAGAAGAATATGATGAAGATAATAAAGACGAGAAATATTTTGAATCAACAAGTAATGCACGCTCATACGAAAACAATAACTTAGTAGCAACAGAGGAAGAAATGTCTTCTGCAAAAGATATATCTGTAACAAATGAAGAGAATTTCCCCATGTGTAGAGTAACTAGCAGGTATGAAGTAGATGACTTGACGAACAAGACTGACCGAAAGGATGGTGAGTACTGTTATTTATTTTTAAATTAATATTTTTTACGCTACGTATAACTTCCTGAGTAGACATGGCAATAAAAATTAATTAATCGATTAAATAATCATTTAATTAATCGAAATTTTATAATCGATTCTCGATTAAATTGGTAGAAAATAATCGGTTAATCGATTATGAACTAAAAAAAAAACATATACATTGGCAGACAGAAAATAAGGAAGAAAGGAAATTCATCTACCGACCAGTGTTTCAACAATACAACTAAGTAATTTCTGGTAAATGAAATAAAGTTATCGATTAATAAAAAATCAATCGATTAATTGTTAATTCATCGAAATGAGAAATATCATCGTGCAATAACGCTTAAAATTTTGTAATAGTATATTAAAATACAAGTTTCATAAGGCATGATTTTGCCGCACGCGTCTTGGTTAGAAAACGAGTTTTCTAATAGACAAATTCCGCAAAAGGCCTTATAAAACGGGTTTTTTTATACTATTTTTTCTACTTTGCCATTTATTCTTGTATTTGATAAATTTGTATTAATAGCAAACCGTATCTTTTTATGCAATATTTGTTATATGATGGTATCACTGATTTGTTGTTTTGAAATGTGCTGTCAGCTGTCAGTACCCCACCCGAATTACGGGAAATTGCAGATTGCAATACCTTGCAAAATTTACTTCCCCGGAAATCAAGAGAGGCATACGACAGAGAATATAACTTATTTGGGGAAGGTTCATTGAACACCACTATAATATTGGGGGGGGGGAGTAACCTTATACACCAAAAAAGGAAAAGAAGGGACGTCCTCCTGGCGTTGAAGGATCTGCGACCCAGTTTCCGCAAGATGGATAGGAAGGAATTTCCGCAAGATGGATAGTTTAAAAAAAAAGAATCATAAATATGAGTTGGGGGGGGGTTACACACCGCAAAATATGCGGAGTATTGAATTGAAGGGAGGGGTTTTATAAAGGGGGTGAAAAAACACGTTAAAAACCCCAAATTCTGAAGCCCTGAGGCACTAGGAGCAAAAAACTAATAATTTTCAATCTTTTCAAGAAAAACTGTAAAAAAATGTAACAAAAAATCATAAGTCCACGAATATATTAGGTTAACTTGACAGCATCAGAATTTGACATTTCATTCAGTGTTACCAACCTCCATTAACTAAAATTCGGGTGTTGAAATGGACCTTCTTATAGCACTCAAATGAATGTTGAAATGAGTGTCTTATGAACGCAAAGTAGAAAAATATCTTTATTGGTGTTAATATTGCTAAACATGTATTTTATCTTGAATTTATTATTTCAGAGAGCATACGTGCTGGTGACACCAGTTTGAAGAGGTGTACTGACGATGTGTTTACGACTGGCATCAAAGCAGGTATTAATATGAAAGAAGAGACTAATATTAAAACAGAATATTTGGATGTACAAGATCACCAAGAGAATAGTGAATTAAATCATAGTTCTGAACTGAAAACTGGAATATATTTTAAATGAATATATCAAATCATTTCAGCATTTCCCCGTGATGATAGTGATCACACTACATAGATCAAATCAATAGAATCAAAATCTCAAGTTGACTGTGTTTATACCGATTTCGCTAAAGCCTTTGACAAAGTAAGTCACAAAATCCTGCTCGACATAGTGAGTGCCTTTGGTTGAAGCCCAGAAGTAGCCTTTTCCAGTTTTATCTAACACAGAGAAGAACTAAAGTTCGAGTCAATGACACGGAATCAAATTCCTTTTTCCCTACATCTGGCGTACCCCAAGGAACAATTCTAGGCCCCTTTCTGTGCCTCCTACTCATTAACAATATACCTGTGGAAGTAGGAACCAGTGAGTCACTTCTTTATGCAGACGATCTTAAACTGTTTCTTGTAATCAACAAATCAGAGGACTGCCTCCTGTTGCAAAAAGGCTTAAATAATGTAGTGAAGTGGTGCGAAAAAAATAAACTCAAAATGAATATCAACAAATGTAGGGTGACCATTCGTCCCGCATTTCGCGGGACGTCCCGCATTTTGATTTGGTGTCCCCAGGGCCGAATTTTGCTCTGTACTTATATTTGGGAGGTGAAGACCTTTGTTTTGCTCTTTACTTATATTTGGGAGGTGAGGACTTTTTTTTTTTTTTTGCTCTTCACTTATATTTCGGAAGGGACGACCTTTTTTTTGCTCCGTCCCGCATTGCCGTCTCCAAGAAAATGGTCACCCTAAACAAATGCAAAGTAATACACGTAATATAAACAAAATAACCATATTGACAATATACCGCTGCTTAGAGACGGTAAAGTGAAAGACTTAAGTGTACTATTTAGACACGATTTTAATTTTAGTAACCACATAGACAAGATAGTGAATAGTGCCCTAAAAACTTTAGGATTTATATTAAGAAACGTTGTAATTTTAAGATATCTACAACTTGGTTACTGTACTGTGCACTAGTTCGACCAAAATTAGAGTACGCAAATACAATCTGGAGCCCAAAAACAATGTCCCACAAAAAAGTACAAAAGAGATTTGTAAGAAACCTGAGTCTGAAATTAACCGGAACATATCCTTTTCGAATCTCTTACGCAAACCAGTTAAAAACCTAGCTCTCAATAAAGCTAGAAATTTCAAATATTAGAATGGAGACGCGACATCCACACTTTGAATTTCGCGTTTAAATTATTTAATAATAAACTAGATGCCTCAGAATTTCTTCAAAATTTAAATATTTGAGTCCCTGACATAAGATTGAGAATTATAAAGGTTCACTTTTTCAAAATTTCAGAATCTATGTCACCAAGTTTGTTAATATAAAAATAAATTAGACTAGTTATATTGTATTTTTTTGTATCTTTGCTTATATTGTGTTTTATTCTTCTATATTATTAGTATTTCTATATTATTGTTATTATAATTGTATTTTATTTTTTTCCCAGTACTATATAACTGGATTTTGTGCACTACTGTACAAATTTGTATTCGCGACTGAAACTAACGTTGGCGGCGCTGCGTACAACAGCTGATGGCGGCCGAGAAGCGTATATGTCAGAAGTTTTTTCTTAATATTTATCTGTTCAAACAATATTTCGGCAAAAAAGCACTGTATTTAAGTCACTATATTTTAAAATACTTCTTAATTCACATAAACTGCAGCACAACACGCTACAAATATTATCCAAATATACGCTTCTGTTTAATTTAGCCAGTCACCACCAGATGTCTCACTGTTATTTGCAGTCGCGAATAGCACTGGTTACATAAATAAATAAATAAATGATGGAACTAATTTTTTCAGAAAATTAATAGCGTACTCGACTGGACCACTCTGGAATTGCTCTGCGAGCAAGCAAATGACGTCATGCTCGATCTGAATTTTACTAGCGAGCGCGCCATAGCCACTCCCAATCGAATACGTTTTTATTATTGTTATTATTAATTATTTAAAAATACAGTGATTTTCTTGCGTAAACAGTGCAGGATAATACTTTATGTTTAATTTTTATTATTTTATTTTTGTGATTGCAAATATTACTTTTTTTAAATTGTTTTGTCTTTTAATTTTCTTATTTGATTTATTATGCAAAAAGATACATCACTACTTGATGAAGATTTAATTAGTTCTAATAAACATACTGGCTTTGAGATACCGCTACACGCCATATTCCTCGACGCTGCTCTGACTACTTAGCCAGAGCAAGAAAAAGTGCTCGCAGTGCACTCTCAGAGCAGTGACTTTCCCAATCGAATACGAAATATTAACAACTCTAGAGCGACTGCTCGGCCAATCGAATAGGAAACTTGCTCGCCGAGTGACTTGAGTGCATAGTAAAACACCCAATCGAATACGTAAATCATACGAGTTTTTCATATTATTATAATTGACACATTTGACGCTTTTACAACATTTGGCAACACCGCTCCCATTTGCCATAAGAGCAATACTGCATTCTCACCTTTGAACGAACTATTGGTGACTCAACTTAATGCGTATCCCTCTAGCGGCAAAAAAGCGAACACTTCGAAAAAGGTTACTGTCATTGTTGACGTATAATTCACCATGTGTTTTATTGTTTCTGTCCATTCTCACTCCATTTTTACAGCGAATAAAGTGATAAATTTAAGAAAAAAAGATTAAATACTCCTTGTTGTGTGTATGGTAGTCAATCACAGGAAGAACATCTTCGAATATTAGATTGAAAGATTATCAGTGATTCTAAAATTTTGTTTCTATTGAAGGGAATTTATACTGTTCAGATGATTTTAAACAAGTTTTCAACGTTGAATTTTTCATTTTCCCTGTCTCACATGTGCAAGAAAATCGTTTAATGTTGTGTAAATTATTGTTAATATAATTAAAACCCCTTGTTATTTCATGGGAGTGTTCCATAACTGTGTTAGTTTGCAAATATTTGACAGTTTTCTTGTGTAGAATAAAGTACAAGTTCTCTTTCTATAAAATTTCTTGAGATATGTGTAGATATTAAGTATTCAAATAAATGTTTTAAGTTCAAAGTATAACATTTTATTTTCTCTGTGAGTATAGGGATTTGCAGCTAAGCACCCTACCATCTGGTGAGCGTTTCAGGAACTTGTGTACATCATATAACATTTCGTTTTGTGTATTGGTTTTGTATGAAGTTTGTTTTTAAAGTTTTATTATAATCATTGAAAAATGTATAATACATATTGTTGTGTGCCTATGTGCAATTCATTGAAAAGAAGAAACCCGGAAATATCGTTTCATTTGTTTCCACTAATATCAGACACCGTATGGTTCGAAACAAAATTGGGAAAGCAAGAGGTTAGGAATCGACGCGATGTTTAGATAAACAATTTAAAAATTGGAAAAAAAGTGAACCCTTGTATCAAAGTTTGCTCATTACATTTTAATGATAGTGACTACAAAAAATATTTTCAAATTTGTATTTATTATCGCATATCTTGAAAATTCCTGTTATTGTGTGTGGGTTTATAATGCACAAGTTTGTGGGCATAATGCATAAATCTTTATGAACTCTCTGTTTTTTTCAGTGACTCCACACAATATTATATGCCCAGCATTGTAGATTTCTACCCCTTGGTAAACAACACGGGAATTATTATTTTCCCAAATATAGTTAAAATAATCGACAATGGAAAACCGCCATAACTTAAAACCAGATCACAAAATGTAGTATTTTAGATGTTTACAAGTAATGTCATTTCACAAAATCAGAAAATCCCAAACAATTATTTATTTTTTGTCGTTTTTTGATACACTTTTCGCTATTATTTACTAGTAAATGTCAAGTGGTATCTGATTTAGAATGGTTTCAAAAAAATCCGCGTGGCGCTACGATCTTAAAAATTTTCCCCTATAAGCCGGCACCAACATGCAATATATAACCTCTGAAAATATTCATTTACAAGCAGCAAATTTTATCATAAAATGGATTCACATATATTTATACACTTTTTTAATACTCAGTTATAATTTAAATATACTGTATACAGCAAGAAAACGTAAATTAGACCAAAAATTGATTATAAACCAATACTGTTTACATACGTTGACAGATGACTATCCTTTTTCGTGTCAAAAGTTCACAAGGCGATTGTGGCGCCGTTTCGGTAATTATAGTCGCGAATAGAATCGTGATTCTGCTACGGCTCGATTTATAAATCGACACGGCGCATTACATACTTTGAAAAATTAACAAACGAAAGTAGATAATGTCTTACCCCTTTTGAATAATATAAACTAAAACGGAATCATAATTTCACCAAAAGGCTACATATATGAATAGTAGTCATATTACTATGGATTATGCAAATGCGGTTTTAAAATTTACAACTAATCAACTGTCACGAGTAACAGAACAATATAGTAACAGAGATCTTATAAATGATGTCAGTAATAACAGTGTTTCTACGAATGAAGTGTATATAAAAACTGAACCAACTGATATGACAGATGAAATTATGTCTACAAACAAATATTACGATAGAAATCAAAGTAATATAAATAATCCTATTGGTAAAAATGAATTTGTTAATTTAAATCAAGAACCAAATAGTTCAATATGCAACAATATAGAGACTGTGTATATAAAACAAGAGAAAATAGATGAAATGTTTAGCGAAGAAGAACATGACATACTGTTGGATGGATTTTCTGTTGATTTCACAAAAATTAAGCGTGAAAACAAATCAATGGACATACATTTTAATAGTTCAACGAGTAAAATTTTGAAACAAAAGATTGACTTGGAATCTCATGTAGCTGAACTTTTAACTGTTAACAGTGCATTGACTGGTATGTATGATTTATATATTAGGTGTACCGGAAAGTTCTTTCGTTTTTATTATTAGGGTAGTATGCGAACTAGTCACGACTTGTTCGCTGAATTGAACAGATTCCCTTGCATTTTGGTTAAACTGATAAATTTTAGCTGATTGCCATTAACTCCCCGCTCGTGCTCATTCTGCCCCTAATTATTTTAGGAAACACCGTGACGGAAAAGTTGCAGTATGCTGCAGATGATGTTCGTACGTCCACCTGTAACTCAAGTGTAAATGTTATAATTAAGAAGGAAGTAGATCTCAAATCTGAACACGATGACTTCAGTGAAAATGAGGAAGATGGATATGAAAGCGCAAGTAATACAAGTAAGTAGACGTGATTCAAACAGAGAAGAGTATACAACGGTTATAAAACTGCGCAAACAAGATAACGCCAGCGGCGAAGACAAATAAGATATTTTTAAACCAAATGGAACAAAACATTATTAAATTAAATAATAATTTTTATAGATCTAGTTAGGGAACGATTTAAAAGCTATACTGGTTCAATCCAAGCGTGCTATCTCGAGAACTATAAGAGCTACGAAATTGGTTAAATTAGCAAAGAAATACCATTTTGTAATTCTATTACAAAACCATTAACAAATTTTTTTTATGATCAATGGTTCTCCAATTATGGGACCGAACTTTCTTATTTTAAATGAGAACTTCTTTTTTTATATTTTTGTTCAGAAGGGAATTTTATTCTGAATTCAACGAATACACAGTTTAGCATCCTTACATCACAAAAATTTGGAAAAAAATGCATATTAAATTGACATTAATTTAAATTGATAGAGTAAACTTAACGTAAAATTTGTTTCAATAAAACTTGAAGATTTTAAAATTTTCTACAAAAAAAGATTCTTACACTTTTTTTTTTCATGAATGATCATTTGCAAGATATTCAAGTTTATTAATTTAATGCTCCTAATATTTTCGTATATCCGAATAAAACAGTAAACACGTAGTACTAACATATAAATACATGTTGAAAAAATAAAAATAAACCATACATTATATAAAATAAACATGTTTAGAAAAATAAATAAGTACTTAAAAAATTATTATTTGTTGTTTTTAATTAGAAATTTGTCCATTGTCAATTGTACCGCAGTTTTCTTTTTGTCTTGATATAAAAGTTTATAACAAGCGGTGCTATTGCGTATATTATTAACAACACTGAAACTTCTATCAATATCCGGGTCCGAATTCTCGATAGTGTCAATGAGTTCTTCCACTTTGCCTAATATTCTGTAACACTGTATTTCAAGCTTCATACACATATCTTGCCTAAATATAACTTCAAAACTATCAATGAATATTGGTCATTTATACAAAAAAAATTACGTTCGTGCGAACAAATTTACGTTCGTACGAAAAAATTACGTTCGTACGAAAAAATGTACGTTCGTACGAACAAATGTACGTTCGTATAAACATAGGGACCGAAAGTATGTACCAATTAGTCGTAAATACATGCATTTATACAGAAATATACCGTCCGCTTAACGTACGGGAATCTGTGTACGCATTGTGTACGTTAAGCGGGCGCTGACTGTATTTGTGTTTGTAAATTTAATTATCTGTCGCCATACTTTTATTGGGACATCTGTCCTGTTGTATGGCGAAAACTTGTTAAATAAATAAATAAATAAATAAACCTTCAAAACACAATTTAATATTTACATCTTAGTGTATAACAACTTACGATTAATATTGTTTTAGATGACAATTGGCCCAGTGACATATCTAAACTTATGATCAGTACTGTACACATCGAGGGAGGTGAAAAACAGACACTTCATAAATGTACGATATGTGAAAAAACTTTTTCAAAAAAATCTCATCTCATCGTACACATTCGAACTCATACAGGCATAAAACCCTATTCCTGCGATCAATGCGACAAATCATTTAACGTAAATTCAATTCTCATCCAACATCAACGAATGCACACAAACATTCGCCCATTCGAATGTGATCAATGTGAATTAACATTCAAACGAAATTCCACATTAATCTTACATAAACAAACACATTCTAATGAGAAACCTTTCGAATGTGAACAATGTCATAAAGTATTTACCTGTAAATCAAAATTAGCATCACACCAAAGATTACATTCTGGAGAGAAACCATTTAAATGTGATGTATGTAATAAAAGCTTCGCATTCAGTCATCAACGTACAGTACATAAAAGAATACATTCCGGAGTCAAACCATTTAAATGTATCGAGTGTCATAAAGCATTTACACAAATGGCTCATCTCGAACAACACAAAAGAACACACACGGGTGAGAAACCATTCGTATGTGAAATTTGTAATAGACCTTTTTCTGGTGCTAGTAATTTAATGACCCACAAACGAACACACAGTACTGAACCTAGTTATAAATGCGAATTGTGTGATAAGACCTTCAAACACAATTCAGGTCTCATAATACATAAAAGATCACATTCAGGTGAGAGGCCATTTGCTTGTGATGTGTGTGAGAAATCGTTTTATGCTAGATCTGTACTTCTGATGCACAAGAGAACACATGCTGAAATTAAGCCCTTTAATTGTGACAAGTGTACTAGATCATTTACTAAGAGGTATGCTTTGATACAACATGAAAGATTCCATTCTGGAGAGAGACCATTTTCGTGTGATAAGTGTGATAAAGCTTATTTTACTAAATGTTTACTTACGAGACATAAAAGATTACATTCGGATGGTAAATAATAACTAGGTGTTGTGTAGTGTTTTTATTATGAAACTAGGTTATTACCCGTCAGCAATGACGGATGTATAAAAATTTCAATTGTTTGTATGTGTATTTGGTTTTATTTTTTAACGTATCTTAATTTCATCGCCGTTCTAATTATATAGTTAGATTATTTATTCACGAACTTTTTAAGATGGGAAAACGATTCATTTTTACTCAGTACATTACATTTATATTGTTAAAACTAAAAATAATTTGAGACGTTAATTTATACCTACGAAACCCTAGACATTTCTGTAAATAAATATATTTGTAGATTCTTAGAAAATAAATCTGCAAAATATTGTTCATATCACTCAAAGGATATAGCAGTGTCTAGAGTTTCCTGTTTATGCCTACGAAACCCTGAACATTTCTGCAAACAATTATATTTGTAGATTTTTAAAAAATAAATCTGCAAAATATTGTTCATATCGGTCAAAGGATATAGCAGTGTTTAGAGTTTCTTGTTTATGCCTATGAAACCCTAGACATTTCTGTATGTAATTATATTCTTAGATTCTTAGAGAAAAAATATGCAAAATATTGTTGATATCAGTTAAAGAATGGAGGAGTGTCTAGAGTTTCTTGTTTATGCCTACGAAGCCCTAGACATTTCTATATGTTATTTTATCCGCAGATTCATAGAAAATAAATCTGCAAAATATTTTTCATATCGATCATAGGATATAGGAGTGTCTAGAGTTTTTTATTCTTGCCTACGAAACCCTAGACATTTCTGTATGTAATTATATTTGTAGATTCTTAGAGAATAAATCTGCAAAATATTGTTGATATCAGTCAAAGGGTTTAGGAGTGTCTTAAGTTTCTTCTTTATGCCTACGAAACCCTAGACTTTTCTGTATGTTATTTTATCCGCAGATTTTTGGAAAATAAATCTGCAAAATATTTTTCATATCGATCATAGGATATAGGAGTGTCTAGAGTTTCTTGTTTATGTCTACGAAACCCTAGACATTTCTATATGTTATTTTATTTGCATTTTCTTAGAAAATAAATCTACAAAATATTGTTCATATCGCTCAAATCATAAAGGAGTATCTAGAGTTTCTTGTTTATACCTACGAAATCCTACACATTTCTATATGTAATTATATTCGTAGATTCTTAGAGAATAAATCTGCAAAATACCAGTCAGTCAAGAGACCTCAAGAGTCAGCCAATCACGAGAACCTTAGGAAAAAATGACGTCACAATGTTACCCAGATCACAAACACACACTTACTAATTATATATATACGAATCTTAGAAAATAATCTGCAAAATACCTGTCAATCAAGAGACCTCAAGAGTCCCCAGTTAGACAATCACGAGAACCTTAGGAAAAAATGACGTCACAAATGACGTTACCAACAAGAGAGAGTAAATGTATCGAAAAATAAAAATGAATTAAATTAAATTCAAATATTATAATTAATACTTGAGAAATTAAATTGCTAAATTTATTGTTATTAATTAGAACTAGAACGATACGCCCTACGCCACTTGTGATGCGAGAGATTGTTGTCTTAACTTAGCTTCGCGGTATGCCACAGTAGTAGTAACTTGCCATACTATTGTCAAAAAAGATTTGAAGCTAATCCCATACAAAATTCTTGCTTTACATGAGTTGCTGCTAGCAAATCACAATAGGCGAATTGTGTATTGCCATTGGTTCCTACAAAATTTAATTAATAATGATGATTTGTTAAATTTGACGTTTTTTTCTGACGAGGCCTGGTTCACCCTTTCGGGGTATATTAATTCACAAAATATGAGGTTATGGAGTGATCAAAATCCTCATACTTTTCGTGAAACTCCCCTTCACACGTTAAAAGTTGGTGTTTGGATTGCTGTGTCTCGAAGACGTATTATCAGACCCATAATTTTCGAAACGGTTACTGCTCAGAGTTACCGGAATATTGTAAGTGAATTTATTAATCAGCTTCATGAGGATGAGTTCCAACAAGGCTACTTCCAACAGGATGGCGCGGCTGCCCACACTGCTCAAGAGACTATCAATTACCTTCGTGAATTTTTTGACGATCGAATTAGTTTACGTTCAAATCTAGAATTTCCACCTAGATCACCAGACTTGACTATTTTAGATTACTTTATATTCCCTTATCTGAAAAATAATGTATACAAGACTCCTATTAACAATATCGAGGAACTGCAAAACAGAATTACCGAACAGTGTGCCAATATAACTTCTCAAATTCTTATATATGCTTTTAATAGTATTAAAAGACGAGTAAATTTGTGTCTGCAGGAAAACAGAGGTCATTTTGAACAGCTTCTTTAGTTTATTATGTTTATTTTTCTGTACCTGTGAAATCAAAAAATATATTGTATATAATGTATAAATTTGTATTTATTGTATATAATGTATAAATTTGTATTTAGCTGGCTAATATGGTTGTATAGACTAATGGCCAATAAAACAGTAAACAATTAAAAAAAATAAAAAATAATTTCCAATTTTGATGATTACAAAGGTTGTGCCTAAATGTTAGTCAATTGTTATATAAAGCTTGCAATAGACATAATTTTATTTTTCCACAGTCAATCCTTATGTAATTTCTTTTTGAAGAATTCTGAGTACTTTCAGTACTCTACTAGAATAAGGATGATAGTGGGGGTGTATTTTACAATTTTAGGTTCAATAAAGGGGAGGTATTTAAGTTTAATTGTTCATTTAAGATATTTTCTGGAGTACTATGTTTAAATTTATTAATTTCGAGGGCTTCCAGTAATGAGATTTTAAACATAGTAATCCAGAAAATATCTTAAAAGAACATTAAGTTAAAATTTAAAAAAAAGAACATTAAGTTAAGTCTAATGACCCTGAGAAGTCGTTTAATTGAAAATGATATTAAATTCAGGAGCACCAAACAAAAACCATTGTTATCGGTGAAACATGTCGAAAAACGACTCGCTTGGGCCAAGGAAAATTTAGACCGCGATTGGAGTGATGTGGTTTTCCCTGATGAATATAGTTTTTACATAGGGGTACATGAAATATAAGCTTCGAACAAAAAACGTTCAAAATTTGGATCAGATAACTTGTCAAATACAGCAGATATGGAGATCACTGCCAAAGTATGGCGAAAAGTTGATGGAAAGTGTATCGAAAAGATGCCAAGCAATTATTAGGTAGTAGCGTAATAATATTTACAGTAAATTTTTAAATTTTTTAGTTTTTTTAGTTTTTCTTTTTCTCTCTTATAGTTCACCAAAAATCAACAAGGACGTCTTATTATACAGACTGTATTAATCACTGTCATGGATTCTTTGTTGTTAAGAGCTTTAAACGTGTTTCTTGTTTTGATAGCAATTTTATTAATTTTTTTAATAAAATCCTTTAAAAAATATGAACGTTATAATAATAATAATAACTTGTAGGGGCAAAGGCTTCCTCCAAGTAACATCCCCCTACAATAAAATGTTTTTTTTTTACGTTTTACTGAAAATATATTCATTTTTCCTTTCGATACTTGAAAATAACGATATTTCTTTTCGATACGATACCGGTATCGATAATTTTTATGCAATATCGATACTTCGGTTTGCCGTTTAATTATTTTTCATGATGAAGAAGATGAATCTGAACAAGTTGTGATTAATGTATGGTTCGGTCCATGGACAGGTTTATGAATCGACACGGACTGATTTATGAATCAGCAGTTACTTTAATATTTGGTAAAATAACCTGTGTATTTTTTTGAAGTATTCATCAATATAGAATAAAATGAATTCAGAATATCACAGAAAAGATACAGACCTTAACAGTGTCATTAATAAAATTAGCAATAATTCCATGGAATCTACAAATATACTATACAGTAAAACCAATCAACTTTCACAAGAATCACCATATACTAGCTGTGATTCAGTACATGACAGAATAAATAACATTAGTAATAACAGTGTTTCTATCCATGACGTATACATAAAAACTGAACCACCCGATATGATTATCAGTGAAAATATTGTTACGAATGAACCATTTTACGACAAACGTGAAAATAATTTAAATAATGCTGTTTGTAAAAGTGAATTTCATGTAAAAAATGAGTTTGAGAATTTAAATGAAGAACCTTATGATTTTATATACAACGATATAGAGACTGTTTATATAAAAACAGAAGAAATATTTGAAGATAACCAGAATGAACTGTTAGAAGAATGTGCCGATGAAGAAGATGATTTTACTAATATAAAATGGCAAAAGCAGCTCGTAGATATAAATTCTAGTGACACAACAAGGGATATTTTGAATCATAATTTTGATAAGAAACCAGTTATAACTGGACATGCGGATGTACTAACTGGTATGTATAATGTACGTTCTTCTGCACCTCAAACGTGCAGCCCAGTCCCGATATTATAGGTTTGTCTGCCTAGATCACATTAGAACAAGTTTAATAGCATTTTATGCGTTCTTTTGTGTCAGAATAGTTAATATATTAGTGTTGGTTTGTCCAGAACAACTTACGCTAGATCATATCAAGCAAGCTAAACTTGCTCGATCTCTAAAGTTGGAGCAAGAAGAGTAGAACAGGAAATATAACCTCAAAATAAAGACGTTTTTTGATAAGTGTTATATGCACGTTGCTGTGTTAAAAGAGTAAAATTAAAAGATGGTCACAACTTTTAAGCCGTTAAATCCATTTTGTAAAAAAATGCCATTTTTATGTGTAGATCATTAAATAAAATGCATTGACCTTAAGATTTTTAGTCAATAATTTTCTTCATACATATCTTATATGAGAAACTTACGAACAAAAAAAAAATCCAAAATTGGACAAATTATTTAAATTTTATAGCTTACCAATCATGCCAATGTTATTGAATTAAAAGTTTTACTAGGTTAAAAATTAACACCACACTTTATTTTGAATATCACGCATATTTACAAAAATCAAATTTTCTCTATTTATAATAGTTACCAAAAAATTATTTAAGAAAATATAAGTGGGGGGGGCTAACCTAATTTTGCAACAGGGCGCCAGGTATAGAGAAATCGGCGAAACAGTGCAGTTGCGTCACTTGAAATGTCACAAAAAAATGTGACATCAGGTTTAGTATCTTTACATTCATCTATTTAACGAATGTAATATTTGTACGCTGTCACTTGTATCGAAATGAAATGAAATTATAAAAATAAGAACAGAATAGAAACAAATAAACTATTCTAATAGGCAAAATAGTCCTACAAAGGGCTGATGTGGTCCAAAAATATGATCAAAGAAAAGAAAATAAACATAAGTTTAATATAATCTAAAAACTATGCAGTACACACAAAATCAAATAAGAAAATCTATAAGAAAATATATAAGTAAACACAAAATTGCTAAATAAAAAACAAACTAAATAAACAAGATTTTTATAAATTACTATAAGTTAGATATTTGAACACAAGTCAGTATCAAAACACAACATACGTATTATTAAATAACAAATGTAAACATCGTTTTATTCAGGGATACCAATACAAATGTCCCTATATTAAATAAAACACTTTTAAAATTTGTAAATCTTCAAAATGACTATCGAAGACAAACTAAATATGACTTCAAAAGGTATGTTTTAGTAAAATAAAAGAGTAAAGAGCAATATTAGTCTATAATTCACATGCAAAAAAAATCGATTTAGTTATTTTTTCTCCACTAAGTTTGTCATTGAAGTTATGACCCAAAATGACGAACTGCGCTGTTTCAGCGACTGAGCTATACCCTTGAGCCGGCCCTGAGTACTCGCTTAGAACGTTAACTGGCTATTTTAACGCCGTCGCGTTATAATTTTAACACAAATATGCTTAACGAATAGCATTTACGTTAAAAATGGTGTTTAAAAAATTAACGTCAGTTTCTGACGTTAAGATTTTAACATCATGCTTAGACAACAGACCCGATTATTTATTGTCTCTTTTGTTTTAGGTGCAGATAATTGCCCCAACACAACAGAAAAGACTGTCAGCGATACTACACAAACCTTTAAAGACAAAAGAAAAAGACTTTATAAATGTAACATATGTGAAAAATCATTTTTAAAAAGCGATCATTTGACCGTACATTTACGAACTCACAGTGGAGAAAAGCCTTATTCTTGTGACCAGTGTGATAAAGCATTTACCACAAATTGCACCCTCGTCGTTCATAAGCGAACACACACAAACATTCGCCCATTTAAATGTGATCAGTGCACATTAACATTCAAAGAAAACTCCGCGTTAGATTTACACAAGCGGACACATGCTAGCAACAGACGACACCGCTGTGATTATTGTGGGCAATCTTTTGAATGGAAATCTAAACTTGAAACACACAAACGAATACATACTGGTGAGAAACCATTTAAATGTGAACAGTGCGATAAAAGCTTCTCGTCTAGTTATTATCGTACTGTACATTCAAGAATACATTCCGTAAGAGTAAAACCTTATAAATGTACCCAGTGTCATAAAGCCTTTTCACAAATTTCACACCTTAAAAAACATAAAAACACTCATACGGAAGACAAACCTTTCAAATGTGAGATATGTAATAAAGCATTTGCCGACTTTAGTAATTTAATGACACACACACTATCACATAACCCAGAGGCTACTTATAAATGCGAAGTGTGTGATAAGATATTCAAGCACAATTCTAGTTTGATCACACACAAAAGATCACATTCTGGAGAGAGGCCATTTTCTTGTGATTTGTGTGACAAATCGTTTCGTGTTAGTTCTGTACTTCGGATGCATAAAAGAACACATGCTAAAGTTAAGCCGTTCAATTGTGGAGAGTGTGATAAAGCATTTATTTCTAAGTTTGCTCTGGTTCAACATGAACTGTCTCATACTGGAGAAAGACCATTTGCTTGTGATAAGTGTGATAAAGCTTATTTTATAAAATCACTACTTAATAGACATAAAAGAATACATATGGAGGATGGAAATTAGAGTACACAACAATAACGGCTCACGGGGTTTGCAAATGGTGAAAAGCCAAACAATAATTACAACCTGAGATACAGAATAAGAAACAAGGTTAAAATTTTCAATCATTTTTAACCACAAAAGATACAACATAGACCCGATAGTGTTATTGGTGACTCAAATTAACGCGTATCCCTCTAGTGGCAGTAAAGTGAAAACTCCTAAAAAGTATACTGTCATTGTTTACGTATAGTTCAGCACGTGTTTTTTTGTTTCTGTCCATTCTTACTCCATTTTTACAACGAATAAAGTGATAAATTTAAGTAAAAAATATTAAATACTCCTTGTTGTGTGTATGGTTGTCATTCAGAGAACAATATCTTCCAATATTAGATGAATTTTTTTAAAAAGATTATAATGTATGACGAAGTTTCTTTATTAGGACTGCAATTTAATTTTAATCCCAACGAAAAAAATGCGTTTAAAGTTAATAAGTGCACAATTTATACTTATGTTTAGCAACAAGTGAAGAAGAAAGTTTATTAATGATTCCAAAATTTTGTTTGTATTTATTTATCAAAGGGAATTTCTACTGTTCAGATGTTTCTAAACAAGCTTTTAACATTGAATTTTTCATTTTCCCTGTCTCACATGTGCAAGAAAATCGTTTAATGTTGTGTAAATAATTGTTAATATATTTAAAACCCTTTGTTATTTCATATGGATTTTGCA
This sequence comes from Liopterus haemorrhoidalis, assembly GCA_963971575.1. Taxonomy (NCBI): domain Eukaryota; kingdom Metazoa; phylum Arthropoda; class Insecta; order Coleoptera; family Dytiscidae; genus Liopterus; species Liopterus haemorrhoidalis. The sequence continues at coordinate 31,841,077 of OZ020623.1, forward strand.
AATATTTGACAGTTTTCTTGTGTAGAATAAATTACCAGTTCTCTTTCTATACAATTTCAGGAGAAATGTGTAAATATTAAGTATTCAAATAAATATTTTAAGTTCAAAGTATAATAGTTTATTTTCTCTGTGAGTATAACCTGGCACCAACATTATAACCTCTGAAAATATTCATTTACAAACAACAAATTTTATCATAAAATGGATTCACATATATTTGTACACTTTTTTAACACTCGGTTTTTATTCCAATATACTGTATACGACAAGAAAACGTAAATTTGACCGAAAATTGTTTATAAACCAACACTGTTTAAATAAGTTGACAGATGACTATTGAGAACTGACACGCTCGGATACGCAGTCTGGTGGTCAAATATTGTACTACGCGACTGTAGTACTGTTTGAAATTATTACATATTTTCTAGTGTTGATTTTTCGTTAGAATGTCGATAGATATATTTTCATAAAATAAAAATGTACTGTGCTTAAATTAACCTGTTGGCATATTCGCAGCTGAATACTAGACAATTCAGCCATATTGCCTTGCATTACAGCGCCGCCAACGGTAATGTCACTTCTCAATCCTTTTTCGTGTCAAGGTTTCAGAAGGCGATAATGGCACCGTTTCGATAATTTTAGCCGCACATAGTCCACTGTGACTCAATCGTGGTCCTATTACGTCCCTTTCATATAAAAAATATATATATTGTCACTTCTGTAAACTACCAAAAAATCCAGTGTTAAAAATAGGAACACTTCTATAAATAATTTTTTTAATTAAAATAAAAAATATTCGCAAAAAACAAATGCATTTTTTTTATTAAATTTTTTAAATTACATTATTAAATAGAAAAGAGGGCCATTTACGCCTAGGGCCTCGATGTAAATAAAGACGGCTCAGCTTAAGTACTTAACCGTGCAGTATTAGAACATCAGCACGGATCATTACTAATCGCCTACAAAATATTCCTAGAGCTTTTAATTTTTTTAAATATAACGTGAAAGATTATATATTCCATGAAGTAATAATATAATTATATTGTAATTAAATGTATTTGTTAAAACTGGCGGAAAGGCTGTGTGCCTAGGCCATAATAAAATCAAATATAATAGGAGTAAAAATATTTCTGGACGCTTATTTAAAATTTTTAAGAGTTAAGTGCCTATTTTATTAAGCTAAAAAATGATCGAATATCAATAATTGGTTTTAAAGAATAATGACTTGCAAATCAATTTGTTTTATAAAAAATACTACTATATGTTTATTTGTTTATAAAGTGATGAATATTTACAGTGCAAATAGCCTTTGTTGCTGTACGCCAAAAATTTTAACTATCTAACATATTTACAAGGTTTTTTCACTAACAATTTTGTGATTAATTCAAGAATGTTAACAAACGATGATCCAATACTGGAATGGAATCAAGTAAAGAAAGAGAACCACACAGGTACTGTATTTTTGATAAAAAATTAATATTGAATACTCGATACTTTATGGTGCACGGTACTTTATATTGGCTCCGAGCCTTTCAGTTTCTTCTGTTCTATCAATTGAGCTACCTGACCTAATACCTACTAACAATTCGCCGCTGTTGCCCTTTCCAGTTCTATTTTATTACTTGCGTACATAAATTAGACATCGCATGTGGCAACACTGAGTATCGGGTCACACCGTAAAGTGTCCACAGCATTGTTTTCTAGATCTAAATTTTTTAAATCTTACACTTATAAGAAACATTTTTGATTTAGAAATAATAAAAATAAATATATGCAGATATATTTAGCTAGTTTATATGCTATTTATAAAGTATAAATGAGATTTTAAATTCAGTTTTTCTTATTAAAATTTTTTAGGAGGACACTATCCCAGCCTCCACTGCACCCTGTATAGCCTTCGATTTTATTAATATGGATTTATTACTTCCTCTGTTGTCTTTTTCTCTTATGTCACTTGATAATATTTCGCATATGCTCTTTTGTTATTGTTCTTATGAAAGGCACCGATTTTTGTGTAGATATTACTGAAAATACATTATTTATTTCAGCGAATACTGATACTAGTGAAGGTGACACCACTGTAACTGTTATTAGAGAAGTTGTTTACATTAAGACAGAATATGAAGATGTTGATGAATATGATGTTAAGACTGAACCAAATGATAATCCGGATAATCAAACAGGTTAGTAAATAAATACTGTAAATAAATATATTTATTATTAACGCTACATACGAGCAGATCCGCAGTAAAGGGGGGGGAGCGTGGGCGTACTAAGGAAAAGGGCTTGACTAAGGGGCAACATTGCGAAGGCGAGGAACTTTTTTTTTTTTTTGCTCGTCACTTGAATTTTGGCAGGTGATGACCTTTTTTTTGCTCTTTTAAAGTTTTTAGTTTTTTTAGGCTCTACTTAATTATTTGAGGTAATTATTTATTAACAAAGGTAAAAATTTACATAAAATAATTCTTTTAATCAGGCACATAATGTTTTAAACTTTATTTTAATAAAAAAACATATATATATTTATTTTTGAATTGAATTAAATTTAAACTAATTAATTATTTTTAATAAATCGGTAATCGACACATTTCATGTTCCACAAAATTTCTCGGAGTTCGTACAAGCCGATTAATTTATTTATTTCCTCCGGTGACGAATTTTTGAATATCTTGTAAGCAGACAGCTCTCGATAGTACTCTCAGGAATTCGAACACAGTTCGTATTTGGCGAGCTAGTCTCGGAGAGGGTAGGGAGCACGTGTCCACTTGCGAGTACGTTGAGAGAAGTTAGCTCTCGGAGAGTAGCTCGCCACTTTCCGCAAGTTACTCTCAGATGTGTATCCATTGGCGAGTAACTGCTATCGAGAGCTTCTCGCCACTATTTACTCTCAAGTGGACAGGCACCTTAAAAGAACACTATAACTATTACAGAATTTTGTTTTTAATTACAGAAAAACTCCATGGCTGTGAAAATGCAGTTCAATCATCCACCATCAACGCAGAATCTAACACGACCAAGACACTTAATTGTGACAAATGCAGTGAAAAATACCCAGATGAAGCGACTCTAGCTGTTCACAAGCTAAAACACACAATAGACACACCATTTAAATGTACAGAGTGTGACAAACAATTTTCTTACCTATCATCATTAACTGCACATCAAAGAAAACATTCTGGTGAAAAACCATTCAAATGTTCGCATTGTGATAAATCATTTTCTTTTCATACATCTTTAGTTGTACATGAAAGAAATCACACAGGCATAAAACCGTTCAGTTGTGATTTATGTGATATGTCGTTTTCACAATCTTGTAACCTCACAGATCACAAACGAGTACATTCAGGAGAAAGGCCATTTCCTTGTAAAGACTGCGGTAAGGCTTTTGCTCGGCAGTCCGCTTTATTTAGACACAATCTTGTACATTCTGGCAAGAAACCATTTAGTTGCGATGAATGTGGAATCTGTTTCTCACAGAACAGTACTTTAACAGTTCATAAACGTATACACACATCAGAAAAACCGTTCAAATGTAACCAATGTGATAAAGTATTTTCCCGACCATATAATCTATCCCTACATGAACGAACTCATTCTCAAAACAAACCATTTCAATGTTCTTTGTGTAATAAATCTTTTACTCGACAATCTGCTCTGAATGTTCATGGGAGATCACACTCAGGTGACAGGCCATTTGTTTGTGAATATTGTAGCAAATCGTTTGCTGAGAAGTCGGTTTTGATCAGGCATAGAAGAGTACATTCTGGGGTGAGACCGTTCAGGTGTATTCAATGTAATAAAGCATTTACCCAAAGTTCTTCCCTAGCAGCACATGCAAGCATCCATTCCGGTGTCAGACCATATAAATGTAATCAGTGTGACATTGCATATGCAGATCGCTCAAATCTGTATAGGCATAAAAAGACACATCGCAACTAGATGTTCCGATACTATTGATATGATACCAGTATTTTTCATTCGATATTTTGATTTTAGTATCGATACTAATCTTACGATGCTTTATTAAAATCAGTACATTTGACCCTGTATTGTATCATTTCGTTTTGATAAAATAATATCATAAAATTTTTATTTATATACATAAATACTTCTGTGATTTTTTTTTTTTTTTTTTTCATTAAGAAACACTTAAAAATTGATGGACTGTGAATTTTCACACATTTCAGGATTTCGCAGGTATTTAATGTTCGAATGATTATTTGGGATGCCAAAACAATTTTATGTTAAAATATTGTTTTTGTTAATTTTAATTCGAATGCCTAATACCATTATTTAGGTTTCTAAATATGTGTAGTATTTTTTTTATATAGCAAGGTTCATTAAAATTTTGAAAATTGCGCCTGTGGCTTCCATTGTTTGTTTTAAGTCATAAGCTATGTAGGTACATTGAAACAAGAATTAAATTATAATTTCAACAATTTCCACTGGCTATTAAATTTACGCTTTTAAAAATTAAATGCAACATTTGCCAAAATATAACTAGAATTTTGAAAAAATAATTTAAACAAAACAAAAATGCAAAAAAAAAAATAATAAAAATGTCTCCAGACAGGAAGCGAACCCTAGAGCTTGCAACTTAGAAAGCTAGAGGGCTAACCATTAAAATAGTGTTGTACGTTTTCATAGGAAAACGTACTGGTATACTGTGTTACGTAACTGTTTTAAATATTTTACATCATCAACAAAAAATACAAAAAATTCGTTATTTTCCGAAAACATAATCTGATCAAAAATTCCTGTTGTACTATTCCGGTTCACACCAATGTACATTACTCAGATTTTTAGTTTAAACCATCTGGGCTACAGGGTGTAGGACAATTTTTTTTTGCATAATTTTGGTAAATATCGCTTTATAATAATGTATTTTCAAAAATAAAATTTTGATCGTTAATCCACGTACTAAGGGCTTTCAATTGATACCCTACTCAGAATTTTTTTTTTTTTTTTTTTCGATGAGCACATGTTTGTTTATATTTTTAGTGGGATATGTTTTTTAGATGTTTTAGTATTTTTTCTATGTGCGGGTCAAAGAGTTGTATAAGCATGCCAAGTTTCAACTCTCTAGGTTTAGCCGTTTGGCTACAATTTTTACCGAACAGACAGACAGACGACAAAATGACGGTATAAGGGTTTTTTGGTCATATCTACAAAACCCTAATATAAATATAACTTTAGTCAACTTTTATTTAGTCAATTTATATACTACATTGTATTATAAGAGTTTATCTCATTTTTGAATAAAATGTGAATCATGTGTTCATTTCTTTTTTAAAAAGGTGTTTGCTGATATTAATTATTAATTGATTTATTACGCTATTTCTACCCTGGAATAACATTGTTGTGATCTTTATTATCATTCTCTTCAATTGTTTCTAGAAATAATACACCATTAAAATGTACTGCGTTATTGTGGAACACGGCAGAGCCATAAGTGATTTTTGCAGCTTTCAGATGATTATAATTTTAAGTTCTGTGTCTCAACAAAAACCAAAACTGCTCTTCAATACTTCATTTACTTCTTTTCTATACAATTACTTGAACTTGTGTCTGGGTTACTTGTATCAGAAAAATTAGGAACCGCCATTTGTAGATCTACTATAAAGAATTCACTTTAAAAAGTAATAGAAAGTTTGAATTTTGTCTTATAATAATTAATATTCCTACCGTCTTGTGTTTTATTCTTTTTTAGGGTTTTGTAGGTATGACCAAAAAACCCTTATACCGTCATTTTGTCGTCTGTCTGTCTGTCTGTCTGTCTGTCTGTCTGTCTGTCTGTCTGTCTGTCTGTCTGTCTGTCTGTCTGTTCGGTAAAAATTGTAACCAAACGGCTAAACCTAGTGAGTTGAAATTTGGCATGCTTATACAACTCTTTGACCCGCACATAGGAAAAATACTAAAACATCTAAAAAACATATCCCCTTAAAAATATAAACAAATATGTGCTCATGGAAAAAAAAAATATTTTTTTTTAATTCTGAGTAGGGTATCAAATGAAAGCCCTTGGTACGTGGATTAACGATCAAATTTTTATTTTTCCAAAATAAATTATTTTGAAGCGATTTTTGCCAATATTGTGCAAAAAAATTTTTGTCCCACACCCTGTAGCCCAGATGGTTTAAACTAAAAATCTGAAAAAATTCTAAGTAATGTACATTGGTGTGAACCGGAATAGTTCAACAGGAATTTTTGATCAGATTATGTTTTTGGAAAAAAAAGCATTTTTTGTGTTTTTTTGCTAATAATGTTGACAACTTATAGTTATATAATACGCTAAATAGTAACGTGTTTCTTGGTGCAGTGGCTAAGATACTTGCGTTCTGTCCAAGAATTCATAATCGAACTCATGTTCGACTCCTACGTGAGGAGACAATATTATTTTTAATTTTTTTTTTTTTTGCATTTTTATATTGTTTAAATTATTTTTTCAAAATTTGAATTATATTTTGGCAATTGTTGCATTTAATTTTTAATAGCGTAAATTTAATAACCAGTGGAAATTGTTGAAATTATAATTTAATTATATATTTGAATGTACACGAAATCAAAGAGGAGGAGCTATGACTAAAAACAACCAATGGAAGCCATAGGCGCAATTTTCAAAATCTTAATGAACCTTGATATATAAAAAAAAATACTGCACATCTTTAAAAACTTAAATAATGGTAATAGGCATTCGAATTAAAATTCATAAAAAAATATTTTGTCATAAAATTTGTTTTGGCATCCCAAATAATCATCATTCACTTACTAAATACCTGCAAAACCCTGAAATGTGTGAAAATTCACACTTCACATCAATTTTTTTTAAATAACATTACTGACGTTCTCTTAATGAACGACCAGATTTATGTTTACAACTCACCCCTAATAAGTCGGTAAAAAAAAACTTATCTGCTAATTATGTTAACACTTGTATTCCCTACCATTAATATTTGTTCCCACCGAATGTATCTGTTAAAAATAAGTTTAGTTTGTAATTTGAACTCCTGTAGATGGCGTCACTGCCGAAATACGTATAGAGTAACATTAAAGTTATATTTGTGAAACTTACCGAGTGCTTTATTTATGAACCTTAGGTTTTTTTTTTTAATGTTTTATGCTTATTTATCCGGTCTCTATTCATCATTGAATCAGCTGTTTTGATAAGCAAATCTGAATCTATTATTAAAACGTAAACACTCGAAAACGATCAGATTTTGATAAACATGTCTAAAACTGATATCAAAACGTAAACACTCGAAAGCGATCAGCTGTTTTGATAAACATGTCTAAAACAGATATCAAAACGTAAACACTTGAAAACGATCAGCTGTTTTGATAAACATATCTAAAACTGGTATCTAGACGTAATAAACACTCGAGAACGATCAGCTGTTACTAGATAAAAGTAATCTATTGCGGAAAGTAATCACATATTTACTAAATTTAGTGATAGATTTGATCCAGGTAGATAAGGTGATGTGATACTTGACCTTTTATTTATTCAATGACACAACAAATACCTATTTATCAGCTGAACAGTTATCTTACAAATATTTGTAGAAATTAACATTGCTATCAAAATATGTACATACATATTTATTTAACAATCAGTTTTATTTAGCAAGATAGCAGTAGTTAAATACTACTATTTGTTTAGATAACATTCATGAATGTTATCATAACGTAACATTCCATAACTTTTTATTTTAGAAAAAAATTATATGAAGTGTGAATTTGCACAAATTTGAGGGTTTAGTAGGTATTTAGTAGTGGTGTGCCGAATCGCGTATATTAGGAATCGAGTAGACTCGTACTCATTAACGGCCGTTTGCACCGATCATAGTTAAAAAATTGATTAACTATTTGCGAGTTAAGTTTAATTAATGATTAAATTAATTATTAATTATTAATAAAATTAATAATTTGGGTTCACTAGATGTACAAACTATTACTTTGGAGGATGTAGAATGGTCGATAAGAAAATTAAAACCTAAAAAATCTTGTGGACCAGATAAGCTCCCGCCTTATGTGTTGAAAGGATGTGGAAATATTCTAGCCTATCCACTTCACATTTTGTTTCAAAAATCACTCGCTGAAAACATTGTTCCTGTGAAGTGGAAAGTGTCTAGGGTATGCCCCATACATAAAAGTGGGGACAAGAAATAGTAAAAAATTATAGACCGGTGTCTGTTATCTCATCTCCGGTCAAGGTATTTGAACAAATTATGTACAAATATTTATTTCAGCACGTGTGCCCTGCTATTAGTAAGAAGCAGCACGGTTTTATGCCGCATAAATCAACTGTCACCAATTTATTGTCCTTAACGGATTATGTAAGTCAAGGTCTGGATTCCGGAATTCAGGTCGATGCAGTATATTTGATTTGACAGATTGGGACATCCACGACTACTTCGGGCATTAAAAGATTTCAGCGTTTCTCCCAAGTTATGTGCTTGGTTTGAATCATATTTACGAAATCGGTCTGAATATGTTGAATGCTATGGGTCTAAGTCGAGTAATTATATCTCGACTATGAATTTTTTTATATTATTATTATTATTTTTTTTTTTATCAATGAATTTCTGTATTGGCAATGAATTTCCTGTTTTGTCAAATAATTAATTTGTTTTTGTTGAATTTGTTGAATTTGCTGTTTAAACTTGTATGCATGAATAAGATTGTGTTTGTAATGTTCGTTTGTATGTTGTAGTGATTCTGTATAATGCGACAAATTTTTTTTTGTATAACTGTATGTATGTATATATGTATGGATACAATAAAGGATATTTATGTCTGTAGTGTCCAATAAATAAATAAATAAATAAATAAATAAATAAATAAATAAATAAATAAATAAATAAATAAATAAATAAATAAATAAATAAATAAATAAATAAATAAATAAATAAATAAATAAATAAATAAATAAATAAATAAATAAATAAATAAATGTGCATAGCTTTGCACCGTATGTTGTTGATGTGGTAACTAAGAAATACACAAGAATTACTGTCGATCTGTCTGTCTGTCCGTCTGTCTGTCTGTGTACACGCGCAGAGCAAATTCGGCTAGAAGGATTTTTATGAAACTTCATATTTAAGCTTTTGACATCAATGGCACGAGTTGGTCAACTTTTGGTAAAAATCGGTCGACTAGAAATGGAAGTTTACTCGTGTTGATTTTAAGATTTTTGCGAATATTTAACAACGGAAAAATATCTCGAAAAAATTTATTTAACAAAAGTTGCTATAAAAGCAATAACTAACAACTTTTATTTGAGACATTTTTTAATAAAACAAAACAAAAATTATTTTTTTTTTAAGTATCTATTTATTCATAGTTACATGTAACGTTTCCATGGTCATGATAAATAATATCTCTGTTAGAAAATATTAGGCCAAATTATATCTACTCTGCTGCTAGAATGTATTTTATACAAGTACTTTGTGAAGGCGGTCGGTCCTGTGGTGGGCATAGCGGATTTTTTAAATTGATTTATTAATAAGAGGAGAGGGACTCAAAAACCGTTTAGGGCCTTGATGTAAGTAAATTTGGCCCTGGAAATACTTCTAAAGTATTTCAAGCAGTGACGGATTATCGCCTTAGACAAAAAAGACATTTGTCTTGGGCCCGGATTTGGGTGGTGAGGTTTTTTTTTGCTTTTCACTTGGATTTGGGAGGTGAAGACATTTTTTTTTGCTCTTCACTTGGATTTGGGTGGTGAAGACCTTTTTTTTGCTCTTCACTTGGATTTGGGAGGTAAAGACCTTTTTTTTGCTCTTTCCTTGGTTTTGGGAGGTAAGGACCTTTTTTTGTTTTTTTAAAAAAACATTGTTGAGGGCCCGTAAATCATAGGTTAAGGGCCCGTAAATCAAAAATGTCTTGGGCCCGGCGAAGGCTTAGTCCGCCACTGATTTATACAAATATCAAATACAAGTACCACGGAGAAAGTATTTACAAATCCAAATACCAAAAGTATTTGTGTTCATGTATTGAAACAAAATATTTCAAATACCAAAAATTAATTGAAATACTATGTCAAATAATTTATTTTAAATATGCCAAGCACTGTTTTCAATCATGTTGGCTTTTGTGAAAATATTAATAAAAAATATTTTTTTATTAAGTGTGTCTCGATTATCTACCGTTTTCACTGAATATATTAGTATGCATAATGTGGTATACTTTCTAGAGATCTGCATAATTTATGCTTACTTGATATGCGGAAGATGCGTTCATATAGGCCTACAAACCAAGGTCACTGCCAGTTCACATTTCGCGTTTATGAGTGTTAGGCTGTTTTTTGAAGTTCAATCAAGTTTTTTTGCAAGTTTATACGTCTTTTCAGCATAGTTCAGGTAATTTAAAACTGGCTTTTAAATGCTATTTTCGACTTCTCCAGGCCCCGATCTAGCTCTTCTGCCGTTGGGAAAAATGATTTTTGACTATCTTTATATTTAATTATAAATATTTATTTAAAATACAATTTTTGACAGTAAGAGAAATTTTGTGAAAAAATTTATTGAAAGACAAAAGCGTTTTGTTTTATAAAAAATTGATGTGAAGTGTGAATATTCACACATTTCAGGGTTTAGCAGATATATAATAAGTGAAAGCGGCATGCTGAGTGTGTAGGACAAATTTTACTTTGTAGTAATCACGGCAAAATGAACGATATTTTTAAAATAATTTATCGTCTGTTAATCATATAATAAGAATATAATAAGAAAAATATAATAAAAAATTAAATGCAACATTTGTCAAAATATAACTAGAATTTTGACAAAATAATTTCAACATAATAAAAATGCAAAAAAAAACAGAAAAAATAAAATTCACTCCGTACTCGAAACCGTTCGTTTCCAGCGCATTTTAGCTTACGACACCAGTGCTCTAACCACTACGCTATCGTACGCCTGGCATGTGAGTGTCTTACATTGGTATAACTTTTGTACTTTGTGAACCAAAAACCACAAAAAATGCGTTATTTTCCGAAAACATAATCTGATCAAAAATTCCTGTTGTACTATTTCGGTTCACACCAATATACATTACTTAGAATTTTTTTAGTTTAAACCATCTGAGCTACAGGGTGTGGGACAAAAATTTTTTTGCACAATTTTGGCAAAAATCGCATCAAAATAATTTATTTTGCAAAAATAAAAATTTGATTGATAATCCACGTATTAAGGGCTTTCATTTGATACCCTATTCAGAATTAAAAAAAAATATTTTTGTTTTCGATGAGCACATATTTGTTTATATTTTTAGGGGGGTATGTTTTTTAGATGTTTTAGTATTTTTCCTATGTGCGGGTCAAAGAGTTGTATAAGCATGCCTAATTTCAACTCTCTAGGTTTAGCCGTTTGGTTACAATTTTTACCGAACAGACAGACAGACGACAAAATGACGGTATAAAGGTTTTTTGGTCATACCTACAAAACCCTAAAAAATTAATATTTATAAAAAAAATTTATGTGAAATGTGACTTTTCACACATTTCAGGGATTGTAGGTATGACCAAAAAACCCTTGGAATGTCACTCATCTGTCTGTCTGTACGGTAGAAATTGTAGCCAAACGGCTGAACATAGAAAGTTGAATTTTGGCATACTTGTACAAAGTTTTTGACCCACATATAGGATATAGGAAAACTATAGAGAGTTGAAAAAAATACAGCGCGGGATAAATATAAACAAATATGTAGGTAATGGAAAAATTATAGTTTTTTAAAATTTTGAGTGGGGTATCAAATGAAACTTCTTAATGCGTGGATGCACAAACTTTTATTTTTGAAAATACTTTTTTATGGGGTTTTTGCAGTGATGGGATTCAATTTGCTTAACAACCGGTTCGCAGGGGTATTTGTTTAAAAACACAACATTTTTACAAAATTCAAAATAGGATATTTATTTAAATTAAACATTACGATATGTAATTATTTTAAATATTGCCAAATAGCCCTCTGGTTTTCAGTCACTTCTACTTCCGTTTTTGTTTTTACACGAGGATCATCCGAACTGTGGTTGCTTCTTAACAAATTTAGCACTATCGGTACTCGATCCCAATCTATTAAAGGCAAACCATTATATTACTTATATTTGAAACGATCAGTCTGTTTCGTTTTTCTGTGCATATATTATTCATAAGGCTAAAGCCTCTTTCAGCTCCTGCTGAACTGACGGCTATGGTCATTCCCTGTATCTAAAGTATTTTAACAAGCGGTTCGCCGAACTTAAAATTTCTTAACAAACGGTTCGAGCGAACCGTGTGAATCCTATCACTGGGTTTTTGTCAATTTAATGGCAAAAAACTTTTGTCCCCCACCCTATCTCCCAGAGGGGTTGAACTAAAAATCTGAAAAAAATCTCAATTACATAAAGTACATTGATGGGAACCGAAATACAAGGTGTCTCAAAAGAAATTTTATATTTATTGAGCTTACTGCGTGAACGCAACGTATCCGAGGGGCGCGGGGGTTATGTCAATCGGTAGCCTGGCTCTTGGGAATGCAGTCGCTATGGATCGTTTCTCGGGAGCAGACCGCGCGTTATGCGTGCGAGAGTTTTACAAAAACGGTGATTCGGCGACTGTAGCGCGTAGAAAATTCTGCAGTATTCGAGGTTTTCGCCACTTAAATGATGCGCCAAGCATTCCTCTCATTCGACATTGGGTTAAAAAGTTTGAAGAGACTGGTACAACGCTGGATAAATCAAAATCCGGGCGACCTAGGTCATCAAGAACGGTAGAAAACGTGGAGAATGTTAATCAGTCTGTTCGTGACGACCCGAACCTTTCAATTCGGAAGCGCGCAAGTGCTTTAAATGTGCATAGATCATCATTACATCGCATTATGCACAAAGACCTAAAGCTGCACCCCTACAAAATTCAATTGGTGCAAGAATTAAAGCCCCAAGATGCCAGTCAGAGGCTTAATTTCGTAAATCAGGTGATTGAGCGATTTTCAACGTTTACCAACATTTTGTTTTCGGATGAAGCTCATTTTCATCTTAATGGCCACGTAAATAAGCAGAACTGCCGCTACTGGAGTGCAACGAATCCGAAACGCAAACATCAGAAACCCCTACATTCGCCTAAAGTGACCGTATGGGCTGCGATGTCGGCGCGAGGAATTATCGGCCCTTACTTTTTTGAAGACGAAAGGGGGCGTGCAGTTACAGTGAATTCAGAGCGTTATGTGGAGATGTTAGACAACTTCTTGGTACCTGAACTGCAAAACTTTCCTGGCTATAACCAAAGAACATGGTTCCAACAGGACGGAGCAACTTCACACACGTCCAATATGTCTCTGCCACGTGTTCGTGAAATTTTCTCAGGCAAATTGATCTCCCGGAGAGGTGACATAAATTGGCCTCCACGCAGTCCAGATTTAACCCCTATGTACTTTTTCCTATGGGGTTATCTTAAATCTAAAGTTTACGCCAATAAACCGACTTCACTGGCGCATTTGAAAGAAAATATCCGTCACGAAATGGCAGCCATCCCTCAGTCCACCTGCCGAGACGTCATAAGTAATTTTACTGTTCGATTAAATGAGTGCCGAGAACACGAGGGTCTACATTTAGACGATATTATTTTTAAGAAATAAATCCCCAAAAACTGTATTTTAATAATTAATAAACATTTTTTCTATATACGGCTTACTTTTTTTTTAATCGATCTACTAAATATAAAATTTCTTTTGAGACACCTTGTAGTTCAACAGGAAATTTTGATCAAATTGGATTTTCGCAAAATATTGATTTTTTTGTGTCGTCGAAAAAAAAATTTTTTTTTTTTTTTAATTTATTGTGTAGTATCAATAGAAAGCTCTTAAGACGAAGATAATAAAGGAACGGGAAGTAGTTTTTTATTATTTTTATTTTAATACGATTATTTCCAAAAAAGTACTAAAAAATCAGTGTCCCGCACCTTTAATTTAACCTCTCAGGCTAAATAAAATAAAGGAGAGGTTAAATTAAAAATCTGAAAAAAATCTAAACAATGTATATTGCTATGAACCGGAAACATAAGACAGGAGGTATTTATCCGATTTCGTTTTTGGAAAATATTAGTTTTTGTATTATTGAAAAAAAAAAAATTAATTAAAATTTTATTGTGGGAATATTAAATGGAAACTCGTGCAGATTAAGGAACGGCAATTGATTTTTGAAATACATTTCATTTTGACTAAATTTTGCCGAGTATTAAGATTTTCGTTTAAAATCTGCTAAAATTATTTTAAAATAAACGCATTTTGATATTGCTGTCAATCAACGGTTGTTATAGAAATGAAACTCACGGTATATATAAATCACACATATTTTTATTTACAGATCATAATATTTTAGGGATGATTTCAAAAATAATTTTTATTGCCCTATTATTTTTTTCTATTTTTGGAAAAATAATACAAGAAACTCAAACCATTCCTGATGAATTAGATGGTGAGTAAAACTTAGTATAAGCTGTTCACTTTTGTAAGGACAAACCAGATCTAGTTATTTTGGTTGTACTTTTATAGTGTAATACGGACTTTAAATGTCAATTAAACATATTCCTTACGCTGTAAATCCGTCATATAAATCGACACAGCACGCTGCATGCCTTAGCATTGTTTTTTATGAAGCAAAGACCCTGCGGAGACGAAAGGGGGATTTGCCCCGAGGAGTATAACAAGTTGCCTAATTTACATTTATTTTATTCAGCTATTGCTAAGAAAAATACCGGCGCTGTATTGTGTTTATGATTGTTTTGTTGTGTTATTTTTTCTATTTTACCTTTTCATAAGGTGACCATACGTACTTGTTTTATCAGTACAGTACTGGTTTTTTGATCCATGGTCCTGGTTAGTCGTGAAATATAACCAGTACAGTTTGAGGATACAAAATCAAAAATTATTAATTTTTCTAAAGATCAAGTGTTCTATCCATCTTTCTGTACGCGCGTAAATTTATACAAAATACGGTTCAGCAATATGGCGGTCTTTTCAAAATTACTTTTTTAATATACAATATAAATAAATGAAGGCGTTTTATTGCATTTTTTCACTTAAAGGCAAAAAACTAAAAGCTTACTCCGCAATAATTTTTTAACATATATTCTAAAACAACCACTATTATTCATGCTGCCTGAGCAGGGGTACTACTAGAAAAATTGACCATTTAAATAATACAAAATTTATTATTGCCACTTTATGAGAAGGGGTGGTCTTATATATTAATTATATTTTGACTTTTTTTTTTTATAAACAAAAAAGATGATTTTATTTTCAGTAGTTCTTTATAATTTGTCAGATAAAGTTTAATTTATCATAGAATAAATGATGTAATATATGCCTGTTTTAAATTTAGAAAGTGTCTGAAGCATTGCTGTACAATATGATCGAGAAAAAAAGGTGTCTAGATAGACATGGAATTCATTTATTTTTATATTAACAGAATTGTCCACTTAACATTTTAAATTCAGGGCCTACTAAACTTTTTTTCGATCATATTGTATTTCAAATGTATGTATTTTAGAAACCTACTAATTATCTTAAATATATACTAATAAATTCAGGTTAATTTAATATTATTTATAAAATTTATTTTATTAAAATTTGCAGTTTACAGTATTAAAAAAATATATTTTTACTTTCAATTCTTATCGGCAAAACATTGATGTATGCAAACTGTACAACTCCTCGGGGCAACCCCCGTTTCCCCGCCTAAAGAGGTGTTGGCTTCATAACAACTCGTCCTCGTTCAGTCTCTATGTTATACTACCTCATTGGATCATTTTTAAAAAAGTGACATTTTTTATAATTTTTTAATACCAACATGACATACAGTTTCAAAGGTGCAAACTATTGAAAAGTAAATTTCCTCTTAGTTTGTTCTTACAAAAGTGAACAGCTTATAGTTAAAATAGTATTTTATTTAATAAGCATATAATGGAGACTATATTTCACGAGGATGAAGTTCCTGATGAGCGCTCCATTTGTTTATTAGTTACCTAACAACCACTTATTTAGAAATAAAAACAATAAATTATCAAGATAATATTACTTTCGTTAATCCCACATTTTTTAAGTAATTTATACCATATTTTCGGACGAAAGGATTATATTTTATTTATTTTAGAAATAATCACATTTTATCCAGAATTAGAAGAAAATTCAACGAATAATGCAGAGTTGCAATCAAATGAACAGGTTGTGTTTATTCGCAGTAAGTTAAGGCTACAGAAACTGACAATGCGAAGCAACGGTTGCAGCTGCAAAGAGCTCACTTGTAGCTGCTGTATGGGAATGAATTTGCAGCAACTAAACTTCAAAAGAGAAGGTATGTCATACATTTTTAGTCTCATTTATACGAGGGTAGGTCAATAGGTGAAACTAAGCGCCCTGACATCTGGTGGCGAATTTCGGAAGATACGAGAATGACATTGTTTTGTTTTGTTTTGTTCAATGGAGAATTACGTGTTTTTTTATTGTTTGCATTTTCACAAATTGGTTTTCATTTTGAAAAATGGAAGTGAATGTTTCTCTTAATTCTTTTCCTAGAGTGACAACCAAATACACAGCTGTTTCTGTAATGACAATTCATTATAACACAAAATAATATAAAAAAATTGATGTGAAGTGTGAATTTTCACACATTTCAGGGTTTCGCAGGTATTTAGTAAGTGAATGATGATTATTTGGGATGCCAAAACCAATTTTATATTAGAATATTTTTTTTGTTAATTTTAATTCGAATGCCTAATACCATTATTAAGCTTTCTAAATATGTGCAGTTTTTTTTTTTTATATATATATAGCAAGGTTCATCAAGATTTTGAAAATTGCGCCTATGGCTTCCATTGGTTGTTATAAGCTCCGCCCCTCTGATTTCGTGTACATTGAAACAGAATTAAATTATAATTTCAACAATTTCCACTGATTATTAAATTTCCGCTTTTAAAAATTAAATGCAACATTTGCCAAAATATAACTAGAATTTTGAAAAAATAATATTGTCTCCTCTCGCAGGGACCGAACTCACCTTGTTGGGTAAGAAACGAGCACCATAACCACTACACCAGGATACACCTTCTAGTCTAGCGTGTTACATAACTATAACTTTTGTATATTATTAGCCAAAAAACACAAAAAAAGCGTTTTTTTACAAATACATAATCTGATCAAAAATTCCTGTTGTACTATTCCGGTTCACACCAATGTTCATTACTTAGAATTTTTTCAGATTTTTAGTTTAAACTATCTGGGCTACAGGGTGTGGGACATTTTTTTGCACAATTTTGGCAAAAATCGCTTCAAAATAATTTATTTTGATAAAATAAAAATTTGATCGTTAATCCACGTACTAAGGGCTTTCATTTGATACCCTACTCAGAATTTAAAAACTATATATATTTTTTTTTGATGAGCACATATTTGTTTATATTTTTAGGGGGATATGTTTTTTAGATGTTTTAGTATTTTTCCTATGTGCTGGTCAAAGAGTTGTATAAGCATGCCAAATTTCAACTCTCTAGGTTAAGCCGTTTGGCTACAATTTTTACCGAACAAACAGACAGGCAGACATACGGCAAAATAACGGTATAAGGGTCTTTTGGTCATACCTACAAAACTCTAAAAAGATTAATAGTTGCTATCAAAAGTTAATGTTACAAACAAACCGCAACATTAAAGTTTAAACGCGATACAAAAAATACGAGGTAGCACCTAGTAAATAATAAACAGTTACTAGTTCCACTAGTTCGAATTCTGTTCGTTTAGTGTCACTTCATAGCGCTATTGAGCCCAATAGACACCAAACCAAACTATTATACTTTGGTCTCCGATTTCATACAGCATGCCTTTTGGAGGAGAGAATATTTACCCTGTGACAACAAAAAAGGGATGGTACTAAACCCCTGCACGCTTTCCGCTCATAGGGAAAATTGCATTTCCACTTGCACAAAATTTTTGTGTTTTTCTCTGATTTAATATTGCTTGCCCTTTTGTCAAAAGAAAGTTATAACAAATTTAAAGTCTTTTAATTATAGGCATACTGTATGAAAACGCGGAAAATCATATTTTTTTATTACAAGATCACATACCGTTTTAGCCCTTTGGGACCCTCCGAATCGCATGCATATATTTAAAAGACTTTAAATTTGTTATAACTTTCTTTTGAAAAAAGGGCAAGCAATATTAAATCAGAGAAAAGCACAAAAATTTTGTGTTTAAGTGGAAATGCAATTTTCCCTATGACCGGAAAGCGTGCAGGGGTTTAGTACCATCCCTTTTTTGTTGTCACAGGGTAAATATTCTCTCCTTCAAAAGGCATGCTGTATGAAATCGGAGACCAAAAACTGTCATGAGCTCCCGGTCTATATTTAAATAATGGTATTAGGCATTCGAATTAAAATTAACAAAAGAAATATTTTAACATAAAATTTGTTTTGGCTTCCCAAATAATCATCATTCACTTACTAAATACATGCGAAACCCTGTAAAGTATGAAAATTCACACTTCACATCCATTTTTTTGTTGTTTGAATTTTCACAAATTGGTTTTCATTTTGAAAAAATGGAAGTGAATGTTTTTCTCACATCTTTTCCTAGAGTGACAACCAAATACACAGCAGTTTGTGTTATGACAACTCATTATAACACAAAATAATATTAAAGATAATAATAGTTGCTATCAAAAGTTAATGTTACAAACAAACTGCAACATTAAAGTTTAAATGCGATACAAACAACACGAGGTAGCCACTAGTAAATAATAAACAGTTACTCGTTCTACTAGTTCGATTTCTGTTCGCTTAGTGTCACTTCATAGCGCTGTTCAGCCGAATAGACACCAAACCAAATTATCCTGTATTTGTAGTTATTTCTTGTTTATTTTTATTTATTTATTTATTTTTTATTTTTTAGGTTGCATGGACTTGACTTATGATCCAATGGCATTTTCGCTTGGAGTTAAAATGAAGTGGAACGAGCAAAATATTTATCAAAACAGCGTTTCTGGTAAGTTTTAAGACAATTTGGACACATAAATAATAGTTATTTGTAAGGTGACCAACCGTCCTCCTTTGGGGAGGACAGTCCTCCTTTTGTAAGGTCTGTCCTTCCTTGAAAAGTGTCCTCCTATATGTCGATGCTGAGCCGATCCTTCGCAATTGATGAAACTTATGATCTGAGCGCCATCTCTCATCAAAATCACTTACTTATCAAACACACCTCGTATTTCTATCAGAGAGTCGAACCGGAACCGAACCGAAACTAACCGGGATTTTTAACAGAACCGGAACCGTAACCGAAACGTAAAATTGCTCAATTTAAAAACCGAAACCGGAACGAAATGTTAATAACGGTTAATTTCGTTAATTTTTTTTCTAAATTAAATTAATTAATTTCTCGCTTTCTTACTACTAAAACTTATATTGACTTGATAAAAGAATGAATCTATCAGAAGCAAATTTGAAGAACATATTAATGTGTCGATTAAACATGGATTTTTAATTTTATTTTCATTTCAAATTTGAAATATTATTTTTACCACTGAATAAACTGTGATTAATTTTTATTTATTTATTTATTTTATTTATTATTATTATTATTATTATTTTGTAAGTAAAAGGTTTGTGTTTTTCCGCTTTCTTCTTTATAATATTGTGATTCATTTATTATTTTTGTAATTTCCTTCTAATTTGTTAGAATTTTATTTTATTTACGTGCAATATGTTTTTGTATTTTCATTTCTATGTTCCTAAATTGTATTTTGTTTTCGTTTTTAACAATAAAAATTTTAATTAAGTTCTATTTCTTTTGTATTTTTAGTTTTATAATTGAAAAACAAGAATAATGGCTCAGTTACACGATGCAAGTAACTTGCACCAGTAAGTACTTGCACCAGTCACTGGCATCGTGTAAACGTACATGCAGTACTGGTGCCAGTACTGGCACAAGTATCTCATGCAAGTCAAGTGAATAGAAGCCGTTCCTATTTACTGGCACAAGTAGCCGTGCCAGTGACTTAAAAATGGCCGCCATGAACAACTGATGTATTTTCGCGGTTACAAAAACAAACTTTTTCACACGTTTTTTAATAAATGTAGTTTTTGGCGCCGATTCATTATTGTTTAGAAAGACGTACGCATAAAATACATAAAATTAGGTTAAACATCGAAAATTGGCGCGTTAAAAAGACGGTTTTACGCATAAAAAATAATTGGAAGCATCTACATTTTGCAGTGTGTTTCGGGTTCTTTGCAAGGTTACTTAAATAAGATACTGGAATACGTGTAAACGACAAAACGACTTGTGCAAGTACTGGCACAAGTACTTGTGCCAGTACTTGCACAAGTTACTGGCATCGTGTAACCGGGCCATAAGAAGGGAATTTGGTTAATAAAATTAAACCAAAATTTATACCGGTAGATATTTAATGTTAGACTCGATTTTTACTTGTTTTTCGAACTGGAACTAAACCGGAATTTTTAGATGAACCGAAACTGGAACGAAAAACATTTACTTGGAACGTAACCGTAAACCGGAACGGAATAAATTTGGGTTCGACTCTCTGATTTCTAT
The DNA here is from genome assembly GCA_963971575.1 of Liopterus haemorrhoidalis. Lineage (NCBI taxonomy): Eukaryota > Metazoa > Arthropoda > Insecta > Coleoptera > Dytiscidae > Liopterus > Liopterus haemorrhoidalis. The sequence continues at coordinate 31,861,648 of OZ020623.1, forward strand.
TAATATTGAGAAATTTCTTTCGACTTTTTCAGCTAAAAATCCGCCACCACTTTGCATTCCAGTCCCAGTACCATACCTACCCTCTATGGACATGTGTTTGAAGTTATTCGACATCCACACCCCGGGCCGTAACTTGCACGCGTGTCTAGATGTAGAGGCCCGTGTACAGCGTGCTCCTCTACTAGTGTTGCACTTCAACTGTCTGCGCATGGGCAGCGACGGACTGAGTTTGGCGAGACCAGGTGATCCACCACCTGGCTCCCAAGGAGCAGTCGGAGGAGGATCTGGTGGCGGTGGAGGGGGATTACCATCACAGCCGATTATACCAGGGCTTGCTCCACCACCCGGAGCAACCACAGATGTGCCACAGATTAATTCAGATGTCTTTGATCCTGTTACAGAGACTAAATATAAGATTACCAAAAAGCCAAGATGATTATCATTAGAAGTTGTAATTTAAATTCATTTTAGAGACTGGAATTATGTCGTAAAGGCAAAATAAAACATTTTTTCTCCACGACCATGTAACAGTTGCACCATCAGAATTATTTTGATAGTAAAGATATTATTCATAACAATAGGTAGAGTGTTTATGCAATACATAATTTTGCTATGTTAACAGTTTTATCATGAAGGTTAGACAGAGTATAAATAATAACATTAGCAAATTATGTGTTGTATAAATATGAATCAAAATTTATTGTAATTGACTTGGTTCCTGGCTGAGGTCTAGTGTATATGTAATGCATCAGATCCAGTCAAGAGCTGAGTCCGGTCGACCACGTAAGTTTATTTTTGTAACTTTTATATTTTAATTATTTTTTTTTAATATCATTCTGTTTTAAAATGTTTTGTTTTTCATTTATTTATTTATTTTTTTTTTTTTTTTTTTTGTAACTCTTCAATTTTGTTATTTAATTTTTTTTTTCTTTTATATATATAAAAGCCCTAATTTCTGTGTGTTTGTAACGCTAAGTTCCTAGGTTCTAGCGGGGCTTGAGGTGTGTGGTCGGTCACTCCCCACCAGTGAGATCGACGTTCTCCGACAAACAACAGCTCACTTAGGCTAAGCACATAGTGAAGCATAGAGCAAAGCAGCGATGAAAGCGGAGAGTAAAACAGCGAAAGAATGTCGCGCTTATAAAAGAGTGTCTACACATAGTGACGCGTTTAAAATCGAGCAGAAAGTTCACAAAATTATAATGGATTTCTTGCTAACATAAAACTCTTCCCTGAAAATTTGGTATTTACTAAAAAATAAAAATAAACACACTAGAAGGTGCAATGTTCACAGAATAAATAAAAGTAGACATATACATGGTGAATTTCATCATTTCTATATGCAACTCCGCAAACATCCAGAAAAGTTTCATTCTTATTTTCACATGAGTATTTCATCGTTTGATTATATTTTGGAAAAAATTCAACATAAATTGGTAAAAAATGGACAAATTTCAAGCGGAACCTAAACTAAATACCTCTTATAAATGAGAACTACTTGTAAATGCCTCAATATCCATTTTAAACAACTATTTCAGCAACGATGATAGCAGAGAAATCAAAATTGTTTGAATGCGTCGCCTTGCTCGACTATAACAACAATATAACCTCGCTGCAGTACGCTTCACTATGCGCGTGTTAACAGGAATTAATTTATTTAATTTCTCCACTTTGCTCTCTTTTTTATACCTTGGCTATAATCAGAATTAGATATACCATTGATGTCCGGTATATGGGCCGCGGGCCGTATCCAGCCCAATACTAATTTTTAAACGACACGCATTAGCGGTTTTTAGGATTTCCTAGGTATAATCAGAAACAGCTATAACATTGATATCCAGCATATGGGCCGCGGGCCGTATCAAGCCCGATACTAATTTTTAAACGACACGCATTAAGTGGTTTTTAGGATTTCCTAGGTATAATCAAGAAACGTTTTTGTTTTGTTAATATACGCAGAATCATGCAAATTTTAATAATTAATTCCTGCTTATATTGATTTTTATTCGATATCAGTTTGCCAACGTTGTTGGCAACGGGGTCTGCTAGTGTATATATTATTTGTTATGATAAAATGTTTGTTAAAATAATTATTTGTTATTTTTTTTTTTTTTTTTCTCTGGTGGTCGTGGAGAAAGAATGTTCCACTCGCATCGAATTTTCTCATTCCAACCTTGTTACAGAATATACTATTCTCCACGACCGCTATAGAATTTACCAATTCTACAACCAATTTTGTCTACAGAATGTTAATATTCTAACACAAGAGTTGGAATGTTATTCTAAAGCACTTATCTTCTTCTGCATTTTGCGTGTGTTTCATTCCATCACTTGTTATGGAATAACTATTCCATGTTTGTTGTCTTTTGTTTTTGTAGGGTTACATTAGGTTTTGTTTTTGTAGGTTGTAGGGTTACATTAGATATATGCAACGTTTACATTAAATAAATGCAACATAACTTCCTAACCTAAAATAGTGGCTGATTAAATTAAAATTAAACAAATAATAAATAAAAAAATAAGTTTAATTAATTGATTAATTTGTTATGTAATATAAATTATTTGTTAAGATAAAATGTTTGTTGAAATAATTAGTTGTTAATTTTTTTTTTTTCTGGTGGTCTTGGAGAAAGTAGGGTCTGTGACTCGGTTGGAAGAGAAAATTCGATGCTCGTGGTTCCTCACGCTCGCCTGCGGCTCGCGCTTGGAATGTTCCACTCGCATCGAATTTTTTCATTCCAACCTTGTTACAGAATATACTATTCTACTATAATTCAGAAGAACACTTTATTCCTTATTTTGTGATAATCATACCAAGGTAGCTGCAAGGGGGGGGGGTTCTGGGCGTTCACTCCCTCCCCCCCCCCCCCAATCCCAGAAACAATAGAAGCGCATTTTTTTTACTTGTCAGTTAAAAAAATTACGAATTACGATTTTTTTCTGCTCATTAGTTTAAAAAATAATCTTAAATAAAATGTATTTTACATTCACTCACATAAACATTATCTGAACCTAAATAAACCGATTTTTTTTGGTTCAGCTCCGGTTTTCGTTCCAAAAAATAACGATTTTTTTCGGTTTTCGGTTCAAAGCCCTGCTTTATACTAAAGATCAATAGAACTGAATACACGCGATTGCATCCCCAACCCTGGCAATATGCAATCGTGTGGCCAAGCATCCACCGATCCCTCATTTTAGGTTCCCAGGCAGCACTTTATACTAAGGATCAATGGAGCAGAATACACGCGATTGCATCCCCAACCCTGGCAATATGTAATCGTGGATATTTTGTGTTTTTTAAGGTGTTGAAAAGCACCCACAGATCCTTCATTATAGGTTCCTAGGGAGCATTTTATGCTAAGGATCAATGGAGCTGAATACACACATTTGCATCCCCAACCCTGGCAATATGCAATCGTGGATATTTTGTGTTGTTTAAGGTGTTGCCCAGCATCCATAGATCCCTCTTTTTAGGTTCTTAGGGAGCATGTTATACTAAACAACTCATATAGCAATTTAGGCTATTAGCGTCCGAATGACGTATAGATTTACTTAATTGTATTAAAAATATTGAATTGAAAAATATTCCAAAAAAATATAGAAATATATATTTTTGTCAATTACAAAAAAGCCGACCGGCGTAGCGTAGTGGTAACACATATGCTCCCCATTCAGGCATGGAATTTTTCAAAAAATAATTGTCCTGGCTAATTGCCAAAGCAGCAATGGCCATACAAAATAAAATCTGAGGTACAGATTCAAAAAAAATATCAAAAAATCCATTTTTTTGAGAAATTTCTTGACAAAAAATGTGCCGAAAAAAATCACTTAATAATATACTTACAAAACCTGGCGTAAAAAAAAACACATATTTTTCAGTAACTGGTAAAAATGGTGTACAGCAGCTTAGGCTATTAGCGCCCAAAAGACGTATAGATTCACTATTGTGTTAAAAATATTGAATCGAAAAATATTCCAAAAAAATATAGAAATATTTTCGAAATATATTTTTTTAAATTTTTGAATCAAGTAAATTTCTTGACAAAAAATGTGCCGAAAAAAATCACTTATTATATACTAACAAATCTTGGCGTAAAAACATCGCATTAATTTTTCTGTAACTGGAAAAATGGTGTAGAACAATATTTAAAATCCAGATTTTTTTAAAATTTGAAAAAATGGTATGCTGCATCTTTGGCTAGTATCTCCCAAAGAACATATAAACTTACTTAGAGCTATTAAAAATATTGAATCGAAAAAACATTTTCGCAACCATTTTTCTGCACAATATTTACAAAAATCTTAAAATCCACAGAATTTTTTGAAATTTGAAATAATGGTGTACAGCAGTTTAAGCTATTAGCGCCCAAAGAACATACAAACTTACTTAGAGCTGTTAAAAATATTGAGACGTAAAAACATTCCAAAAATTCACAATACTTACAAAAAATTTAAAGTCCACAGAATTTTTGTAAATTTAAGAAAATGGTGTGTAGCATTTTCTGCTATTAGCACCCAAGGAACATACATACTTAGAGCTATTAAAAATATTCAATCGAAAAAATTTACCTGTACAATACTTACAAAAAATTTAAAATCCACAGAATTTTTTGAATTTTGAGAAAATGGTGTGCAGCATCTTTGGCTATTAGCTCCCAAAGGATGTCGACTCAGTATAGGATGTCCCATCTTAACCCTTCAATAACACTCAACTTGTTTCATCACTATTGCACTTTTTCAAATTTTACTTTTTATAAAACTGGTAAAAATGTGTACACAGAGCATTTATGGCAACTAGCGCTTAAGGTAGTTATTAATTTAAGGGTATTTTATACAAAAAAATGCACTGGTCAACATGTGCATTTCATAAACGATTGTGAACGAGTAATATTTGGAAGGATTAATGACGTAATGTCTACCAAAATTATCAAATAAAGAAATTAATCCTCTTAATTAGTTTCGCTAATGAAAATTTTAATGTGGATTTTTTTGCGTAGTTCTGTATTTCGTAAACAATAAATGGTCCACGACAGTGCACAGCAATTTAAATATAAAAATTTAAAAATAATTTTTTAAATTTATAATAATTTTGTTAACCAGTATTAGCATTATAGGCTATTCTAAACGTTTACGCGGAACTAAATTGCTTTTGCGTAGTTCTGTATTTTAACAATAAATGTATAAACAATAAATGGACCCCGACAGTGCACTGAGCATTTTTAAATATAAAAATGTTTTTTAAAAATTATTACAGGGCTTCGAACCGTTATTTTTTTCGTTTCGGTTTTCGTTCCGGTTCAATTAAAAAAATATATATCAGTTCGGTTCCGGTTTTCGTTCCGGCAAAAATAACGTTTTTTTTTTGGTTTTCGGTTCAGTTCCGAGTGATAAATTTTTAAATGCTTTTATTTGTATTAGAAATTTATTTTCTACTATAATTTAGAAGAACATTTTATTCTTTATTTTGTAATAATCATACCAAGGCCGCTGCCAGGGGGGGTTCTGGGCGTTACCCCCTCCCCTGAAATAAAAGAATCGCAATTTCTTTTTTACTTGTCTGAAAAATTACGATTTTTTTCTGCTCATCAGTTTAAAAAATAATCTTAAATAAAATGTAATTTATATTCACTCACATAACCATTATCTGAAACGAAATAAACCGATATTTTTTTTTTCGGTTCAGTTCCGGTTTTCGTTCCGACAAAAATAACGGTTTTTTTTCGGTTTTCGGTTCAGTTCCGGTTCGAAGCCCTGGTTATGTCACCTAACAAAACAAAAATCACATTTTAATTAATACAAGGTGTCTCAAAAGAAATTTTATATTTATTTAGCTTACTGCGTGAACGCAACGTATCCGAGGGGCGCGGGGGTTATGTCAATCGGTAGCCTGGCTCTTGGGAATTTAGTCGCTATGGAGCGTTTCTCGGGAGCAGACCGCGCGTTATGTGTGCGAGAGTTTTACAAAAACGGTGATTCGGCGACTGTAGCGCGTAGAAAATTCTGCAGTATTCGAGGTTTTAGCCACTTAAATGATGCGCCAAGCATTCCTCTCATTCGACATTGGGTTAAAAAGTTTGAAGAGACTGGTACAACGCTGGATAAATCAAAATCCGGGCGACCTAGGTCACCAAGAACGGTAGAAAACGTGGAGAATGTTAATCAGTCTGTTCGTGACGACCCGAACCTTTCAATTCGGAAGCGCGCAAGTGCTTTAAATGTGCATAGATCATCATTACATCGCATTATGCACAAAGATCTATAGCTGCACCCCTACAAAATTCAATTGGTGCAAGAATTAAAGCCCCAAGATGCCAGTCAGAGGCTTAATTTCGTAAATCAGGTGATTGAGCGATTTTCAACGTTTACCAACATTTTCTTTTCGGATGAAGCTCATTTTCATCTTAATGGCCACGTAAATAAGCAGAACTGCCGCTACTGGAGTGCAACGAATCCGAAACGCAAACATCAGAAACCCCTACATTCGCCTAAAGTGACCGTATGGGCTGCGATGTCGGCGCGAGGAATTATCGGCCCTTACTTTTTTGAAAACGAAAGGGGGCGTGCAGTTACAGTGAATTCAGAGCGTTATGTGGAGATGTTAGACAACTTCTTGGTACCTGAACTGCAAAACTTTCCTGGCTATAACCAAAGAACATGGTTCCAACAGGACGGAGCAACTTCACACACGTCCAATATGTCTCTGCCACGTGTTCGTGAAATTTTCTCAGGCAAATTGATCTCCCGGAGAGGTGATATAAATTGGCCTCCACGCAGTCCAGATTTAACCCCTATGGACTTTTTCCTATGGGGTTATCTTAAATCTAAAGTTTACGCCAATAAACCGACTTCACTGGCGCATTTGAAAGAAAATATCCGTCACGAAATGGCAGCCATCCCTGAGTCCACCTGCCGAGACGTCATAAGTAATTTTACTGTTCGATTAAATGAGTGCCGAGAACGCGAGGGTCTACATTTAGACGATATTATTTTTAAGAAATAAATCCCCAAAAAGTGTATTTTAATAATTAATAAACATTTTTTCTATATACGGCTTACTTTTTTTGTAATCGATCCACTAAATATAAAATTTCTTTTGAGACACCTTGTATTTCAGCCAATTTTTTAAATTAAAATATTATAAATTTGAACTAAGCTGACCACAGCGCGAAGGTTACCGACTAAATACGACTGAGCTGACGTCAAACCCTAGACAGCCCAGACTACAACATAATCTTTACGTATGTATATTGTATTGTTCGATAGTTTTGTATTTGTTTTTAAACAATTTTTCACACATTTATTATTAAAATGGCAGATAAAGATTTTGTTAGGGCTCAGAGTGATAATTTACCCAACATTGATTATTTTCTTCCATTTTGTTTTTCACCATTAGGTAGTGAAATAAATTGTTTTTGTGGAGTTCTAAACAAAGAATTTGTTCACATCGGTGCTAAACAATATTTTCGATGTTTCGAAGTACTGGGCCCTGCATCTTGCATGTTTTATATATTTTAATATATAATTTAATTCGGTAAACATGTAGAATAACTTTATTTTAATTAAAATCACTCTAACTTTACATAATCTATAAAAGTTATACAAGCAAATAAGTTCACGACAGACTGTATAAGCTGTAGGCAGTATACTAGCTAGGTTCTGACGTCACACGTGGTTTTCGCGCGCTACATACCAGGTCTACAAGTATGAAATGCGGATTTTTTTCAAACTTGCCGCGAAACAGAGTGTATAGTTTAAAGTTTCAACACATATGGCGTTTTGTTAAGTTATCATTAAGTGTCAAATGCGTATAGGTTATAATTTGAAAAGTGATCATATAGTTTTGTTTTACTGTGTTTGAAAAATGTCAAATTTTGTGCCAAATAAAGAGCATTCTCGGACAGTACTACTGTTTTGTTTTCATTTGAAAAAAACTGCTGCTGAATCATACCGACTGTTTCGAGAAGCTTATGGTGAATATGCTCCATCGCAAGATACGTGTGAACGATGGTTTCGGCGTTTCAAAAGTGGTGACTTTGATCTTACAGACAAAGAACATGGAAAACCTCCAAAAAAATATGAAGATACAAAATTGGAAACATTGCTACAGGAAGACGATAGTCAATCACAAAAACAACTAGCAGAGCAGTTAGGCGTTAGTCAACAAGCTGTTTTCAATCGCCTACAAGAGATGGGTAAGATCTAGAAAGTCGGCAGATGGGTTCCACATGCATTGAATGAGAGGCAGATGGAAAAACGCAAAAACACTTGTGAAATTTTGCTTGCACGATACAAAAGAAAGTCTTTTTTGCATCGTATCATTACTGGCGATGAAAAATGACTTTATTTTGAAAATCCCAAACGCAAAAAATCATGGGTGAACCCAGGCTCACCATCCACATCAACTGCAAGACCGAATCGCTTTGACAAAAATGCTCTCTACTTGGTGGGACCAAAAGGGTGTGGTTTATTATGAATTGTTAAAACCTGATGAAACAGTTAATACCCAACGCCACCAACAACTGATCGAATTGAACCATTCGCTGCTCATAAAACGACCAGAATACGAAAGAAGACTGCACAAGGTAATCCATCACATAAGGCAAAAGCAGTTTGCAACACATTGGAGGCACTCAAGTGGGAAGTGCTACCCAATGCCGCTTACTCACCAGACTTGGCCCCTTCAGATTACCACTTGTTCACATCGATGGGTCACGCACTTGCCGAGCAGCACTTTTGTTCATATGAAAGTATGAAAGAATGGTTAGATGAATGGTTTGCGGGGAAAGGGGAAGAGTTCTACTGGCGAGGTATTCACAAATTGCCTGAAAGATGGGAAAAATGTATAACTTGTAATGGAGCATACTTTGATTAAATAAACTTTTACTGTTCTTTTGAGTTTAATGTTTTATTTTTAAAAAAAATCCGCATTTCATACTTGTAGACCTGGTACCTTAGATTTACATTATTCTTTGGTCGTTGAGAGCTATTATAAATGAAATGAATGCGATTTTTGATGAATTTATTGATCAGACCTACAGAATAGTCATTGCGGATAAAGGAGTCTTTTATTTTGCTTTTAGGTCAATTCGCTCCGTTTTAAGATACAGTGTTTTTGCAAAGGACAGCCGAAATCATGCAGACTACCGCAATTCAGGATTACCGCCTGACACTGTGATTTTGAAATCAAAGTCCTAAAAATAAGTAACATCATTTTATGTAAAAATAAATTCATTTATTGGCCGAATCGGTCGAAGTACAAAAAAGTAAAAATCTTTACAATAATGTATAAATTTTCTATAAATTATTAATATACAGTCTGTTCCAAACGGTTAAGCGGAACTAAATGGGAATTTAGTTCTTTTAGGTTGTCACGAGAAAGGACCTTGCTTGGGTTATTTCATTTTTCACGTTGGGATGTCTAAATTTAAAATTCCAACAATGAAACCATGGAAACGAATGACATATGTCAAAATTAAATATTTTTTTTAGATATTTTAATGACAAAAAAATAAATAAATGGGAAATTTGTATTAAGAATGACACAAAAAATCAAAATATAAAGAAAATGACATTTTAAAATGATATTAACCTTAACCAAAAAATGTTTATTGTAAGTATGATTTACAAAGCTTAAACAAAACGGCCGAAAGGCACGATTTAAACGATGAAAGTAACTAGATTGCAAAATCTAGTTCCGCTTAACCGTTTGGAACAGACTGTACATACATAAGTCCCTCTGATATTTCTAATTTGGACTATAACAAATGATAATTAATAAATATAAAAGGTAAACATAATAACAACATAATTAGAGGTGCCAAATTTGAATCATACTATTTTGAATTGCTTGTTTTTATAATAATTATCTTATGTTGCAGTCACATTGTTAAAATTATAAATTAAAATTATATTTCCTAATGTTATTTTGAGTGTTTCATAGTTTTGAAAAGAATTACAATTGGGGAGAAAACAGTACGGCCATACAATTAGTAAGTATGCGTCAAATAGAAATTAACGTAAAATTTTGGATTTCCCAATGTCCATACTAGAATCAGACGGGAGCTGAAACAGAAAAAAAAAAGATTAATACAAAAAATCAGCTGTGGCCACCACAGGACCGACCGCCATCATAAAGTACTTGTATAAAATACATTCTAGCAGCAGAGTAGAAATAACTTGGCCTTGGTTACATGTAAGTATCAAAAAATTGGCTGGGCGGGGTTATGCAATTTTTAAAATCTTAATGAACCTTGCTATAAAAAAAAAAACTGCACATATTTAGAAACCTAAATAATGGTATTAGCCATTCGAATTCAAATTTCAAAAAAAAAAAAATTTAACATAAAATTTATTTTGGCATCCCAAATAATCATCATTCACTTACTAAATCATGCGAAACCCTGAAATGTGTGAAAATTCACGGTTTACATCAATTTTTTGTACTTTTCGACAATTTTATTTGATGGCCTATTAATAAAGTTGTGTGCTAGCCACTAAATCTTCATTTTTTTTCTAAACTATTTAAAGTCTGAGGATTTCAAAAATTCAAACCGCAGGTCCTCTATCTCTTACCGTTTTTGAGATATGATTGTTTGGAAAATTAAAGTTGGCATTTCCATATTTAAAAAAATGATAAATACATAATAATATTTAAAAAAGAATAAATAAAATAATGTAAACCTATGTTTGTTAATAATAATAATAATAATAATAATATTTTATTTATTTAGCTAATGCTAGTAAGATCCATATTAACAAACATAAACATATAAACATTATAATAAACATTCAAATCAAATTTAATCCTTATTTTGTCAATTTAAACCATTATTTGTCCACTTAGTTCATGCAAAACGTGATTTTTGTCAAATTTAAATATCGATTTTTCGTAATTTAGCGCTTTAAAATTTTAATAACATATTTGAATTAATTGTTTGGGACCTTAAAAATAAGTAGGTCTTAAAATTAGGTTCCAAACTTGTTACAAATTGGTTTGTAATGTTTTCTAGAATAATTTCAAAACTATATTACTGTGATAAATCATATTTTGAATGTTATCTTCTCAAATATTTTTAATATCAGCCCTGCCTACGAAATCCTGTAAACTATGAAAATTCACAGTTTATATATTTTTTCAGATAAACAGGTTTCGTCGCATAAATGTTTACGTAATTCCTGCTAATGATATAAAAATAAAATTTCCTTATCAACTTATTTAAGAGGATTAATTATTTTTTTAATCCCATACTAATTCATTTGTGGTTAACAAAACATCGAGATAACATTAAAATGTCTTTCTTATAAGTTATTTTTTGTACGTATTTTAACATTGAATATATTGCGTCTTGTGAAAGTGTAGTTATTTTTAGAAATTTTTGTATTAAATCAAAAACTATATCTCAAAAATGGTAAGAAATAGAGACCTAAGGTTTATATCGTTAAAAAATTTAGTTTTACGATGTTTTTTTCTGTAATATTTGGTCCGTAATGACCTAAAACTAATTGGTAAAATATTGATTTTATTTTGTAAATTTCAAAAATTCATATCTCAAAAATGGTAAGAGGTAGACTTGAGGTTTGAATTTTTGAAATTCTTACACCTTGTTTTGTCTAGAAAAAAAAATAATGTTTGGTCCGTAATGACCTAAACCTATTGAAAATTTTGATTTTTTTGTAATTTTAAAAATTCATATCTCAAACAAGGTAAGAAATAGAGACTTGAGGTTTGAATTTTTGGAATTCTCACACCTTGTTTTGTCTAGAAAAATATAATGTTTGGTCCGTAATGACCTAAAACTATTAGAGAAAATTTTGAAACTTTTTGTAATTTTAAAAATTCATATCTCAAAAAAGGTAAGAAATAGAGACTTGAGGTTTGAATTTTTGGAATTCTCACACCTTGTTTTGTCTAGAAAAATATAATGTTTAGCCCGTATGACATAAAACTATTAGGGAAAATTTTGAAACATTTTGTAATTTTAAAAATTTATATCACAAAAAAGGTAAGAAATAGAGACTTGAGGTTTGAATTTTTGGAATTCTCACACCTTGTTTTGTCTAGAAAAAATTAATGTTTGGTCCGTAATGACCTAAAACTATTAGGGAAAATTTTGAAACTTTTTGTAATTTTAAAAATTCATATCTCAAAAAAGGTAAGAAATAAAGACTTGAGGTTTGAATTTTTGGAATTCTCACACCTTGTTTTGTCTAGAAAAAATTAATGTTTGGTCCGTAATGACCTAAAACTATTAGGGAAAATTTTGATTTTAATGGAATTTAAAAAAAATCTTATCTCAAAAAAGGTAAGAGATAGAGACTTGAGGTTTAAATTTTTGGAATTCTCACATTTTATTTTGTCTAGAAAAAATTAATGTTTGGTCCGTAAAGACCTAAAACTATTAGGGAAAAATTTGGAAAATTTATTAAATTTTTTTTCGTTCTATCAAAAAATGTTTCAAATAAAAGTTGTTAGTTTTATAGCAATTTATATATTACATTTATAGCAACTTTTGTTCAATAAATTTTTTCGAAATATTTTTCTGTTGCTAAATATTCGCAAAAATCTTAAAATCGACACGAGTAAACTCCCATTTCTAGTCAACCGATTTTTACCAAAAGTTGATCAACTCGTGTCATTGAAGTCAAAACCTTAAATATGCAGTTTCATAAAAATCCTTTTAGCCTAATTTGCTCTGCACGTGTACACAGACAGACGGACAGACAGACAGACAGACAGACGGACAGACAGACCGACAGACATCATGCTAAAAATAGTCGAAACGTTATGTAGGAACCTCAATTCGTGGAGATCCATCGAAATCTCGAAATGTCAAAATCGGTATACAGTATATGTCAAAACATATATATATATGTATATATACAGGGTGTTTGTTTGAAACGGGGCGCCCCGAAAATCTCCTTTATTTGTAAAGATACAAAAAGTTAAACTTCAGAACAAAAGTTAAACTAGACAAAAAGGCTCATCTAAAGGTTATTATAAGAATTCTGAGGCACTTCCGGTTTCACCGGAAATGATGTTAACTTTTGATCTAGCATAGGGAATCGATAATTATATATTTTTTTCCTAAAAGTGCATTAAATTAGCTTTACAATGACACCAAAAAATCATATTTTTATGTTAACCATTTCAAAATGGCGACCATTTATTTACAAAATAATAATCAACATAAGTTTTACAAAGTTGAACATAGCAAGCTTTGAAAACAATAAAAAAAGAAACAAAATATCTCTAAAATAAACTATTTGACTATTTAGAAAAAAAAAAAATATTACTTTTTACAATTATTTTACAAAAAAAAAAAAATACAAATGTTCGATCAAACCACCATTATTGTCCACACATTTTCTCATTCTTAATAAAAACTCTTCCATCGCTCTTTTTATTGCTTTCAAAGCTTGCTACGTTCAACTTTGTAAAACTTATGTTGATTATTATTTTGTAAATAAATGGTCGCCATTTTGAAATGGTTAACATAAAAATATGACTTTTTGGTGTCATTGTAAAGCTAATTTAATGTACTTTTAGGAAAAAAATATAAAATTATCGATTCCCTATGCTAGATCAAAAGTTGACATTATTTCCGGTGAAACCGGAAGTGCCTCGGAATTCTTATAGTAACCTTTAGATGGGCCTTTTTGTCTAGTTTAACTTTTGTTCTGAAGATTTTACAAATAAAGGAGATTTTCGGGGTGGCCCGTTTCAAACAAACACCCTGTATATAAAATATGGAAAAACCGGGACATTTTTAACAACCGTCCGGGACAAGTTCTTAAAACCGGGACTGTCTCGGTCAAACCGGGACGTATGGTAACCCTAGCTATGATGGTACTTAATGTTTCTGTCAAGTATTACATTACGTTCAGGAATTAATGATCACACTCTGTAACAAATTCTACTTATTCTGCCTTTACTTTAATATACATACCAATAGACGCAGGTTTTGAATGATGTTTCCTTCTATGTTTAGTTAACTGAGTCGTTCGTATAAACAGTTTACCACAATCCCCGCAACCAATTTTTGCACCACTATGACTCCTTAAATGAGTAGTAAGGTTAGTTTTCCATTTAAAACCCTTTCCGCAAGTGTCACAAGTAAATGGAGTTTCTTGACTGTGCACTTTTTGATGATCTGCTACATGAGACTTAGCTCGGAACCTTCTACTACAAATCGGACAAGCAAACGGTCGTTCTTCCGAATGTGTTCGTACATGCGATTCTAGGTTACGTTTATCTGCAAATGCTTTATCACAACCTGTAATATGGCAACAGAATGGTCTTTCACCTGTGTGTATTCGACGATGTCTTTCTAATTTTCCTTTAACAGGGAATGTTTTTCCACAAAACTCACAGGTATATAAACCAGTGTGAATCCGATGATGGACAGTTAACTTCCAACGTACCCCAAAAGAACGATCACACTGGTCACAATGATACGGCTTGAACACAATGTGTTGTGCCATATGTGAGTTTAAATTTGATCGTCGCACAAAAGATTTGCTACACTGTGAGCAGGGATATGGTTTTGGTTTTTCATTTGGAACTTCGTTTTCCTGAATAGAGTTGTTTGTTTTTATTAATTCGACTGGTTGTTCTATGTATGTTTGCTGCGTTTCTTGATATTGAATTGAATCCAAATTTTGTGTATCTTTTTCTTGAATTTTGTTAAAATCATCCGAGTGTTGTAAAACATCTGATGAAAAAACAATTTGTTTATCTTGTATATCATTTTCTTGATAAATGATTTTTTGTTCAATCGATTCAGCTGCTTGTGAGTCTATTTCGTTTTCTTTATAATTATATTCAACCATTAATAACACATCTGAACAATCACGATTTAAGTTTTGTGTTTCATCAACGTTACCCACTACTATAACACTCTCATGTTGAACTACTTGAGATTCATCAGGATTTACTTCAGCTACTTCATCTGGTAATATATAATCTACAGTTTTATCATCGCATTTAACATCTATAACTTCAGTTTGTACGAACAAAACTGACTCAAATTTATAATCTGACGATTGACATACTTCAAAAAAATCATTGTAATCTTCTAATTTAGTGCAACAAGTGTCACAAATTTGCTTAGGTTTTCGATCTTCTTCCATAATCTAAATTAAAATACATATGAAAATATATGAAATATAAATTTGTTGAGGTTATATTTACCATTAACGATAAACATTTTATGATTTTTAAATCTAATCTTGGTCTATCTCCGTCTTTTTCGAATATAGGAAATAAAACATCACTAACTTGAGCACATAATCGACACACTTGATTAACCCACATTTTTAAAACAGGTAAAAATATAACTACAATTTAGCTATGGATCCAGCCGGCCACTAGTCTGCACAGAACATTAAACTAGTCAGCACGGCAAGATAAATTATAGCGGACCAAATCAAGTACCGCTGTTGGATAAACTGAATGCTTTTTACAAATGTCAATTTATCCTTAAAAATACACTATTTAAAAATAATTTACAGCCACAATTATACAATAATTGAAGGAGAGGAGTTGTTAAACGCTGGACATGTTACATTATGCGGAATTTTGGAAAAAAATAATGAGCATGTCGACATACAATATCTAGTTGTATCATTGACATATAATACCTAGTTGGATACAAACATTTTTGTAATGTATCTGTATCTAGATATTTTTTATTATTCCGTATCTGTATCTAGATACAATTTTTCTTAGGTATCTGTATATGTAAGGCAGCGTTGCCAGATTATTTTACTAAATCGGGATTTTTACCAAATAAATTTAAAAAATCCGGGATTAAGGCGCAAAATGCGGGACAACCTAATAAAATGTACAGTTAAATATTTCTAAATGTTTATTTATCTTAAAACAATCAAAATGGTGCATTTTAATCTAAATACTGATACTAAACAATATATTTTTCTTTTAAACTCGCCTATTTGTATTTAACTGAGGATTTTACATTAGAAAGAGTTTCTTTCTGGTTCTTAATATAATGGTAAAATTCAGCACATGAGTATTGCACGTTGAACTGAACAAGTAATTCCGATTTTATCAACTCAATAGAACATTTGTTTCTTGCTTCTACCATTTTAACTTAAATAAACTTAATTATTTTAAGTGTTTTTTTCCGGGAGTAGCTTAAATAACTGATGCCGTTTTTGTGCAGCTAAGTCTTTCGAATTTTTCGCAATCACGTTAATAGATGGTTTTAGCAAGTTGAATTCCAGTGATGGGTGTTTACACGTAAACTTTAATTGTTTACGTTTACGTGTAAACTTATGTAAACAATTGGTAAACTTGTCAACAATGTAAACAATGTAATCTGTCAAATAATGAGGTTAGTTTTAATTATTTAATACGAATAATAGTGAGTTAATGAACAAGTATATTCAGTTCAAAACAATAAATTTATTAAAAAAATGGTGGGAAGAAACCGAAGGAATAGTTCTGAAGAACTAGGTTTTGTTTTAATTAAAGAAAATGAAAGAAAATATAGGGCGTTATGCAAAATTTGCAATGAATCTTTTCGTTATTAAAAAATATAGGCTGATTTTCTTAAAGGTGAAAATTAATGTATTTTGTTATTAAAAAAATTAGACTGAATTTTTTAAAGAAAAAAGTATTTTATTTTTCATATTCATATTTACTATTTTGTATGTAACACCTGTATAATGATGCAAATTCGATTTTTAATAATATATATATTGGCTTGTCCTAATTTTATATACTTACTTTTCATTTAAAATTGTTTCGTTAAAATTTTATTATTTATAAAAATAAATTGAAAATGAGGTTCTATAATTCAAAATAAGTGCGCATGTCTAAATCATTGTTTACATTGTTTACAAGTGTTTTTATGTTTACTTTACATCAATTGTTTACGCGTCAACAATGAGGTAACTTACATCATGTAACTTTTTTTTTTTTAATTTTATGGCCTTTGCTGCTTTGGAAATTAGCCAGGACAATTTTTTATTTGAGAAAATTTAACTTACGCAGTGATGGGCGTTTACATGTAAACTTTAATTGTTTACGTTTACGTGTAAATTTATGTAAACAATTGGTAAACTTGTCAACAATGTACACAATGTAAACTTTGTAAACTGTCAAATAATGAGGTTACTTTTAGTTATTTAATACGAATAATAGAGAATCAATGAACAAGTATATTCAGTTCAAAACAATAAATTTATTTAAAAAATGGTGGGCAGAAACCGAAGAAATAGTTCTGAAGAACTAGGTTTTATTTTAATTAAAGAAAATTAAAGAAAATATAGGGCGTTATGCAAAATTTGCAATGAATCTTTTCGTTATTAAAAAATATAGGCTGATTTTTTTAAAGGTGAAATTTAATGTATTTTGTTATTAAAAAAAATAGTCTGAATTTTTTAAAGAAAAAAGTTTTTTATTTTTCATATTCATATTTACTAATTTGTATGTAACACCTGTATAATGATGCAAATTCGATTTTTATTAATATATATATTGGCTTGTCCTAATTTTATATACTTACTTTTTCATTTAAAATCGTTTCATTAAAATTTTATTATTTATAAAAATGTATTGATAATGAGGTTCTGTACTTCATACAAGTGCGCATGTCTAAATCATTTTTTACATTGTTTACGTAGTTTACAAGAGTTTTTGTGTTTACTTTACATCAATTGTTTACGCGTCAACAATAATGTAACTTGCATCATGTAACTTACGCGTCCATCACATTTTTTAAAAACCAACATGACATACAATTTCAAAGATGCAAACTATTCAAAACAAAATTTCCTCTTAGTTTGTTCTTACAAAAGTGAACAGCTTATATTTATTACAACACTGTTAATACCGAACGACATCTACTTTTTCTCTGTCGAATTGATACAAGAAATTAAAATCATCTGGCAACATTGGATTGTAGTTCATCGTGGTTAGTCAGTTGTCAGTGTTCTGTGGTTGTCAACATTAGTTCCTAACCTAAATTTACACATGTATTTATAAGTTCTACATTTTCATAAGTTTCTGTGTTATTGTGTTATAATTGTTAATAATGCCACTTCCTGGAAATAAATCATATGGTTGTTGTGTGCCTAATTGCAAGAACGTATATTATAGTAGACTAAAAGATGCCAACTATGTCAACAAACATTTCTTTTCATTCCCTAGTGATCCAAATAAAAGTAAAGTTTGGCGTGAAGCTGTTGAAAAAGGTTGTGGAATAAAGCTAAATATGAAAGCGAAGCGTGTCTACCTTTGTGAATGTCATTTCAGAGAAGAAGCTTTTACGAGTACGCTGAAAACAAGACTCAGCATATTTGCTATTCCATCAATTTTTAATTGTGATAACAGTGAAACAGGTATGTAACATTTTTTACTGTGGACTATATTCCACAGTAAATAATTTTTGATTTGAATTTTTGGTCATACCTACAAAATTCTCAAAATAAATCCTAAAATATTAGTATGAAGACTACAAAAAGAAAGAATAAAATGAAAAGTAACTCAGTTTATTTTACAGGAAAACAGGGATCTGTGTTTGAAACAGTCTATACAAAAACAGATACATCAAATCTGTTGAGTTCCTGTTGCGCTTATGGTTGTAAACAACTTAACACTCCAGGAAGTAACATTACATTTCATAGGTTAGTTCAAAAATTTAGAATTATGTTTGCTAATTACTAAAGCCTGCATAAAAAAAGTTTTTAATTGTCTATTAGTTCTTAATTAGATTTGCCAGTCGTGTATCCATTTATTCGTTAAACCCGTGTATTTTAAATTTATATTAATAACCAAAAAACTAAAAGTATAAATTAATGTAAAAAATACAAAAAAACAAAATATATATGAGTCATTCTTTTTCATCGAGAGACCCCATGCTGTCCAAAAATATATTAGTCTATGAAAGGTCTACCAGGGCTCATTCGATGCTTATTGTAGTCTAGTTTCGAAATCCGAGTGGCTCTTTTACGGAAACATCGTAACTTATCAAATATGGCCATCAATCCCACGTGACCTCTACCTTTTCTTCGATAAAGCGATTATAAAGTCAACACAATCGAGTCAATTTGGGTGTCAAACCCCTGAAAATGTTACCTAAAGGTAGTTGAGGCGGCTGTTAATGAATCCAGGGTCAAATTTAGAAAATTCAATATGGCGGTTGCAATATGGCGGCCGAAACCACGTGCCAAGTAAAGATTTTTTAAAAAATGATTTGATTTCAATATAATATAATGCCTGGGGGTTTATGGGGTCACTGATGATGAATTCAGGGTGCAATTCAGAAAATTAAATATGGCGGATCTAATAAAGCGGATTCAATATGGCGGCCAAAAAGAGATTTCTGGAAAAAATTTGAGAAATTATAGTTTGAATAGTGTAAATATAAGGCAAAATAATTAATTTTTATAGTTCACCAAATAAAAAAAAAAATATTGAAAAAAAAAAAAATATTAAAAAAAATAAAAATTATAAAAAAATTTGATGTTAGATTTAGAAACAGTGTTACGGACACAGAAATTCTAGTTGTGTTTTTTAGGTGGATTGTTTAATTTAATTTTTCTG
This sequence comes from Liopterus haemorrhoidalis, assembly GCA_963971575.1. Classification (NCBI taxonomy): domain Eukaryota; kingdom Metazoa; phylum Arthropoda; class Insecta; order Coleoptera; family Dytiscidae; genus Liopterus; species Liopterus haemorrhoidalis. Next base: position 31,881,215 of record OZ020623.1, read on the forward strand.
TATCGACTCTATTTAACTTAATAAGGGAAGATTTCTGAGAAAATGCAGGGTTCGATCCTGGACTTATCATGAACGATCTCATAAACCCTTAGGTACCAAATTAGTTTGAAGTCAAGTGATTTTTTAAAAATCTCCGATTGTCAAGTGATTTTGGCCGCCATATTGAATTTTGTCACATGAACCCTGGATTTATCATCAGAAACCCCATAAACCTCCAGGTATTAAATAAGGACAAAATCAAGTGATTTTTTGAAAATCTCTTTTCATCAAGTGGTTTTGGCCGCCATATTGAATCCGCTTTATTGGATCTGCCATATTTAATTTTCTGAATTGCACCCTGAATTCATCATCAGTGACCCCATAAACCCCCAGGCATTATATTATATTGAAATCAAATCATTTTTTAAAAAATCTTCACTTGGCACGTGGTTCGGCCGCCATATTGCATCCGCCATATTGAATTTTCTAAATTTGACCCTGGATTCATTAACAGCCGCCTCAACTACCTTTAGGTAACATTTTCAGGGGTTTGACACCCAAATTGACTCGATTGTGTTGACTTTATAATCGATTTATCGAAGAAAAGGTAGAGGTCACGTGGGATTGGTGGCCATATTTGATAAGTTACGATGTTTCCGTAAAAGAGCCACTCGGATTTCGAAACTAGACTACAATAAGCATCGAATGAGCCCTGGTAGACCTTTCATAGACTAATATATTTTTGGACAGCATGGGGTCTCTCGATGAAAAAGAATGACTCATATATAAATAATTTAAGGCATCTATACGGTACTGATAAAATTAGCGACTATCGAACGTGTATAAACAGTATTTCTAAATATTAGACCTGGTCGTAGAGGCGGTTCTGACTGTCAAATTACCAGACGTATAAGTATCATCTCGCCTTTTGGCTGGTACACGTTACAAATATTAATATTTATTTTGATTTAATGAAAGAAAATTAAAGTTGTTGGTTTGTAGTTTGTCTCTTATTATTTATTTATTTATTTTCTGTTCATATACAAGGTGTTATAATTTAGTGGACCCAGCAAATATCTCGCTTATTTATTAAGTTAGTAATTTATTTCATATAACATGATTTATACGGATGTACATTCATGATACCATTTCCGGTTTATTAGTAATTAATATCAACTTTGAAATTTCAAACGGAACATACTACATTTTTTTTACAAATTTGAAAAGTACATCAAATTTGTTTTGCAATCATGTAAAATAATCCATATGTTACATTATTAAAAAGTAAAATGGCGGACACTTTTTTATACACCTATAGTGCGTTTGAAGGTGAGTTTGCAGTATAGCTCTTATGGAAAATGGGAGCGGTGTTGCCAAATGTTGTAATAGTGTCAAATGTGTCAATTATAATAATATGAAAAACTCGTATGATTTACAAAAATCAACTCTTATAAAACTCAAAATAACAGTCAACAAAAACAAATGGCCATTTGTAGAATACTGCGTCTTCACAGATCAGCGCGTTTTAGAGCTGGCAACGTCGACAAGCAAGAAAAGGATAGCGTCATTGTGTAAACCCATTAGAGAGTATGAAAAAGAGCTACTCCATATGCCCTGTACTGCAAACTCACCTTTGAACGCACTATAGTCGAAAAAAGAATACTGAGCCATGACTAAAAATTAACTTTCCACTTAGTTTGTTCTTACAGAAGTGAACGGCTGATATAATACATAATTTTTAAAACTTAATATTTTTTAACTTATTCAAATTTCCCATTAAACTGAATTTATGTCGTATAAATAACGTAAGTGTACTATCTGCCTTATTTATTTCAATATCTCATTAAGCCATTCCCTTTTAATATTAAAAAAAAAAAAAAACATTTGCTAACCCAGTTACTGCGCTCATGCCCTAGTTGTAACTTATTTTAAATTTCCCGCTATACTGTATTTGTCATGTGTAAATCGTACTCGGTTCGCAGCGCTATCTACTATTTTCTTATTTGACATAAAGTATAGTATCTTTTTTGTTGTAGAATACCTACCTTCAAATTTTTACGGCAACAATGGATGTTAGCATTAAAACATAAAAATTACCAACCAAGTCCAAATTCTTTGGTATGTAGCACACATTTTAAAATGAGCGATTACACTATTAATACTTATGGAGAAAGACTTTTGAAGCCGGTTGCTATACCATCAATATTTTCTTATAATGAAACTAAAATTATACCTTGCCAAAATAAAACATCGCAGGAAGTTTTAAATGTAAATTCAATAGTTGTGCCTTCGACATGTATTGATAGTGAACAGAGCATAGTAGGTGATATCCAACAATCAGTTATGCCAACTGTGGTTCCATTAGTAAGTAATGCAGACGACAAGAAATTGGCACCTTTGGAAGACAAGCAGAAAACACTATCCAATAACATACAGACGAATCTTCAGAAATTAATTACAAAAATTATAAACACAGATGTTGAAAAATGTACAGAAAATGACAACAGACCAGTTCCTGATATAGTGCAACTTTCTGACTGTAATATTGTTGAAAAATTTAAAACGGAAGTTGAAATTAAAGAAGTTGATAGTTCAAATGATGGCTTGGAAAATACAACAGATACGAACTGCACAATGCCTGCTTTTGTAGACGGAAATATAAAATACAATGATTTTAATTCAAAAGACGACTCTAGTACAAAGAAACCTTCGCCACAAAAGAAAAAGATAGATTCACGTCATATCAAGAAAATAGATTCCTGTCACAGAGAGCGGTAAGTAAACTGTAATAGTATATTTTGTATAACAGCGTTTCCCAACGTTTTTTGGCTCGCGTACCACTTGGTAGTACATCACGCTAAATTGTACCACTTCGTAAAAATGATTGTATTTCGTATATTTACTCACTTAGTAGATATAATAGTAGATAGAAACGAAATATGACAAAATAGTAGATTCTACTATTTTGTCATATTTCGTTTACTAATAAATGGTTTTAATAAAAACACAGAATTATAAAAAACCAATTAATATAATAAATATTTTCTATATTTTTATTATTATAATCATTATTATTATAATGAAATATTTTTATAAAATAAATTTAATGAGATCCTTGGGCTTGTTTCGAAGAACATAATTTTTTTAAATTTGGTTCAAAAGATGCGGGGTATACCCTTAAGTCTACAGCTGCGTTTAATCTGTTTCGATACTTATTTTTAAAAAAATTAAGAAAAAGCTCTTTCTACTAATTCCGTACTAGTAAACGGTAATAATAATTTAAGAGCTTTCTCAGAAAGTTGTTCATATTCTTTATCAATGTTTAACCAAAAATTAATTAGATTGTGTCGTTTGAATTCTACTTGTAAAGTTTTGTAACATGATAATTGTATTAAATTTTCTCGTCCGCCATTATTCATTATTTTTCGTGTACCACCAACCAGCAACTCGCGAACCATAGGTTGGGAAACGCTGCTGTATAGTATTTCCAAAAGGAATTGGCTACTCTCACTTACTGATTCCAATATTGACTGACAGTACAACCATTATACCTGCTGAGTTTATAGTTCTGTTAACAATAGTTGCCAGAACCGTAATAATTATTGGAAATAAACGTGTTTTCTTATATGCTATTTAAAATGAACTGTATACAGGGTGTTTGTTTGAGTCGCCGCACCTCGAATTAGGTTATTTTCAAAGAATAAAACCCTTCTTAATCCCTTTTACTCTTCTCTCCATATAATTTTACCCTTTAGTTATGGTTTTCCTAACTATACCCACATTTTTTCCATTACCCTCTCCTCTCTAAAAGTTTGTAAATTTTGTATTTATATTGTCACGGGGTGAAGTCAAGAACGGAATCTTTTGTACTAAATTTATTATATAATATTAATTTACATCAGAATACAATTGTTGGTCAAAAAGGCTGCTGGTGTTGTCCGTTAAAAGCTGATGTAAGTCTCGTTCTTACCCCGGCTTCTCCAGGATCGGTCGAACCACCCCATGTATCCGCACGAGGCGAACACGTGGAGAAGCCCTGTAGACAACACTCACATCTCGTCTTGGTGACTTCAACAGCTGAGCTGGTCCTTGGTTAGCGTGATAAGGACTGATGACTGGTCACAAGCATGACTACTACTTGACTACCAAGAATGACTAACCACGACTCTATTCCCTAAGACCATTTTATAACTGTTAACCAGGACACTATGACGTCAGGTCCTACCTCAATTGTTTTGGAAACATTATTCATTTGTGTAATTGTTGGCAGCAATTAAAGACCATAGTCAGCACAATTGAATAATGTTTATCAATACATTAGAATGTAGTTCAACACTTATGTTGACAAACACGCAACACTCTGCACATTCTTTAATTCCAAAAACCGTACGTCAGCAACCTTGACCTACACGGCTTAAAGGCCGCTCAAGGAATTGAGACATTAGAACGCAATTATACCATAATTGTGATATTATGAATGTATTTCTGTAAACCCTTTGTATTTCTGAAGATGGCTTCATAGGCCGAAATACGTATCAAATAAATTTGTTTTATTCTTTGAAACTAACCGAGACTTTATTTCTTTTTCAGGAAAATTTTCGTTGGTGATTTCAACTTTAGTGACCTCAAATGCCGTAAAAAAAGAAGAAAATACTGGGAACTTACTCAATCTGCCTTAGAGAAACAGAGGAGACGAATAAAAAATTGTACAAATATCAACTTTAACTTGAGGAAACGAATTAGGATATTAGAAAACAAGGTGGATATGTTACAATGGCAGATACAAACTAGAGAAAAATATCCAAGTTTAAAAGACGTACTCAGCTGAATTTACATGAAGTTTTGCAGTATCTTGAATTAAATTGCACTACAGTGCGTTCCAGACAGGGGCGGACTTTGCCCTAGGCAAAATATGCAACAGCCTAAGGCCCGTATTTTTTTGGGGCCCGCAAGACGGTTCTATTATACATTTTTTCTATTATTTTAAGATTTTTTTTAGCTAGTAAGGCCCGAAATGAGAACTTTGTCTAGGACCCCGATTTTGGTCAAAATAAGCACGAATTTAAAGGAGATGAAGTACGGTGGAATTAAACGTGGTGCGATCCAAAATTTCCCCAAACGATGCTGATGTAGTAGTACACTGGCGGCCAAGAATAAAATTATTAGTTTTAAGATTATATAAAATTTAGTGTACGAAACCAAAGGGGTGGAGCATATGACAACCAATGGAAGCCATAGGCGCAATTTTCAAAATCTTAATGAACCTTGCTATATAAAAAAATACTGCGCATATTTGAAAACCTAAATAATGGTATTAGGTATTTGAATTAAAATTAACAAAAAATTATTTTAACTTAAAATTTGTTTTTAAAGCTCTTAGATTAACACTCGATAAATTATTTTAAAAAGATCGTTAATTTTGCCGTGGTTACTACAAAGCAAAATTTGTCCTACACACTCAGCATGCCTTCATTTATTATATACCTGCGAAACCCTGAAATGTGTGAAAATTCACACTTCACAAATTTTTTTTGTTTTTATCTGAATAGTATTAATAAATAAATTAACTTTTGTACCTACGAGAAAATATTTCATACTGTTAATTATACTCATTTTTTTAACGTTCTGTATTAAATTATGTTACCACTTCAAACTTACCTGTTTACCTACCATCCCCAGTAGTGGCAGCCTTCTCCCCCTTATTTTACAGTTTTGGTACCCAGCTCCCCACTGCTGTTATAACTAATAAGTTTGTTTCATTTTGATTTTTTGTGTAATTAATACAAATTACCCTTTTTTACCGACCGCCAACATATATAAGGGAGGTATTGTGATCATACCAATTTTGACGTTTCGAGATTTCGATGGATCTCCACGAATTGAGGTCCCTACATAACGTTTTGACTATTTTTAGCATGATGTCTGTCGGTCTGTCTGTCCGTCCGTCTGTCTGTCTGTCCGTCTGTCTGTATACACGTGCAGAGCAAATTCGGCTGAAAGGATTTTTATGAAACTTCATATTTAAGCATCTGCGATCAATGGCGCGAGTTGATCAACTTTTGGTAAAAATCGGTTGACTAAAAATGGGAGTTTACTCGTGTCGATTTTAAGATTTTTGCGAATATTTCATAACGGAAAAATATCTCGAAAAAATTTATTAAACAAAAGTTGCTATAAAAGCAATAACTAATAACTTTTATTTGAGACGTTTTTTGATAAAACGAAATATTTCGAATAATTTCTGTAAAATTTTTCGAAATTTTTTCATATTTATATGTAACGTTTCCATGGTCATGATAAATAATATCTCTGTTAGAAAATATTAGGTCAAGTTATTTCTACTCTGCTGCTAGAATGTAATTTATATAAGTACTTTATGATGGCGGTCGGTCCTGTGGTGGCCACAGCTGATTTTTTGACAAAAGTATTATATATTATATTTTTAGGATTTTGTATGTATGACCACCAAAACACCCTTATAACGTCACTCTGTCTGTACGGTAGAAATTGTAGCCAAACGGTTTAACATAGAAAGTTGAAATTTGGTATGCTTATACAATTCTTTGACCCACATATAGGAAAAATACTGAGAGTTCTAAAAAACACATCCCGATATAAATATAAACAATTATGTACTTAATAAAAAAAATCAGCTGTGAACACCACAGGACTGACCGCCATCACAAAATACTTGCATAAAATACATTCTTGCAGCAGAGTAGAAATAACTTGGCCTAATATTTTCTAACAGAGATATTATTTTTCATGACCATGGAACGTTACATATAAGTATGAAAAAATAGATGAATTGAAAAAATTTCGAAAAATTTTTCAAAAATTTTTCGTTTTATCAAAAAATGTCTCAAATATTAGTTATTACATTTATAGTAACTTTTGTTGAATAAATTTTTTCGAAATATTTTTCTGTTGCTATATATTCGCAAAAATCTTAAAATCGACATGAGTAAACTCCCATTTCTAGTCAACCGATTTTAACCAAAAGTTGATCAACTCGTGCAATTGATATCAAAAGTTTAAATATGCAATTTCATAAAAATCCTTTTAGCCGAATTTGCTCTGCACGTTTACACAGACAGATGGACGGACAGACAGACCGACAGACATCATGCTAAAAATAGTCAAAACGTTATGTAGGGACCTCAATTCGTGGAGATCCATCTAAATCTCGAAATGTCAAAATCGTTGGCGGTCGGTAAAAATAAATAATTTTTTAAAATTTTGAGTGTCATACCAAATGAAACCTCTTAAAGCGTGGCAATCAACAAGCAAATTTTTATTTTTGAAAAATCAATTTTTTTTATTGGTTTTTGCCAAAAATGTCAAAAAACTTTTGTCCCCCACCCTATCTCCCAGAGGGGTTGATCTAAAAATCTGAAAAAAATCTCCATAATGAACATTGATGGGAACCGGAATAGTTCAACAGGAATTTTTGATCAGATTAGTTTTTCAAAAAATAACGATTTTTTTGTCGTCGGTAAAAAAAAATGTTTTTTAAAAATATATTGTGTGGTATCAAAATAAAGCTCTTAAGACGTAGATTAAGGGACGATAGATATTTTTTTATAATTCGTTTCTTTTAATACGAATTTAGCCAAAAATGTGCAAAAGTTCTTGTCTCGCACCCTTTTACTCAAAGGGTGCACTAGAAATCTGAAAAAAATATAGGTACTGTACATTGATCCGAGCCGAAAACGTACGAGAGGAATTTTTAATCCGATTGCGTTTTTTAAAAATATTTCAGTTTTTGTGTTTTTGACAAAATTAATTATTTTTAAATTCATGGCTAAATTATGGCTTATAATGTCATGGATTTTTTGTATTTATGGTTAAGATACAGTGTGGTTAAGATATAGTGTGTCTTTTTATGAACTTAAAAATATAATAAAAATATTCAGCTGAGGATTAAGTTTTGAATACTATACCAACACATTGTTAATAAAACAAATATTCGTAGACATCCAGTATTATGTTGGCTTCTTACACTTATTAAATACCTACAAATCCCTAAAATGTGTGAAAATTCACACTTCACATCAATTTTTTTGATAGTGTTTATTTCCATGGTGTCACATGGTGTGAATGATGATTATTTTGGATGCGAAAACAAATTTTATATTAAAATATTTTTTTTTGTTAATTTTAATTCAAACGCTTAATACCATTATTTAGGTTTCTAAATATGTGCAGTATTTTTTTTTTTATATACCAAGGTTCATTAAGAATTTTAAAAATTGCGCCTATGGCTTCCATTGGTTGTTATAAGTTCCGCCCCTCTGACAGAATTAAATTATAATTTAAACAATTTCCACTGGCTATTTAATTTACGCTTTTAAATTAAATGCAACATTTGCCAAAATATAACTAGAATTTTGAAAAAATAATTTAAACAATATAAAAATTTAAAAAAAAAAACAAAATAATTTAGTCTCTTCTCACAGGGTTCGATCCCTTTCGGATCGGGTTACTTGGATGAAAAATCAGCGTGAAATACCACTAGACCAGCACACCCGTTCCAGTGTGGCGTGTTACAAAGCTATAACTTGTGTACATTATTAGCCAAAAATCACAAAAAATGCGTTTTTTCCAAAAACCTAATCTGATTAAAAATTCCTGTTGAACTATTCCGGTTCACACCAATGTACATTACTTAGAATTTTTTCAGATTTTTAGTTTAAACCATCTGGGCTACAGGGTGTGGGACAAATAATTTTTTGCACAATTTTGGCCAAAATCGCTTCAAAATAATTTATTTTGCAAAAATAAAAATTTGATCGTTAATCCACGTACCAAGGGCTTTCATTTGATACCCTACTCATAATTATAAAAAAAAATATTTTTTTTCGATGAGCACATATTTGTTTATATTTTTAGGGGGATATGTTTTTGAGATCTTTTAGTATTTTTCCTATGTGCGGGTCAAAGAGTTCTATAAGCATGCCAAATTTCAACTCTCTAGGTTTAGCCGTTTGGCTACAATTTTTACCGAACAGACAGACAGACAGACGACAAAATGACGGTATAAGGGTTTTTTGGTCATACCTACAAAACCCTAAAAACCGAAACAGACCAATAAATTTTTGGAAGACTATTGAAAAATTAGAAGTGGGAAATTTGTATTAAATATAACACAAAAAATCAAAATGTAAGAAAAATTACATTTTAAATTACAATGACAGCCAACTTAACCTAGAATCTGCAATGTAAGTATAATTTAATAATAATAAGTTCCCAACGTCTATGGTCTATTTCAAATTAGAAAAAAGTAGATAGCGCTGCGAACCGAGTACGATTTACACTGGACAAATACAGTATAGCGGGAAATTTAAAATAAATTAAAACTAGGGCATGGGCGTAGTAACTGGGTTAACAAGTGATTTTTTTTTTTAATATAAAAAAGGTTAGTAAGATATTGAAATAAACAAGGCAGATAATATTATCTGTCTCATTTTGTAATACGAAACTAACAGGAAAAGTCAATTTTTTATGTTGAATATTGACAATACATTTATAATATTATCATAGTATTGGTTCACACGGATACGCCAAAGTCTGTTTACACCACAACAGTCACTAAAGTAACCAGATCTAGTTTCGTATTACAAATTGAGACGGATTATACACTTAGGTTATTTATACGACATAAATTTAGTTTAATGGGAAATTTGAAAAAGTTAAAAAAATATTAATTTTTAAAAGTTATGTACTATATATAAAAAGAGAGATTTGGCTAAAAGAGTTTAAATAAAGCAATAAAACAAACAATATATCTTTAGAGCTAAAGTTTCTTATTTAAATATTTATTGTAAATAAAAATTAAATATATATGTATATATGAAGGTCTAAAAATTATATCAATAACTTCTTCTTTGGGCACACAATCAGCTGGGCTGTCTTTTGGCCTCACATTAGTCCTCTATCTTGATCTGTTAATTGTCAAGTATCAAAAAATATTTATATGTCAGATAACCTAAAAAATATATAACTGCGTAAAAACAAATTACATGGACAATTTTCTCCATAAAATCTACGCCAAGAATATAAATAAAAGTCTAAATATGTAAATAATAACAAAATATATGAAAAAAATTAAATAATACAGTCTGTTTCAAACGCTTAGGCGGAACTAAATGGGAATTTCGTTCTTTTAGGTTGTCACGACAAGGGACCTTGCTTGGGTTATTTCATTTTTCACGTTGCAATGTCAAAATTTTAAATTACAACAATGAAACCATGGAAACGAATCACCTATGTCAAAATTAAATTATTTTTTTAATATATTTTAATGACAAAAAAATTAATAAATGGGAAATTTGTATTAAGAATGACACAAAAAATCAAAATATAAAGAAAATGACAATTTAAAATGATATTAACCTTAACAAAAATGTGTATTGTAAGTATGATTTACAAAGCTTAAACAAAACGGTCGAAAAGCACGATTTAAACGATGAAAGTAACTAGATTGCAAAATTTAGTTCCGCTTAACCGTTTGGAACAGACTGTATATATTTCCAATGTACGACACTGAACATCTGTCAGCTTGGACTAAAAACAATTTTTTAACAGTGTAATAGGGATGACGATCTAAACCAATCCGAAACAAGGAGAAACAGCTCCTATCTTCTTACACACATTTTTCTACTTTGAAATAGACCATAGATAAAGAGTTGAAACCGGAAGTGATACAGAATTCTTACAAATTTTTTATCTAGTTTAAATATTCTTCTGAAGAATTTTTTGTATCATCTGAATAATTTTAATATATTTTTTATATAAAACAACATTGTAATATTGGGTACAAAAATGTATTATTCCGAAAGAAAGTAATGAGCAAAAAATAATAATAATGGGTCCGAAACGCCTCTTTCATCAGCCGCCCGTATGCGGAACACACCCTGAAAACACGTATCTGACATTACAATAGCCCGAAAATGGTGTGATCATTATTTCACTATGGTTGTTGAAGGTTAAAGAAAACACATCTAAGAATGTTTAACATATTATTTATTACATTACATTCCTAAAAATATGCCGCCCGGGCGCGGTGCACCCTAAGTCGTAGCGGCTTTGCATACACACTACTAACAGTATAAGAGTTTCTTGGATATACACAGGGCTGATATTCAAACGGTACGTGCGTACCGGTTGTTAAAATATTAAAATACATCCGTACCGGTTGTTAAAATATTAAAATACAGTGAATGTCGTTTATAACGACTTGAAGGGACCAATGACATTTAGTCGTTATAACCATAGGTCGCTATATCCAAACAGTATAAATACAATGTTGAAAAATATGTACATTTTATTTATGTAAGTATTAAAGAGTACATTTATATGAATGCAAGAAGCTTAAGCAACAAAAACGACATTCAAGTATTACGAGGGTTACCTTTTATGTTTTTACAAACGACCACTAGATGGCAATATGTCATTACTACAGTCTGTTCCAAACGGTTAGGCGGAACTAAATGGGAATTTTGTTCTTTTAGGTTGTCACGAGAAGGGACCTTGCTAGGGTTATTTCATTTTTCACGTTGGAATGTCAAAATTTAAAATTCCAACAATGAAACCATGGAAACGAAGTATTTATGTCAAAATTAAATTATTTTTTTTTATATATTTTAATGACAAAAATATAAATAATTGGGAAATTTGTAATAAGAATGACAAAAAATTAACATATAAAGAAAATGACATTTTAAAATGATGAAAAAAGTCACCAAAAAATGTTTGTTGTAAGTATGATTTACAAAGCTTAAACAACACGGCCAAAAAGCACGATTTAAACGATGAAAGTAACTAGATTGCAAAATCTAGGGTTAATGTTCCGTGTAAGTCCACCGCGTCAAATTAGAACTAGGCTGTATGTTTAGAATAGAATATATGTACGAGTGGGGAACCAATAGTAATCATTCTTGCATATGTGCTCGGTGTAATCAGACACAACTTTTGTGCAATTTAGAATCAAGGGAGAACGGTGTCTACACAGGTGTTATTTACATAGTTAGTTAGTTCCTGAAACTTGGAAAATGGCTGATAATTATTTCAATTTTTTAAGTAATATGGAGAGTAAGGATATGAAAGAGGTGTTAAGATGGTGTATGAATGAGGGTCTGATTGTGTCTGAATGTAAATGTCCCAAAAAGTTCCCAGACTCCTGATTTATATAATTGCAATGTGATCTAAATGCTATCCATTTTTTCCCAAATTTAAACCCAAAATGTGATAGCTAAATTTTATCGCGTACAACTTCAAAGAGTTATAAAAAGGATGGATAATTTTATATAAAAAGGTATTCTGTGGCGATTTTCACGGCTCTGGATTTGCCTACTAGTTTTATCATTGTTTGTTTGCATATAGTGAAGATATATAAATGCTTTATACATTTTTAATACATTTACATAATTTGGTATGTATGAATGCGATGAAAAACGGAATGTTCTATTTTAGACATAAAATTGGTAGGTCGGAATATATTGATAATTTGAGGATTCTCTCTTTTAATAAAGTTAGTGTTTTTCAACATATGTATACTATAAATCTCATTCAAACTATTTAAATATGACTTTAAGCGTATAAATACTGAAATTTCGTTATTCAAGTTTTTCTTTAAAAACCTTAATACGAGCTAAATGTTAACTAACACTTATTAAATAATTGCTTGGATTTCAAAACGTATAACTATCAAGTACTTATTTAGATTTAAGAATCGCAAATGTTATATTTTGAAAGAAAGGGGCGGCGCTTCGTCAAGACCAAATCTCATTCCAACTAGCATACACGGTCTGTCTAACGAGTTATGCCTGGTGGACTTATACGGAACATTAACCAAATCTAGTTCCGCTTAACCGTTTGGAACAGACTGTATATTCCAGGGCTTCGAACCGTTATTTTTTTCGTTTCGGTTTTCGTTCCGGTTCAATTAAAAAAATATATATCAGTTCGGTTCCGGTTTTCATTCCGGCAAAAATAAGGGTTTTTTCGGTTCAGTTCCGAGTGATAAATTTTTAAATGCTTTTATTTGTATTAGAAATTTATTTTCTACTATAATTTAGAAAAACATTTTATTCCTTATTTTGTGATAATTATACCAAGGTATCTGCCGGGGGGGGGGGGAGGTCTGAGCGTTCCATCCCCCCCCCCCCCGCCGAAATAATAGAAGCTCAATTCTTTTTCTTACTTATCAGTTAAAAAAATTACGAATTACGATTTTTTTCTGCTCATCAGTTTAAAAAATAATCTTAAATAAAATGTATTTTATATTCACTTACATAAACATTATCTGAACCGAAATAAACCGATATTTTTTTTCGGTTCAGTTCCGGTTTTCGTTCCGACAAAAATAACTTTTTTCTTTCGGTTCAGTTCCGGTTCGAAGCCCTGCTATATTCGTAAAATTTGACATTTGTTAATTTGAAATCAGTGGCAGCTTATAAAATGACCGTGTAGTTTGTTGACAGTGAGCGTTTAAAAAAATAAGTATGAAAAAATGGATATTACTCGTGAAGGTTTCCGTTGGATGATTTTTTACGATTTTAGTAAAGGCCTAACTCAACAACAATGCATAGATTCGCTTCGTTCAACTATTTTCTGATAATGATGAAGCACCATTTTCTGATAGTGATGAAGCACCATCAGAAAAGACTGTTTACAATTGGTTTGCAGAATTTCGTCACGGTCGTGCGTCCGTCAGTGATGAATCTCGTGTAGGTCGACCAAAATAGGTTGTGATTCAAAAAACATCGATGTTGTGCGCAAAATGAAGAAGATTGGCATGTGACTTACCGTGATATAGAGGCATCCTTTGGCATATCGCAGACTGCAATACATTCGATTTTGCATGAACATTTAGCTGTGAAAAAGATCTGTTCCCGAGGGATTCCGCATAATTTGACTCAAAAAAAGGCTCGTGTTGATTGGTGTAAGAAAATGCTAAAAAAAATTAACCTAGGCACTGCAAAATCCGTATACAATATCGTTACGAAACTTGGATTTATTCATATGAACCGGAAACTAAGCAACAATCCACTGTTTGGGTCCAAATGAACCGAAACCCACAAAAGTTGTTCGTTCACGAAGCACTTCCAAAAAAATGATCGCTTGTTTCTCCGTTTGTACTGGACATGTAGCAACCATTCCTTTAGAAGATCGGAGGACAGTTAATACTGAATGGTATACAACAATTTGTTTGCCAAAAATCATCGACAAAATCAGGAAAAACAACCAAAAACGTCGCATTATTCTTTATCATGACAATGCAAGCTTCCACACAGCACGTCAAACAATTATTTGAAGGAGAAAAACATCGAATTAATGTTTTATTGACCGTATTCACCTGATTTATCTCCGACTTTTTTTTGTTCCCCAATGTCAAACAAAAAATGCGTGGACAGCGCTTTTCATCGCCTCAATAAGTTGTTGAGGCCTTCGAAAACCATGTTTTTGATATTGAGAAGTGACATTACCTATAGAGGCGCTGTTATCGCTTACAAAATGGCGATTGGAATAGGATATTTTTGACATTTACCATTTGATACACAACAATTCACATTGCAGTTAATTTTCTGTTGCGATTTTAAAGACATTTTATTAAAGATTTCTTCACTTCAACACATACAAACAATGTAATTAAATGAGCCACATCCAACAAAATCCTATTCCGTTAAGTTCCAAAATAATCCGCTAGGCGTCACTTCAGTTATTGTCAGTTCTCAATACCAGAGTGGAAAAAAATGTTTCGAGAATTGGTTTGAATGCATGCAAAAGTGTATAAATCTTAAAGGCGAATATTTTGAAAAGCAATAAAACAGTTTGCTCCAAAAACATTTTTTTTCTTTCTTAGTTTTTGTAAAAACTTAAAAGGCGGCCCTCGTACATTTAACGTGTATTGCAAACTAACATTTCAACGCTCTATAAACGTTTTTTTTTTTTTTTTAGATCTGTATTTTCATTACAATTTTTGGCGCAGAGAATCTTTGACTATGAAAAAACTTATAATTATTTTAATCTGTCAAATTATTTTCAAAGATTTCAATTTCATCTTTTATAAAAATTTCATTATCGTTTCTATTACTATAGACCACTTCATTGTACAGTTCCAAAGAAATAGGAGGCAGTTTAACACTCTCCAGCATATTCTGAATTCCGCTGTGGCCCAACTTCTTAACAACTTCATCAGAGATTAAACTACCATTCAGATCATATGATTTACAACTTGGATTCACCAAAGATATTTCAAATTTTCTCAAGCAATTATTACAGTGCATTATTATATTTGAATTTAAACCCAACAAGCTTTCGGATAAAACATTTAGATTAGTAAAAGCACAGCCCTTCGGATTATGATTTGAAATAGTTTTCATTTGATCAATGACGTATTGGAAAGAGGTGATTCTATTCCCTTCAATAGATGGGCTTTTTAATGGATCTTCTGTCCTAGATTCCTGAAAAAAAAATATTTAGAGCCAGAGCTGGAAATAAAGTCGATTCCGCTTAATCAGGACACCGGTTAATTAGGACAGCCCCTTATTAGGGACAAATCCTAAAGAACGGAAACAAAACCGATTAAGGGCCGCTTTAACAAACCTCGGATAGATAATAATAATATGTTATATTTATTTTCTTATTACTAATAATAATAATACATTTTTATTTTTTTGTGTTATATTTACAATAAATATAACACATACCTCATTGAGGATGTAGCCCACTAAAAACCCATAGGTCCTGCGCGTGGTAAAAATTATGTGTACATATAAATTTATAATCTATTCATAATATTTTTAATGTCATCATCTGACAGGGAAAGTATCCATTTTTTGATAATTCTTTTGAAATTAAAATTATGAACAGTTAAGTTATGATTACTGGTGTAATTATATAATAAATCATGGATTTTAGTAGAAAAATATGAGTAATAACATTTAACTTTTTGTTTTTTATGCTTAATTGGAATTGCTAGTTGGTTGTATTTGGATCTCGTTAAGTATTTGGATCTCGTTATGATCTGTATTTTTAATTGTATTAGGGTTTTTTATTACCCATGTTGCAACAGCCAAAATGTACAATAGAGGATACGCATAAAATTTATATTTCCTTAAAACTACATTTTTTTTATATTTTAATGTTAGTTATGTCACCTAACACAACAAAAATCACATTTTAATTAATATTATAGCCAAATTTTTTAATTAAAATGTTGTAAATTTGAAATAAGCCGACCACGCCGCGAAGGTTGCCGAGTAGATACGACTGAGACTGTAAGGGTTTGACGTCACAGATACAGACAAAACATAATGTTTACGTGTTCATATTGTATTGTTTGAGAGTTTTGTATTTGTTTTTAAACAATTTTTCACGCATTTATTATTAAAATAATTTATAAAATATATGTACTCACATTAAAATGGTCTTCACAAACATAAAGTTTACTTTTTTCTGAAATATCGGTTTTATTTCGCCTCATAGCTTTTCTGTTGTTTTTCGTCATCAGGTAATGATATAAATTATTTTTTTGGATTTCTAATTGAACTATTTGTGCACATTGGTACTAAACAATATTTTCGACTATGTTTCGAAGTACTGGGGCCTGGATCTTCCATATTTTATATATTTTAATATAAAATTTAATTCGGTAAACATGTATAAATTGTTTTTATAGAATTAAACTTTATTTTAATTAAAATCACTCTAACTTTACATAACCTATAAAAGTTATACAAACAAATAAGTTCATAACAGACTATGTACGCTGGGTAGACTAGTAGTGTCATGTGTCAGTTAGGGGGTATGACGTCACACGTCGTTTTCGCGCGCTACATACATTTATGATTTTTTTAAGCATTCAAATTAAAAAAAAAAATTAAAAACTGTTTTTTATGTTTATATGCAACAAGAGGAATATAATAAAAAAAATTAAAAAAATCATGCCTATCCCCTATTGTGATAAATCAAAAATTTGTGTTTCTTTAAAAATCAAGCGCGAAGAATATGATCTAGGTTTAAAGATCATTATTTTTAAAATAGATTTTTGTATTACCGCCAGATTATTTATGTAATTGTCGGTGGTACCACCCCAACCAAGAATGGCATATTGCAAAATTGATTGCACTAAGCCATAATACACAGTTTTTAATTTAGTTATTGGTAGAATTAGTCTCAGTTTTTTAAAAATGTACATAAATTTTCGAAGATTTTTACATATATTGTCAATATGGTAGTTCCATCGAAGAAAACAATCTAACGTAACACCTAGATATTTAATATGTTGTTTTTGATTTAATTTTTCACACGTACAATTTACATCTTGATAGCGGTATAACTATCGGAGGTATAAGTTTATTCCAACGTTCGCTTTTAAAATACATTTATTATTCTCGAATAGTTACAGTCTATTCCAAACGATTAGGCGGAACTAACTGGAATTTTCATTTTTGTAAGTTGTCATTAGCAATTTTTTTTTTTTATATATATTGAAGTTGGCTTTTCCTGAACAAAATGATCAAAAGCTTCAATCAAACGGTAAAAGTAACTAGAATTGAAAATCTAGTTCCGCCTAAACCAAAGGAACATACTTTATTTGTTTATATTTTTAGGGGGATACGTTTTTTATATGTTTTCGTATTTTTCCTCTGTGCGGGTCAAAGAGTTGTATAAGAATGCCAAATTTCAACTCTCTAGGTTTAGCCGTTTGGCTACAATTTTTACAGAACAGACAGACGACAAAATGGCGGTATAAGGGTATTTTGGTCATACCTAATACCTACAAAACCCTAATCCTGTAATTTTTGTGGAACTTCGGATAACTGATCCAGCCGCTTAATCTGGGCAAAATATACTAGTTCTGATGTGTCCCGATTAAGCGGAATTGATTGTATTTGAAAATGTATTTTAATTACTTTCTCTGTGGTATTTGTATTTAATAATTGTCTGAAATCGTCAGTATTTGAAGAACTCACCTGGTAATTGAAATATTTTAGAAGTATTTAAATACTTCCTAGTATTTCAAATACCTACTTCCCTTTTCACATAATAGTATTTCAAATATTTCTCTAGTAAGTATTTCAAATACTTTTATAATTTTCAAATACCTCCGTAATTTCTAAATTAATTTTCATTACAATTGTGGTCGTTAAAAATTCATATAGCCTTTTCCTTTTAGTATTTTTATTGAATGGTAGTACCCAACTTTCGACCTAGGGATGGTACATGAAGAAGAAGAATATATACTTACATCTTCCTGTGGTTCCGTTTTAACATTCGGAATAGAAAATACGGGAATGTCACCAGTAGTTTCAGAATTTTGTTGTGGTACTAGTTTTGACGCACTCTGCGATACTTTAGATTGCGGTCCATAACACACAGCTGTTGGTTTATCTATTGTATCTGTGAAACCCTGTAAAATTATATTTAATTTCATTAACTATTAAAAATCGCACTAGAATTCTAAACTGACTATAGGTAAATGGTCATAAGAGAGACTCTATCTGGAGGTATAGTGTTGAACTAATCTAATAAGTATTGAATAGATATCTTTAAAGACATTGAAAATATATTTTGGTTAATGTTCCGTAGAGTCCACCAGAACTAGGCTGTATGCTTAGAATTAAGTATATTGTAACGCTAGAAACGACAAGGCATGGTCGGAAGAGTGGGGAGCCAATAGTAATCATTCATCTGTAGTTGGCCGAGGAATACGCGTTTTTATCATGCGATAAGTCCGAATATAACCGATATTTTTGGAACTCTTTACTTTATATATAAAAGCCCTAATTCCTGTGTGTCTTAACGTAATGCTAAATTCCTGGGTGCTAGCGGGGCTTGAGGTGTGCGGTCGGTCACGAACTGACTGGTGGGGAGCGACGTACTCCGACAGCAGGAATATAGCTCTTAGCTCTCCAGTCAGTATATACCTTGGCTTGATCAAAGAATTTTGTGTCATGTTATATATTACATATAAAATATCCCTTTACCCAAATTCTCAATCATTTTCGGCCGTCTTGCAGCTTTCGAAAGATCATTACATTTTGCCACTATACCGACCTTAGAGGAATAACAGAATTGGTAATGTCTTCTTCAAATTTTTGTTGTGACAATGTTCCGGTTCTAATTGTTCTTGATTTTTGAGGAACAACTGTTTGTCTACCTTTAGAATCAATGTTTTTTAAATACAATAAATGCATCGTTTCCGTGTCGTCTTTAAGATGAGATATAAAATTCGATGAACTATTTTTATATTCTTTAATTTCAACTTTAGGTTGGCATTGAATACATTGAACAATGAACTTATTTTGCTCAAAATACTTTTTTTCAACTAAATATTAAAATATATTGAATTTTGAAAAAACGTATCATCTACTGTTTTCGATTTAAATAAAAGATTTCTTCTTTTACCATCATTGGCTTACTGAAAAGAGTTTGAAGCTCCTGAATGCTTCAGATATTAAAAGAGTCGATGCACCAAAACTTTCACGAGTATCGCTGTCACTCATGTTGGCGAAAAAATACAAATATATAATTGTAATATAAATCACTCAAATTTTTCACAAATTAAATCTGCGTCAGACGTCTACAATGTATAAATACTAAATTCCAATGACCAGTGAGAGTAAAAAAATCAAATCTCAATCTTGATTTTAGTTTTAATCATAACTAAAAAATTAATCATAATAATGAGTAAATATTTAATTTAGTTACCAGTGTGAATAACTGCATTATGATTGATGTACCTTACTCATTAATCAAGTCTTAAAATTAAATTTTTAATCTCAATCCTCAATCATTAGTTTGATTGCAATTTGCCCAACTCTGGATATCAGTTTGCTAACGGGTCTGCTAGTGAAATTAATGTTTTTCAAAATATGTGTATAAATCTCATTGAAAACAGGTAAAAATTCCTTACGAGTACCTGTTTATATACTTCTATCAAGTTTCAGTTTTTTCTGTCCAAAATTTTTGCTAACTAAACCTAACGTAATTAGTTTTATCATTGATTGTTTGCATATAGTGAAGATATATAAATTGCTTTATACAGTTTTAATACATTTACATAATTTAGCATCTATGAATGCGACGAAAAATTGAATGTTCTATTCCAAACATAAAATTAGCAGGAATATATTGATACTTTTGAGGATTCTCTCTTTTAATAAAGTTAATGTTTTTCAAAATATGTATACTATAAAACTCATTTAAACCATTTAAATGTGACTTTAAGCATATAAATACTGACATTTCATTATTCAAGTTTTTCTTTAACCCTTTACTGCATGAATTTTTATTTTTGGCTGAAATAATTCATGAGCATTAGGAATTGGTTCTTATTGATAGAAAAATTAATTAAAAAAATATATTTAAAGTATTAATTATTATTTTTATGAAAAAATAATAATTAAAATAATAATTTAGGGTTTGTGCCATACATGGAACATTATGATTCTACATTATGTTACAAAAGAAAATGATTCCGTATTATTTGCTCGTCAATTGCTAGGTGTTCTTCATTAAGGATTCAAAGCAGTCGCCCTCGAATTTTTGAAAGAAAATGTCGTATCTTCTAGTTGTCCTTTCTCAATAAATTCAGAATTATCGTTGAAGTGCAAATTCCGCTTGATATCCTTATCTCTATTGCAGCCCATTACTTGAGATATTGCATGATCCATTGTTGTGTATGTGGCATATATGAACATTCATGAAGTAACTTTCTGATTCCGTTTTAAAAGTAAAATAAAAATCGGAATGTGCCATATATGGCACACTATGCGGTAAAGGGTTAAAAAGATTAATAGGAGCTAAATGTTAACAAACACATTAAATAATGCTTGAATTTCCGAAAGGATAACTATCAAGTACTTATTTAGATTTCAGTTTTTAATAAAATTACTGGAAATGATAAAGTGAATGGTAAATGTTATGTTTTGAAAGAAAGGGGCGGCGCTTCGCCAGGGCCAAATCTCATTCTAACTTGCATACGCGTTTTCTCTGACGAGTTGTTTGTGGTGAACTTATACGGAACATTTTTTTTTTTTTTTTATTACCGCCCTGCTTTCCTATTAGGATAGGGTGACCATTCGTCCCGCATTTTAACATTTTGTCCCGCATTAAGATGCGTCCCGCAAAAGTCCCGCATTTTAACATTTTGTATTTGGGAGGTGAGGACCAACTTTTTTTTGCTCTTCACTTGGATTTGGGAGGTGAAGACCTTTTTTTGCTCTTCACTTGGATTTTGGAGAGATGAGGACCTTTTTTTTGCTCTTCACTTGGATTTTGGGGAGATGAGGACCTTTTTTTTGCTCCGTCCCGCATTGCCTTCTTAAGAAAATGGTCACCCTGTATTAGGGGCATTATACTTACATTTTGTTGTTGGAAACTGCATGAAGGTACATTTTCAGTGTTTCCTATACTTAAATTATTAGAGACCCTGAAACCAAAATATTTAGATGAAATTATTAGAGCACATTATTTGATAACATATGGCCCGCGGGCCGTATCCAGCTCGAAACTAATTTTTAAACGACATGCACTGAGCTGCTTTTTAGGATTTCCTAGGTATAATCAGAAACACCTATACTACTGATATCCAACATATGGCCCACGGGCCGTATCTGGCCCGATACTAATTTTTAAACGACACAGCATTGAACTGCTGTTTAGGATTTTCTAGGTATAATCAGAAACAGATATACCATTGATGTCCAACATATGGCCCACGTGCCGTATCTGGCCCTGTACTAATTTTTAAACGACACGCATTGAGCTGCTGTTTAGGATTTCCTAGGTATAATCAGAAACAGTTATACCATTGATGTCCAACAAATGGCTCGCGGGCCGTATCCGGCTCGAAACTAACTTTTAAACGACACGCACTGAGTTGATTTTAGGATAGGGTGACCATTCTTCCCCCATTTTGCGGGACTGTCCCGCATTTTAACATTTTGTCCCGCATTAAGATGCGTCCCGCATTTTAACATTTTGTCCCGCATTTTAACATTTTGATGGTGAGGACCTTTTTTTTATGCTATTCACTTGGATTTGGGAGGTGAAGACCTTTTTTTTGCTCTTCACTTGGATTTGAGAGGTTAGGACCTTTTTTTGTTTTGCTCTTCACTTGGATTTGGGATATGAGGACCTTTTTTTTGCTCCGTCCCGCATTGCCTTCTTAAAAAAATGGTCACCCTATTTTAGGAAATCCTAAGTATAATCAGAAACAGTTATAACATTGATATGGCCCGAGGACCGTATCCGGCTCCATACTAATTTTTAAACAACACTACCTTCTTTTTAGGATTTCGTAGGTATAATGAAGAAACGTTTTTGTTTTGTTAATATACGCAGAATCATGCAAATTTTAATAATTGATTCCTGCTTATATTGATTTTTATTCGATATCAGTTTGCCAACATCGTTGACAACAGGTCTGCTAGTACAATAACAATATTAATAAAAATCAATACATTAACAAAAATAATATATTTTTCATTATTTAAAAATGTGAAATATACATATCGTACACTATTTATAATAAAGTATAATAATTACTTTTTCTGTAACACCTCTTTCACTATTTTTAAAGTATTTTGAATGCTCAAAAAAAGATCTTGTCTAAAAGCAGCTTCTTCTGTCATACGTTTTTCACGTTGTAATTCTATTTCCAAACTCTTCGATTTATTTGCAATATCTGCACGTTTTATTTCTGCTTCTAATTCAAACCTTTCCTTTTCCATTTTCAAATCATGAAATAGCTTGATTTTCATTAAATCATTTTCGTTTTCATATTTAGATCGTTTTTGACTAGTATTGGCTTCAAGGGAAACATCGATGTCTGCAAAAGTAAAAACATGTTAATGCAAATATAAATCACTATAGTCCGTTCAAAGGTGAGTATGCAATACAGAACATATGAAGTAGTTCTTTTTCATACTCTCTAATGGGTTTATGCAATGATGCTATCCTTTTCTTGCTTGTCGACGTTGCCAGCTCTAAAACGCGCTGATCTGTGAAGACAATCTGCAGTATTCTACAAATGGTCATTTGTTTTTGTTGAGTGTTATTTTGAGTTTTATAAAGGCTCATTTACATTTAGATACAAGTATGAGGACTTGTATGAGATACAAGTATGAGCTCATACAAGTATGATCATACAAGTTAACATGCACATGTCAATATACAAGTCGATAATCATGTCATTTTTGGGCTCTGTTTATATTTGCATACACGGATACACTTGCAAAAAATGTCTAGTGATGACGAGGAGAGTTTTTTGTATTTAAGTACATGTGCATTACTTCTGTCAAAATCACGAAAAAGAAAGCGTAGATGGTGGCAGCGATATTTTTTATCTCGACGAGAAACCCATGGGGCCTACTCAATGTTGATTAATGAACTGACTTTAGAAGATGGTTCATGCTGCAGAAATTATATGAGAATGAGTGTCGCTGATTTTGAAAGAATACTCATGTTGGTGGCTCCATTAATTACTACAAGATTTCGAGAAGCTATATCACCTGCAGCACCAGATATTACTGGCTATGATTTTCTCAAATAATAACAGAGTTTTGTCCTTATTCCACAAAGACATATTTAACTTGTAAAAAATAAAAAACTATTGAAAATAATCAAATGTGAGATATCTTTTAAAACATAACCTAACTTTCCACCAGATTGTCAGCTCATACAAGTCAAGTATATGGAAAAGTCTGCTCATACAGAAAGTATGAGCAAATGTCAATGGATCTGACAAATTATACAAATTGTATGAGTTCATGTATGAGGTGATGTATTGCGACAAGTCAATTTGACTTGTATCTCATACAAGTCCTCATACTTGTATCTAAATGTAAATGAGCCTTAAGAGTTGATTTTTGTAAATTATATGAGTTTTTCATATTATTGTAATTCACATATTTGACAGTTTTACAATATTTGGCAACACCGCTCCCATTTGCCATAAGAGCAATACTGCATTCTCACTTTTGAACGGACTATAGTTTCTTCTTACAATTTTGTTTAAGTACTCTATCTCGTTCCGCATCAGTATCCCATTTTTCTGAACTGTTCCTTTTTCTAGATACCGGGTTTTCGACATCGAATTCGCCCATTTCATCTGCATTATATTCAATATTTATGGTAGCTTGCTCGGCCTCAGTTATAATTATAATTTCAGTTAACAATGCACCGCGTTTTAACTGTTCTTCTTCAGTTCCAATTCTAAAATATTAAAAACAAAATAATCTTCTCATGAACACAAAAAGTAAAAAAAAATAATAATTAAACTTAGATTATCTAAAGAAGTCCAGCCAAGGTCATATTCGAATGTTACAAAATTTGTGCTGTGTACGGTGAAAGTGCTTTATCAAAATCTGCTGCGCGGAAATGGTTCGCTCGCTTTCGTTCTGGTAATTTTAATGTGAAAGATGACTCACGCTCTGGTCGTCCAATCAATGAAAAAGCTGATGAAATTCTTGAAAAAGTCCAGCAAGATAGCGATATCAGCAGTGTCGATATTGGTACGGAGCTAGGCATTGACCACAAAACTGTCTTGAACCATTTACGGAAAGCTGGCTACAAAAAGAAACTCGATATATGGGTTCCTCATGAGTTGAGCGCGAAAAACATGATAGACCGAATTAACATCTGCGATGCGCTGCTGAAACGCAATGAAATCAAGCCACTTCTGAAAAGTGTCATAACCTGTGATGAAAAATGGATCACGTACGACAATCGGAAGCGTAAAAGATCGTGGACAAGGTATGGTGAGCCGTCACAAGCGTTCGCGAAGCGAGGATTGACGCCGAACAAGGTGATGCTGTGTGTGTGGTGGGACTGGAAGGGAATCGGCCACCATGAGCTACTTCCAGTTGGTCAGACGATTGATTCTCAACTCTACTGTGGACAACTAGAGAGTTTACGCCAGGCAATTGAAGTAGAAAGGCCAGAATTGAATAATAGGAAAGGTGTTGTCTTTCATCATGGCAACGCAAAACCACACACTTCTTTGATGACCCGTCAAAAATTGCGAGAGCTTGGTTGGGAAATTTTGTTGCATCCACCGTATAGTCCCTCCGACTATCACCTATTCCGATCTCTGCAGAATTCTCTCAATGGAATTTTAAGCTGGTTTCAAATGAAGCCTGTGAAAACCTACTTTAGATAATCCAAATATAAATACTTTACTTTGTTGATAATTCTCCTGATTTAAATTTTTTAATTAATTTATCCACTCGCTCCCGAGCAGTTCTTGCAGAGATAACATATCCAAATTTATATTTTAAATCTATGGACACGTCCTCCCATTTTTCTCGACCCAACTCAAATGGATTTATACCTAGAGAAGACTCTAATAATTTTATATCTTTATTTATATTAAAAATAAATCGATTTTTGGCACCCTAAAATTAATAAAATAAATATTAATAAACAATAATAATAAATATTATATTATAAAATACCTTTGATGATAATGAAGTCATTTTTCACTAATGTAAGACACCTTCTGTAGCTTTTAAAAACGTATGTATAATATTTAACGTTGAGTTAACATACAAGGAGTGTTTGACAAGTTGCTGACACTGATAAGAGATGGCGCTCAGATCTCAAATTTGATGTTATTTCTGATATTTTCCATATTTCGTAAGCATATACACTAACGGTCATTTGCACCGGTCATAGTTAACTCTTAACTAATAATTAAAAATTAGATTTCATTGCACTGCGTACTTAATTCAGGTTTAAATTAACTATTAGTAAAATTTCATCAATATCATAGGTACGAATTAAACTGTAATTAAGAATTTAACAATTACGGCCGTTTGCACCGGTTAAAGTCACAAAAAACCTACGGAACTACCCTGACTAGATCGGTCTACATTGTACTTTTATCATTTAAATAAGCCTTTGTTGGTAAAAATTATATTAATACCTATTTAGTACAAATTCTGAATATTTTGCAGAAATAATAGTTTTTCCAAAATCAGTTTTGAGTACAGAAAGTTAATACGTACAGTAATACCCCGCCACTCGACGTTAATTCGTTCTGAAAAAGCGTCGAGTAGCGAATACGTCGAGTGGCGAGTCGAATTTCTCCATAAGAATAAAAGGGTATATATACATATATACATTTACATATAAGGAAATACATATATGTATATGTTTTCCTTTTAGCTATGCTTGCATTTCTATCCTTTGGACCCATAATTATAAATATAAATCACTTATTTTATCAAAAAACAAAAAGTTCATAGCTGCACTAAATCTGAGTTGTTGTCGTCAAGATATCTAGGCGCGAATTGCTGGCCATGCGTTCATTTTGCTTTGTTTACAAATATGTATCACATGATCGGTACTCGATCACGCGTCGGATAGCGATGCTTCCGTCGACTCTCACTCTCAACATTTACGTCGAGTGGCGAAAACGTCGAGCTAAGAGGCAGTCGAGTAACGGGGTATTACTGTATTGTAACACAAGATTTGGAATGTTATTCTAAAGCACTTATCTTCTTATGCATTTTGCGTGTAATTCCTTCACTAGTGAAGGAATAATTATTCCATGCTCGTTGTCAGATGTTATTCACTATAAGGTATGTATTCTTCCGCGCTGAAAAGTAGTGCAGACGGTATCTATGGTGTATGAATACATTAAACAAATGCAAGTTGTTTTTTTAATAAACTAATTAAATAATAAATCAATTTGTTATGTAATGTAAATTATTTGTTAAAGAAAAAGTTTGTTAAAATAATTAACTGTTAAATTTCTTTTTTCCTGGTGTTCGTGGAGAAAGTAGGGTCTGTGACTCGGTTGGAATGAGAAAATTTGATGCTCGTGGTTTCAATGTTTCACTCGCATCGAATTTTCTCATTCCAACCTTGTTACAGAATATACTATTTTCCACGACTATATCGATATATACAGGTATTAAATTAATTATATTTACATCTTATTTTAATGAAACTTTCCAGAGAAAAAAAAAAAAGATAACTTATAGACTTAAAAGAAACTTACCAAACAACAGCAGCATTTCCATCTTCTGGTTCCGTCTTTACTTGTTCAGCAGTAAATATTTCATTAGGTTGACTTACATAAAATAAACAGTAAGAATAAATAAATTACCATTTTAAGACAAAGTTATACGAAGGTTACCTTTTATGTTTTTACAAACGACCACTAGATGGCAATATTGAAATGTGTCATTACTATATTCGTAAAATTTGACATTTGTTATTGGGAAATCAGTGGCAGCTTATAAATTGACTGAGTAGTTTGCGAGTAAGCGTTTAAAAAAACAAGTTTGTGAAAAAATGGATATTACTCGTGAAGGTTTTCGTTGGATGATTTTTTACGATTTTAGTAAATGCCTAACTCTACAACAAAGCATAGATTCGCTTCGTTCAACTTTTGGTAAAGAAGCACCATCAGAAAAGACTGTTTACAATTGGTATGCAGAATTTCGTCGTGGTCGTGCATCCGTCAGTGATGAATCACGTGAAGGTCGACCAAAATCGGTTGTGATTAAAAAAAAACATCGATTCTGTCACAAAATGATTGAAGAAGAGCATGTGACTTACTGTACGTGCAGTACGTGAGTTAGAGGCATCATTTGGCATATCGCAGACTACAATACATTCGATTTTGCATGAATATTTAGCTGTGAAAAAGATCTGTTCCAGATGGATTCCGCATAATTTGAAGCTCAAAAAAAGGCTCGTGTTGATTGGTGTAAGGCAATTCTAAAAAAATTCAACCTAGGCACTGCAAAATCCGTATACATCATTACAGGTGACGAAACTTGGATTTATTCATATGAACCGGAAACTAAACAACAATCCACTTTTTCCTGTCTTCTTCCAAGATGAACCGAAACCCACAAAAGTTGTTCGTTCACGAAGCACTTCAAGAAAATGATAGCTTGTTTTTTCGGTTGTACTGGACATGCCGCAACCTTTCCTTTAGAGGATCGGAGAACAGTTAATGCTGAATGGTATACAACAATTTGTTTGCCAGAAGTCATCGACAAAATCAGGAAAAACAACCAAAAACGTCGCATCATTCTTCATTATAACAATGCAAGCTCCCACACAGCACGTCAAACAATTGATTATTTGAAGGAGAAAAACATCGAATTAATGTCTCATTGTCCGTATTCACCTGATTTATCCCTGTTTTTTTTTTGTTCCCCAATTTCAAACAAATAATGCGTGGACAGCGATTTTCATCACCTCAAGAACTGTGGAAGCCTTCGAAAACCATGTTTTTGAGATACCGACTTCAGAGTGGAAATAATGTTTCGAGAATTGGTTTGAACGCATGCAAAAGTGTATAAATCTTAAAGGCGAATATTTTGAAAAGCAATAAAACAGTACGTTCAAAAAAAAAATTTTTTTTTTCTTAGTTTTTGTAAAAACTTAAAAGGTAGCCCTCGTACATATGAGGAAATGTATTGAACGTGATGAGAAGTACTTCGAAAAAGTTTAAAAATTAAGCCCGTATCTTAAAACTATCCTAGTGCCCTACGTATATTTTCTATAGTAATCAAAAATGTAGTTTGGAATAACTGGATTGTAAATAAAATAATAAATTGACAGATTGAATTATTTCAATAGGGGATACGCATAGAATTTATATTTTTTTAAAAGTACATTTTTTTGATACGTTAATATTAGTTATGTCGCCTAACAAAATAAAAATCACATTTTAATTAATATTTCAGCTAATTTTTTTAATTTAAATATTATAAATTTGAAATAAAGCCGACCAAAGCCCGTAGGTTGCCGAGTAAATACGACTGAGCATGACGTCAGACCCTACACGTCCCAGACTACCTACACAAGCCTTTACGTGTGTATTAGAAATGGCAACGATTAATCGTATATTGAAATAATCGATTATTTTGTTTCAATTAATCGATTAAGCATAAAATATTTTTTAATAAATATTGCTTTATTTTTTTAATAAATAAAGTTTCAATTAATTTATTATTAATCGATAATTTTATTTTATTTTCAAGAAATTACTTAGTTGTATTGTTGAAACACTGGTCGGTAAGATGACTTTGCTCTCTTCTTTTCAATAAGCAAAAAATTATTTTAACAATGAATTATTTGTATTAAAATTTACGTGCTTAATATGCAATATCAATATTATATAGTATTCGTTCAAACGGGCATTATTTATTGTTACAGCCTGTTCGTCAAAAAAAATAATTGTTTATGCAGACATTGTATTACCTTCCATTACTTATGTTTTCCTAATAAAACGGTCAAATGATTTTATATCAGCCTTTAAAATACAACATTAAGACCCACAAAAATGTCCCATTTTTTGTCGGCGAATGAACATGTTTCTTTTTTTATTTCATAAAAATCATACCTATCCCCTATTGTCAGAAAATACTCTTATTGATTCGCTAAATGTAAAACATGTACAAAGATCTGTAGTACGTATTAATGTTGGCGTGAATTTACGCTGGACAGATCACACTGAGATTTGAGAATACTGATTTATACCGATAACATTCGTTCATAACTATGGTGAGCGTTAGGTATTGTGTTTCTGATTTCTCGACATTTTGCATTTCTCGACAAATGAAAAATTATTAATTAGACTTATTTTCTCGAGAAATCTCGAGAAAAATAATTATTAGAATATATAGCTTTTTTTTAATATTGAAATTATTGTAGAGGATAAAAACATGTTAAAATTATAGTCAACTTTAAAGTACTAAAGTATTCATTTAAATAACATTAGCAGTGGCGGATTAAGCCTTTGCCGGGCCCAAGACATTTTTGATTTACGGGCCCTCAACCTAGAGGCGTTTAAAGGGGAAGGGGAAAGGGGAAGGGTTCGTTGGGCTCTTGAAAATTACGGGCCCAAGACAATTGTCTTTTTTGTCTCTGAGAAAGTCCGCCACTGAACATTAGAACAAATGGATAACGGGGCTTTAAAAATAATTACGAAAACGGCACGTAATTGCATATTAATTGAAAATACATATGTACAGTAATACCCCGAAGTTACGCGATAGGTGGTTCCGACGAAAATCGTCGAATTCGCGTAAGTCGGGGTTCAACTTCGCATATAAATACATACAATCTTGTTTAATTGGGACCAGGGACTAACAAAAGCACTAGTTTAGAAGAAAAATATTTAATAAAATTGCAATTATTTTTACATTTTACCACAAAATAAAAAAATAAATAAATGAGTTATGAAAAAAAGTTATTTCGATGGCTTCATAAAATCTAATAAATTTGTCTGAGGACACAACGCCTTCAAAAGAAAAAATACAGTTTTCGAGAAAAAAAATTACATTTCTCGAGAAATGAAAAAAGATAATTATAACTTTTTCTCGATAGATTCTCGAGAAAGAATTTTCGAGAAGAAACACTAGTTATGTACCGTCAACACAATTTAACGCCAGCTTTCAGAATCCCCCTGATAGTTTCTAAAAATGTACTAAACTTACCCAGAAGTTGAACTGCTACTTGATACCGTATTTAGGTTTTGCCGCTTGCTTACAAAGGGAAGATTGTATTTCCTACACCTAGAAATTAAACATATGTACAGTGAATTTATTTTATAATGCAACATGTACTATGTCATTACCATGGATACAGTTTTTGACAGCAATATAAATCGTGTTCATTTTCATTTGCAACATAGACAGTTAGTGTGTATACTTTTGCTCATTGCTGATTTAAAAATTAATCAACATGTATACAGATGAAGAAAAATAATGATGGTAACTTGGTATAACTCCCAAATGAGTTTAAGAGAAGTTTCTGCTGTATTTAGTGCGACTTATCCAGATCAGCCAATACCAAATCGCTCTACAATTTCAAGACTAGTTAATAAATTTCATCGCAAAGGATGTCTTAAGTCAAAAAATAATAAAAAAAAAGAACAACATCTCACGTGCTTACAGAAGAGAGGCAGTTAGAAATATTATTACAAGTGGAAGAAAACAATCAAAATACTTTACGATCAATTGCACAAACCGTTGGTGTCAGTATTGATCTGTTTTTAACTTCTTAAAAAAAGAAAAATTTCGATCATACAAATTTCAAAATCATCAAGAATTGTTATAAAGGGACGCAGCAGTACATATGGATTTTTGTTTTGAAATTTTTGAAAAAATTAATTCCGACCCAACAATGCTTCAAAGAATTTTATTTACTGACGAAGCAACGTTTACTCTAAATGGTGAAGTGCACAGACAAAATTTTAGGTACTGGAGTCGAGAAAATTTACATTTGTTTCATTTCTCCCGAACTCAAAGGCCGCAAAAATTAAATGTTTGGGCAGGGATAATAGGAACCAATATTATAGGGCCTTTTTTATTGACGGTAACCTTAATGCCGCAAAATATCTAGCCCTTTTGCAAAACCAAATATTACCTGCGTTGCGAAACGTGAATATTAATGGAGAAGTATGGTTTCAACATGATGGCGCACAAGTCCATTATTCTAGAATAGTTAAAGAATATTTACATATAACTTTGCCAAATAGCTGGATTGGAAGAGGAGGGTCGATGAATTGGCCAGCGAGATCTCCGGATTTGGCACCCAATGATTTTTTAAATTGGGGATATTTAAAGGCCAAAGTATATAATGGAGAACTTAGGGATGTTGCTGAGGTGCAAGACAAAATTGTTCAAGCATCCAACAATATACCTCAAGAGCAATTGCTGAATGTTTTGAATCATTTTTATGATCGCTTAACATTTTGTATGCAAGTTAACGGAGAAACTTTTGAACATTTATTATAAGTTTTTCTTAGTTATTTATTTATTATTGTTATTTTTTTATTTGTATTTTCAATAAAATATTATGATTTTGCTAGTAAATATGGTTTTTTCTATGTTTCAAATGAAAATGAACACGATTTATATTGCTGTCAAAAACTGTATCCATAGTAATGACATAGTACATGTTACATTAAAAAATAAATTCACTGTATAACAATTTCAAAGGAGACACTGCCAACAAATTCATATTATAATAATAATTAGATATACACACCTGTTATACTCCCGTAAGTTTTTACTCTTTTTTTTGGGGGCATGTAAATTTACCTTTGACTTTTTACCTCTTCGGTTACCCATTTTTATAAATCAATAAGTACTTTTTATAAATTATTGAATGAAACACAACTTTTTAAGCTTAGTCAATAGTTTATCCCTTACTAAACAAACACGAAATTCAAAGATATGTGTAGAAAATAAGGGCGGAGCTTAGACTACCCCTCCTACGATTAGTATTAGTTTAAAACCACGCTACCAGATGGATACATCTCTCGATGCTTGTAAATGCCAGTATTTCATATAAAGGATTCCACACAAAAAAGCGGCCGCGGTGGCGGCCACGGTAGCGATACGACTAGCGATCAGGTCTCCTCACACTAACGCGGTGGGACTGGCGGTAGCGGTAGCGATCAGTTAGTGAATCACGGTATATAGTTGTATGATAATATTGATTGCGAGAATACAATAGAATAATTAATTGTATGTAGAGGAAAAATAATAATCTACTTACAGTCTGTTTCAAACGGTTAGGCGGAACTAAATGGGAATTTCGTTCTTTTAGGTTGGAAAAGGGACCTTACTTGGGATATTTGTATTAAGAATGACACAAAAAATCAAAATATAAAGAAAATTACATTTTAAAATGATATTAACCTTAACCAAAAAATGTTGTTGCAAGTATGATTTACAAAGCTTAAACAAAACGGCTGAAAAGCATGATTTAAACGATGAAAGTAACTAGATTGCAAAATCTAGTTCCGCCTAACCGTTTGGAACAGACTTTACTATCAATTTCCAAAACTTTTCCTATTTCGTTCCACACTTTATTTGTTTTCCTTATATTCTTGTAATCAGGATGTGCTAAGTCATACAAAATTAAATGATCCTTTACTGATCTATGATTTTTTCTGTTAAATTATCTATTTTCGACATTATTTTCTTAAATATATTCACTCTGTGGTATATAAACAATGAATATCGCGCGGCCTAACGCAACTTGTCGAGTTCGGCCGCCAGTGTTCGGTGATCGCTAGACTGAACGCTGCATTCGGTGGTGTTCTCAGATAGCGGAACGCTTGTATGTGCGTGGTCTCATTGTATTGTATAGATTGCGTTAGGCCGCTGCCGTATCGCTACCGTGGCCGCCACCGCGGCCGCTTTGGTGTGTGGAATCCTTAAATAGTGTTTCGGTGTGAGTCAAAGAATTGGTGCTGAATATTAATTAATTTTCACAAACAAGGGTTCATTTTAAAGATAAAAGTACAATCTATAGGATTCCAGTGATGGAATTTGCAATTTTGATTAATTTACAGAGTAACAGTGGTGTGAAGTTAGACAAAGTTTAGGACTTTGTAAAACTGAAAATTAAAAATAAAACCAATATTTAACACTGAAATCCAACAGGTCCAATCTTTATCTTCAAATTAAAGAAAAAACAAATTGATCCGACAACATTTGGTTCAAATTTTTTGGCCCATACAAATGCACGTTTCCGTTGCGTGTAATCCAGGTACATTACGCTCTTAAGCGGAACTAACTGGAATTTTAATTTTTTGTAAGGTGTCAATAGCTCTATTTTTAGGTTTTATTGGCACCCAATATTTTTTTTTATTGGGGATATTTTAAGGCCAAAGTATATAATGGAGAACTTAGGGATGTTGCTGAACTGCAAGACAAAATTGTTCAAGCATCCAACAATATACCTCAAGAGCAATTGCTGAATGTTTTGAATCATTTTATGATCGCTTAACATTTTGTATGCAAGTAAACGGAGAAACTTTTGAACATTTATTATAAGTTTTTATTAGTTATTTATTTATTATTTTTTTTTTATTTGTATTTTCAATAAAATATTTTGATTTTGCTAGTAAATATGGTTTTTTCTATGTTGCAAATGAAAATGAACACGATTTATATTGCTGTCAAAAACTGTATCCATGGTAATGACATAGTACATGTTGCATTAAAAAATAAATTCACTGTATAAATAAATAATTATTTATTTATTTATTAATTATAATTTAACTATAAATTAATAATATATTAATTAATAAAGTCACGTATGATCTTAAAAAAAAAATAGTTGGCTTTGGAATTTTTATGAAGGTCTGTCTTATGGTGCGTACTCGGCTCTCCACTCGACGGATCCGTTTGTCCGGCATCGGAGAATTTATCCTTTCTACCGTTTTCATCTCTCACGCTCAGACGGATTTTTTTTTTTTTTTTTTTGAATCCCAACTAACCTCGTTTAAATATTTTTACATTCAGTACTATCTTTTTTATTTAGATTCAAATTATTTCAAACACCCAGAATTCAAATTATTAATAAAGGGTGATCCAAATTGGAATCCGAGATTTGAACTGCGCGCCATTTTCGTTCAGTGAATGTTGGAAGTTTGCATTTTCACAGTTGGTATCTAAACACATTACAAATTCATCATGGCGCCGTATACTGTGCAGCAAAGCATAAATATCGTGCAAGTTTATTATGAAAACAGGCGATCAGTTACGATTACGCAAAGAAAACTTCGACCACTTGGACGGAATAATGTTCCAAGTGAGCGTGCAATTCGTGAACTACTGCAAAAATTTCAAACAAGTGGTATGCTTATTGATACACCAAGAGTTCGCTATCTACGCAGAGGTCGTTCAGGTGAAAATATTGCTCGTATATGTATGTGATAGTGTGCAAGTAGAACCAAGCACGTCAATCCGTCACCGTTCACAGCAATTGAATCTTTTATATGGCACTACTCGAACGAATTTTTAAAAAAGACCTGCATTTAAAAGCGTATAAAATTCAACTGACGCAATAACTGAAAGCAGCGGACCACCAGAAACGCCGTACATTTGTGAACTGGGTTTTAGAAAACACAGAAGTTGATGCTGATTTTAAAAAAATCAAATGGAGCGATGAAGCTCATTTTCTTTTGAATGGGTTTGATAATCGCCAAAAGAGTTGCAACTGGGGTAGTGAAAATCCACATGCTATTCAAGAAAAACCAATGCATCCACAAAAGTGCACTGTTTGGTGTGCATTATAGGCTGGAAGAATCATTGGCACTTTTTTGAGGACGAAGCTGGTAACGCTGTTACTGTCAATGGTGTACGCTATCGGGAGATGCTAAACAACTTTTTTTCAATGAAACCAACGAACTTATATGACATGTGGTTTCAACAGGATGGAGCCACATGTCACACAGCACTTGAAACACTCTACTTCAAACCAAATTTCCTGGCCATGTTGTCTCTCAGAGGGGCGACATCAATTGGCCAGCGAGGTCTTGCGATCTAACCCTATTAGACTTTTTTCTCTGGGGCTATTTGAAGGAAAGAGTCTATATCAACAAGCCTGGTATGATTCCAGAACTAAAAGAGAACATCAGACGTGCAATTGCTGAAATCGAACCGCATTTATTGGAAACGAGTATGGAAAACTTCGCTAAAAGAATGGTATCATGTCCAGGGGCGGACTGGCCCTAAAATTTATGTGTGGAAAAATGTTACCATCCAATTAATAAAAAATCAGCTGTGGCCACCACAGGACCGACTGCCATCATAAAGTACTTGTATAAAATACATTCTAGCAGCAGAGTAAAAATAGCTTGGCCTAATATTTTCTAACAGAGATATTATTTATCATGACCATGGAAACGTTACATGTAAGTATAAAAAATTGAGACAGGCTGGGCGGGGTTATGCAATTTTCAAAATCTTAATGAACCTTAATATATATAAAAAAAAAGAAAAAATAATGCCCATATTTAGAAACCTAAATAATGGTATTAGCCATTCGAATTAAAATTAATAAAATATTTTAACATAAAATTTATTTTGGCATCCCAAATAATCATCATTCACTTACTAAAACCTGCGAAACCCTGAAATGTGTGAAAATTCAAACTTCACATCAATTTTTTAATTTTCAATTTTTGGTACTTTTCGACAATTTTATTTGATGGCCTATTAATAAAGTTGTGTGCTAGCCACTAAATCTTCATTTTTTTTCTAAACTATTTAAAGTCTGAGGATTTCAAAAATTCAAACCGCAGGTCTCTATCTCTTACCGTTTTTGAGATATGATTGTTTGGAAAATTAAAGTTGGCATTTCCATATTTAAAAAAATGATAAATACATAATAATATTAAAAAAATAATAAATAAAATAATGTAAACCTATGTTTGTTAATAATAATAATAATAATAGTTTATTTATTTAGCTAATGCTAGTAAGATCCATATTAACAAACATAAACATATAAACATTATAATAAACATTAAAATCAAATTTAATCCTTATTTTGTCAATTTAAACCATTATTTGTCCACTTAGTTCATGCAAAACGTGATTTTTGTCAAATTTAAATATCGATTTTACGTAATTTAGTGCTTTAAAATTTTAATAACATATTTGAAATAATTGTTTGGGACCTTAAAAATAAGTAGGTCGTAAAATAAGGTTCCAAACTTGTTGCAAATTGGTTTTTAATGTTTTCTACAATAACTTCAAAACTGTATTACTGTGATAAATCATATTTTGAATGTTATCTTCTCAAATATTTTTAATATCAGCCCTGCCTACGAAATCCTGTAAACTATGAAAATTCACAGTTTATATATTTTTTTCAGATAAACATGTTTCGTCGCATAAATGTTAACGTAATTCCTGCTAATGATATAAAAATAAAATTTCCTTATCAACTTATTTAAGAGAATTAATTATTTTTTTAATCCCATACTAATTCATTTGTGGTTAACAAAACATCGAGATAACATTAAAATGTCTTTCTTATAAATTCTAAGTTATTTGTTGTACGTATTTTAACATTGAATATAGTGGGTCTCGTGAAAGTGTAGTTATTTTTGGAAATTTGGGTATTAAATCAAAAACTATATCTCAAAAATGGTAAGAAATAGAAACCTAAGGTTTAAATCTTTAAAAAAATTTGTTTTACTATGTTTTTTCTGTAATATTTGGTCCGTAATGAGCTAAAACTAATTGGTAAAATTTTGATTTTATTTTGTAAATTTCAAAAATTTATATCTCAAAAATGGTAAGAGGTAGGGACTTGTGGTTTGAATTTTTGGAATTCTTACACCTTGTTTTGTCTAGAAAAAATTAATGTTTGGTCCGTAATGACCTAAAACTATTGAAAATTTTGAATTTTTTGTAATTTTAAAAATTCATATCTCAAAAAAGGTAAGACATAGAGATTTGAGGTTTGAATTTTTGGAATTCTCACACCTTGTTTTGTCTAGAAAAATATAATGTTTGGTCCGTAATGACCTAAAACTATTAGGGAAAACTTTGATTTTTTTTTTGGAATTTTATAAAATTCATATCTCATAAAAGGTAAGAAATAGAGACTTGAGGTTTGAATTTTTGGAATTCTCACACCTTGTTTTGTCTAGAAAAAAATAATGTTTGGTCCGTAATGACCTAAAACTATTAGGGAAAATTTTGATTTTAATGGAATTTAAAAAAAATCTTATCTCAAAAAAGGTAAGAGATAGAGACTTGAGGTTTAAATTTTTGGAATTCTCACATCTTATTTTGTTTAGAAAAAATTAATGTTTGGTCCGTAATGACCTGAAACTATTAGGGAAAAATTTTTCAATTTTTTTTTCGTTTTATCAAAAAATGTCTCAAATAAAAGTTGTTAGTTATTGCTTTTGTTCAATAATTTTTTTCGAAATATTTTTCTGTTGTGAAATATTCGCAAAAATCTTAAAATCGACACGAGTAAATTCCCATTTTTAGTCAACCGATTTTTACCAAAAGTTGATCAACTTGTGCCATTGATGGCAGAAGCTTAAATATGAAGTTTCATAAAAATCCTTTCAGCCGAATTTGCTCTGCACGTGTACACAGACAGACGGACGGACAGACAGACAGACCAAGAAACATCATGCTAAAAATAGTCAAAACGTTATGTAGGGACCTCAATTCGTGGAGATCCATCGAAATCTCGAAACGTCAAAATCGGTATGATCACAATACCTCCCTTATATATGTTGGCGGTCGGTAAAAATATATTGTTTTTTTAAATAATAAACAATAAAATTAGGATTTTTCCAATATGTTGTGTTTTATTCAAAAAACAAATCCTAGAATCCAAATTGGATCATCTTTTATAAGCTTCGAACAGTAAACGTTCAAAATTTGGATCAGCTAACTCGTCAAATACGGCAGATATGGAGATCACTGCCAAAGTATGCCGAAAAGCTGGTAGAAAGTTTACCGAAAAGATGCCAAGCAATAATTGATAATAATGGAGATTGGACCAATTATTAGGTAGTAGCGTAATAATATGTACAGTAAATTTTTGAATTATTTTTAGTTTTTCTTTTTCGCTCTTATAGTTCGCAAAAAATCAACAAGAACGTCTTATTATACAGACTGTATATATGACCTTTCGCTTCGAGAAGGATCGCGATATACTAGAAAGAGTAGACCGTTCGTTTCGCCGGACGAAGTTGAACACGATCCGACATTTTATGGCTGCCGGACGAATTGAAATATTTGCAGGCTTCTGATTGGTTAGTCGGGCGAATGAATCCATCGAGCGATGATCTGAGTACGTACCATTAGACCACATGTTAAAATTTTCACAGTAAAATTATAAAATGTAAACAAAGCATGTTACTGTAAGAAATCGACTTACGTAAATTTTCATGCTGAGAGTATATATACTAGGGATGTGCCGGATCATAAAAATTTTATATCCGGATACGGATACGAATACAGATTATTTAGTAAAATATCCGCGATACGGATAAAAAAATTCTGTTAACCATTATGAACAAAATTTGTTTTAAAAACATCTATAATATAATACGCCAACGTGTGTCCCTGCGTGGGTGCGTGCTATGACGTCAAAAACAAATTTGAATCAAGATTCCGAAATGTAACGAAATATTCCGAAGCTCATCGAAGTGTATATTGACATATAACGCGTGATAATAATAGTTTTTAATTGATATGTTTACACAAAAATAATATAAATTAAAATTATTAGTAGCAGAAATATAATTATTTTAAAAAATATTTGGTTTTGATGAAAGTAAGTAAGAAAAATGTACCTTTTTTTGTTTATTATTATTTTTTCAATGATTTATTATTTTTTTATTTCTACGATTAACGATCTAACGTTTTAAATTTTCAAATATGTAAATATAATGCAGTGAGTAAAACACGCTTTGGTAAAAATAAATAATTTTTACCAAAAATTACCGGCCAAATGTGGTCATTCATATCAGCGCCACTAGGTGACAACTTATTTGCGTAAATTTAAAATTGGTTCGAAATATTTTTGTAAAAATTACAAATTGATACATTCAATAGTTTGCACCTTTGAAATTGTATGTCATGTTGGTATTAAAACATGGTAAAAAATTTCACTTTCTTAAAATGTTATTCCATTTGACATATGTCATAAAGATAAATGATATCTTAGTTATAATGATCATAACCAACAAATTTGAAGTAGGTTTTACAGCGTAAGGAATATTTTGAAATAACAAATTTACATTTAAAAGTCAGTTGTACACTATAAAAGTAACCAAAATAACCAGATCTGGTTTGACCTTACAAATGTGAACGCAATATATTAAAGCGGACAAACAATTAAATTTTACTGTGTAATAGTTTCTCACGATTTCAAACTGATTTGAAATATAGTGTAAGTACGCTTTTTTCCGTATGTGTATTTTTCCGTGTGCGCTTTTTCCCTGCGTGTATTTTTTCATATGCGCTTTTTTTCGTGTGCGTATTAATCCGTGTGCGTATTTATATATTATATAAGAAATTGGAAAAATTATTTTAATAAATGTTAGCATCTAGCTTTCCACGAAGCCCTGTTACGTCACTATCAAATGTTATTTAGATGCAATCCGTAATCTGGACCCAGTAATGATGACGACTCATTAACGATAATGATGACGGCTCATTACACTAATTGGTTTTTATAAAACACACGTAGAATTTGATAGAGAGATCAGATGTTTTCTTACGTTGTAAGAGTGAATACTTAGAATAAAATAGTCTGTGAACAAGTTGAGTTTTATTTAAACAATAGATCCCTTATTTGTTTACATAAATATATTTTAAATTTAACTTCTCAAATCATTTTTAGTTTTAACATTATAAATGTAATGCACTGAGTGAAAATGAATCGTTTTCCCATCTTAAAAAGTTAATGAATAAATAATTCGGAATAATACTCATTATTTGTCCAGTTTTTAATAATGGGCGAAGAGTTGATTCAATTTGAATTGGATGAAGTAAGGCGTATGGCTAGAGAAAGAAGTCTGAGGTGTCGAGCAAGTTCCACATTAAGGTAATGATGTGTTTGCGAACACAGTTGGCAACGAGTGGACTAGTATAAATTAATAAAAAAAAATGTACTCACTCGGCTATAGTTGACATACTGTTATCAACTAAATCATCTTTCTGATTTTTATTCTTCCTTTTTAACCTGATAATTAAAATATATATTAAGACGTTTCTATTACATATCAATTATATATATTTTTAATGTCTATTTTAACCATAATATAGGTAAAATGGCTAAAAACCAAGGATGGGGAGTCGGAATCGAAGTCGGAGTCGGGAATCGAGAAGTCGAAGTTTTTTGGAGGAGTCAGAATCGGCGTTGGGAGTCGGAAAAAGTTATCGACTCGCGATTCTTTGATTAAATTTTTATCAAGGATAAAAACAAACCGAAAACGAAAGCAAAATAACCATATTACCAGAATTTTTTTAAGCACAGAAACAGGAACGACATTTTGTTCTCTGTTCAAGACCAAAAATAAATAAAATATATTCAATACCAGTTTTACCCGGTTTTCTTCATGCTTTCCAGTTTAAAATTTGATTATTACTACTCGTATTAACAGGTTAATACGATGAGGCTGTAAGGATTTTTGTTTTTACTCTATCCATTTTAAATTTTTCTATATACTCTGTTTATTATGTTTAAACGGAACTAAACTGGATTTTTATTTTCTCAAATTGTAACGAGTTATTTCAATTAAAGTATATAAAATACAATACAATTTTTTTAAACTAATATATTTGAAAATTCGATTTTGAAATCTAGTAAGTTTTAAAGACTAAATTAAGCTTTTTATCATTTTGTTTAAGAAAAGCCCACTAAGTGAACTAGTAATAACTTAAGAAAATAAAAATTCCATTTAGTTCTGCTTAAACATTTGGAATAGACTTAATGATTTGCGGGGGAAAGAGTCGGGAGTCAAAGTCGAAGTCGGGAGTCGAATTCGGAGTCAGAGTCGGAGTCAGAGAAGGAACTCAGGAATTGGAGTCGGAAGTCGGAGTCAGGAATTGGACTCGGAAGTCGGAGTCGGAGTCGGGAATCGAAGTCGAGAGTCGGAGACGGGAGTCGGAATCGGGAGACAGAATCAGGTGTCGGAATCAAGCGCCGGAATCGGGAGGCAAATTCAGGAGTCGGAATCGAATTTGTGGTCAGGAGTCAGAGTCAGGAATAGGAGTCGGGAATCGGAGTCGGGAATCGGAGTCGGGAATTGGAGTCGAGAGACGGTAGTCGGAGTCGGGAATCGGATTTGGGAGTCGGAGTAAGGGGTCAGAATCAGGTGTCGGAATCGGGTGTCGCATTCAAGAGGCGGAGTCAGGAGTCGAATTCAGAGTCAGGAGTCGGAGTCGAAAGTCTAAAGTTGGAGTCGGATTCTGAGTCGGGATACGGAGTCAGGAATTGGAGTCGGGAGTCATAGTCGGGTGTCTGAATCTGGAGTCAGAATCGGGAGTCCGAGTCAGGAATCGGAGTCGAGAGTTGGGAATCGGAGTCGGGAGCCAGAATCAGGTGTCGGAATCGGGTGTTGGAATCGGGAGACGGAGTCAGGAGTCAAAGTCGGAGTCAGGAGACGGAGTCGGAAGTCTAAATTCGGAGTCGAATTCGGAGTCGGGAGTCAGAATCAGGAATTGGAGTCTGAAGTCGGATGCGTGAGTCGGAGACGGGAGTCGGAGACGGGAATCGGAATCGAGAGTCGGAGTCGGGAATCGGAGTCGGGAGTCGGAGTAGGGAGTCGGGAGTCGGAGCAGGGAGTAGGATGTAGGGAGTAGGGAGTGGGGAGTAGGGAGTGGGGAGTAGGGAGTGGGGAGTAGGGAGTAGAGAGTAGGGAGTCGGAGTAGGTAGTCAGAGTCGGAATCGGGAGTCAACGTCGGTTTTCAAAAATACCGACTAGGGAGTCGGTAATTTTTCCCTGGTATAAACAGACTCCCCATCCCTGGTAGAAACAGTATGAATGGTTCATGTACTCACCAGACTTTTTTCATGGCTATCGCCCTTTTTCCTTTTTTCATCCGACCAAATTGCCATCTTGATCCACGATCACACATTTTTCAAAGCAAGTAATATAAATGAAAATAAAAAATATCAAATATAATAATATACGAACAATATGTGAGCCACCTATTGGTAAACGAAGATAAACACTAAATGAAAGAACATCTCTTTTGTCAGTTTTTAATTTTTTTAAATAAAATGTCTACAGTCTGTATTTTCTTATGGAAATTTTTTAGGAGGTCACTGTCCCAGCGCCTCCCTATCTCAGCCGCAACTGGTCATAAATACAATGACCCTAAAAATAGTTTTTATTTTGTAACTATAAAAAACTATAAAAAAAATTAAAAATTTTATTAATAATGGTTAACAGAACATTTTTTCTCATAATACATTATTATTGATAGAAATATCCATCTAATAACCGCAACAAAATTAGCAGATACGGATTCGGATATTTTTTCTTACAGATATCCACGAATTCGGATACAGATGTCTAGCACATCTCTAGTACATACTAAAGTCACTAGTCACTTATACAAAGTAGCGCAACGGCGGCCATGCTGGGGCTAAAAATGTCGCCAACACAAATGATGTTCAGTGATTCCAACAATACAAAAATAAGAAACTAGTACTACCAATAATTTTATTTTAAACATTGTAATCACGATTTTTTTAATCAAAGATTCACTATAACAAAATTGTGGTACAATTTCAATTTTTTTTTTATTTTTATTAAATAAAATGGATATAATACAGTCTGTTCCAAACGGTTAAGTGGAACTAAATGGGAATTTAGTTCTTTTAGGTTGTCACGAGAAGGGACCTTGCTTGGGTTATTTCATTTTTTACCTTGGGATGTCAAAATTTAAAATTCCAATAATGAAACCATGGAAACGAATGACATATGTCAAAATTAAATATTTTTTTTTTTATATTTTAATGACAAAACAATAAATAAATGGGAAATTTGTATTAAGAATGACAAAAAATCAAAATATAAAGAAAATGACATTTTAAAATGATGTTAACCTTAGCCAAAAAATGTTTATTGTAAGTATGATTTACAAAGCTTAAAGAAAACGGCCGAAAGGCACGATTTAAACGATGAAAGTAACTAGATTGCAAAATTTAGTTCCGCTTAACCGTTTGGAACAGACTGTATATAAATTTAAATGAAACTTAACCTTAAATATTCGCTGATAACGGAGGTTATTAAATTAGAGCGAGAAAGAAAGATGTGACAGCGCAGACGCAAACTTAAGAACGTAAAAATTGCTGCTTTAGTTTGCTTAATAGGGGAACC
Organism: Liopterus haemorrhoidalis; assembly: GCA_963971575.1. Classification (NCBI taxonomy): domain Eukaryota; kingdom Metazoa; phylum Arthropoda; class Insecta; order Coleoptera; family Dytiscidae; genus Liopterus; species Liopterus haemorrhoidalis. The sequence continues at coordinate 31,924,854 of OZ020623.1, forward strand.
AGTGATGCCAATCAAACCCTGGGGTCTGTCGGCTTCTTCAAAGGCTTGCGCTCCTTTGTATAATATAGTGACTTTAGTACATACATAACAGTTCGAAAAACGTCACTGTTAATTCATATTATAATAATCGCTACCTGATATACTCCTTTAAATTCTTAGGCTTTTTTCTTCTGGTAGATAAATATAACCTTGTCTTTCCCATTTTTATAAATCTATGTAAATATAAGAACATAATTATTGAATAAATCACAACTTGATAAGAAATTAAAGTTTCACAGCTTACTCAACAAAATACAAGTACATGTGTAGTAAGAGTGGTGCTTAGCATTCCCTGTACTATTAGTAATAGTTTCAAATTACAGTTACTCACAAAATTGAGTGTACTAAAGTTTTAGAAATATACCTCTTAGGTAAAGATGCCTATAAAACACATTATTTAAACCAATTATTTTTTATTTCTAAAATACATCTTAGAGATACAAAACTATCATAAATGGTTTAAAATTAAATAATATTTACTAAACATTTGTTAAAGAAAACAAAAAATGTATACATTTTGAGAAACACAAAATTGAGCGTACAAAAGTAGTAAAACTAATAAAATAATTAGAAAACAATCAGTTAATTTAAATTAATAATTAGTCGCGCCACCTCTTGCTTCTATTACTGCTTGAAGGCGATTTTGCATAGGCTTTTTCCTCAAATTTCTGCCGGTATATTATTCCACTTTTCTTGAAGTTTCGTTTTAAAATCATTTTTATTAGAAAATGAATTTGTTTTTATCCGAACTTTTAATTCTCTCCAAAAATATTAAATTGGATTGAGATCAGGCGATTGTGGCGGTGTTTTGAGTGATTTTAGTGCATTGTATAACAGCCATTCCTACAATAAGCGCAGTATGTTTGGGATCGTTATCTTGTTGAAAATAATAAACTGGTGGCATATCTAATTTTTCTGCAGTAGCCGTAAGATTATTTTTCAAGATGTTTAGATATTTCCATTTATCCATGATCCCTTCTATAAATTCTAAATTACCTGGGCCGTTTGAGCCCATAGCACTCCACAACATAACTGATCCGCCTCCGTGTTTTACTGTCGGAACAGTATTAATTTTTTTATATTCTGTATTGGGCTTCCGCTAAATAATTTGTCTGCCGTCCGATCCAAAAAAATTAATTTTCGTCTCGTCAGAAAAAATAAATTTATTCCACAAGGTAATTGGTTTGTTTACATACTTTTTTTCAAATTCTAAGTGTTTCTTTTTATTCGTTTTTGAAATCAATGGTTTCTTGCGTGCAATTCGACCATTGTAGTTATTTTTCCGGAGTACTCGGCGGACTGTTTCTACTGAAATTTGTTTATTTAATCTTTGTGACAATTCTGACGTTAACTGGGGTGCACTAATTTTAGGATCTTGCTTGATTTTTCGCAAAATAAATCTTTCATCCACAGTTGATAACAATTTTTTTCTGCCTCTGCCCGTTTTGTTTTGGATTTTACCTTCATATTTAAATTTATTTATTATTTTTTGAATTGTGGAATGTGTTCGGTTTACTATATCACCTATTTCACGCATTGTATTACCCCGGTCGTATAATTTAACTATTAGTTTTCGTGTAGATTCGTCAGTCTGTTTACGTTTATTTTCCATTATAATAGAAACAAAATCACTGTACTTGAATGTGGCCTAATGCAAACTAAACTAATGAAAAAAACATCTGTTGCAAGATAAAACCTATGCAATATAATTTTAGGAAAAGACAGGTCTTAAATCAAACGAAATTAACTAGTACGCTCAATTTTGTGTCTCAAAAAATTTATATTTTTAGTTTTCCTTAATTTTTTTTTTACAAATATTACTATACTTTATAGTATTTGTAATTATTTTGGATCTGCAAGGTGTATTTTATAAATAAAAATAACAAATTTTAAAAAAATCTGTTTTAGTCACGTTTTATTAAAAATATTTTTGCGAAATTCTTGTATGCTCAATTTTGTGAGTAATTGTACATATGTAGTAAGGGTGGTGCTTAGCATTCCCTCTATTATAGTAATAGTTTCAAATTATATCACAGGAATCAGTAGCTCGCCTCTGTATTTATAGACGTTTTTCATATTAATAATTGTTTCATTGTGGAGAGGCAGAATTGGTATAAATATTAATTAATTTTTATAAACAAGGCTTATTTTTAAGATAAAAGTACAATCTAGCCTGTGATAATGTTGGAATTTGCAATTTTTACTAATTTACTTAGTTACGGTAATGTGAAGTTAGATAAAGTTTAGGAAATTGTAAAACAGAAAATTAAAAATAAAGCAAAATTTAAACACATGGCTCCAAAGCTAATCTTTATACTCAAATAAACAAATGCATGATTGTGTTGTGCGAAATCTATGTACAATTTTTTAAAGTAGTCTGTTTAATGACAAATGAATGAAGCAACAACTAACTTATTTATATATTTGTCTCGCACATACCTTATAAGGTGAATGGGAAAGAAATACATAAATAAGTTGATTGTAGATTTGTTTATTTGTCATTGAACAGACTTGTTTAAAAAACTGAACTTTATATTACACTTTTTACCTCAAGAAAACTAATATTTCTAGGTTATAAAGATAAATTGAAATGTTTTGATAAATCACAAAATTAAATAACAAAGAGCACCTATTTTATGTATAAATATTTATTTAGATAAAAACTAAATCAATGAATTCTTTAAATTATGCTTTAACTTGCAGACGAAACTTTTATATTTCACATAAACAGAAACAACAACTGTCAAACTAAAACCTGGTTTACACAGCACAAAAATTTAAAGTCCGCTCGAACTTCATTCAATTCTATCCCCTCTCCTACTACTATCGTAAGTGTCAAGCATGCTCACGACACTAAATAATTCAAGGATTATCAGTGGTTCTAAAACAATGGTTTCTGGTTTATAAATATAGCCGGTTCACTTTTGTAAGAACAAACTAAGAGGGAATTTTGTTTTTAATATTTGCACCTTTGAAGCTGTATGTCATGTTGGTATTAAAAAATGTCACTTTTTTAAAATGTTGATCCATTTGACATATGTCATATTGAAAAATGATATCTTAATTATAATGATCATAACCTTATCAACCCAAAGCAGTGATGGGCGCGTAAGTTACATGATGTAAGTTACCTCATTGTTGACGCGTAAACAATGATGTAAAGTAAACACAAAAACTCTTGTAAACAATGTAAACATTGTAAACAATGATTTAGACATGCGCACTTGTTTTGAATTACAGAACCTCATTTTCAATACATTTTTATAAATAATAAAATTTTAATGAAACGATTTTAAATGAAAAAGTATCATTATACAGGTGTTACATACAAATTAGTAAATATGAATATGAAAATAAAAAACTTGTTTCTTTAAAAAATTCAATCTATTTTTTTTAATAACAAAATACATTAAATTTCCCCTTTAAGAAAATCAGCCTATATTTTTTAATAACGAAAAGATTCATTGCAAATTTTGCATAACGCCCTATATTTTTTTTCATTTTCTTTAATTAAAACAAAACCTAGTTCTTCAAAACTATTCCTTCGGTTTCTTCCCACCATTTTTTTAATAATTGTATTGTTTTGAACTGAATATACTTGTTCATTAACTCTCTATTATTCGTATTAAATAACTAAAACTAACCTCATTATTTGACAGTTTACAAAGTTTACATTGTTTACATTGTTGACAAGTTTACCAATTGTTTACATAAGTTTACACGTAAACGTAAACAATTAAAGTTTACGTGTAAACGCCCATCACTGACCTAAAGTCGGTTTTACAGCGTAAGGAATATTTTTAATTGACATTTAAAGTCAGTAACACACCATAAAAGTAACCAAAATAACCAGATCTAGTGTGTTCTTACAAAAGTGAACAGCTTTTGATAAAAGTTGTTAGTTATTGTTTTTATATAATCTGTCTCAATTTGTAATACGAAACTAGATCTGGTTACTTTGGTGACTGTTGTGGTGTAAACAGATTTTGGCGTATCCGTGTGAACCAATACTATGATAATAGGTGTGTTCGATTTGCACATTTGCAGTTACTGTTTACTGCCGCGTTAAAGCGTAACAGCCGTAACAAATAATCCGCAAGAGAAACAGCTGTAACTTTTTCGCAGTAGCGTCATAAACTGGCAGTAAATTACGACAAATCGGACAGATTTGCAGTTACTGCGACCAAACGAACAGATTTTTTTAACGCGGCAGTAAACAGTAACTGCAAATGTGCAAATCGAACACACCTAATATTATAAATGTATTGTCAATATACAACATAAAAAATGAACTTTTCCTGTTAGTTCCGTATTACAAAATGAGACAGATAATAGCAACTTTTGTGAAATAAATTTTTTCGAAATATTTTTCTGTTAAATATTCACAAAAATCTTAAAATCGACACGAGTAAACTCCCATTTCTTGTCAACCGATTTTTACCAAAAATTGTTCAACTCGTGCCATTGATGTCAAAAGCTTAAATATGAAGTTTCATAAAAATCCTTTCAGCCGAATTTGCTTTCCACATGTACATAAACAGACAGACAGACCGACAGACATGCTAAAAATAGTCAAAACGTTATGTATAGACCTCAATTCGTGGATATCCATTATTAGACATACATTGAGATTTATTATTATTATCAGTTTTTAAAAACGACGACGTATTTTAACGAAATTTGGTACAATAGAGTAGAACCAGGATCAAATATAGGCATGATATCTCAAAATTTTCTTTCTTAGGGGGTGTTTCTGGGTTAAAACTGGTACTAAAAAAATTAAAATATTTCATTTATAAACAGAACTATATTAAAAAAAAAACTATCCAATAAAAATTGTTTATAAGAAAACTAATCTTATTTGTTCTATGCATTTTTTCAATTTTATGAATATCAAGATAGGTACTGGGGGACACCCTAAAACTAAAATATTGAAATATTTCACTTCAAATCAAAAATGAATGCAAGAAAATTTATTTAGAACGAAAAAACATTCCTTTCAAAGAAAAAATTTATGTGAAGTGTGAATTTTCACACATTTCAGGGTTTTGCAGGTATTTAGTAAGTGAATGATGATTATTTGGGATGCCAAAACAAATTTTATGACAAAATATTTTTTTATGAATTTTAATACGAATGCCTATTACCATTATTTAAGTTTTTAAAGATGTGCAGTGTTTTTTTTTATATATCAAGGTTCATTAAGATTTTGAAAATTGCGCCTATGGCTTCCATTGGTTGTTTTTAGTCATAGCTCCTCCCCTTTGATTTCGTGTACATTCAAATATATAATTAAATTATAATTTCAACAATTTCCACTGGTTATTAAATTTACGCTATTAAAAATTAAATGCAACAATTGCCAAAATATAATTAAAATTTTGAACAAATAATTTAAACAATATAAAAATGCAAAAAAAAAAATAAAAAATAATATTGTCTCCTCACGTAGGACTCGAACATGGGTTCGATTATGAATTCTTGGGCAGAACGCAAGTATCTTAGCCACAGCACCAAGAAACACGTTACTGTTTAGCGTATTATATAACTATAAGTTGTCAACATTATTAGCAAAGAAACACAAAAACTGCTTTTTCCAAAAACATAATCTGATCAAAAATTCCTGTTGAACTATTCCGGTTCACACCAATGTACATTACTTAGAATTTTTTCAGATTTTTAGTTTAAACCATCTGGGCTACAGGGTGTGGGACAAATTTTTTTTTGCACAATATTGGCAAAAATCGCTTCAAAATAATTTATTTTGCAAAAATAAAAATTTGAGCGTTAATCCACGTACCAAGGGCTTTCATTTGATACCCTACTCAGAATTAAAAAAAAAATATTTTTTTTTTCGATGAGCACATATTTGTTTATATTTTTAGGGGGATATGTTTTTTAGATGTTTTAGTATTTTTCCTATGTGCGGGTCAAAGAGTTGTATAAGCATGCCAAATTTCAACTCTCTAGGTTTAGCCGTTTGGCTACAATTTTTACCGAACAGACAGACAGACAGACAGACAGACAGACAGACAGACAGACAGACGACAAAATGACGGTATAAGGGTTTTTTGGTCATACCTACAAAACCCTAAAAAGATATTAATACAAGTAGAAAATCATAAATTAAACGATATTTTGATATTTATAGCTAAAAATCAAACTTCACGTGCATATATTATATACCATATAACATATACGATAAACAAAGACTGGCGTACCATTAGCATACAAATGACGCGTAGCTTCGCTATTTACCGCCACCACTACAAGTTACGAGACAACCTTTACTTTAATAATCTTTAGTGTGGGCGTCATTTAACATGTATGGTCAGTTTTTGAACAGAATTCAGACGTAAAGCCTAGCCTAGCCTAACCCAACCTAACTTAACCTTACCTAATTTTAACCTTACTTCGAACTTTTCGGCTTCTGCTTTTCTATATTCTTACTAATCTATCCTAATTATCTAAAAAATAGGTTAGTGATATTTTAATGTGATAAATAAACAGAAACAATTGTTTTAGAGTCACTGATAATACGAGGGATGTTTCCTAAATTCTGGGAATTGTGCTATAATTAAATTACGCAGAACTTATAGGCAGTGTTATTGGTGCCAGACAAGTCTTGACATGTTTATGTTACTATCTAGTGCAATATTGTTCAGTCTGGTTTAGGTGTTCGACTGATATAGACGCGTTTTCATAACACTGTTTTTGTAACCATGGGAGACGCAGCAAAATCTCAAAGAGCAATAATTTTCTTTTTGTGGAAAGAAGGTGTGAAAGCATCAGTAATTATTCAGCGTCTGCAAGGATTATTTGGTGAATCTGCAGAATCCAAAAGTACTGTTTATCGGTGGATCGATCGTTTTAAAGCTGGTAGAACATCACTAGAAGACGATCCACGCAGTGGGCGCCCAAGCACGTCTGTAAATGAAAGAAACATTACTGCCGTCGAAGACCTACTGAAAGAGGACAGGCGAATGACTATTCGTCAAATTAGTGCGCACCTAGGGATAGGTACACGACAAGTTCATGACATCTTGCATGATTGTTTGGGCGCTAGCAAGGTTTCGCCGCGCTGGGTGCCAAGGCTGTTGGGACCAGAACAGGAACTCAATAGGTTTGATACTTTATTAGTTTACCATTAAATTAGTTTATCGTTGGGATAAATGTATTCAATTAAATGGAGATTATGTTGAAAAACTACATTGTAATATTGACGAAAATCAGTGATGGGCGCGTAAGTTACATGATGTAAGTTACCTCATTGTTGACGCGTAAACAATTGGTGTAAAGTAAACACAAAAACCCTTGTAAACAATGATTTAGACATGCGCACTTGTTTTGAATTACAGAACCTCATTATCAATACATTTTTATAAATAATAAAATTTTAATGAAACAATTTTAAATGAAAAAGTAAGTATATAAAATTAGGACAAGCCAATATATATATAGGGGAAGTATTTTAAGATCGCAGCGCTATTTCGGCAAACTTGGAACCTTCAAAATAGACATTCGTTACATATAAACAACGTGAATTTTACTTATGGAAAATGTTTACTGGTGGTTTTTGTAATTTTGCTACAATATTAATACTTGTTTTTATGCAATTATATTTTTATGCAACCATTTTTTATAAAAAAAAGCGCGACACAATGTCTATTTCTGTAGTTCCTAAAATCCCACCAGATGTCATATCGCTTAGCAATTTTTCCCTATATTAATAAAAATCGAATTTGCATCATTATACAGGTGTTACAAGTTAGTATAAGCTGTTCACTTTTGTAAGAACACACTAAGAGGGAATTTTGTTTTCAATAGTTTGCACCTTTCAAGCTGTATGTCATGTTGGTATTAAAAAATGTCAGTTTTTTAAAATGTCAATCCATTTGACATATGTCATAATGAAAAATGATATCTTAATTATAGTGACCATAACCTTATCAACCTAAAGTCGGTTTTACAGCGTAAGGAATATTTTTAATTGATATTTAAAGTCAGTAACACACCATAAAAGTAACCAAAATAACCAGATCTAGTGTGTTCTTACAAAAGTGAACCGCTTATAAATATGAATATGAAAAATAAAAAACTTTTTTCCTTAAAAAATTCAGTCTTATTTTTTTAATAACAAAATATATTAAATTTCACCTTTAAGAAAATCAGGCTAAATTTTTTAATAACGAAAAGATTCATTGCAAATTTTGCATAACGCCCTATATTTTGTTTAATTTTCTTTAATTAAAACAAAGCTATTCCTTCGGTTTCTTCCCACCATTTTTTTAATAAATTTATTGTTTTGAACTGAATATACTTGTTCATTAACTCTATTATTCGTATTAAATAACTAAAATTAACCTCATTATTTGACAGTTTACAAAGTTTACATTGTTGACAAGTTTACCATTTGTTTACATAAGTTTACACGTAAACGTAAACAATTAAAGTTTACGTGTAAACGCCCATCACTGGTTAATTTAATATTATTTATGAAATTTATTTTATTAAAATTTGCAGTTCACAGTATTAAAAAAATATATTTTTACTTTCAATTCTTATCGGCAAAACATTGATGTATGCAAACTGTACAACTCCTCGGGGCAGCCCCCGGTTCCCCGCCTAAAGATGGGTTGGCTTCATAACAACTCGTCCTCGTTTAGTCTCTATGTTATACCACAGATTACTACTAATTACTAATTACTAGCAGTACTAATCTGTGATTATAGGGGAAAAATTTTAAGATCGTAGCGCCACGCGGATTTTTTGAAACCATTCTAAATCAGATACCACTTGACATTTACTAGTAAATAATAGCGAAAAGTGTATCAAAAAACGACAAAAAATAAATAATTGTTTGGGATTTTCTGATTTTGTGAAGTGACATTACTTGTAAACATCTAAAATACTCATACAAAACGAAATGTTATCTGATGTATACAAGTTCATGAAACGCTCACCAGATGGTAGGGTGCTTAGCTGCAAATCCCTATACTACCTCATTGGTTTCGAACGCATAGTATTTGGCACTGACATTTCAGAATATATGTGGTGAAACGTAGGCAACCCGCTAACTTAGTTTTGAAGGTTCGTGCTGTTGCGAGACTCGTTTTTATTTTGTTAGGTTAATATGCCACCCAGTCGTAGACCTTTATCCAAAAGCCGCAAACGAAATAAAAGAGCGAAATCTATGAAAGAATATCATAAACGAAAACGGGAAAATATGTATGTATTATATATTTTTTTTGTAATTTGTATAAATAATTTTACTATGAAAAATCAGTGGCGTATCCTAATTTATATTATTGAGAACTGACACGCTCGAATATGCTGTCTGATGGTCAAATATTGTACCAGATACTCTAGTACTGTTTGAACTTATTTCGTATGTTTTAGTGTTGATTTGTTGTTAGAATGTCGACAGAAGTTGTGATAAACCATAAAAGCAACACAAATTGTAGTGTTTTTGGCTGTCATTCAAAGAAGTACAGAGATAGGCATCTTAGTATTTTTACTTTTCTTAAGAAAAATGGAGGGAAAGTTAATATTTGACAGATTTGGAAAAGATTGTTAATTAACGATCACAATTTTATTTTTGCAAAATAAATTATATTGATGCGATTTTTGCCAAAATTATCCCACACACTGTATCCCAGATGGTTTTAACCGAAAATCTGAAAAAATTCTAAGTAATGTATATTGGTGTGAACCGGAATTGGTACAACAGGAATTTTTTATCAGATTATGTTTTCGGAAAATAATGCTTTTTTTTTTTTGTTGACGATGTACAAAAGTTATAGTTATGTAACACACTATACTAGAAGGCGTATCCTGGTCTAATGGTTACCTTGCTCGTTTACTACGCAGCAAACTAGGGTTTGTTTCCGGGCAGAGACAATTTTACTTTTTGTTTTTTTTTTTCATTTTTATTTTGTCAAAATTCTAGTTATATTTTGGCAAATGATGCATTTAATTTTTAAGAGCGTAGTTTTAATAACTATTTGGAATTGTTGGAATTATATTTTTATTCTATGTGTCATGTATACGAAACCAGAGGGGCGGAGCATATGACTTTAAGCAACCAATGGAAGTCATAGGCGCTATTTTCAAAATCTTGATGAACCTAGCTATATAAAAAAAATACTGCACATATTTAGAAACCTAAATAATGGTATTAGGTATTCGAATTAAAATTAACAAAAAATATTGTAACATAAAATTTGTTTTTTAAGTTCCTTTGGTTTATGCGGAACTTTACTTTTACTGATTGATTGAAGCTTTTGATCATTTTGTTCAGGAAAAGCCAACTTCAATATATAAAAAAAATGCTAATGAGAACTTATAAAAATGAAAAATCCGGTTAGTTTCGCCTAATCATTTAGAACAGACGATAAATTACATATTTTAAAAATATTGTTCATTTTGCCATGATTACTACAAAGCAAAATTTGTCTTACACACTTAGCATGCCGCCTTTACTTATTATATACTTGCGAAATCCTGAAATGTGTGAAAATTCACACTTCACATTAGGTCCCATTTTACTTTCGCTAGCGAACGCCACTGAAAGGTGTACAGATGTCAGTATGGATTATTTAAGTAAAAGTTTGGTTAGAACAGAAATTTTTCACATTTTAAAACATAATTAACTTGCTCAAATTAAGTTAACACAAGCATAATAATTAATTTCATGTGAAAACGTTATAATTAAATTATTCATTGAAATTAGTGATACATTTCGATTACTTTGTCGTATTACTATTAATATAGATATGTAAAAACTAAATAGTTAACCTCAAATTAAAACGATGAAATATTAATCAAACATAACTGTGCAGAAAGTGTTTAAAGATGTGTTCAAGACTAAAATTTAATTATAAAAAAGGAACTAAGTTACTATTCGAACTTAATTCAAGTGAAATTTATGTTGGAAATTTTTCAAGTATTGACTCTTATCGTATATGGCTAAACAATGTCTTCGATCCTAAAACAGGGACTGTTCATGCGGGACAACTATCTTACGGAAAGACTGAAATTTTAAATATACGTAAATTTAATCTCGATGAATCAAGTTCAGACGAAGAAGTTGAAAAACTATCTAATAAACATTTATCTTGGAATATTTGGTATCAATTAATTGCAAAAAACCATAGTATCAAATATATCCAGAATTTAAATAAAGAAAATAGAGGATATAAAGAATTTGTGGAAGATGTTAAGTATCTAGATTCTGTTGCTTTTCAAATATTACCATTTCCTACAAGTGCCGAGTCCGTTATCAGTCTTATGGTTTTCGTAACAAAAGTTGAGGTTTATGTATTAGATTTTGCAGAAGTTGATGCTGAGGTCTTGAAAAACCTAGAGATAAAACAAATTTTGGAATCCTCTTCAATACAAAAAATCATGCATGAAAGTTCTTTACAAATTGCATGTTTATTTTGTAAATACAAAATTAGGTTAAGAAATTTCTACGACACTCAAATCGCAGACCAAATGATACGATTATCGAAAAATGAAAAAGATACAGAGTTAAGTTCTAATTTTGAAGTGCTTCAAAAACATCTAGGGATACCATCTAATTATCTTGAGCTTACGAAACCACTTCCAATAGAAGAAATAGTGAAACGGCCACTAAGTCCTTATCATATTAATAGGGCTGGTTTTACAGCTGTTTATCTGATCCCACTGAAGAAGACTTTAGAAAATATTATGTTAAGTGGTGTTATTAAGGTTAATAATTATATGCTGAATCGAACAAGATCAAGAAGTCCAGTTGCGTGTTCGTTTGTCACAGGTGCGGATGTCGTAGAAGAAGTGCAGAGAATGAAAAATTTGAACCTTTGATAACACAGCCCAACAGACATTTTGGTGCCTGCGAGTTTTTAACTGCCTCTAGGTAATTTTTGGGCACAGAATCCAAAATAGCCATCAGATTTGGTATCAGATCTAGTTTTTGAGAGACGCTATATTGGCATCTTTTACAATAAAATATCTTATTTCTTAACTTGTGTATTTTTCACGTTATTACTGTTACTATTTGCTCTAACTGCCAGTTACAAACACAAAAGAGACAAAGTAAGGTATTTATTTCAGTAGATAAATATACATCACTTATCACTTAAAAATGTTTTTTTGTACGACTTTCTAGCATGGAGTTTACCAGAACAGTCTTTCTGAAGACTCCAACAGTAGGCCATCATGTGGCTATTTTACCTTCTTTGATATCTATCTTCCATAGTTTTATGTCCTGATGGAATCTTTCCCCCAGTTCTTCACTAAAATCACCTAGGTTTTCTGGTAAGTGGTCATAATACAACCGAGAATATTAAAGTTGGAAAGCATATTTTCCACTAATTCTCTGTCTTATGATTTCCAAGAAAATTTTGTACTACTTGAATAAATGAACACCAAGAATTAGATTCAATCTCGTTCATTGATGCGATTGGATTGTGGATCTTCAGTAGGTTGCCTTATCTGAGAACCATCAAATATTCTGGCTTTCAGTTTTTCAGAGTTAATCCCAGGAAATTTACGTGTCAAGTAGCCTACACAAAGTCCATCTCGATTTAAAGCCTTCAAAAATTACTACATAAACCCAAACTTGATATACAACGGTGGAAATATAATTTTCTCTCTCGCAACCAAACGTTGACAACGTTTTGTTTTTCTTGAATTATGACATTTCTTAATGGAAATCACCCTATTTCTGTTAACCCAGTGCTGATCCTTAGCTCTGTTGTCCCAAAGACATAAAAAACAAGGATATTTTGTATATCCACTTTGCTGTCCAAGGAGGAAGTTTACCGTTTTTAGATAAAACACTAAAATCAATTAGTCTGTATCTCAAAAACTAGAGCTGCTATGAAAAAGAGTCAGGTATTTTTGAAATCAGCACATCAAAAATATCCAAAATCAGTTCTTAGTTTTCCGGCACCAAGATAGATAAATAATTTTGTTGGGTAGTGTAATATATTGAATCAAGGGGTGGCCTTAAGAAACGTGGGGCCTTATTAAAAGTATTATTTACAGGGTTCTGATATAGGTTTTGAATATATTTATGTAAATTTATACATATATTTTTTTTTATATTATACAATGTATTTATTATTGTTCTTATTTCACAACAATTGCTATATTTTTATCTGAGTGCTTGTATAGATCAATAAGGCTTTGTTTTTCCACCTTCAGGTAAACCTCTAGGCAACTATCTGACAGATAAGGTTATGTAATAAGGGAAACTTTTTAAGATCGCAGCGCCATATGCGGCAAAGCTGGAACACTCGAAAGTGACATTAAACTGTTACACGTGTACTTGTTTACATGGTGAAAATGAACACGAGTTGTATTTTTCCTGTTTTCCGAACTTTTTCTTCTTTGGGCACTATCAGCTGGGCTGTCTTTTGGCCTCACATTAGTCCTCTATCTTAAACTGTTAGTTGTCAAGTGTCTAAAAATATTTATATGTCAGATAACCTAAAAAATATATAACTGCGTAAAAACAGATTACATGGAGAATTTTCTCCGTAAAATCTACGCCAAGAATATAAATAAAAGTCTAATTATGTAAATAATAACAAAATATACGAAAAAAATAAAATAACATAAATAATAAAATCTCCTTTATTTGTAAAGATACAAAAAATCTTCAGAACAAAAGTTAAACTAGACAAAAAGGGCCATCTAAAGGTTACTATAAGAATTCTGAGGCACTTCCGGTTTCACCGGAAATGATGTCAACTTTTGATCTAGCATAGGGAATCGATAATTTTATATTTTTTTCCTAAAAGTACATTAAATTAGCTTTACAATGACACCAAAAAGTCATATTTTTATGTTAACCATTTCAAAATAGCGACCATTTATTTACAAAATAATAATCAACATAAGTTTTACAAAGTTGAACGTAGCAAGCTTTGAAAACAATGGTTAACATAAAAATATGACTTTTTGGTGTCATTGTAAAGCTAATTTAATGTACTTTTAGGAAAAAAAATATAAAAATATCGATTCCCTATGCTAGATCAAAAGTTGACATCATTTCCGGTGAAACCGGAAGTGCCTCAGAATTCTTATAGTAACCTTTAGATGGCCCTTTTTGTCTAGTTTAACTTTTGTTCTGCCGGTCACCATGGCGTAGTGGTTAGTGTAGCGATGCACTAATTTCTAGACCATGAGGGCTCGGGTTCGATTCCCGGTTATGGCATGGATTTTTCAAAAATAAAATGCATCTTCTGGATAATGGCCATAGTAGCTAAATCCAAAAATTAAAAAAAAAAACTTTTGTTCTGAAGATTTTTTGTATCTTTACAAATAAAGGAGATTTTCGGGGTGCCCCGTTTCAAACAAACACCCTGTATATTTCCAATGTACGACAATGAACATCCGTCAACTTGGACTAAAAACAACAGTGTAATAGGGATGACGTTCTAAATCAATCCGAAGCAAGGACAAACAATTCCTATCTTCTTACACACATTTTTCTAAGGTGACATAGAGCATAGTGTGTATATTTTTTCTAAAATTTATTTGTTTAAATCAGCTTTTCTAATTATCTGTCAAACATTAAATTGTCAATATATTGCCAATACTGCAAAACAGATATGCCCTCCATTAATAATTTTGTTAAGGCTAACATAATTGCTAAAGCGGAAGATGGATTGTCGGTGCGACGAATTGCATGCTTTTATAAATAAAATTGATACACGTTTTGGGTATAGACGCCTACTATTCAAATTCGAATAGATAGATTCACACGGTGTCCTATTTTTTTATGACTTTAACTGTACATTCAGGAGTAATATGGTCAGTATTACGTCCATTTTTTAGCGTACACAGAACGGCATCTACAGTTTAAAGCCGTTTACGAACGGCTAAGCAAAACCTGTAATTTGTATAAATATTTTTGTACAAATTATTCGACATAAGCAGGAATTGAACTCACGTCCGTGCCCTTGTCTAGGGGACAAATAGCAGGTACAGACGATTTAAAGTTTGCAGCTACAGGCTTACTCTACTACTTATATCACCTACCATTTAAATATGTACTTTGTACGGTAATATTGGATGTTATGTTTATAAATTATTGTATTATTTACTTTGTTTTTATTTTTATAATGATTGCTAATAAATGTTTATAATAAATAAATAAGTAAGATTCAAAACAACATTTCGAGATTTCGATGGATCTCCACGAATTGAGGTCCCTACATAACGTTTTGACTATTTTTAGCATGATGTCTGTCTGTCCGTCTATCTGTCCGTCTGTCTGTCTGTCCGTCCGTCCGTCTGTCTGTGTACACGTGCAGAGCAAATTCGGCTGAAAGGATTTTTATGAAACTTCATATTTAAGCTTCTGCCATCAATGGCACGAGTTGATCAACTTTTGGTAAAAATCGGTTGACTAGAAATGGGAGTATACTCGTGTCGATTTTAAGATTTTTGCGAATATTTCATAACAGAAAAAGATTTCGAAAAAAATTATTCAACAAAAGTTGCTATAAAAGCAATAACTAATAACTTTTATTTGAGACGTTTTTTGATAAAACGAAAAATTTCGAATAATTTCTGTAAAATTTTCTTTTTCAATTTAAAAGTCTCAATTTTTTCATACTTATATGTAACGTTTCCATGGTCATGATAAATAATATCTCTGTTAGAAAATATTAGGCCAAGTTATTTCTACTCTGCAGCTAGAATCTATTTTATATAAGTACTTTATGATGGCGGTCGGCCCTGTGGTGGCCACAGCTGATTTTTTTATACTAATATGTAAGGTTTCCATGGTCATGATAAATAATATCTCTGGTAGAAAATATTAGGCCAAGTTATTTCTACTCTGCTGCTAAAATGTATTTTATACAAGTACTTTGTGATGGTGGTCGGTCCTGTGGGGGCCACAGCTGATTTTTATGATTTGCATTAATAAATATATTCGGTAGGTATAGGCTATTCCAAGCGGTTAGGCAGAACTAGATTCTGCAATCTAGTTTCATAGTTTGAATCGTGCTTTTTGGCCGTTTTATTTAAACTTTGTAAAGCATACTTACAATAAACATTTTTTGGTTAAGGTTAAGGTGACCATACGTCCCGAATTTCCGCTTTGCGTCCCGAAGTTTTTCAGAGAAAATACTTGTCCCGAATTTGGGTTTTTTGCAGTGATGGGCGTTTACACGTAAACTTTAATTGTTTACGTTTACGTGTAAACAATTGGTAAACTTGTCAACAATGTAAACTTTGTAAACTGTCAAATAATGAGGTTAGTTTTAGTTATTTAATACGAATAATAGAGAGTTAATGAACAAGTATATTCAGTTCAAAACAATAAATTTATTAAAAAAATGGTGGGAAGAAACCGAAGGAATAGTTCTGAAGAACTAGGTTTTGTTTTAATTAAAGAAAATGAAAGAAAATATAGGGCGTTATGCAAAATTTGCAGTGAATCTTTTCGTTATTCAAAATACAGGCTGATTTTCTTAAGGGTGAAATTTAATGTATTTTGTTATTAAAAAAATTATACTGAATTTTTTAAAGAAAAAAGTTGTTTATTTTTCATATTCATATTTACTAATTTGTATGTAACACCTGTATAATGATGCAAATTCGATTTTTATTAATATGTATCTTGGCTTGTCCTAATTTTATATACTTACTTTTTCATTTAAAATCGTTTCATTAAAATTTTATTTTTTATAAAAATGTATTGAAAATGAGGTTCTGTAATTCAAAACAAGTGCGCATGTCTTTTTTTTTTTTTATTTTTGGACTTGGCTACTATGGCCATTATCCAGAAGATGCATTTTATTTTTTTGAAAAATCCATGCCATAACCGGGATTCGAACCCGAGCCCTCATGATCTAGAAGTTACTGCATCGCTACACTAACCACTACGCCATGGTGACCGGCGTGCGCATGTCTAAATCATTGTTTACAAGAGTTTTTGTGTTTACTTTACATCAATTGTTTACGCGTCAACAATGAGGTAACTTACATCATGTAACTTATGCGCCCATCACTGGTTTTTTGTCCTGAATTGTCCCGTTTTTTTAGAAGAGAAACTTATTTTCAATATTTATTTTAAATATATTTCAACTAAAATTATTTCTACAAAATTTGAACTAAAAAAAAAAACCTGAATAAACATGTTTATGGATAATAATAATAATAATAATAATATTTATTAAATAGCACAATACAAGAATACAATGAATGCAAGGGATGAAGTACCCGCTCCATTGTAATCAAGACTTTAGTATTTACTGACGGTTGTTTTTGGTTAGGAGTGTTTCACATAAAAAATATCTGTGTATGTTAAAATAAGTGGTATAACATAATAATTGAAATCCTTAATGTAGAGTATATTAAGTTGAGTGAAAAGTAGTAAAATTATTGTATGTATATACATATATTTATAACACAAAAATAATTTGAGGTTATCTGCAAAATACGATAAATGGGTTGATGCAAAATTTATTGCGTATTTTTATTACACAATAAAAAATATATTTTTCTAGATTATCACTTTTGATTCAGTTTCTTTCTAATGAATGAATAGCAAATAGCTTATAATTTATTAAAATGTCCGTGGATAAAGTGCATTTACGTCATTTAGTATGTAATGAATTTCTTAAAGGCAATAACGCAACTGTGGCAACGAAAAACATTTGTGACATGTACGGTAGTGATACAATTAATGTTCGATCAACCCAAAGGTGGTTTTCTATGTTCCGATCTGGGGATTTTTCATTGATGGATAGACCACAATCCGGGCGGCTTTTCAAAGTAGATGAGGATAAGCTAAAGGCTATAATTGAAGCAAATCCTCATCAGAAAACAAGGGATATTGCGTTAAAGACTAACATAACCTAACCTAAGATAGTGTTTTGTCATTAAACTAGAAGATGGGTAGCTCGCTACGCTCGGCTTTTTCTAACCAAACCCTTACTAACATAACCTAACCTAAGATAGTGTTTTGTCATTAAACTAGAAGATGGGTAGCTCGCTACGCTCGGCTTTTTCTAACCAAACCCTTACTAACATAACCTAACCTAAGATAGTGTTTTGTCATTAAACTAGAAGATGGGTAGCTCGCTACGCTCGGCTTTTTCTAACCAAACCCTTACTAACATAACCTAACCTAAGATAGTGTTTTGTCATTAAACTAGAAGATGGGTAGCTCGCTACGCTCGGCTTTTTCTAACCAAACCCTTACTAACATAACCTAACCTAAGATAGTGTTTTGTCATTAAACTAGAAGATGGGTAGCTCGCTTCGCCCTGAGTTTGCACTGTTTCCATGTTTCAATTCACTTTAAAATACAATTTAGTTTTAGGTGGTTTATAAAAAAAAAATAAAAAGTTATCAACAATAACCTAAGATAATAAGCTTTTAAGGTGAATCACTGTCCCTGGGCCTGCATAGAACACACGGGTACTCCAGCTAGTTATATTATCTTTTAATTATAATCTTTATATATTATATGTCTTTGTTTGAGAAGTACTGGTTTTATGTAACGTTGTTAGCCCCGCCTCTCCTTTCTCAAATATCCCCCACCAGATAAGGAGACTGTTCTACATTTTAGCCGCGTTAAAGATGGGGATAAGCCAATCATCCGTTGTGAGGCATCTTCAACGCATGGAGATGACATGTAATCGTGAGAAAAGGTATCGTATTTCACCTAGGGATGGGTATCGGTTCACAACATATCAAGAGTTGACATCGATGGTATCTAGCAAATAAATTTCATGATTTACAACACTAATATTTCTATTAAAATGTAATTTATATACGTATAACCTATAAAAGTGAAAATACTATCTGTTTTACAAGTTCTGAGGAGGGAAGATTTTAATACTGTTAATAAAATCATGGGGAAGAATGTAATGGCACGACAATATACAAGGTGTTAGGTAAATGTCGGGCACAATTTTAAAGGCAGTATTGTTGGCCTATTTCGAGCTAAAAAGTCCTCAACCTTATTTTTGGATAAGATGCGTATATCGCTTGATAATCGATGCAGTACCACCGTTTAGGAACCACTAATATATTGTCTTTTACAACAATCACATATGGGACTGAGATAAATAGAAACCATGGAAACAATACCGTAATTTTATTTCAACAAAAGGCTTTTTCAATTTTATGAAGAAAAAAGAAATAAGAAAAACTTTAATATTAAAAAGAAAAGTTACAAAAAAAATATATAATTAAAGCAAATGCTCAAAATGTGCTTCCAATTTATAAGTTATTAATATTTTACCAAGATCTAGTTTATTTCAAGACCGAAAAAATCCTTTTGCAATGTTTGATGATATTGAATTTAAATTAAGATTCCGTTTAAATAAAATGACTGTTGCAAATATATTACAAATTATTAGGGAAGATTTAGAAAAGGCCACGATGAGAAACATGCCTAAAACCCCAATTAATCAGTTACTAGCAACCCTAAGATATTTTGCATCAGGTTTCACATTGATCTGATCAGTTTTTTTACTCTCTATTGTACTTCTAATATATATATGTATTCTTCTAATATGTGAAGTAATAAACTGCACTCGTTAGTCGTGAAGTTTTTACGTTTTTGCCTTTTTTCCATTTTGTAAATTCAAATGACAAGTGACACTGACAGCAATATTTTTAAATTTATATTTTTTCTTGACATAAAATAGTAAAAAAATGAAAAACATCCCTAGTAATTTTGTATTATGATCTTTACATAATTACTCATTTGCATTATGGACATAATGAAATGTTTCATTAAAATTTGTTCATTATTTTTATGAATAGCGATAGAAATATTATGATCATTAAATATATTATGTTCATTACAAAATGTACGATTATGGACTGTTATATGAATACAGCCCTTAAAATCAAATGAACGCCATTTTTATCTTCAGAAGAACTAAGTTATTACTTATAAACACCAGCATTTGGTAGTTACAGTCTGTTTCAAACGCTTAGGCGGAAATAAATGGGAATTTCGTTCTTTTAGGTTGTCACGACAAGGGACCTTGCTTGGGTTATTTAATTTTTTACGTTGGAATGTCAAAATTTAAAATTACAACAATGAAACCATGGAAACGAATGACCTATGTCAAAATTAAATTATTTTTTTATATATTTTAATGACAAAAAAATAAATAAATGGGAAATTTGTATTAAGAATGACACAAAAAATCAAACCAAAAAACCCTTATACCGTCATTTTGTCGTCTGTCTGTCTGTATGTCTGTTCGGTAAAAATTGTGGCCAAACTGCTAAACCTAGAGAGTTGAAATTTGACAGGCTTATACAACTCTGACCCACACATAGGAAAAATACTAAAACATCTAAAAAACATATCCCCCTAAAAATATAAACAAATACAGTCTGTTCCAAACGGTTGGGCGGAACTAAATGGGAATTTGGGTTATTTCATTTTTCACGTTGGAATGTCAAAATTTAAAATTCCAACAATGAAACCATGGAAACGAATGACATATGTCAAAATTAAATTATTTTTTTAACATATTTTAATGACAAAAAAATAAATAAATGGGAAATTTGTATTAAGAATGACACAAAAAATATAAATATAAAGAAAATGACATTTTAAAATGATATTAATCTTAACCAAAAAATGTTGATTGTAAGTATGATTTACAAAGCTTAAACAAGACGGCCGAAAAGCACGATTTAAACGATGAAAGTAACTAAATTGCAAAATCTAGTTCCGCTTAACCGTTTGGAACAGACTGTACTATAATAGGAACTTTTATATACTAGCGTCGGCGAATCAGTGCAGTTACGTCACACGACGTAACAAACAATTGCATTGTTCCAAATAATACATTCGTTTGTTTCGTATTGTGACGTAACTGCACTGATTCGCCGACGCTAGTATAGTAACATGTTACTAAATATTGTAGTAACTTTTATCTTACGGAATACGAAATACCCAAAGTTACTATGATAGTAACTGATCTTGCTCATAGTGACAAATTTAGTTACTATGATTATAGTAACTTAGTTAAAGAATTGGTCCGATTAACTTCATAAAATATCAGTTATATTCCGACGTATCGTCATGTTAAAAACGCGTATTTCTCTGCCAACTACAGTTGCATAAATAATTACTATTCACTACAATTTAAATGCGCAATATATAAAATAAATTGTGCATTTGTTGTAAGCATTTTATAAAATAATTGTGCAATAAATAAATTACCATTTTAATCAAAAAAGTAAATGTGCAATAAATTATTTTTTTGTTAAATATATATATATATGTATTTTTTGCAATATTAAAAAAATAACGGCATTAAAATACAGGTTTGTGCATTTAAGGAATTTAAATGTACCTTTTATATTATATTTGTATACTTAATATTAACAGCTTAAAAAATATTTGAGCATTACAAAAATTACATGCGCAATATTTTAATTAAATTGCCACTTAAAGATCGAATGCGCGCAACCAATAAGCTATTTGAACCACCAGAAAAATAGAACGTGCCTTAAGCCTGGTTTATAATAGATATGTTATGGAACATAAGCATAAAAATTACACTATTTTCTTTGTTCTGTTTATTGCAAACAGATGTTTTGAAGGGTCAAAGCTATTGGATACAACAATGCCCGATGGCGGCGCTACGAGCGCTGTGAATAGCTGATTGAAACGAGTAATGTGAAAGTTGTCCATATTTGTTTACATGTTAAATCATCGATTTGCAATGGATAATAAACAGCTATCCTTATTAAATTATTTAAATTTTTTAAGTGCAACACCTTCTTCTAGGTGTGTAGTTGAAGGAGAAGAGTTGTTAAACGCCGGACATCTTATGTTGTGCGGAATTTTGGACAAAAATGATGAGCATGTCGACATATGTGGGTCATATTTACAAACAAGCAGTTTGAGAACACCACCTCTTATTATCACCACCTCTATTTATCTCTTACACAACACCAAACTTATTTATTATTTTCACAAATTGTTTCTCATTTGGAAAATAGTGGAAGTGAATGTTTTTGTTACTTCCTTTTCTAGAGTGACAGCCAAACACAGCAATTTAAGTTATGACAACTCATTATAACATAAAATTATATAAAAAAGAATAATAATTGCTATCAAAAGTTAATATAACAAACAAACTGCAACACTAACGTTTAAAAGCAACACAAACTACACGAGAAAACACATGTAAACCAGATGTAAACAATAAATTATTACTCGTTTCGCCTAGTTCAGTTTTTATCCGCTTGGCGTCACTTCATAGCGCTGTTGAGCCCAATTGTTCTATTACGTATGCGCTGTGCTATGGAGTTATTATAAACCAGGCTTTAGAATGAATAACTTGTGATTTAGATTATCGTGTGATGCAGTCGCAACTACCTACTGCAGCGCTCAACGGTATCTGTATCCCTGAGTCCTGTGCATTCGTACAAAAATATTTGTAATATATTTAACGATATCTAGATCGGAAACATTTAAGTTGGGGACATTTTATCTAGAGACATTTTATCCATGACATTTTATCCAGGACATTTTATCCAGGACATTTTATCCAGGGACATTTTGTCCGGAACATTTTGTCTGGAGACATTTTGTCCGCCCACGAATATACCACATGTATATTACTTAAATACCAAATTATGGAAGTGATTCTAAAACATAAAAATGTAAATTTTTATTAATTATTTTCTTTATGTTTATGTTAAGTTTATGTAATTAGATTTAGAACAAATAATAGCAAGTGCTAAAACAAATTTATTTTTATTATTATTATATATTCTTTTGATGTTTTTATAAATGCATTTTTTTAAATGTGTTGATTTTGATTTTGCTGTTGTTGATGTTGACAATTTAATAAAAACAGTTTTTTGAATGTTTTTAAATAATATGTACATAATTTGGACAATAATAAGCTTATATCTGGTATCATTTTCGGGCCTTAAACATTTTCGGACAAACTTTGGCCCGAGGGCCAAAAAGACATTCACATTATGATCATAATTACCAGGTCTACAAGTATGAAATGCGGATTTTTTTGTTTTAAATACAACATATTAATCTCAAAAGAACAGTAAAAGTTTATTTATTCAAAGTATGCTCCATTAGAAGTTATACATTTTTCCCATCTTTCAGGCAATTTGTGAATACCTTGCCAATAGCACTCCTCCCCTTGCCCCGCAAACCATTCATCTAGCCATTCTTTCACATTTTCATATGAACAAAAGTGCTGCTCGGCACGTGCGTGATCCACCGAGGTGAACAAGTGGTAATCTGAAAGGGCCAAGTCTGGTGAGTAAGCGGCATGGGATAGCACTTCCCACTTGAATGCCTCCAATGTGTTGCAAACAGCTTTTGCCTTATGTGATGGAGCGTTATTGTGAAGAAAGATTATCTTGTGCTGTCTTCTTTCGTATTCTGGTCGTTTTATGAGCAGCGAATGGTTCAATTCGATCAGTTGTTGTTGGTAGCGTTGGGTATTAACTGTTCCACTAGGTTTTAACAATTCATAATAGACCACACCCTTTTGGTCCCACCAAGTACAGAGCATTGTCTTTTTGCCAAAGCGATTCGGTCTTGCAGTTGATGTGGATGGTGAGCCTGGGTTCACCGATGATTTTTTGCGTTTGTGATTTTCAAAATAAATCCATTTTTCATCGCCAGTAATGATACGATGCAAAAAAGACTTTCTTTTGTATCGCGCAAGCCAAATTTCACAAGTGTTTTTGCGTTTTTCCATCTGCTTCTCATTCAATGCATGTGGAACCCATCTGCCGACTTTCTGGATCTTACCCATCTCTCGTAGGCGATTGGAAACAGCTTGTTGACTAACGCCTAACTGATCTGCTAGTTGTTTTTGTGATTGACTATCGTCTTCCTGTAGCAATGTTTCCAATTTTGTATCTTCATATTTTTTTGGAGGTTTTCCATGTTCTTTGTCTGTAAGATCAAAGTCACCACTTTTGAAACTCCGAAACCATCGTTCACACGTATCTTGCGATGGAGCATATTCACCATAAGCTTCTCGAAGCAGTCGGTATGATTCAGCAGCAGTTTTTTTTCAAATGAAAACAAAACAGTAGTACTGTCCGCGAATGCTCTTTATTTGGCACAAAATTTGACATTTTTAACACAGTAAAACAAAACTCTATGATCACTTTTCAAATTATAACCTATACGCATTTGACACTTAATGATAACTTAACAAAACGCCATATATGTTGAAACTTTGAACTATACACTCGGTGTGCGCGGCAAGTTTGAAAAAAATCCGCATTTCATACTTGTAGACCTGGTATTCCCATTGTAGTATTTTTTATTTAAAGTAAAAATATTTATTAAATGTACATTTTTTAATGCACAAAAAAAAATCGTTTTAAAGCACACTATAAATAAAATATTGCTCAATTTAAAATTTTTATTTTAAATAGATATATTTATTTAATGCTAAATATTTTTAATTTTAATGCACAAAGTATTAATTTTAGTGCACATATCTATTTAAATAATTCCCAATTAAATCATACCCATTACTATTGGCTCCCCACTCTTATGACCATGCCTTCTCGCTTTTAACGTTATAATATACTTCATTCTAAGCATACAGCCAAGTTCTGGTGGACTCATACGGAACATTAACCAAGTTTTTAAAGAATTAATTTCCTTGGTTGTTGATTTAGTTGTCGTTTAATGTTTAATACATTTTAAAACATGGATGGAATACGAAGTTCAAGTGAAATGTTAAATATTCCGTCCATAAAGAAACGGTCTCCTTTGGACTTGGGTCACTTATCTATAGCTGAAAAGCAGTGCATAATAAATATGTATAAACAGATTATAACCGAAAAGATTGAAACGAAAACGACATATATCGTATCTAAAATTGTTGAGACACTGGGTAAGAATTAAACCGACTTTGATATTGTGGTCTTAGATTAAAAATAATTTCTTTAGGGTTTGCAAAATCGACTGTTTATCGTACTATAAAAGAATATCGACTGACTGGAAATGTTACTCCTCCAAAACGAAGTGGAGGACGACCTGCAATAGTTACAACATTCGATGAATATACAGAAAATTCTTTGCGGCAAATAGTGCATAGTTTCTTTTTTAAAAATGAAAATCCTACTTTGGATAAAATTTTAAGTGAACTTCACAGTCGTCCGGATTTACCAAAGATGTCACGTTCAACCTTATATCAATTTATGAAGCATATTAATTCCAAGTGAGTTATAATGTTTTTTTTTTATTAGTCGTTGTTTTATTGCAACTCATGTTACTAATTACAGTAATTCCAAAATGAAATGGCTACCCTCACTTATTGATTTCAATAATGACTGACATTAAGGATTCCACACACCAAAGCGGCCGCGGTGGCGGCCACGGTGGCGGCCACGGTAGCGATCAGGTCTCCTCACACTAACGCGGTGGGAGTGGCGGTAGCGGTAGCGATCAGTTAGTGAATCACGGTATATAGTTGTATGATAATATTGGACCTTGCTTGGGTTATTTCATTTTTCCCCTTTGGAATGTTAAAATTTAAAATTCCAACAATGAAACCATGGAAACGAATGACATATGTCAAACTTAAATTAATTTTCTTACATATTTTAATGACAAAAAATAAAAAAATGGGATATTTGTATTAAGAATGACACAAAAAATCAAAATATAAAGAAAATGACATTTTAAAATGATATTAACCTTAACCAAAAAATGTTTGTTGCAAGTATGATTTACAAAGCTTAAACAAAACGGCTGAAAAGCATTATTTAAACGATGAAAGTAACTAGATTGCAAAATCTAGTTCCGCCTAATCGTTTGGAACAGACTTTACTATCAATTTCCAAAACTTTTCCTATTTCGTCCCACACTTTATTTATTTTCCTAATATTCTTGTAATCAGGATGTGCTAAGTCATACAAAATTAAATGATCCTTTACTGATCTATGATTTTTTCTGTTAAATTATCTATTTTCAACATTATTTTCTTAAATATATTCACTCTGTGGTATATAAACAATGAATATCGCGCGGCCTAACGCAACTTGTCGAGTTTGGCCGCCAGTGTTTGGTGATCGCTAGACTGAACGCTGCAGTCGGTGGCGTTCTCAGATAGCGGAACGCTTGTATGTGCGTGGTCTCATTGTATTGTATAGGTTGCGTTAGGCCGCTGCATTATCGCCACCGTGGCCGCCACCGCGGCCGCTTTGGTGTGTGGAATCCTTTATACCTGCTGACTTTATGGTTTTGTTAACAGAGCCGCAGTAAGGAAAACTTGCGTTAGGGGCAGAGCCGTGTTTTGGCGCCCTTGGCAAATAAAAAAAGGTTCTCACCTCTCAAAATTCAAGTGATGAGCAAAAAAATAAAAGGTCCTCACCTCCCAAAAGCTAAGTGATGAGCAAAAAAAGGTCCTCACCTCTCAAAATCCAAGTGACGAGCAAAAAAAAGGTCCTCACCTCCTAAAAATCTAAGTGATGAGAAAAAAAATGACCTTACCTCCCAAAATCTAAATGATGAGAAAAAAACAGGACCTCATCTCTCAAAATCAAAGTGACAAACAAAAAAAAAGGTCCTCACCTTCGCAATGACGCCCCTTAGTCAAGCCCGTCAGCGCCCTTTTCCTTAGTGCGCCATATTTTTGTGATTTTTTTTTTTTCAAATCTATAGTTAAATTTATTCATTTTCAAACTACATATATAAAGTATGTTTTGAAGAAGATACAAAAAATTTTGAAGGCAAAATATGGCGAAATGAGCCAGCTGTGGCAAATCTTCTCAGACTCCGAGAAAAAAAATAGATTTTGCGGTGACCAGCATAACTCGTCACTGGATCATCTGAAATCAAAAATCCAAAAAGATTTTATTAGTTTATGAGTTTGCCGAGGTAACGACGTTGAGATATTTTTTTTTCATGTTTTTTTTTGTTATTTAACTATCACAAATATACTCAGTTTTAGGTTTTTTTTAGGGGGAATTAATTTTTTTTTTGTCTTCTAAGTAACGCTAAAAACTGAAAAATCATTTTAAAAATAAAAACTCGACGTCATTACCTCGGAAAACTCATAAACTAACAAAATCTTTTTGGATTTTTGATTTCAGATGATCCAGTGATGAGTTATGCTGGTCACCGCAAAATTAAATTTTTTTCCCGGAGTCTGAGAAGATTTGCCACAGCTGGCTCATTTCGCCATATTTTGCCTTCAAAATTTGTTTGTATCTTCTTCTAAACATACTTTATATATGTACTTAGTTTAAAAATGAATAAATTAAACCATAGATTTCAAAAAAAACACAAAAATATGCTTAAAAGGGGTAGGGTCTGATAACCACATCAGACCCCCCCCCCCCCCCTTAAGGTAAAGATGTGTATGCCAATACAGTTGGCAACGGGTGCACTAGTTTAAAAATAAACGTGTTTTCTTGTATGTCATTTAGAATGAACTGTATATACTCACATGACATTCCTTCACATTTTTATCAGGCTTAAGACTGACTATATTTGAATTATAAATAGGCATGTTTAAAAATCGTGTTGTTTTAAAGTCTTTATAGTCTATATTAAATACTTCAAATTTGCACAAACAAAAGTCATTCTTTTTTTCTACTTGTCAATTTATGGTAATTTAAAATTATTAAAATATTGATCATTATCACTATTATCATTGTTTATATCACTATCAGAGTTTGTGTCACTACCACTGTCATTTAAATTAATAATCATTGAAGATTTATTTGGTGGATTTATAAAAAAAATGTTTCAATTATCGTTACATGTTCTACACAATTTTTCCATAAATCACTACTTATTGCACTTGTTTCGTCTGAATCAGTTTTGAATAAAAATATTGGATATGATAAAGTGAATCGTAAATGTTATGTTTATAAAGAAAGGGGCGGCGCTTCGCCAAGGCCAAATCTCATTCTAACTAGCATACGCGTTTTCTCTGACGAGTTGTTTGTGGTGGACATATACGGAACATTAACCAAAGTTAGTATTAAAATAGTGTTAGTTTAGTGTTTTGTGTTAAAACAGTGTGGAGAGGTTTTTAAAGAAGACTTAGTTCTAAATCTTCTAAAGTGAGTACATATTTTTTAATTTTAATATTATAACACTAGGTTGTTTAACCCGTCAACAATTAGAGGTTTTGAACAAATAAATTTTTTTTTTTTCTGTATTGACTTGGAAAACTTTTTTTTTAATTTGTAAAATAATTTTTCATTGTTTCAAGTTTTCATTAATTTTATCTGAAGGTATAGCCTATTCCAAACGATTAAGCGGAACTAACCGGAATTTTCATTTTTAGGGTTTTGTAGGTATTACCAAAAAACCCTTATACCGTCATTTTATCGTCTGTCTGTCTGTCTGTTCGGTAAAAATTGTAGCCAAATGGCTAAACCTAGAGAGTTGAAATTTGGCATGCTTATACAACTCGTTGACCCGCACATAGGAAAAATACCAAAACATCTAAAAAACATATCCCCCTAAAAATATAAACAAATATGTGCCGACCGAAAAAAAAATATTTTTTTTAAATTCTAAGTAGGGTATCGAATGAAAGCCCTTAGTACGTAGATTAACTATCAAAATTTTATTTTTTCAAAATATAATATTATGACGCGATTTTTGCCAAAATTGTGCAAAAAAATTTTTGTCCCACACCCTGTAGCCCAGATGGTTTAATCTAAAAATCTGAAAAAATTCTAAGTAATGTACATTGGTGTGAATCGGAATAGTACAATAGGAATTTTTGATCAGATTATGTTTTCGGAAAATAATGCTTTTTTTGTGTTTTTTGCTTGACCATGTAAAATATTTAATGATATTATGTAGTATAGTAAACAGAGCGATGGTGTAATGCTTAGAATACTGGCGTTCTAATTTGCAAACTCGAGTTCAATCCGGCCTCGGGGCAATTTCATTTTTTCTGTTATTTTTTTGCATTGTTATATTGTTTAATTATTTTTTCAAAATTCTAGATATATTTGGGCAAATATTGCATTTAATTTTTAAAAGCGTAAATTTAATAACCAGTGGAAATTGTTGAAATTGAATACTCTTGGACTTACAACCAAGTAACTTATACAGTCTGTTCCAAACGGTTAAGCGGAACTAGATTTTGCAATCTAGTTACTTTCATCGTTTAAATCGTGCCTTTCGGCCGTTTTGTTTAAGCTTTATGAATCATACTTATAATAAACATTTTTTGGATAAGGTTAATATCATTTTAAAATGTCATTTTCTTTATATTTTGATTTTTTGTGTCATTCTTAATACAAATTTCCCATTTATTTATTTTTTTGTCATTAAAATATCTAAAAAAAATATTTAATTTTGACATATGTCATTCGTTTCCATGGTTTCATTGTTGGAATTTTAAATTTTGACATCCCAACGTGAAAAATTAAATAACCCAAGCAAGGTCCCTTCTCGTGACAACCTAAAAGAACTAAAATCCCATTTAGTTCCGCTTAACCGTTTGGAACAGACTGTATATAATACCATGGATACAAGTAAAAAAATAAAATATATAAAATATATGTTGTCATGTGTTATAATGTCTGTATCATATTAGTGCCTAAATATATTACTGCTATACTGCTATTTATATTCCTATAAATACACGAAATCAGAAGGGCGGAGCTTATGACTAAAACAAACAATGGAAGCCTTAAGGGCAATTTTCAAAATCTTATTGAACCTTGCTATATATAAAAAAATACTGCACATATTTAGAAACCTACATAATGGTATTAGGCATTCGAATTAAAATTAACAAAAAAAAAAATATTTTAACATAAAATTTGTTTTGGCATCCCAAATAATCATTATTCACTTACTAAATACCTGCGAAACCTTGAAATGTGTGAAAATTCACACTTCACATCAATTTTTACCGACCGCCAACATATATAAGGGAGGTATTGTGATCATACCGATTTTGACATTTCGAGATTTCGATGGATCTCCACGAGTTGAGGTTCCTACATACCGTTTTGACTATTTTTAGCATGATGTCTGTCGGTCTGTCTGTCCGTCTGTCTGTCCGTCTGTCTGTGTACACGTGCAGAGCAAATTCGGCTGAAAGGATTTTTATGAAACTTCATATTTAAGCTTCTGCCATCAATGGCACGAGTTGATTAACTTTTGGTAAAAATCGGTTGACTAAAAATGGGAGTTTACTCGTGTCGATTTTAAGATTTTTGTGAATATTTCACAACAGAAAAATATTTCGAAAAAAATTATTGAACAAAAGTTACTATAAAATCAATAACTAATAACTTTTATTTGAGACGTTTTTTTATAAAACGAAAAATTTCGAATAATTTCTGTAACATTTTTCGAAATTTTTTCCAAGTCTCAATATTTTCATATTTATATGTAACGTTTCCATGGTCATGATAAATAATATCTCTGTTAGAAAATATTAGGTCAAGTTATTTCTACTCTGCTGCTAGAATGTAATTTATATAAGTACTTTATGATGGCGGTCGGTCGTGTGGTGGCCACAGCTGATTTTTTTAAATTTGTAAAATAATTTTTCATTGCTTCAAGTTTTCATTTATAATCTGAAAGTACTAAAATATTTTTAATAATATAAAGTTTTTTTTTTTTTTTAGAACTGACTACTAAAATTTGAATAATTATATTTAAAAAAAAAATGAATCCAGATAAAAAAAAAACTACACGTGCTGAGTATATGCGTGCATATAGAAGAAAGAGGCGTGAAAAAGAAACGCCTGAACAAACTATAGCACGTAATGCCAGAGAAGCACAAAAACAAGCAGCCTTACATTACAGACAACGTTACCAAGAATCTCCCGAAGAAGCAAATGAACGCCGTGCTAGGCACGCTCAACAGTTGCGTGATTTTCGAAAAAGGCAACTTGAAAAAGAAACACCTGAAGAAACCGCGGAGCGTCGGGCTAGGCTAGCACAACAAGTGTCTGCATCTCGGGCGAAACAACTTGAACGTGAAACAACAGAAGAAACCATGCAACGTCGAGCTCTGCGAGCACAACAGCAACATGCTTATCGTGAAAGACGACGAATGATATTATTTTTATATAGGTACAGTGTCGTTTGTCTTTGTTCGTAGATCGTAAGTAATTTATAATAATTTAATATTCTTAATGTGCAAAATTTGTTGAATACTTGTAAATAAACTATATTTCCATTTCTTTTTAAATAAAAGTTATTTAATTCTTTATAGTACAGTCGATTCCGCTTAATTGGGACACATCGGGACTTAAGCATTTTGGCCCAATTAAGCGGCTGCCCCAATTAAGCGAATTTCACATAAAATTAAACAATGCATATTTTTCTTTCAATAATTTTATTTTATAAACTCTTGGACAAAACTATAAATTACATATAACCAAAAAATATAAACTTTTAAGAAAAAATAATAATAAATTCCAAAATAAAATAATAAATAGGTACATACAATTTAATTTAATGCAAAAATGCGTCAAGTGTAGTCTGTCTTTTGATTTGTAACATTTGACTTCTACAAAATCAGCACAGGTATTCAGTGCGGATGTAGGGCTCCCTTCATTTCCTTCCTGCATAAAATAACGCTGTAATATTAAATTCTTTGTACATATTTTTTCTTGAGAATATGTGTAACATAATATGTACTGTGATTTTAAATTTACTGTCCCAATTAAGCGGAATGTTGTCCCAATTAAACATGTAAATTTACTGTTGGTTCCTTGGTTTGGTTTCTGTTCTTTGAGATTTGGCCCAAATAAGCGGCTGCCCCAATTAAGCGGTGGCCCAATTAAGCGGCATCGTCTGTATTTCCAAAATTAAATGGCGACTCTTGTTGAGAAGCTTAACAATGCGGTAATGGCTTTTGAGCTGCAAGGTCGAGCAGATCAAATTGTCTAGTGTCGTCAATAGTAGAATATTTGTTGTGCTCAGCGCTGATATTTCGTTCTTATATTTTTATGATTATTTTAGTGAATGAGTTTAATGTGTAAAAATTTAACGTTTAGTAGATAAAAATTGATGTGATTTTTAATTTAACCCATTAAGGACTTTTTTTTTTTGAAATTTGGGCTTAAATTATGTTTTTAAACTTAAATTAGCATTAAAAACATGGTTTAGGTAAATATTTGGTTGTTCAATTAGATAGTTTTAAGATTGAGGCCGTTCCATATATGGAATGCTAGTACTTAAAGGTCCGTAGAACTACAATTAAATAAAACAAAAGTGATGGATACAAATATTTATTTAGAAAGTTAAAATTATACAAACAAGTTTATTTTGTATGAAAATCAACAAAACAACTAATGCCGACCGGCGTAGCGTAGTGGTAACACATATGCTCTGCGTTGCGGAGGTCTCGGGTTCGAATCCCGTTTAGGCATGGAAATTTTCTCAAATAAAAATTGTCCTGGCTAATTGCCACAGAAGCAAAGGCCATTAAATTGCCTTTGTGATTTTGTCCGGAGCATCGTCGGCATTTGTTATTAGTATGTATGCCACCAAATGATCTTTACCATCAAGGCGAATATCTGGAGATATCGTAGAATCCCGGAGAATACCGTAGATAAATAACCGGGTGTACCAGATGATTTTGGTAAATTATGAATTTTTTTAAAATAAGTTTTTGCAATTTTCCCTCTAAAATCCAATTGTGTTGTTTCTGAATTATGTATTTTGTAAATAATGCATGAATTTTAAATGGCAGCATCTAGTAGCCAGGTGAAAATGGGCCACCACCATTGCTTACCTTTTACCCCAGTTCTATATGCATTGATGTTGACATCCATTTGGTCTGTAGTAAAGTCTGTTTGTCCAAACCATTCAAATATTTCATCCCTTTTGTTTATAAGTGACGCAAGTATCACATCATCATTTTCATCTAATATATTAAAATTTCCAACTCGTCTGCCACTATCCATTACTACTTCTGCATTTGCCTGCAGTTGTTTTCCAGATATATCATTGACATCAAAATTCTCCCAAAACCCTTCACTTTCAAACATATCAGCAATTTGCAATCAGCAATTTGCTGCACCGTTAATCTAAAAAACAAAAATAAAAATACAGAGTTAAAAAATGTAGGCTAAAGGACTAGCGTTCCAAATATGGAACACCAAAATAAAGTGTATAAATTAGGCAAATAAATATATTATAATTTTATTTTAACAATACAGACATTATTAAGTCTATAAAAAGTTACTTAATCAAAATTTGGATCCGGTCTAAATGTTGTAAAAATTAATAAAATTAGTACTTACCCATTTCTACTCACCATACTTATATGTTCACAAGACAAGCAAAGAATCAAACTATCTCAGAGAGGCTGTTAGGCGATTACTCGACAAACAAACAGTCCTTGCGCATCATTCGTATATTATACGACCTGAAAAGTTTGACTTATCGGGGAGTTTTAAATAGTAACGTCATTTAGTAAACATTTTACGATGTCGTGTTTTGCGTTCCTTATATGGAACGCTAGTATCTAATGGGTTAAATAAGGAACGTTTTAAAACAGAACTTTCTGTAATATATTCAAATAGTGAATGCAGAAAAATATGTGGCGCTGTGTCTTTCCTTAAATTTATAATTTTAAATAATTTGAACGAATCTATGGCGAAGACAAAGAAATTGTTAGAAATTCTTGTAACAACACCCATGGTTACTGATGAAGCTAAACGTTGTTTTTCCACTCTAAAACGGATAAAAACTTTTTTCGGAAACTCGATGTGTGAAGATCGTCTAAAGGCCCTTTCAGCGCTGTCAATAAAAAAAATCATATCAACAATACCGAACTTTACCGATAAAGTTATAGATGAATTTGCTGCTAAGAAAGACCGGCGTATTGCATTAATATTCAAGAAATTGCATTAAGGCAACAACATAAGCATATTATTTTTACTCTTATTATTTTTCTTCTTCCTTGCAGAACATCCAAACATTTTTGTCACAAGCCGCCACTGATATATATTTTTACCGACCGCCAACATATATAAGGGAGGTATTGTGATCATACCGATTTTGACATTTCGAGATTTCGATGGATCTCCACGAATTGTGGTCCCTACATAACGTTTTGACTATTTTTAGCATGATGTCTGTCTGTCTGTCCGTCTGTCTGTCCGTCTGTCTGTGTACACGTGCAGAGCAAATTCGGCTGAAAGGATTTTTATTAAACTTCATATTTAAACTTCTGCCATCAATGGCACGAGTTGATCAATTTTTGGTAAAAATCGGTTGACTAAAAATGGGAGTTTACTCGTTTCGATTTTAAGATTTTTGTGAATATTTCACAACAGAAAAATATTTCGAAAAAAATTATTGAGCAAAAGTTGCTATAAAAGCAATAACTAATAACTTTTATTTGAGACGTTTTTTGATAAAACGAAAAATTTCTAATAATTTTTGTAAAATTTTTAGCAGCAGAAAAATATTACGAAAAAATGTATTGAACAAAAGTTGCTACAACTGCAACAACTAATAAATTTTATTTGAGACGTTTTTTGATAAAACGAAAAATTTCTCGATTTTTAATAAAACGTCTCAATTTTTTCATACTTGTATGTAACGTTTCCATGATCATGATAAATAATATCTCTGTTAGAAAATATTAGGCCAAGTTATTTCTACTCTGCAATTTTGTCGTTTCGAGATTTCGATGGATCTCCACGAATAGAGGTCCATACATAACGTTTTGATTATTTTTAGCATGATGTCTGTCGGTCTGTCTGTCCGTCTGTCTGTCTGTCCGTCTGTCTGTCTGTCCGTCTGTCTGTGTGCACGTGCCGAGCAAATTCGGCTGAAAGGATTTTTATGAAACTTCATATTTAAGCTTCTGCCATCAATGGCACGAGTTGATCAACTTTTGGTAAAAATCGGTTGACTAAAAATGGGAGTTTACTAGTTTCGATTTTAAGATTTTTGCAAATATTTCACAACAGAAAAATATCCCAAAAACATTTATTAAACAAAAGTTGCTATAAAAGCAATAACTAATAACTTTTATTTGAGACGTTTTTTGATAAAACGAAAAATTTCGAATAATTTCTGTAAAATTTTTCGAAATTTTTTCCGTCTCAATTTTTTCATATTTATATGTAAGGTTTCCATGGTCATGATAAATAATATCAGAAAATATAAGGTCAAGTTATTTCTACTCTGCTGCTAGAATGTAATTTATATAAGTACTTTATGATGGCGGTCGGTCCTGTGGTGGCCACAGCTAATTTTTTCATACTTATCTGTAACGTTTCCATGGTCATGATAAATAATATCTCTGTTAGAAAATATTAGGCCAAGTTATTTCTACTCTGCTGCTAGAATCTATTTTATGTAAGTACTTTATGATGGCGGTCGGTCCTGTGGTGGCCACAGCTGATTTTTTAATTTTGCTATGGAACGTAGGAGATGTTTGCAAAAAAAACATTTTTTGTAGAAAATTAACTATTCTTCTTACAAGACTGTATTTCTTAGGAAATCCCAATAAAAGGAAAGTGATTAATAATAATAATAAATAATAAATCAAAAAAGTGAAATTTCGGACTTGAATTTAATTTATAGTTTTGTGCATCATGTACTCGGCATATTCTTCATCTGATGAAGAAGATACTCTTCTATTGCTTGCTGTTATTGAAGATGAAATGCTTAGGTAAATTTTTTAATATTTTATTTCTACGAGATAATTCAAAAAGATCCCAGGATTATTTTGTTTTACAGGAATTTTACAAAATAATTGCTTTTAAAGGATTCCACACACCAAAGCTGCCGCGGTGGCGGCCACGGTGGCGGCCACGGTGGCGGCCACGGTGGCGGCCACGGTAGCGATCAGGTCTCCTCACACTAACGCGGTGGGAGTGGCGGTAGCGGTAGCGATCAGTTAGTGAATCATGGTATATAGTTGTATGATAATATTGATTGCGAGAATACAATAGAATAATTAATTGTATGTAGAGGAAAAATAATAATCTACTTACAGTCTGTTTCAAACGGTTAGGCGGAACTAAATGGGAATTTCGTTCTTTTAGGTTGTCACGAAAAGGGACCTTGCTTGGGTTATTTCATTTTTCACGTTGGAATGTCAAAATTTAAAATTCCAACAATGAAACAATGAAACCATGGAAACGAATGACATATGTCAAACTTAAATTAATTTTCTTACATATTTTAATGACAAAAAATAAATAAATGGGATATTTGTATTAAGAATGACACAAAAAATCAAAATATAAAGAAAATGACATTTTAAAATGATATTAACCTTAACCAAAAAATGTTTGTTGCAAGTATGATTTACAAAGCTTAAACAAAACGACTGAAAAGCATTATTTAAACGATGAAAGTAACTAGATTGCAAAATCTAGTTCCGCCTAATCGTTTGGAACAGACTTTACTATCAATTTCCAAAACTTTTCCTATTTCGTCCCACACTTTATTTATTTTCCTAATATTCTTGTAATCAGGATGTGCTAAGTCATACAAAATTAAATGATCCTTTACTGATCTATGATTTTTTCTGTTAAATTATCTATTTTCGACATTATTTTCTTAAATATATTCACTCTGTGGTATATAAACAATGAATATCGCGCGGCCTAACGCAACTTGTCGAGTTTGGCCGCCAGTGTTTGCTGATCGCCAGACTGAACGCTGCAGTCGGTGGCGTTCTCAGATAGCGGAACGCTTGTATGTGCGTGGTCTCATTGTATTGTATAGGTTGCGTTAGGCCGCTGCATTATCGCCACCGTGGCCGCCACCGCGGCCGCTTTGGTGTGTGGAATTCTTAATAGTTTCACATTTTTTGGGAAATTATTATTTTTTCGAAAAATATTTTGTATTGCTGGCAAAAGTACATCTGTATTTTTAGGTATGACCAAAAAACCCTTATACCGTCATGTCGTCTGTCTGTCTGTCTGTTCGGTAAAAATTGTGGCCAAACTGCTAAACCTAGAGAGTTGAAATTTGACATTCTTATACAACTCTTTGACCCACACATAGGAAAAATACTAAAACATCTAAAAAACATATCCCCCTAAAAATATAAACAAATACAGTCTGTTCCAAACGGTTAGGCGGAACTAAATGGGAATTTCGTTCTTTTAGGTTGTCACGAGAAGGGACCTTGTTTGGGTTATTTCATTTTTCACGTTGGAATGTTAAAATTTAAAATTCCAACAATGAAACCATGGAAACGAATGACATATGTCAAAATTAAATTATTTTTTTTATATATTTTAATGACAAAAAAATAAATAAATGGGAAATTTGTATTAAGAATGACACAAAAAATCATAATATAAAGAAAATGACATTTTAAAATGATATTAACCTTAACCAAAAAATATTTATTGTAAGTATGATTTACAAAGCTTAAACAAAACGGTCGAAACGTATGATTTAAACGATGAAAGTAACTAGATTGCCAAATCTAGTTCCGCCTAACCGTTTGAAACAGACTGTAGGAAAAATACTAAAACATCTAAAAAACATATCCCCCTAAAAATATAAACAAATACGGTCTGTTCCAAACGGTTAGGCAGAACTAAATGGGAATTTCGTTCTTTTAGGTTGTCACGAGAAGGGACCTTGCTTGGGTTATTTTATTTTTCACGTTGGAATGTCAAAATTTAAAATTCCAACATTGAAACCATGGAAACGAATGACATATGTCAAAATTAACTTATTTTTTTTACATATTTTAATAACAAAAAAATAAATAAATGGGAAATTTGTATTAAGAATGACACAAAAAATATAAATATAAAGAAAATGACATTTTAAAATGATATTAATCTTAACCAAAAAATGTTTATTGTAAGTATGATTTACAAAACTTAAACAAAACGGCCGAAAAGCACGATTTAAACGATGAAAGTAACTAGATTGTAAAATTTAGTTCCGCCTAACCGTTTGGAAAAGACTTTATGTGCTTATCGAAAAAAAAAAAAAAAAATTCTGTGTAGGGTATCAAATGAAAGCCCTTAGTACGTGGATTAACGATCAAAATTTTATTTTTGCAAAATAAATTATTTTTATACAATTTTTGTCAAAATTGTGCAAAAGTTTTTTTGTCCCACACCCTGTAGCACAGATGGTTTAAACTAAAAATCTGAAAAAATTCTAAGTAATGTACATTTCTGTGAATCGGAATAGTACAACAGGAATTTTTGATCAGATTATGTTTTGTTTTTGCAAGCTAACCATTAAACCAGGAAACGCCTTCTAGTATAGTGTGTTACATAACTATAACTTTTGTACATCGTCAACCAAGAAGCACAAAAATGTGTTATTTTCCGAAAACATAATCTGATCAAAAATTCCTGTTGTACTATTTTGGTTCACACCAATGTACATTACTTAGATTTTTTTCAGATTTTTAGTTTAAACCATCTGGGCTACAGGGTATGGGACAAAAAATTTTTTGCACAATTTTGGCAAAAATCGCGTCAAAATAATTTATTTTGCAAAAATAAAATTTTGATCGTTTATCCATGGGCTTTCATTTGATACCCTACTCAGAATTTAAAAACAAATATTTTTTTTTCGATGAGCACATATTTGTTTATATTTTTAGGAGGATATGTTTTTTAGATGTTTTAGTATTTTTCCTATGTGTGGGTCAAAGAGTTGTATAAGCATGCCAAATTTCAACTCTCTAGGTTTAGACGTTTGGCCACAATTTTTACCGAACAGACAGACAGACAGACTGACGACAAAATGACGGTTTAAGGGTTTTTTAGTCATACCTACAAAACCCTTAAAATATAGAAATATAGTCAGCTATAAAATATCAATTTTGATCAAGACTAAATTCAATATTAAACAACTAGATTATTATTTTGAAACGTTTGAACGTAAAACATTTGAACTATAGGGTTCCGCAGATGTAAAAAGGTTGAAGACCACTGGAATTGACTAAATAAATAAAAAATTTGTGTTTAAAAACTCATTTACTTAATGAATTGTTTTTCCATTTTAATATTACTATTTGTAGAGTAAATTACTTGATCTTTCCTAATTTAACCTCCTTCATATCTCTTATGATAAAGAAGGTAGCAATGCTTAAACAGTTCCCAAATCATACCTTGCATATTATCTGATGCGATATTCAGGAACTTACTTGGTACCTACGAAACCCTGAAATATATGAGAATTCACATTATTTTTTTTTTTATTGTTATAGGAATAAGGAGTCCACCACAGGATCTGACAATTCTCCAGATGCATTCTCGTAAGTAGTTTTAATTAAAGATTATTAAAGTAAAAGTTGTCTCGTAACTTGTAGTGCTGGGGGTAAATAGCGAAGCTACACGTCATCTGTCTGCTAACGGGACGTCAGCCATTGTTTATCGTATACGTTATATACATGCGAAGTTTGAATTTTGTCTATAAATATAAAAAAATCGTTTAATTTTTTGATTATCTACTTGTTTTAATTTCTTTTTTCTTCGAAAGGAATGTTCTAAATACATTTTCTTACATTCATTTTTGATGTGAAGAGAATAATAAGTGAAATATTTCAATATTTTAGTTTTAGGGTGTCCCCCCCGTAACTACCTTAATATTCATCAAATTGAAAAAAATGCATAGAACAAATAAGATTTGTTTTCTTATAAACAATATTTATTGTACAGTTTTTTCTTTTAAGATAGTTCTGTTTACAAAGGAAATATTAAAAAAAATGTAATACCAGTTTTAACCCAGAAACACCCCCTAAGAAAGAAAATTTTGAGATACCATGCCTAAATTTGAATCCTGGTTCTACTCTATTGTACCAAATTTCGTTAAAATACGTGCAGCCGTTCTTAAAAACAGATATAACCTACAATTTTATTAATTACTGTATTATATAATAAAGGAGATTTTACTTGACAGATTGATCGATTGCGAACCGATAGAGAAATGTATATCTACTAGGTTATTACCCGTCAACAATGACGGGTTTATAATATAAAAATTTCAATTGTTTGTATGTGTATTTGGTTTTATTTTTTAAAGTATCTTAATTTCGTCGTCAGTCTGCGAATCATGGGACAGGATATCACCAGTTAGCTAATCACAGAAGAGGGCGTCACCTGTCAGCTAATCAAGAAACAGGGTGTCCCCAGTTAGCCAATCCCGAGAACTTTAGAAAAATAATAAATCTGCAAAATATTTTTCATATCGATCAAAGAATATAGAAGTGTCTATAGTTTCTTATTTATGCCTACGAAACTCTAGATATTTCTATACGATGTTTTATCCGCAGATTTTTAGAGAATAAATTTGCAAAATGTTTTTCATATCGGTCAAAGGATATAGGAGTCTCTTGTTTATGCCTACGAAACCCTAGACATTTATGTAAATAATTATATTTGTAGATTCTAAGAAAATAAATCTGCAAAACATTATTCATATTAGTCGAAGAAGCAGTGTATATAGTTTCTTGTTTATGCCTACGAAACCCTAGACATTTCTATATGTTATTTTATTCGCAGTTTCTTAGAGGATAAATCTGCAAAATATTGTTCATATCGGACAAAGGATATAAGAGTCTCTTGTGTATGCCTACGAAACCCTAGACATTTATGTATGTAATTATATTTGTAGATTCTTAGAGAATATATCTGCAAAATATTGTTCATATTGGTCAAAGGATATAACAGTGTCTAGAGTTTCTTGTTTATGCCTACGAAACCCTAGACATTTCTGTAAATAATTATATTTATAGATTCTAAGAAAATAAATCTGCAAAATATTATTCATATTGGTCGAAGGATATAGCAGTGTATATAGTTTCTTGTTTATGCCTACGAAACCCTAAACATTTCTATATGTTATTTTATTCGCAGTTTCTTAGAGAATAAATCTGCAAAATATTGTTGATATCAGTCAAATGATATAGGAGTATATAGAGTTTCTTGTTTATGCCTACGAAATCCTACAAATTTCTATATGTAATTATATTCGTAGATTCTTAGAGAATAAATCTGCAAAATACCTGTCAATCAAGTCAAACTGGGTTTTACCTGTTTCCCAGTTAGCCAATCACGAGAACCTTACTAAAAATGACGTCACAGTGTTACAAAATCACTAACACACGGTAGCTAATTATATATGTACGATTACATTTCTCTATCGGTTTGTAACACAGTTTTATGTAAGATGTCAAGAACGTATGTCTTCTTCTTACTGTAACGTACGTTCAAAGTTATTGTCTTTTTTTGTTATATTATATTATGGTAACTTCAACGTATGTCCCTTTGTATACACGCGCGCGCTTCACACCTCCCACCACTAGATGGAAGACAGGCCTGTCAAATGAAACAAATTGTATTTCTTTCTCTATTTC
This sequence comes from Liopterus haemorrhoidalis, assembly GCA_963971575.1. Lineage (NCBI taxonomy): Eukaryota > Metazoa > Arthropoda > Insecta > Coleoptera > Dytiscidae > Liopterus > Liopterus haemorrhoidalis. The sequence goes on from OZ020623.1 coordinate 31,966,199, forward strand.
TAGCTTTGTCTGTGAACAAATGATATGGCTCTATTCAAAAATGGAAATGTTATTGCTATAGTTCTTTCCCATAGAACCATATGCTTTAAATAACCGTCATCTGTCAACTTAAGTCTCCTTTACTATAGCAATTTGTTTTTCTATTTTTATTTAAATATACCTAAAATTATATTTGTATTCGATTTTATTGTTATTTATTAACTATAATACAAATACACATCACCTTAAATTTGATATAAATCAGTATAAAATTTCCTTAGGGATTTATTTATAATTTATTCAGTAGGACTGTCTTGAAATAAATATCTATTATGAATATAGTCAATAAAAATATTTAAAAACATGCAACATCTATATTAATTTTGTATGCTAGTTTGAACTAAGAGACATGTGTCGTATTCCCTCTCACGCTGTGATTGGTCAGAAGTTACGAGACAACCTTGGTTTAAATTAGCAATTAAAACGGAATAAGTAATAAATTTATCAATCTTGGGAAGAGGAAAAAGTCACAAGGACTCAAGTCAGGCGAATAAGCAGACTGAGGAGCCACAGGAATGTTTTTACTGGCCAAAAACTCGTTTATTGCCTTCCGCTGCGTGATTTATCTTCAATCAACTTTCTTCCTTCTGAAAATGCCTTAAACCACCAAAAAACCTGGGTCCTTGACAAAACACTGTCTCCGTAGGTCTACTGAAGTTTTGCAAAAGTTTCCGGTGCACTGTGCCCAAGTCGGCAGCAAAACCTGATAGCACACCGTTGCTCGAAATGAATGTCACTCATTTTTAGAACGTACTAGAAAAAATTGTTACACGAAAAAAAATCGCGCCGGTCACCATGGTGTAGTGGTTAGTGTAGCGATGCACTAGCTTCTAGATCATGAGGGCTCGGGTTCGAATCCCGGTTATGGCATGGAATTTTTCAAAAATAAATACATCTCCTGGATAATGGCCTTAGTAGCTAAGTCCAAAAAAAAATTAAAAAAAAAAAAAAAACGCTACGGACAACAAAATTACTCTAGCGAGTTCAAACTCGTACTGAAGGTGTATCACATATTCACCTGCCGTCCCTCCATGTCCCGCGTCCCAAATGTCGCCAGATCAAGCGCTATGTTGCCAGTCCGGTTACTTAATTTACACACCTCGTATGTATGTTACTATTCATTCTTATTTTTTTTTTCAGGGATTCCGATTTAGATAATTCTAGGCCTACTAGTAGCTCATTAGGACAAAATGTAAGTATAGATATTTCTACCTTAATATTTCCGCCTAATCATTTGGAATAACCTGTACCTACGAAACCCTAGAAATGTATAGGTATAGACTATTCCAAACGTTTCGGTGGAACTAGATTTTGCAATCTAGTGTTCATCATTTGAATCGTGCTTTTTGGCCGATTTGTTTAAGCTTTGTAAATCATACTTATACAATAAACATTTTTATGTTTAGGTCGATATCATTTTAAAATGTTATTTTCTTTATATTTTGATTTTTTGTGTCATGTGGTCGTGTGGTTACTTTTGTAGTGTATTACTGACTTTAAATGTCATTTTAAAAAATTCCTTGCGCTGTAATTCAGACTTCAGATTTTTTTGGTTATGATCATTATAATTAAGATATTATCTGTCTCATATTGTAATACGTAACTAACAGGGAAAGTTCATTTTTTATGTTGTATATTCACAATACATTTATAATATTATCATAGTATTAGTTCACACGGATACGCCAAAGTCTGTTTACACCACAACAGTCACCAAAGTAACCAGATCTAGTTTCGTATTACAAATTGAGACGGATTATATCATTTTTTATTATGACATATTTCAAATTGACATTTTTTGCCATTTTTTAATACCAACATGACATAGTTTCAAAGGTGCAAACTATTGAAATCAAAATTTCCTCATAGTTTGTTCTTACAAAAGTGAACAGCATATACAGTCTATTCCAGCGGTTCCCAAACTTTTTTGACCGCGACCCGGTACGAGGTTTTAAAATTTTTCGCGACCCACCTTATGAAAAAAAAAACATTTATTTACAAAACAAATTTTATTTTAAAGCAGTAGCTTTATAGTAATAAAGAGTATAGTATAGTAATAAAGAGTATAGTATAGTAACAAAGAATAAAGTATAGTAATAAAGAGCACAAATACACACTAGAATAGTGATTAACTGACGTAAAAAACAATAATATGTACAAAAAAAATCTTTTTTGTGTTTTTACAATTTTTTTCGCGACCCGGCAAAAATTTTCTGCGACCCGGTGCCGGGTCGCGGCCCACACTTTGGGAAACGCTGGTCTATTCCAAACGATTAGGCGCAACTAACGGGAATTTTCATTTTTGTAAGTTATCATTAGCTATTTTTTTTTATATATTGAACTTGGCTTTTCCTGAACAAAATGATCAAAAGCTTCAATCAATCAAAAAAGTAACTAGAATTGAAAATCTAGTTCCGCCTAAACCAAAGGAACAGACTTTATAAATTTCCCATTTATTTATTTTTTCTCATTAAAATATCTAAAAAAGTATTTTAGTTTTGACATGTCATTCGTTTCCATGGTTTCACTGTTGGAATTTTAAATTTTCACCAGCCAAAGTGACAACCTAAAAGAACGAAGTTCCCATTTAGTTCCGCCTAAACGTTTTGAATAGCCTGTACAACCCTCACTGAAAATGTTTGGGAAGCCCTGTATCTGAACATTTTGTAGTGGGAAAGACACCTCTATCGCTAGCTTCAGTATGGTTTTATCGGTGTTATAACCTATTTTTATTTAACATGTCACAAAGATGTCAATATATAAATTGTAACGCGGCTAGAGGCAAAAACCCTAATGTGACATTCTTCACATTTCCAGTGAGACATAAAGAACGTTGTGACAAATGGATACAAAATAGTGGCAACTTAAAATTATTAAGTTTAAGCGAAAAAACGTTATCACAGAAAGTTGTTTGTGAAAGACATTTTATAGAATCGTGTTTTGTGAATAAAGCACATCAAAGATTAATAAAAACTGCGGTTCCAAAGGACTTAAATGCACGAGAAGAATCTCCTGATTTATATGACGTGGTAATTGATTTTAATATAAGTGATGCAGTGCCCCGAATTTATCTAAATATATACAAGTGTTTTACTAAATATTGACAAAATAACAAGTGTGTGATAGATATAAATTATAAAACGATAAAAAATACTCGGAAGTATCACAGTTACAAAATTTATAAAGAAATAACAAGACACATAACCTTGTTTCTACCTGATGTATACTATATCTTCTCTGTTTCTTATTACCGATATTTACTTTGTTTACATGCACTGCTACTTCGCAGTTAGTGATGCGAATTACTTTAAACCTGTATATGAACAGTAATAGATCTCGATTTAATTTAATATCAAACGAACTCCAGGTTTAACGAAATTAATTTGTGCGAAGTGTATTAGTGATTTAATAACCGAAGTTGAGTGAATGTTTCTCTCCGATCCGCTTATGTTTACATTTAAATAGTGAATTTATATTTTTTTAACTGGGTTAATGTGTGGGGGGGGAAGTAAAGCAGCACCTAAAAACTAGATAGGGTTAAATATATTTTGTGATTGTTTTTCCTTGAATTTTCTTAAATAATATAGGTAATGGAAAGCAAAATTAAAAGAGAATGTTCAGATAATTGGAAAAAAGATCGTCTTCTACTACTAAAATTAAAGTACAATGAATTATTAGTACAATAAATTTTGTTTGTTCTTTTTATTACGGAAATTTTGATATAAAGCTAAAGACATAGCTTCATAGTTTCATCAAAATAATAAAATTTATTATTTTCGGAAATTTTTGGAGAATTTAGTATTTTATCTTCCGGGTTATATGGAATTCTGCTTATTTGGAAGGGCGTCTGCTTTGGTGTTCGGCTTATGCACTCAAATAAAAAAATAAAAAGATTTTTCTAATAGGGGATAGGCATGATTTTTTTTATTTTTTATTATATTCCTCTTGTTGCATATAAACATAAAAAACAGTTTTGAATTTTTTTTTTACAATTTGAAAGCTTAAAAAATCGTAAATGTATGTAGCGCGCGAAAACCACGTGTGACGTCATACCCTACATCGTACCCGTACTACCCGGTCTACAGCGTACAGCCTACACAGTCTGTTGTGAACTTATTTGCTTATATAACTTTTATAGATTGTGTAAAGTTAGAGTGATTTTAATTAAAATAAAGTTTAATTCTATAAAAACAATTTATACATGTTTACCGAATTAAATTCTATATTAAAATATATAACCTACTAGGTTATTACCCGTCAACAATGACGGATTTATAATATTGTATAAAATTGTTTGTATGTGTATTTGGTTTTATTTTTTAACGTATCCTAATTTCATCGCCAGTCTGCGAATCATGGGACAGGATATCACCAGTTAGCATATCACGGGAGAGGGCGTCACCTGTCAGCCAATCAAGAAACAGGGTGTCCCCAGTTAGCCAATCACAAGAACTTTAGAAAAATTGACGTCATAATGTTCCCGACACTAAATACAGACACTTGCTAATTATATAGTTAGATTATTTATTCATTAACTTTTTAAGATGAGAAAACGATTCATTTTTACATAGTACATTACATTTATATTGTTAAAACTAAAAATAATTTGATATGTTAATTTATGCGTACGAAACCCTAGACATTTCTATATGTAATTATATTCGTAGATACTTAGAGAATAAATCTGCAAAATATTGTTCATACCAATTAAAGGATATAGGCTTGTCTAGAGTTTCTCGTTTATGCCTACGAAACCCAAAACATTTATATATAAAATTTTATCCGCAGTTTCTTAGAGAATAAATCTGCAAAATATTGTTCATATCGGTCAAAGGAAACAGGAGTATCTACAGTCTCTTGTTTATGCCTACGAAACCCTAGATATTTATTTATGTAATTATATTCGTAGATTCTTAGAGAATAAATGTGCAAAATATTGTTCATATCGGTCAAAGAAAACAGGAGTATCTAGAGTCTCTTGTTTATGGCTACGAAACCCTAGGCAGTTATGTATGTAATTATATTTGTAGATTCTAAGAAAATAAATCTGCAAAATATTATTCATATTGGTCGAAGGATATAGCAGTGTATATAGTTTCTTGTTTATGCCTACGAAACCCTAGACATTTCTATATGTTATTTTATTCGCAGTTTCTTAGAGAATAAATCTGCAAATAATTGTTGATATCAGTCAAATGATATAGGAGTCTCTCGAGTTTCTTGTTTATGCCTACGAAATCCTACAAATTTCTATATGTAATTATATTCGTAGATTCTTAGAGAATATATCTGCAAAATACCTGTCAATCAAGTCAAATTGGGAACACCCTGTTTCCCAGTTAGCCAATCACGAGAACCTTAAAAAAAATGACGTCACAGTGTTACAAAATCACTAACACACGGTAGCTAATTATATAAGTACGATAAGTGTTAAGTGATTCGAGTTAGGACATTTAACGTATATTTTTATGTACAAATAAGTGTTTATTGTGAAAAAAGCTAGGACTCAATACGTTTTTAGTGGCATAAAGACTGTAAATAATGCCTTCTTGTGTAGCTTATGGATGCACCAATAGAAAGGATAGCAAATCTAAAAATCAACAATCTCTGGAAACTAACATTGGCAAAATCACCTTCCATAGGTATGTTGTAATTAACACGAGGATCACGCTACAATTATTGAGAATAAGAAAAACAGTAAAGGATTCCACACACCAAAGCGGCCGCGGTGGCAATAATGCAGCGGCCTAACGCAACCTATACAATACAATGAGACCACGCACATACAAGCGTTCCGCTATCTGAGAACGCCACCGACTGCAGCGTTCAGCTAGCGATCACCAAACACTGGCGGCCAAACTCGACAAGTTGCGTTAGGCCGCGCGATATTCATTGTTTATATACCACAGAGTGAATAAATTTAAGAAAATAATGTCGAAAATAGATAATTTAACAGAAAAAATCATAGATCAGTAAAGGATCATTTAATTTTGTATGACTTAGCACATCCTGATTACAAGAATATTAGGAAAACAAATAAAGTGTGGGACGAAATAGGAAAAGTTTTGGAAATTGATAGTAAAGTCTGTTCCAAACGATTAGGCGGAACTAGATTTTGCAATCTAGTTACTTTCATCGTTTAAATAATGCTTTTCAGCCGTTTTGTTTAAGCTTTGTAAATCATACTTGCAACAAACATTTTTTGGTTAAGGTTAATATCATTTTAAAATGTCATTTTCTTTATATTTTGATTTTTTGTGTCATTCTTAATACAAATATCCCATTAATTTATTTTTTGTCATTAAAATATGTAAGAAAATTAATTTAAGTTTGACATATGTCATTCGTTTCCATGGTTTCATTGTTGGAATTTTAAATTTTGACATTCCAACGTGAAAAATGAAATAACCCAAGCAAGGTCCCTTTTCGTGACAACCTAAAAGAACGAAATTCCCATTTAGTTCCGCCTAACCGTTTGAAACAGACTGTAAGTAGATTATTATTTTTCCTCTACATACAATTAATTATTCTATTGTATTCTCGCAATCAATATTATCATACAACTATATACCGTGATTCAATAACTGATCGCTACCGCTACCGCCACTCCCACCGCGTTAGTGTGAGGAGACCTGATCGCTAGTCGTATCGCTACCGTGGCCGCTACCGTGGCCGCCACCGCGGCCGCTTTGGTGTGTGGAATCCTTAAAACAAAGAAAAATAGTAAATTTAAAAAATACCTAACTACCTATTCTGATTATATGTACATACATTAGGTCGTCAAGGATGAAATTTGTAGTTAATAATATTGTCAACTTTAACAGCTTATTATTTGACTTTGGCTTAATATTTTATTGATCTTTTTTTTTTTTGTTGGAAAGTTACACATGTCGCTTGTTTAAAGAAATCATTGGATTCTCTAAAAAATATCAAAAACTTTTTTTTTAAATTAATTTTGTTGAAAATGGAAGGGTCGGAAATTCGCACTATTATTAACCCCTTAACGCACATGCCCGAGCGTAACTCGGGTAAGCATTAATACAAAATTAATCACTTTGATTTCCTTATTATAATATTCATGTATATATATATATATATATATATATATATATATATATATATATATATATATATATATATATATATTAGTCTTGAATAAAAAATAATCTATATTCATTTTGACTATCAAAAATAATGTTTTTGCATTGACATAGATCTATATATTAATTATCAATAATAAAAAAATGTTTTTTTTTACCGTTGTATCGGAAAAAAACGTGCGTTAAGGGGTTAAGTATGAGTTCTTACGTGGAACTACGGCATCGCAGACCGCGCGAAACATTAATAGTGTATTTGTCTCCTGTGTAGTCTCAGTGTGTAGTTTTACTACTAGAGATGGGTTGTTCATGAACGACCCGGCTCAGTACACTGACCGAAGTGAGACGGTTCACCAAATTGAAATGTGCCAGCTCACGGCTCACTACATAGTTTCAAGGATACGACTAATCGGGCGATTGTGAGCAGTAACCGGAGTGATCCGGATCTGGATCGATGTCACGTTGAACTTAGCGAGAACTCGGCTTGTAATGTATTATAAATTGTATTTTATCATCAATTTGTAGGGCAGTCTATTTGAAACTAATAGGCTTAGTCTGTACTTTCTTACAACCATACTATATAAAAATATTAAAAATATTGCCCAAATCCCAGATGTTAGATTTATAAGGGCAATAAACATCGTCATAAACCTAACACATCTGGTTTAAAATACAGTAGCTACATAAAGTGAATTGTTTGTTTACTATTAACCCGGCAAAAATGTTAGATAATTCACTTCTATAGATTTTTATTTATTTAACTTGTTCATATAATGCAAGAGCCGGCTGAGCGACGTTCTACCTACATATTGCAAACCAACAACCGTATTGAACGAACGACCGACAACTGACCGACCTGTGTCTCGGGAACATGTTTACAGTTCATATAATGCAAGAGCCGGCTGAGTGACGTTCTACCTACATATTGCAAACCAACAACCGTACTGAACGAACGAGCGACAACTGACCGACCTGAGTCTCGGGAACATGTTTACTTAGCTGGATCAATGAGCCGGCTCAGCAAACTGAACGACTTCCACTGATCCGGTTCCGCAAACTTAGCCGAAATTCCCATCTCTAGTTACTACGTAGCAGACAATATCAAATTGGTTCGCCAAATTTCGTAAAAAAAAATCTGCCTCATCGATCACAGCAAAATATACTGCTACCGTTACTAACTGGACGAAATGATGCAAAAACTTAAAGAAAAACAGCCTAGATTGGTCAACAGATCGACTCCTATCTAATTGCATGATAACGCTAGACCACACACTGCACAAATGTGGTAAAACTACAGGAATTGGAACTTCTTCATCATCCTCCATACTCACCAGACATAGCTCCCACTGACTACCACTTCTTCCGCAATTTGGACAACTTTTTAATAGGAAAACAGTTTAATTCCGACAATGCTGTAAAACTGGCTTTCCAGGAATTCATTGACTCTCGTCCGCCAGGGTTTTATATCACCGGCTTGAACAACCTGCCGCTTAAATGGCAAAAGTGTATAGATAATATGGGTGCATACTTTGATGAATAAAATAATTCCTTATATTTGTTAAGTTATCAACCAACTTTGCCTTTTTACTTGCCCGACCTTAATATATAAGGGGCAAGTATTGTAATCGCGAAAATTTTCGATGTCGAGATTTTGACGGATGACCACGTTTCATGGTCCAGGGAATCCAAAAAACCTATTTTCGAAGTGCCGTCCGTATGTGTGTGTGTCTGTGTGTATGTGTGTCTGTGTGTATACACGATAACTCAAAAACGGTTTAACTTAAAGAGTTCGTTCTGGTACTAAAAAATTCTCCTAATAATTGGGAAGAACCCTATTGTTTTTTATTAAAATCCGAAACCGGAAACGGAAGTTATTAAACTTTAAAATTTTAAAAAATTCGTAACTAGTAAACCAAGCCTTGGACAAAAAATTGTAAAGGACATAATTTAATGTATTTTTGAAGATTTACCTAAATATTTTTTTAAATTAAAAAAAAAATATATGTATTTTTTTTATTATTATTTTTACTTGCCCGACCTTAATATATAAGGGGCAAATATTGTAATCGCGAAAATTTTCGATGTCGAGATTTTGACTGATGACCACGTTTCATGGTCCAGGGAATCCAAAAAACCTATTTTCGAAGTGCCGTCCGTATGTGTGTGTGTCTGTGTGTATACACGATAACTCAAAAACGGTTTAACTTAAAGAGTTCGTTCTGGTACTCAAAAATTCTCCTATTAATTAGGAAGAGTCCTATTGTTTTTTATTAAAATCCGAAACCGGAAACGGAAGTTATTAAACTTTAAATTTTAAAAAATTTCGTAACTAGTAAACCAAACCTTGGACAAAAATTTGTATAGGACATAATTTGATGTATTTTTGAAGATTTACCTAAATCTTCTTTTAATTTTTTTTTAAAATAATTATTTTTTTTTATGTATTTTTTTTATGGGAGGGCAAGTCTAGCGGAGGTGTCCCTTCGCCACTGGTTTTCTACAAATTTCATCCTTGACGACCTAATATCTGTAGCTATTTCATAAATAAAATCATTCTAATTAATTAAAATTTTAAATGTATATCATATTTTTGGACAAGAAAACATTGAAATGTGTACTATATTTTCGAACAGAGGTAGTACTTGAAGTATTTATTAGTGGATGAAGATCTGAATGATATTTTTTTAATTCAGCTTTCCTAGAGATCCTGGTCGACGATTGGAATGGATTAAAGCAACAAATAGAAAAGATTGGCAACCGACGAAAGCAAGCATGTTATGTTCTCGACATTTTACCGATGAATGTTTTGATAGAACATCACAATATATTGTTCGCTTATGGGATACTGCTGTCCCAACCATATTTCCTGCATTTTCATCTTATATGCAGAAGGTAAAATAAGCTTGGTTAGGTTATTTCATTTTTCATGTTGGAATTTATTATTAAGTGACATTTATTAGAAAAATAAAATAAATAATATTAATAAATAATATATTTATAAATTTTTGGTAAATGTAAGAATTTAAGAAATGAGACATTTGTTTTAAAAATTACACAAAATCAATATGTAATGAAAATGACATTTTATAATGATATTAAGTTTAACCTAAAAATGTTTATTGTGAGTATGATTTACAAATAATAATAATAATAATTATTATGTGCTAAAAATGTTACATTTTTTACAATCGTCAATTCGTTGATAACATTACTTTTACAAAATATTTAGGGGTCATTACAAAATGCATATTATGATATTTTATATATCTATAGGTTATAAATGTGCAGTATGTTTACAAGGATTTACGGAAAATTCATCGCAGAAAATTCATCGCGAGATAATTCATCGCAGAAAATTCATCGCGGGAAAATTCATCGCAAGAAAATTCATCGCGGGGAACATTCATCGCAGGGAAATTTCATCGTGAGAAAATTCATCGCAAGAAAATTCATCGCTGGGAAAATTCATCGCAAGAAAGTTCATCGCAGAAAAATTCATCGCAGGGAAAATTAATCGCAGGGAATATTCATCGCAGGGAAATTAAGTTAAATATCGGGTCATTTTAATTCGTACAGTGAGCGAATTCCTTTGAAATTGAAATCCTTTAATAAAACTGGTAATTGTTATTACATATACGAGACATAAATAAGATATACAAAGTTATTATATTAATGATAGACAATTAAATTAGTATTTTATAGAGACGTAAGAGTTGAAACACAAAAGACAATTATAAAATATTAATAATTTGGTAAGTTTTTTTGTTTTTATTTTCTCTTTTCTCACCTTGGAACTAATAAATCATTATGATTTTTATTTTTATGATTTGTTTATTCGACCCTCCTGAGTAAAATCTAATAATTTTAATAAATAAATTTAATAAATAAAAACTTCGACCCTACTCTCAGAAGTTGGACTGGACCTAATTGGATCGAAAAACTTCGACCCTACTCTCAGAACTTGGGTTGGACCTAATTTGGTCCAAAAACACCAACCCTACCTAGTTGGAGTTTACCTAAAAATTTTTCATCAATAAATTTCGTTCCGAGCAATGCGCACGTACGTACGACCTTAACGTTTTTAATTTCCCTGCGATGAATTTTCCCCGCGATGAATCTGCCTGCGGTGAATTTTCTTGCGATGAATTTTCTCGCGATGAAGTTTCCCTGCGATGAATGTTCCCCGCGATGAACTTTCTTGCGATGAATTTTCCACGATGAATTTTCTGCGATGAATTGTCCGGACCCGGTTTACAAGTGTCATACATAGGTACATGATATTTAGCTGGACAAACTGTGTGATCATAGAACTTCCTTCAAGTCACTAAAATCGTTTAGCAGATACTCATCAGTGGAGTAGAAGGCCCTGCATATTAAATATCTCTTGGTTATTTTTTTGAATTTTGAAATGTTGAGACTTTTGATGGCTTGAGGAAGCACATTGTAGAATTTAATCGCGAAGAAATTACTACCATACCTGTTTTGGATACCGGGACATGTTGGTATTAAAGGCAACGAAGCGGCAGATGCAGCTGCAAAAGCCGCCTTTCACAGACCTATGATTGATGTGAGTTTCATTTTTCCAGATGACGTAAAGAGTCATCTGAAACACCTGGTTTTAGACATGTGGCAACATGAGTGGAGCCGCACACAGAACGTTAAGTTACGACAGATTAAGGGAGACGTTAAACCATGGGGTTCTTCTTGCAGGATTAACTGCAGGGAGGAAACCACCATCACACGCCTCCGTATAGGTCACTGTTGGAGGACCCATGGACACCTCCTTCGAGGTGAAGAGTCCCCTATCTGTGAGACGTGTAACACAGATTTGTCTGTGTTACACTTTTTAACTGAGTGTATACAGTTCGAGGATGTCAAGGAGAGGTTAGGCCTGTGCTATGACCTGTCAGTTGCTTTAGGTGACGACAGGATACTCATGGACAGGCTGATACTCTTCCTGAGAGAATCGAACTTATTGTTCTATGTGTGAAGTCTTGCACCTTATTTTAATGTGTTTCTAGTTATTGACTGTGATATTCGATGGTAATTGGCCCCTTTACAGCCTCTTACCATCACCCTGAGTCTGTTCAAATTTTCGAACAGACTTTTTATATTATTTATTTGTGTTTGTCAGTGCAAGATTTCTTTTATTGAGTATGCGTATTTTTAATGATTTTATCTATTTATTTATTGTCTAATATATTGTTTTTAATATATAGTCTAGTCATTTAAATGGGCTGCGTTAGGCGCAAATAGCCTTTGTTGCTGTGCGCCAAAAATTTTAACTAACCAGGTACCATACCTGGACATTCCAAGTCTTGTGAAGTCTGGACGTATCTCGTTTTTATTTCTAGTGTCGTGTCTATAGACTGAACTTTGGACTAGGAATTTGGTTTGGTTTTCATGAAAGTAGAGGATGCAGAGATGAATATTTTCGAAAAATTTTTGAAAAATTGTTCGAAATTTTTTCTAATTATCTATTTTTCATATTTATATGTAACGTTTCCATGGTCATGATAAATAATATCTGTTAGAAAATATTAGGCCAAGTTATTTCTACTCTGCTGCTAGGATGTATTTTATGCAAGTACTTTGTGATGGCGGTCGGTCCTGTGGTGGCCAGACTTGATTTTTCTTATACAGTCGATTCCGCTTAATTGGGACACATCGAGGCTTAGGCATATTGGCCCAATTAAGCGGCTGCTCCAATTAAGCGAATTTCACATAAAATTAAACAATACATATTTTTCTTTCAATAATTTTACTTTATAAACTCTTGGACAAAACTATAAATTACATATAACCAAAAAATATAAACTTTTAAGAAAAAATAATAATAAATTCCAAAATAAAATAAATAGGTACATACAATTTAATTAAATGCAAAAATGCGTCAAGTGTAGTCTGTCTTTTGTTTTTGTAACATTTCACTTCTACAAAATCAGCACAGGTATTCAGTGCGGATGTAGGGCTCCCTTCATTTCCTTCCTGCATAAAATAACGCTGTAATATTAAATTCTTTGTACATATTTTTTCTTGAGAATATGTGCAACATAATATGTATTGTGATCTTAAATTTACTGTCCCAATTAAGCGGAATGTTGTCCCAATTAACCATGTAAATTTACTGTTGGTTCCTTGGTTTGTTTCTGTTCTTTGAGATTTGGCCCAAATAACCGGCTGCCCCAATTAAGCGATGGCCCAACTAAGCGGAATCGTCTGTATTTTCATTTCATTACGATACAAGTGACAGCGTACGAATATTACATTTGCTAAATGGATGCTATGTAAATGTACCTAATATGACCTCACAAAAAAATTTGACGTTTCAAGTGACGCAACTGCACTGACTGGACGACTAGCCTATATACACATTTCTGCTGTAAATATGTGAGATGTTTGAAAATTATTTTGTTTTGCAGGAGCAAGGACCGCCGTCAAAAAAGCAAAAAGTGGCGTTACGGACATACGGAAGCAAAGTTCCGGACACAAATATTAAGGCAGAACCACAGGATGCAGTAAGTATTAAGACACAGTGCTTCTTAGACGCAACAATATGTTTGGGCAGTTTAAAATGTTTTTGAACAGTATCATTTGGTAGTAATAAAAAGTCAGTTAGAGCTAAGAATATTCGAAATAAAGTATTTGAAAAAAAAAAAAATCCGTTACTTTGTGGTAGTTGAAATGTTCAAAAAAATGATCTTGGTATAGGTCAGTCGTTCAATCAACGCAGTTCATCATTTTGCGTTATATCTTCAATGACAAACTTAGTGGCGAAAAAAATAACTATATCGATTTTTTTTTTTGCATGTGAATTATAGACCAGTGTTACTCAACAGGTGGTCCGCGGACCACTGGTGTTCATTAGCAAAATTTGAGTGGTCCGCGAAAGGATTATAAATTATTATTTTTGAGATTTTTTGCTAATTTTTTTATGATTTTTTTGTTCATTTTCTGTGTATTTTGTTCATTTTTCAGTGATTTTTAGGGTTTTGTAGGTATGACCAAAAAACCCTTATACCGTCATTTTGTCGTCTGTCTGTCTGTCTGTCTGTCTGTCTGTTCGGTAAAAATTGTAGCCGAACGGCTAAACCTAGAGAGTTGAAATTTGGCATGCTTATACAACTCGTTGACCCGCACATAGGAAAAATACCAAAACATCTAAAAAACATATCCACCTAAAAATATAAACAAATATGTGCTCATCGAAAAAAAAAATATTTTTTTTTAATTCTGAGTAGGGTATCAAATGAAAGCCCTTGGTACGTGGATTAACGATCAAATTTTTATTTTTCCAAAATAAATTATTTTGAAGCGATTTTTGCCAATATTGTGCAAAAAAAATTTTGTCCCACACCCTGTAGCCCAGATGGTTTAAACTAAAAATCTGAAAAAATTCTAAGTAATGTACATTGGTGTGAACCGGAATAGTTCAACAGGAATTTTTGATCAGATTATGTTTTTGGAAAAAAAAGCATTTTTTGTGTTTTTTTGCTAATAATGTTGACAACTTATAGTTATATAATACGCTAAACAGTAACGTGTTTCTTGGTGCTGTGGCTAAGATACTTCCGTTCTGTCCAAGAATTCGTAATCGGACTCATGTTCGAGTCCTACGTGAGGAGACAATATTATTTTTTATTTATTTTTTGCATTTTTATATTGTTTAAATTATTTTTTCAAAATTTTAATTATATTTTGGCAATTGTTGCATTTAATTTTTAATAGCGTAAATTTAATAACCAGTGGAAATTGTTGAAATTATAATTTAATTATATATTTGAATGTACACGAAATCAAAGGGGAGGAGCTATGACTAAAAACAACCAATGGAAGCCATAGGCGCAATTTTCAAAATCTTAATGAACCTTGATATATAAAAAAAAAAATACTGCACATCTTTAAAAACTTAAATAATGGTAATAGGCATTCGAATTAAAATTCATAAAAAAATATTTTGTCATAAAATTTGTTTTGGCACCCCAAATAATCATCATTCACTTACTAAATACCTGCAAAACCCTGAAATGTGTGAAAATTCACACTTCACATCAATTTTTTATTACTAAGATAGATGTAGAGTTTACATATACAATTTGTTTATTAGTACATTTATTATTCGGGGTCCGCGGTAGAAAATTAAATATTTTACTGGTCCGCGATACGTTATCAGTTGTGAAACACTGTTATAGACTAATATTGCTCTACACTCTTTTATTTTACTAAAATATACCTTTCGAAGTCATATTTAGTTTGTGTTCGATAGTCATTTTGAAGATTTACAAGTTCTAAAAGTAATTTATTTAATATAGTGACATTTGTATTGGTATCGCTAAATAAAACTATGTTTACTTTTGACATTTTATAATATGTGTTTTGATACTTGTGTTCACATATCAAATTTGTAATTTCTAAAAACCTTTTTAGGCTTTTGTAGGTATGACCAAAAAACCCTTATACCGTCATTTTGAAATTTGGCATGCTTATACAACTCTTTGACCCGCACATAGGAAAAATACTAAAACATCTAAAAAACATTTCCCCTAAAAATATAAACAAATATGTGCTCATCGAAAAAATAAATATTTTTTTAAAATTCTGAGCAGGGTATCAAATGAAAGCCCTTAGTACGTGGATTAACGATCAAAATTTTATTTTTGTAAAATAAATTATTTTGACGTGATTTCTGCTAAAATTGTGCAAAAAAAATTTTATCCCACACCTGTAGCCCAGATGGTTTAAACTAAAAATCTGAAAAAAATCTAAGTAATGTACATTGGTTTGAACCGGAATAGTACAACAGGAATTTTTCATCAGATTATGTTTTCGGAAAATAACGCATTTTTTGTGTTTTTTTGTTGACGATGTATTTACGAAAATATTTAATACGTTATGTAACACAGTAAACCAATAAGCTTTCATAGTCTAATGGTTAGCCTTCTCGCTTCCTAAGTTGTAAACTAGGGTTCGGTTCCGGTCTGGAGCCAATTTTATTTTTTGTTTTTTTTTAATTTGTTTAAATTATTTTGTCAAAATTCTAGTTATAATTTGGCAAATGTTGCATTTAATTTTGAAAAGCGTAAATTTAATAACCAGTGGTAATTGTTGAAATTATAATTTAATTTTATGTTTCAATGTATACGAAATCAGAGCTTATGCGGAGCTTATGACTTATAAAAACCAATGGAAACCATAGTCAAATAATCATCATTCATGTGAGAAAATTCACATTTCACATCAATTTTTTATTTAATTTGTTGTTTATTTAGCAGTATTGTGTTTAGTTATATATTTTCTTATAGATTTCCATTTGATATTGAGTGTAGTGCATAGGTTAAATTCAACGTATTTCTATTTTCTTTTCTTTGATCATATTTTTGGATCACAGCCCTTTTTAGGACTACTTAGCCTATTAGAATAGTTTATTTGTTTCTATTCTGTTCTTATTCTTATATATTCATTTCATTACTATACAAGTGACAGCTACGAATATTACATTCGTTAAATGGATGTTATGTAGATGTACTAAACATGACGTCACAAAAACATGTGACGTTTCCAGAGACGCAACTGCCATATCATCATCATCATCAAGCCTTGTCCATCATCGGGTGATTTTGGACTGCCTCTAAAAAGACCATAGGCTGTCACACAGTCTTTTGTCATGATTTTGAGAGCTCCATGCATTTATTTCTAGCAGGGTTGAGCGACGCCAGGTGTTCTTGGGTCGCCCTCTACGTCTGCTGCCCTGAGGGTTGTATGCTAGTGCATATCGACACACTTCGCTAGGAGCCCTTCGAAGAGTGTGCCCTAACCAACCATACTTTCTTCTTTTTATTTGTAAATTAATGTCCATTTGACCAGTTCTTTCCCCCAATTCTACGTTTGATATTCTACGTGGCGAATAAATGCGAAGGATTCTTCGAAGACATCGATTTCAGGGATGGGGAGTCGACACTAAAATTACCGACTCCCGACTCTCGACTCCGGAGTCGGTATTTTTGAAAACCGACTCCGACTCCCGACTCTTTTCACTCGTAAATTGTAAAGTCTATTCCAAATGTTAACTAACGGAACTAAATGGAATTTTTATTATCTTATCACTTTTTAACGATCAAAGTGGCCTTTTATTAAACAAAATGATACAAAGCTTCATTCAATCCTTATAAGTTAGTAGATTTCGATATATAATTCCGCTTAGACCAAAGAAACAGATTATTCTTACATTAAATATCTTGGGTTGGGGTGAGCTGTTTTTATAAAATGTAATTTACATTTCATCTTGACTATTGTGTCATTTTTAATACAAATATATTAGTTTTCAAAAATTTTGTTTTGTATTTTATATACTTTATTTTTCATAACATGTCACTTTTTTCTTTTAACATTTAGATTTTATCTGCCAACATGAAACATGAAATAATCACAAAGCTCGTTACTTGAGAAAATAAAAATCCAGTTTAGTTCCGTTTAAACAATAATAAACAAATTATACAGAAAAATAAAAATTAGATATGACTAAAAACAAAAATCTTTATCCTACATCATTAATCTGTTAATACATTAATTAAATTTTTAACTGGAAAGCATGAAGGAAACCGTGTAAAACCGGTATTGAATATTTTTAATTTCATTTTCTTTCATGAACAGAGAACAAAATGTCGTTCCTGTATCTGTGCTTTAAAAAATTCTGGTAGTAAGGTATTTTGCTTTCGTTTTCGGATTGTTCTCATCCTTGACATCAAAGAGTCGGGAGTCGATAACTTTTTCCGACTCCCGACTCCGACTCCTCCAAAAAGCTTCGACTCCGCGACTCCCGACTCCGACTCCGACACCCCATCCCTGATCGATTTACAAATACTCGCACTCTTCTCTTGATAGCTTCTGTAACGAACCAATTCTCGCAGCTGTACAGAAGAACTGACATCACGCATGTCCTGAATATGGTAGTTTTCGTGGAAGTACTGAAGATCGCAGAATTCCATACACGGCTAAGTTGGATGAAAGCGCCTCTCGCTTTGCGTATTCTGCTTTCCACATCTAAATCCGCGCCACCGTCCACAGACACAACACTTCCCAAATACTGGAAATCATCCACACGCTCGATTTGATGGTTACCAACTGTCATATAACCGTCTTAATAAAATTGTGTGTCGTTCGCAGCAAGAACTGGAATTTAACCAAAAAATTTATTTTTCAGGCTAGTACAGAAGATCCACTACTACCAAAAATCGAAGGAAACCGTATTACTTCAATCCAGTATGTTTTCGATGCGATGAAAAAACTTTCAAACCACAATCCAACCCGCAGATGTTCTTTTAATAATCTAAACATCACTTCTGAAGAATTACTCGGGCTTAATTCAGATCTTAATATACATTGTAACAACTGTATGCATAACTTTAAATTATCTTTAATTAACCCGAGTTGTAAATCGTATGATCTGAATGGTAGTTTACTTTCTGATGAAGTTGTTAAGAAGTTGGGCCACAGCGGTGTTGAGAATATGCTGGAGAGTGTTGAACTGCCACCTATTTCTTTGGAACAGTACAATGATGTGATCAGTGTTGGTAATGTTAAGAAAGAAAATGAAGTTTTTATTAAAGAAGAGATTGATATTGATGAACATAGTTTTGATACAGAATAAAATAGTTAGGTTAAGTTTAATATTGTTCATATTGAACAGATTATAATAAAGATTATTTTTTTTTCCCAATTTCCGTTAATTAATATTTTGGCCCACAGCATCTGTGCATAGTGGCCAAGATTATTAAAGTATAAGGTTGTCTCGTAACTTGTGGTGGGGGTAAATAGAGAGGCTACGCGTCGTCCATATGCTAACGGGACGTCAGTCTTTGTTTATCTTATATGTTATATACACCTGAAGTTTGATTTTTTGCTATAAATATAATAATATCGTTTAATTTTTTGATTTTTTACTTGTTTTAATTTATTTTTTCTTAGAAAGGAATGTTTCTTCGTTCTAAATAAATTTTCTTACATTCATTTTTGATGTGAAGAGAATAAGTGAAATATTTCAATATATTAGTTTTAGGGTTTCCCCCCGTAACTACCCTAATATTCATCAAATTGAAAAAATGCATAGAACAAATAAAATTTGTTTTCTTATAAACAATTTTTGTTGTATACTTTTTTCTGTTAAGATAGTTCTGTTTATAAAGGAAATAGTTTCAGTTTTTTAGTGCTAATTTTAATCCAGAAACTCCTAAGAAAGAAAATTTTGAGATATCATGCCTATATTTGATCCTGGTTTTACTCTATAGGGATTTGCAGCTAAGCACCCTACCATCTGGTGAGCGTTTCATGAACTTGTGTACATCAGATAACATTTCGTTTTGTGTATTGGTTTTGTATGAAGTTTGTTTTTAAAGTTTTATTATAATCATTGAAAAATGTATAATACATATTGTTGTGTGCCTATGTGCAATTCATTGAAAAGAAGAAACCCGGAATTATCGTTTCATTTGTTTCCACTAATATCAGACACCGTATGGTTCGAAACAAAATTGGGAAAGCAAGAGGTTAGGAATCGACGCGATGTTTAGATAAACAATTTAAAAATTGGAAAAAAAGTGAGCCCTTATATCAAAGTTTGCTCATTACATTTTAATGATAGTGACTACAAAAAATATTTTCAATTTTGTATTTATCATCGCATATCTTGAAAATTCCTGTTATTGTGTGTGGGTTTGTAATGCACAAGTTTGTAGGCATAATGCATAAATCTTCATGAACTCTCTGTTTTTTTCAGTGACTCCACACAATATTATATGCCCAGCATTGTAGATTTCTACCCCTTGGTAAACAACACGGGAATTATTATTTTCCCCAATATAGTTAAAATAATCGACAATGGAAAACCGCCGTAACTTAAAACCAGATCACAAAATGTAGTATTTTAGATGTTTACAAGTAATGTCACTTCACAAAATCAGAAAATCCCAAACAATTATTTATTTTTTGATACACTTTTCTCTATTATTTACTAGTAAATGTCAAGTGGTATCTGATTTAGAATGGTTTCAAAAAAATCCGCGTCGCGCTACGATCTTAAAATTTTTCCCCTATTGTACTAAATTTCGTTAAAATACATCCAGCCGTTTTTAAAAACAGATATAACCTCCAATTTTATTTATTACTATATTATTATAGCATTTTGTTTTTCTATTTTTATTTAAATATACCTAAAATTATATTTGTATTCGATTTTATTGTTATTTATTAACTATAATACAAATACCCATCGCATTAAAAATTTTATATAAATCAGTATAGAATTTCCTTAGGTTTTTATTTATACTTTATTCAGTAGAACTGTCTTGAAATAAATATCTATTAAAGTCCATTCACGATAAGAAAGAGATGACGTCACACTTTGTTAATTTAATTGCCAACACCATAATGTAATTTAACCAACATGGAAGCATTATTCAATTGTTACATTTGACTCCTACATGTTGGTACCGCTTTCATACGTTGCCACGTTTAAATCGCATTGTTCAGTCGTATCTCTGTTTGACATATGAAGGAGCGAAGTTAAAGCAGTCCTATATAACCTAGCTTTTTTGACAATTAACAAATTGGCAACAGATCAATTTTTTCAACTGTGACGTCATCTCATTCTTATCGTGAATGCACTTTTTGAAAATATTCAATAAAAATAATTAAAAACGTGCAACATCTATATAAATTTTGTATGTTAGTTTGACTACGCATACATGTGACGTATTCCCTCTCACGCTCTGATTGGTCAGAAGTTACGAGACGACCTGTACTTTAATAATCTTGGGACGAATTGAAATATTTGCAGGCTTCTGATTGGTTAGAACGGATCCGTCGAGCGGAAAGCTGGGTATGTACCATTATAATCTTCTGAAACATGTAGAAACAAATATGAGGCAGAAAAAAACAAACAGACATAGTTTTCAATTTTATTAATATAAATTTATAAAAGTAAATAATGAAAAAAATAAATAAATATAAAGTGAAAAGGAGGTATATGTTTGAATAATGTTAGAATATAAAAGCCAGTAAATAAATAGATTTGAAATTAATTTAGAATATATATATATTAAGAGAAATATTTTAAAATACAGTCGTCTGAAAATGAATTAATGTACGTACGCCTCTGGTACCAAACACAGCAGTTGTTTTGCTGTCATGTTCTTTACTGTCAACGAGCGCCATATTAGTAACTACGTCACAGACTGGGATTCAGTGCTGCCGCCTCGGAGTTGGATTCCTTTTATTTCAATTTAGCATGTTGTTTTTTTGTTAAATTGTATTTTAATAATAAATAAAAATTAAATAATAATAATAAATAAATAAATTTGATGTTAGATTCGATTTTAACTTGTTATTCGATCCGGAACCGAACCAGAACTGAACCGAAAATTTTTATACGAACCGAAACTGAAACAAAAAACTTTTGTTTCCAACGTAACCATAAACTAGAATGAAATAATTTTGGGTTCGATTCTCTGGTTCTAAAGCTGCATTCATAGCTCAGTAAATTAACATGCTGTGCGTTATAGATAGTTAGTAAACGAGTGATATTGGTATGACCGGACAAGCTCGTACTATATCGCTCAACAGTAGTATAGCAACGACAAAGCACGAGCATGTCCGATCATACCAAATGACCTCGTTTACTAGCTATCCATAACGCACAGCGTGTTAATTTACTGAGCTCTGAATGCAGCTTAACAGATTTAATTTAGTACTCAACAAAAAATTTCAGGTAAGAAGTCGTTGATTCACCGGTACTGAAGATGAAACTTTTGTCGATAAAATAAAACATTGAGTCGTAAGTCTTGTGGAATAGGCAAATGCGGCATATAGAGCGGTATCCTACAAGCAATGATGTCTTCGAGGGGTTTGGGAAGTTTAAGTTCCTTCAGATAACGGCTAGCCAGTTGGCCGTAACAATGCACCAACATTTTCCTTACTGCGTCTCTTGTGATCTCCAACAACGAAGGCACTCGTCTCTCACACAATACAAGACAAACCTCCTTCAGGAAATGAGACATTATTGGTTTATCAATAGCTGGTAACATTCTGTCACGTTTTAACATAGCTCTATGTACAGAATCTTCGATCTCTTTCAACGATGTGGGTGTCATCGTAATATCTAATCTTAAATGATCTACTAAATGGTGTTCTTGTCTACGACAGACTGTACCTAAATGCAACATATCACTCAATAATATAATTCCATGTACATCAAGACACAACAAAAACAGTGGATATTTAAGGACTTCTTGGGGACACAGGGAAAAACGTAGCGTTAGTAACCTAGAAATTAAAGCTGGATTACAACTGACTGCATACCTAACAACATCTTCAAGATTAATTTTAGTCTTATCTGTCATTAATAAAAATTCAAATATATCCATTCGGCGACTATATCGCCAGGAGTTTCTAATAAACATTCTAATATTCATTTGAGCTATTTCGGGAATAGTTTTCACAACTCTTTTTACAATTTCAAACATAACGATGTCTAGCTGATTGTTAACATCGGCACTGAACAGTTCCTGCATAGCTGTTGTTTTGTATGCTGGGCTTTGACAAAGTTCCGGAGTGTCCAGTACTCTAAATAAACATTCTACACCCTCTGGATCGAAGCATTGATAGCTTAACATCATACTATATATATTCCATGATTTGATACGATTCGAATCTATTTTATCAAGTATAAGATTGAAGGATCGATACATTTTTTTGTACAAAACTTGTTGAACTATACCATGCAAATTGTAAATGTTGGTTATGTCAGATATACTCTTTAATAAATCCAAAACTGTCTCCTCTTCACCTACAAGTATAGCCCTTGATAGATCATCATCCAGTCTGAAATAAAAAATTAAATATAAGAAGACAGCAGTTGCCAGTCGACATAATAAATTTACAATAAGATATGTACTTGGAATAGTTCCCTATAACAGTGTTTCCCAACCGCCAGTCCATGTCCGGTCCGCGAGAATTTAACGGAAAAAAAAAATTCTCACCTCCTACAGGATGCGACATCGCAACAAAAAAATTAACATGTAAAATTTTTAATATGTTTCAAATTATATTGTAATCATTTTAATTCTGTATTTTTAGGGTTTTGTACGTATGACCAAAAAACCCTTATACCGTCATTTTGTCGTCTGTCTGTCTGTCTGTTCGGTAAAAATTGTAACCAAACGGCTAAACCTAGAGAGTTGAAATTTGGCATGCTTATACAACTCTTTGACCCGCACATAGGAAAAATACTAAAACATCTAAAAAACATATCTCCCTAAAAATTGTTTATATGTGCTCATCGAAAAAAAAATATATATATATTTTTACAATTCTGTGTAGGGTATCAAATGAAAGCCCTTGGTACTTGGATTAACGATCAAAATTTTATTTTTGCAAAATAAATTATTTTGACGCGATTTTTGCCAAAATTGTGCAAAACAAATTTTGTCCCACACCCTGTAGCCCAGATGGTTTAAACTAAAAATCTGAAAAAATTCTAAGTAATGTACATTGGTGTGAACCGGAATAGTACAACAGGAATTTTTGATCAGATTATGTTTTCGGAAAATAACGCATTTTTTGTGTTTTTAACTAAAATATATTAAATATTTAATTCTTTTGCATTTCTATTTTGTTTAAATTATTTTGTCAAAATTCTAGTTATATTTTGGTAAATGTTGCATTTAATTTTTAAAAGCGTAAATTTAATAACCAGTGGGAAGTGTTGAAATTATAATTTAATTCTATGTTTGAATGTATACGAAATCAGAGGGAGGGGCTTATGATTTAAGCAACCAATGGAAGCCATAGGCGCAATTTTCAAAATCTTAATGAACCTTGCTATATAAAAAAAAATACTGCACATATTTAGAAATTTAAATAATGATATTAGGCATTCGAATTAAAATTCATAAAAAAATATTTTGACATAACATTTGTTTGACATCCCAAATAATCATCATTCAGTTACTAAATACCTGCGAAACCCTGAAATGTGTGAAAATTCACACTTCACATCAATTTTTATAAATGTTTTCTGCAAGTAAGTGTTACAATGTTTAAATTTATATTTATTATTAATTTTCTATTTATTTATTTTATGCAATTTCTTATATTAAACCTGGTACTTATTTCTAGGCTTTGATAATGGTGCAGATCGAACCGAAACTAGTAAGCAAATAATAAAATTATTTTAAATATTTGACTAACTCTGCTTTTATATATATCGACCGAAACCCAAGAAAACACTTATATATTTATATATTCGTAAAATTTGACATTTGTTATTGTGAAATCAGTGGCAGCTTATAAATTGACCGAGTAGTTTGTTGAAAGTGAGCGTTTAAAAAATAACAACTTGTGAAAAAATGAATCGTGAAGGTTTTCATGATGATTTTTTACGATTTTAATAAAGGCTTAACTCAACAACAATGCATAGATTCGCTTTGGTCAACTTTTGGTAATAAAGCACCATAAAAGACTGTTTACAATTGGTTTGCAGAATTACGTCGTGGTCGTGCGTCCGTCAGTGATGAATCTCGTGAAGTTCGACCAAAATCGGTTGTGATTCAAAAAAACATCCATGCTGTGTGCAAAATGATTCGAAAAATTTATCAATTTTTTTCTGTTTTATCAAGAAATGTCTCAAATAAAAGTTGTTAGTCATTGCTTTTAGCAACTTTTGTGAAATAATTTTTTTCTAAACATTTTTTTGGTTAATATTCGCAAAAATCTTAAAATCGACACGAGTAAACTTCCATTTCTAGTCAACCGATTTTTACCAAACGTTGATCAACTCGTGCCATTAATGCCAAAAGCTTAAATATGAAGTTTCATAAAAATCCTTTTAGCCGAATTTGCTCTGCACGTGTACATAGACGGACGGACAGACACAGACAGACATACGGACAGACAGACCGACAGATATCATGCTAAAAATAGTCAAAACATTATGTAGGGACCTCAATTCGTGGAGATCCATCGAAATCTTGAAATGTCCAAATCGGTATGATCACAATACCTCCCTTATATATGTTGGCGGTCGGTAAAAACAAACATGGATAGTCATCCCTACTCTCAGAATTATACAAAATAAATAATACAAAACCATCAACAAATAGGTAAGTACAATTTTGTTATTCTGTAATTTAATTTTGAGTGAATTGAAATAAAAGAAATACCTGACCAAATCCATTTTCAACGATTCTTTTGTTTATAGTATATTGTGAGATGACCTTGGGTAATTTAATCAACGTATATTTCATCCCATTTTTAACTACCTCACTGATACACCTGTTGAATGACTATTTCACTAATACACTTGTTGAATCAGTAAACACGGATGGGTAGTATTTATCCTCTCTTCGACAAGCAGTACCCACAGGACAAGTAAAATGGCAGTACCCATAGATAAAAGTTCGGTATTATTCTACAACTGTAAATCCAATGAGAATGAGAGGATAAATCTGACGTTCGATAAGCACATGTACGCATGCGTTCCAGTGTAGCGGGATACAAGGATTTTAAAGTAAGGTTATGTTTACCTCTGTTATGTACGAGAGTCTCACAACAGGACAAACTATAGACAACCTGTCACATTTATGTTCAGCTGGTTGCCTACGTTCGGAAATGTCAGTAATATCGTCTTTATTGAGAACTGACACGCTCGGTTACGCTGTCTGGTGGTCAAATATTGTACTAGACGCCTGTAGTACTGTTTGAACTTATTACTTATGTTCTAGTGTTGATTTATTGTTAGAATGTCGATAGAAGTTGTGAAAAACTGTAAAAGTAAAACAAATTGTAGTGTTTTTGGCTGTCATTCAAGACAGGACAAAGATAGGCATCTTAGTTTTTTTCTTTTCTTAAGAAAAATAGAGGGAAAGTTAATATTAAGTCCATTTTGGAAAAAATTTGGTTATGGACAGGAGGAAGGCATGGGAATATATTTTGAGTTAAAAAGAAACTGATACTATGCGAGTTTGTTCATCACATTTGTTGCAGAAAAACTAAACTACACTAATTTATTAATAATAATAGCTAATAATATTAGCTGCTTCTGTCCAACTAAAACTAATTTTATTTCACGAGGCAATGAACATAATGCACTTGTTTACAAACATAATCCATATATTGTAAATTCAGATGACCGACACTCAGATGTACCACATAAAATTAAATGACCGGCATTTAAAACCTACTCAACTAAAAATTACACTTCAATAAATCTACTGAAATTAAACTTTAAATACTATAATTTGATGCCCACCTTATGTTATACACCTCAATACATGTGTAGCGGGCAAAAATTTAAAAATTTCTCAAATATTTACTCGCATTTTTATAAAATAAAAATGTACTGTGCTAAAATTAACCTGTTCGCTGTTAGCATATTGACAGCTGAATATTAGATACGACAGCCATATTGCCTTGGAATACAGCGCCGCCAACGGTAATGTCACTTCTCAATATCCAAGATTATTAAAGAAAAGGTTGTCTCGTAACTTCTGACCAATCAGAGCGTGAGAGGGAATGCTTCACATGTATGCGTAGTTGAAACTAGCATACAAAATTAATATAGATGTTGCACGTTTTTAAATATTTTTATGGACTATTTTCATAATAGACCGGGAGCTCATGACATTTTTGGTCTCCGATTTCATACAGCATGCCTTTTGGAGGAGAGAATATGTACCCTGTGACAACAAAAAAGGAATGGTACGAAACCCCTGCATGCTTTCCGGTCATAGGGAAAATTGCATTTCCACTTGCACAACATTTTTGTGTTTTTCTCTGATTTAATATTGCTTGCCCTTTTGTCAAAAGAAAGTTATAACAAATTTAAAGTCTTTTAATTATAGGCATGCTGTATGAAAACGCGGAAAATCATATTTTTTATTACAAGATCACATGACCGTTTGAGCCCTTTGGGACCCTCCGAATCGCATGCATATATTTAAAAGACTTTAAATTTGTTATAACTTTCTTTTGACAAAAGGGCAAGCAATATTAAATCAGAGAAAAGCACAAAAATTTTGTGTTTAAGTGGAAATGCAATTTTCCCTATGACCGGAAAGCGTGCAGGGGTTTAGTACCATCCCTTTTTTGTTGTCACAGGGTAAATATTCTCTCCTCCAAAAGGCATGCTGTATGAAATCGGAGACCAAAAACTGTCATGAGCTCCCGGTCTATAATAGATATTTATTTCAAGACAGTTCTACTGAATAAATTATAAATAAAAACCTAAGGAAATTTTATACTGATTTATATAAAATTTAAGGTAATGGGTATTAGTATTATAGTTAATAAATAACAATAAAATCGAATACAAATATAATTTTAGGAATATTTAAACAAAAATAAAAAAACAAATTGCTATAATAATATAGTAATTAATAAAATTGGAGGTTAACAGCTATACCATTGATGTCCAGCATATGGCTCGCGGGCCGTGCCCGGCCCTATATTAATTTTTAAACGACACGCATTAAGCAGCTTTTTAGGATTTCCTAGGTACAATCAAGAAACGTTTTTGTCTTGTTAATATACGCAGAATCATGCAAATTTTAATAATTGATTCCTGCTTATTTTGATTTTTATTCGATATCAGTTTGCCAATATCGTTGGCAACGGGTCTGCTAGTACTTTAATAATCTTGAACCAACATAACAACAAAAAAGTTTATCAATCCGACAAATGTAGCCCGGGAATTTCAAAAATTTCACTAACTGCTTGATCACACATTGTATATACAGTTCTTTGCGGTAATTTTCTTTGATGCTATCTGCCACATCCTTTCTTTGTTTTTCCTTATTCCGGTGCACTCATAGATTTCGCGCAGTGCTTACAAGTTTTCAATGAAAATCATTGTTGTTCTGCGTTAGTAAACACTTCTCACTTGTTCTGATTACAAGTATGTACGTAAACATTTCGTAATGAAGATGTTTATGTTATTTTTCGTGTTAGTTTGTGAGTAATTATTAGTCTTTGTTTTGTTTTAATAAAAGTTTGTGTGTGTATGTATATCCACTACCAGAATTACAATAAAAAATTAATTTTTGGAGAAAAGGTTAGTTAGTTTAATCACGCGCACTAGTCCAAGAACTTGCGAGGCTGCCCGCGAAAATAAATGTGAAGCCGAAAAAAATAGCTTTACTGACTTATTAAAAATAAATAATATACTATACATATAATCTAATGAAATACTGTCTTTTTACCGACCGTCAACATATATAAGGGAGGTATTGTGATCATACCGATTTTGACATTTCGAGATTTCGATGGATCTCCACGAATTGAGGTCCCTACATAACGTTTTGACTATTTTTAGCATGATGTCTGTCGGTCAGTCTGTCCGTCTGTCTGTCTGTCTGTCCGTCTGTCCGTCTGTCCGTCTTTCCGTCTTTCCGTCTGTCCGTCTGTCCGTCTGTGTACACGTGCAGAGCAAATTAGGCTGAAAGGATTTTTATGAAACTGCATATTTAAGCTTTTGACATCAATGACACGAGTTGATCAACTTTTGGTAAAAATCGGTTAACTAGAAATGGGAGTTTACTCGTGTCGATTTTAAGATTTTTGCGAATATTTAGCAACAGAAAAATATTTCGAAAAAAATTATTGAACAAAAGTTGCTATAAATGCAATAACTAATAACTTTTATTTGAGACGTATTTTGATAAAACTAAAAATTTCGACAAATTTTTGTAAAATTTTTTCATACTTGTATGTAACGTTTCCATGGTCATGATAAATAATATCTCTGTTAGAAAATATTAGGCCAAGTTATTTCTACTCTGCTGCTGGAATGTATTTTATACAAGTATTTTACGATGGCGGTCGGTCCTGTGGTGGCCACAGCTGATTTTTTTTTATTTAGTTTATCTTTAATTTTCGTAATTCTAAAGAGGGAAAATGATTTTCTTCCGAAACTGTCAATAACATTATTATAATAGAAAAAAAATATCAGCTGTGGCCACCACAGGACCGACCGCCATCATAAAGTAATTGTATAAAACACATTCTAGCAGCAGAGTAGAAATAACTTGGCCTAATATTTTCTAACAGAGATATTATTTATCATAACCATGGAAACGTTACATATAAGTATGAAAAAATTGAAATTTTTAAAAATTTTACAAAAATGTTTCAAAATTTTTCGTTTTATCAAAAAATGTCTCAAATAAAAGTTATTAGTTATTGCATTTATAGCAACTTTTGTTCAATAAATTTTTTCGAAATATTTTTCTGTTGTGAAATATTCGCAAAAATCTTAAAATCGACACGAGTAAACTCCCATTTTTAGTCAACCGATTTTTACCAAAAGTTGATCTTCCATTGATCAACTCGTGCCATTGATGTCATAAGCTTAAATATGAAGTTTCATAAAAATCCTTATAGCCGAATTTGTTCTGCACGTGTACACAGACAGACGGACAGACAGACCGACAGACATCGTGCTAAAAATAGTCAAAACGTTATGTAGGGACCTCAATTCGTGGAGATCCATCGAAATCTCGAAATGTCAAAATCGGTATGATCACAATACCTCCCTTATATATGTTGGCGATGGGTATTAATTATGAAAACAAGTCATAAAAATCAGCTGTGGCTATGGGCAAAATTCTGAATTTCGTTCATAAATATTTGTAACCTTTATAAGCAAAAACTAAGTCGATATCTTACTGGTTCCAAGATACATTGAGAATCCTTGAAATCATATTTCACCCCCTTAGGGGTTGAATTACAAAAAATTTCTTGTTTTTGGGTGCTTCCATCATGGAGAAAATATGCTTTCCGAATTTCATGACTATGTCCAAGGGACGTTTTATAGAATAAAAAATAGCAATTTACTTTTTTCGGGGTACAATTAAAAAAATATGTTAAAAAGATATTTTAAGTTTTTAAGTTAACAGTTTTAATCCCGAAACACTCCCTTAGAATGAGAATTTTGAGATGCTATATGGCGTCTGTTCGAATCCTGGTTTTAATCTATTATCATACTAAATTTGGTTAAAATATCTCAAACTGTTTTTAAAAAAGATTTGTCAAAAGCAAAAATAAATAAACCAAAATAATAAAGTTCATAAATAACGGCATAAATAAAAAAAATATAATATGGATGTTGTCTCGTTCTACATAGACTAATCATGTTTTGCTAAATAACTGAATAAAGATCAGTGCTGTTTACCGAAAATATTTGAGCCGAACATTTCCGATGCCGCCCGAAGAGCCACTATCAGAATATAGTCATCCAATCAACTATTGAATGAAAATTTCTATCCTCTCACTGCATATTTAATAGATATTCCAATGGTCCAATATAATTAAAAACAAAATTATTAATTTCTCGTTTCTAGTGGGACTTTTTTGAGATTTTCGATTTTTCTAGATATGATGAAGGCATTTCCTACCTGTATGCAAAATTTCAACTCGGTAGCATATCTGGAAGTGGGTTAGAATTTCCGGACATACCCTGTTTTATATATAAAGATTTCCAGCCAAGTTATTTTAATTTTCAAAAAGTGGATGTGACATGTTTGGATAGGGGCACAATTTTAATGTTTGCCATGGGCGCCATTTACCCTAGGTACGCCCCTGGCAGACATATCCGACGATGTATTATCATACATTAGGTTGTCTACCTCATCTAACCACAAATTTTTTCCAGAATTCGACATGGTCTATTAATATACGAATGAATCATTGTGATAATGAACAGAAGTGAAGAAGAGATACAAAATGTAGAAACAGAAGGAACCTTGAGGAACTATTCCGTGGAGAAAAGAGCGGTGACATGGCATATGATTTACTCCATAATATCAATATTACTGTACACGTTAGATATTGTTACAGATGTTTTCTTGATCAAGCGATACCTTACAGATGGTCATAGATGGTCGCTTGGTTTGACCATATTATTTATATTTTTACCGTCTTTAGTTATTACTATTATTGGAGAAAGAATGTAAGTATATATCTATTTTTAATTCGTACAATAGGGGATAGGCATGGTTTTTTAATTTTTTTTATTATATTCCTCTTGTTGCATATAACATTAAGGGGGGGGTCTCATAAACCACATTTTAAGCATATTTTTGTGATTTTTTTTCAAATCTATGGTTAAATTTATTCATTTTCAAACTGTACATATATAAAGTATGTTTTGAAGAAGACACAAAAAAATTTTGAAGGCGAAATATGGCGAAATGGGCCAGCTGTAGCAAATCTTCTCAGACTCCGGGAAAAAAATTTGATTTTGCGGTGACCAGCATAACTCGTCACTGGATCATCTGAAATCAAAAATCCAAAAAGATTTTGTTAGTTTATGAGTTTGCCGAGGTAACGACGTTGAGATTTTTTTTCATGTTTTTTTTTTATTTAACAATCACAAATATACTCATTTTTAGGTTTTTTTAGGGGGAATTAATTTTTTTTGTCTTCTAAGTAACACTAAAAACTGAATAATCATTTTAAAAATAAAAACTCAACGTCATTACCTCGGCAAACTCATAAACTAACAAAATCTTTTTGGATTTTTGATTTCAGATGATCCAGTGACGAGTTATGCTGGTCACCGCAAAATCTAAATTTTTTCCCGGAGTCTGAGAAGATTTGCCACAGCTGGCTCATTTCGCCATATTTTGCCTGCAAAATTTATTTGTATCTTCTTCAAAACATACTTATTTAATAATCAGTAATTTATTAGCGAACAAAAAAATGTTCGAGATATCCGCTGAAATTGGAATAAAAAAGTGATTTTTTTAAAGATTACATAGGTATATAGTTAGTTAATATTTCTGGCACACAGCTTCAAAGGCTATTTGTTATATTACTTATTTTTTATTGTGAGCAAATATATTCCTTGCTCTAGTTATTTCTTTTTTTTGTTTTGTTTTCATTTTTCCGAAAGTATCTTAAAAGTATCTTGAATTATCTAGATACATTGTAAAAAAAATGTATCTGTATCTAGATACTTTTTAAAATTTGTATCTGTATCTGCATCTAGATACATTTTTCCTCAAGTATCTGTATCTGTATCTAGATATATTTTCAAATGTATCTATTACAACACTGCCATAAACTACAATCTTTAAGTCATAAACCAAAGCAATGCCGGCTCCACAATGGATACAAAGGATGCGTCGCATCAGGGCGCCACGATCAAGGGGCGCCATCGCAACGAACGATTGAGCGGCGCCGTTTTTATACTGGCGAGCTAAACAAAAAGTCTTCGACAAAGTTTTTCTTCACAAAGAAATTTAATTTTTTTAAAAACGGGGTTTTTATTTTCGGGGCTCCAGGTACCTATACGCATAAAACTAGTGCTTATTCGTATCGCTTGTGTGACCTATAAAACTTAGAATTCAGTTGCATAAAATCAGTGAATTAGTTAATAAAAAATGTTAAGCCTTTTCAATGAATATTTATCCCTATGTTGCAAAATAAATGGAGGGCAACTTGCTGTCTAAATAGTTTATCGTTACTAGGGAAACCATGCATTATAATAATTTCAATGTTGCACGATAAAAGAAATTCACCGTATTAGTATAAGTATGCGTACTATTTACACTTAAAAATAAAATGTAATACTTATAAGCACTTAAGTATTTTATTCTTAAAAGATATTAAAAAAAATTAAATTAAACCATTTAAAAAAAAAAAAAACTTTTGGTCGACTTCTTTTTTTTTTTTAGAGAACAAGCGAATTTCTAGTTGACTTCTTTTTTTGTATAGAACAAACAAAATTTTAAATAAATACAGAGAATAGTTTAATTAAAATATTAATTTTGGAGATTAATGATAAAATAGTTTTTTTTTCTCTGAAGTTTTAAAAGAAATTTCTTATTTTTGATTTACAAGACCAATATTTTATTTAAATTATTAAAACTTATTATATATTTATTTAATGTTTTATTTTTTATTTTTATGTATTTTACTGGGTTAATAGTGTTTTCTTCTAAACGTAAACATTTGCTTTTAATGTTATTAAGAATAGAATTTATTATTTTATCTTTATATAGATTAATATTTATTTATTTATCAATATATGAATTTGAGTATTATTTTAGAATAATATTTTTAGTTTTTTGTGTTTGTGAAAGTGTTTTAGGATTATCTATTTTAGTTTCATTAATTCGTACACATGGAAATGATTATTTTTTTTCTATAAATTTATGTTAAAATTATTATTTATAATAATTTTTATGATTCCTTTATGTTTTATTAAAAATAGTTTTTGATTAATTCAGATTTTATTTTTTATTATAAGTTTTATTTATATATTTATAGGAAGATTTAATTCATTGTGAATAAATATTAGATATTTTTTAGGGGGTGATTTATTATCATTTGGATTAGTTTTATTAAGTTTTTGAACAAAACGAATCAATCTTTGCATCGGGGCGCCATAACCCCTAGAGCCGGCACTGGCCCAATGGCTTAATATGGCCCTGCTTCTTACACTTATTATATACCTACAAAACCCTAAAATGAGTGAAAATTCACACTTCAATTTATTTTATTTGCAGAAGATACAATGGCAATAAATGCTACTCAATATGTTGTGGATGTCTATTCTTCCTAATCAGTTTTGAGCAGTTATTCTTCCACTTCCTCTGCTTGTATTATATAAGAGTGTTGAGAAAGCATGTCTGTACCACTGTGGAATATAAGTACCATTATGAGATGATGAAGAAGATCCGGCTACAAGCCAGTTTACTGGGAAGACTGGAGGCTCTTCTGAAATTTTTATCAAACTTTATTCTTCAAACTACTTTATTTTTTATGAGACATAATGTAACATTGATAACCGTTCAACAATTTGGTAAGTGTACAAATATCTATACTAGTGTTTCCCAACCTTTCTGACTTGCGGAGCCCTTTTCAGAATCAATTTCTATGGCGGAGCCCCTTAGGCATCTCCTATGTCTAGCAAATTAATGTTAAAACCATTCTTAAACAGATACCACTTGACATTTACTAGTAAATAATAGCGAAAAGTGTATCAAAAAACGACAAAAAATAAATAATTATATGCGATTTTCTGATTTTGTTTTAAAATTTTATAATCAAGTAAGTATACACACGTACTGTGAGGACATTTTTTTAAAGTGACATTACTTGTAAACATCTTAAATAATACATTTTGTAATCTGGTTTTAAGTTATGGCGGCAGAGTTTTCCATTGTCGATTATTTTAATTATAATGGGGGTTTAAATAATAATTCCCGTGTTGTTTACGAAGGGGTAGAAATCTACAATGCTGGGCATATAATATTGTGTGGGGTCACTGAGAAAAACAGAGAGTTCATAAAGATTTATACAGATTTGTGCATTATAATCAAACCCACACACAATAACAGGAATTTTCAAGATATGCGATAATAAATACAAAATTAAAAATATTATTTGTAGTCACTATCATTAAAATGTAATGAGCAAACTTTGATATAAGGGCTCACTTTTTTCCAATTTTTAAAGTGTTTATCTAAACATCGCGTCGATTCCTAACCTCTTGCTTTCCCAATTTTGTTTAGAACCGTACGGTGTCTCATATTGGTGGAAACAAATGAAACGATATTTCCAGGTTTCTTCTTTTCAATGAATTGCACATAGGCACACAACAATATGTATTATACATTTTTTAATGATTATAATAAAACTTTAAAAACAAACTTCATACAAAACCAACAGACAAAACGAAATGTTATCTGTCGTATACAAGTTCATGAAACGCTCACCAGATGGTAGGGTGCTTAGCTGCAAATCCCTATACACGGCGCAACCTGTTGGGAACGTACAATAAAGTCTTTTCTGGAAGAAAAAAACGGACCGAATTAATTCACACGCCTAATATTTTGACAAAAACACGTACCAATCACGTGTTTTGGAGCTCTTGGGGGGGGGCTCAAGCCTGTGAGCCCCCTTTCTAGGTGCGCGCCTAGTTTATTATTAATGAGAGTTACATAAGATGCACATTATGAATTTTTATGGTTTTTAGGGTTTTGTAGGTATGACCAGAAAACCCTTATAACGTCACTCATGTGTGTGTCTGTCTGTACCGATTGCAATTACTTCCGGGAGGCCAGCCTGTGTTGAAGGTTAAAATGCTCTTGAGATGAATTTTAGACGATAATGCGGAAGAACGTAGAGAAGGAAGTGACTAATAATGATAAGTGAGGAAAAAAAATATCTGTGGTTTTGCAAAATATATTTTAGTTCCATATATAATACTTTCCCAACATTTGGGATGGCAGATCGAAGACAGGGGGGATCAAAATGTTTTAGGGTTTTGTAGGTATGACCAAAAAACCCTTATACCGTCATTTTGTCGTCTGTCTGTCTGTCTGTCTGTTCGGTAAAAATTGTGGCCAAACGGCTAAACCTAGATAGTTGAAATTTGGCATGCTTATACAACTCTTTGACCCGCACATAGAAAAAATACTAAAACATCTAAAAAACATATCCTCCTAAAAATATAAACAAATATGTGCTCATCGAAAAGAAAAACATTTTTTTTTTTAATTCTGAGTAGGGTATCAAATGAAAGCCCTTAGTACGTGGATTAACGATCAAAATTTTATTTTTGAAAATAAATTATTTTAACGAGTATAAAAAAAAAATCCGTTAAATTAACATGTAAAATTTTTAATATGTTTCAAATTATATTGTAATCATTTTAATCCTGCATTTTTAGGGTTTTGTAGGTATGACCAAAAAACCCTTATACCGTCATTTTGTCGTCTGTCTGTCTGTTCGGTAAAAATTGTAACCAAACGGCTAAACCTAGAGAGTTGAAATTTGGCATGCTTATACAACTCTTTGACCCGCACATAGGAAAAATACTAAAACATCTAAAAAACATATCCCCCTAAAAATATAAACAAATATGTGCTCATCGAAAAAAAAAATATTTTTTTAATATTCTGATTAGGGTATCAAATGAAAGGCCTTAGTACGTGGATTAACGATCAAAATTTTATTTTTGCAAAATAAATTATTTTGAAGCAATTTTTGCCAAAATTGTGCAAAAAAAAATTGTCCCACACCCTGTTGCCCAGATGGTTTAAACTAAAAATCTGAAAAAAATCTAAGTAATGTACATTGGTATGAACCGGAATAGTACAACAGGAATTTTTGATCGGATTATGTTTTCGGAAAATAATGCATTTTTTGTGTTTTTAACTAAAATATGTTAAATATTTAATTCGCTATGTAACACAGTAACTAAGTAAGCGCCCGTAGCGTAATGCGTAGAGTCATCGCATAGTAATTTGCAAACTACAGTTCGATTCCTGTCAATTTTAATTTTTCTGTTTTTTTTTTTGCATTAGGCATTCGAATTAAAATTCATAAAAAAATATTTTGACATAAAATTTGTTTTGGCATCCCAAATAATCATCATTCAGTTACTAAATACCTGCAAAACCCTGAAATGTGTGAAAATTCACACTTCACATAAATTTTTTTATTCTTTTTGTTTTGTTTTCCGTTTTCATTTTTTTTTTGCCATTTTGCGCCCCCCTTCAAGTGGCACCCAGGGCACGTGCCATGCCTGCCATACCCCCAGGTACGCCTCTGCTGATGTTTACTACAATTTATTTTTTTATTTGCAGTTTGTCTCCAGATTGGTTCAGCAGGTTGTTGCCTGTTAAACCTCCTTTGGCATGTCTCCATCCATCTCCTAGATCTGAAAATCTTCACCTTCACATTCGGTCTGCTTTTATACAGCACAGATGTTGTCTCAGATATATTACTAGCAATTCAGTACATGTACAATAAAGACTACCTCTTGGGTTCCATCACGGCTTCTTTCGTCCTGATAGCCTCACTCTGGGTCACTTACAGAAGCTGCAGAAGACAAGAGAATCTACCATTAAATTGCCTGAAGAATGTTATAGTGTGTGTTCCTATTGTACTATTTAATATTGAGCCCACTATACATATTTTAAAGTGTATAAGATATTCTTTGTTGAGGAGAAAGTTGAGGAATAGTAATTATGGGGAACAAGTGAAGATTCATAGAGCTCTTGCTGCGGAATTGAAGTTGTATGAAGCATTTATTGAAGCAGCTCCACAGTTAACATTGCAAGTTGCGATTATTATGGCAAGTTTGCATGAATTTAAAATGAACCTGTTAGGTAAGTCAAATCTATTGTAATCTTAACCCTGCTAAAAATAAACGAAAGCTCAAAAAAACGTTTTTATCGTGATATACAGTTATTTGATTGGGCACAACAGCGCTATGAATTGACACCAGGCGGACAAAATCTGAACTCGTGAGACGAGTAACTGTTTATTGTTTACATGTGGTTATCTCGTACTGTTTGTATCGCGTTTAAACTTCAATGTTGCAGTTTGTTTGTAACATTAACTTTTGATAGTAATTATTATTCTTTTTACCGACCGCCAACATATATAAGGGAGGTATTGTGATCATACCAATTTTGAGGTTTCGAGATTTCGATGGATCTCCACGAATTGAGGTCCCTACATAACGTTTTGACTATTTTTAGCATGATGTCTGTCGGTCTGTCTGTCCGTCCGTCTGTCTGTCCGTCTGTCTGTCCGTCTGTCCGTCTGTCTGTGTACACGTGCAGAGCAAATTCGGCTGAAAGGATTTTTATGAAACTTCATATTTAAGCTTTTGCCATCAATGGCACGAGTTGATCAACTTTTGATAAAAATCGGTTGACGAAAAATGGGAGTTTACTCGTGTCGGTTTTAAGATTTTTGCGAATATTTCATAACAGAAAAATATCTCGAAAAAAATTATTTAACAAAAGTTGCTATAAATGCAATAACTAATAATTGAGACGTTTTTTGATAAAACGAAAAATTTCGAAAATTTTTTGTAAAATTTTGGCCACCACAGGACCGACCGCCATCACAAAGTACTTGTATAAAATACATTCTAGCAGAAGAGTAGAAATAACTTGGCCTAATATTTTTTACCAGAGATATTATTTATAAATAGATACTTAAATTTCGAAATTTTTGATAAAATTTCGAAAAAATTTTCAAAAATGTTTCGTTTTATAAAAAAATGTCTCAAATAAAAGTTGTTAGTTATTGCTTTTATAGTAACTTTTGTTAAATACATTTTTTCGAAATATTTTTCTGTTGTTAAATATTCGCAAAAATCTTAAAATCTACACGAGTAAACTCCCATTTTTAGTCAACCGATTTTTACCAAAAGTTGATCAACTCGTGCCATTGATATCAAAAGCTTAAATATGAAGTTTCATAAATATCCTTTTAGCCGAATTTGCTCTGCACGTGTACACAGACAGACGGACGGACATACAGACAGACAGACATGATGCTAAAAATAGTCAAAACATTATGTAGGGACCTCAATTCGTGGAGATCCATTGAAATATCGAAATGTCAAAATCGGTATGATCACAATACCTCCCTTATATATGTTGGCGATCGGTAAAAAGGTTAGAATAACCAGAATAACTGCACAATCTGAACAAAGCGTTCATCTTTGACTTTCTTGCGCAGTGTGCACAGTGGTCACGTGACAAAAAACTTGCACGACACACAGTTAACACTGCACAGTTATGCCAAACGCATCTATAAGATACATGCTGTTCAAAAATGACCGTGACGTCATAAAAAGCCTACTAAATTCAAAATAAAACACTATTATACGGAATATTTTGTACTCAATAACGTATGTATTATATTACTCCAGTGGCGGCGCTAGCTCTTAAATCTGGGGGGGGGCACGCTATTTTTGAGTAAAATTTGGGAGGGCAGGAAATATTTGAAATCATTTTTTTATCATTTACATGAAAATGCAAGTGACGACCTAAAAAAAATACGGGGGGGCCAACTGGGGGCCAGAACAATTTTTGGGGAGGCCGGTTTTTGTCGGATTGCGATACTGAACGAAATTTAACGTGCATATTAACTCTGAAAGTTGTTTCATACGTGTTATATAAACATAATAGGTAATTATGTGTATCGTAGTATTTGCATCGGATCGTCATTCTCTTTATAATAAATTCAACTGTACTTTTGTGTTAATATTTAATTTTTTTGCAGCTTTTCTACAGATAGTATCAATAATAACATCATTATTTGGCTTGGGATTTGGAATAGTGGCTTGCTTTAGTGCCTATCTCTTCTCTTACGACAAGGAAAAAATGTCCAAAAGTGGAAAATTCTTCATGTTTCTCTGGTATTTTCCATCGATAAGTAAGTAACGCTTGTCATTAAAAAAAAAAAGTTGATGCGAAGAGTGAATTTTCACACATTTTAGGGTTTCGCAGGTATTTAGTAAGTGAATGATGATTATTTGGGATGCCAAAACAAATTTTATGTTAACATATTTTTTTGTTAATTTTAATTCGAGTGCCTAATACCATTATTTAGATTTCTAAATATGTGCAGTATTTTTTTATATAGCAAGGTTCATTAAGATTTTGAAAATTGCTCCAATGGCTTCCATTGGTTGTTTTAAGTCATAACTCCGCCCCTCTGATTTAGTGTATTTAATTTCAACAATTTCCACTGGTTATTAAATTTACTCTTTTAAAAATTAAATGAAACATTTGCCCAAATATAACTAGAATTTTGAAAAAATAATTTAAACAAAATAAAAATGCAAAAAAAAACAGAAAAAATAAAAATGTCTCGAGACCGAATCGAATCTTAGTTTGCAAATTAGAACGCGAGAATGCTAACCATTACACTATCAAAGCATGCTAGTTAACTTTGCTACATAAGTTATTAAATATTTTACATGGTCAAGCAAAAAACACAAAAAATGCGTTATTTTCCGAAAACATAATCTGATCAAAACTTCCTTTGTACTATTCCGGTTCACACCAATGTACATTACTCAGATTTTTTTCAGATTTTTAGTTTAAACCATCTGGGCTACAGGGTGTGGGACAATTTTTTTTGCACAATTTTGACAAAAATCCCGTCTAAATAATTTATTTTGTAAAAATAAAATTTTGATCGTTAATCTACGTACTAAGGGCTTTCATTTGATACCCTACTCAGAATTAAAAAAATATATATTGTTTTCATTTGTTTATATTTTTAGAGGGATATGTTTTTTAGATATTTTAGTATTTTTCCTATGTGCGGGTCAAAGAGTTATATAGGCTACGATTTTGCTACAATTTTTACCGAACAGACAGACAGACAGACAGATCGACAGACAGTCAGACAGACAGACAGACAGACAGACAGACAGACAGACAGACAGACAGACAGGCAGACAGACAGACAGACAGACGATAAAATGACGGTATAAGGGTTTTTGGTCATACCTACAAAACCCAAAAAACTGTTGATTTTGATGTGATTATAGAACAAATATTCCTAAAGATCCAGTATTATGTTGGCTTCTTGCAATTATTAATAGAGCCCTGCAAATCCGCGGGTATCCGCGGACAGAACCGTAGTAAGGGGGGAGGGGGCGATGGCCCTGGGCGCACTAAGGAAAAGGGCGCTGACGAGCTTGACTAAGGGGCGCCATT
Organism: Liopterus haemorrhoidalis; assembly: GCA_963971575.1. NCBI lineage: Eukaryota > Metazoa > Arthropoda > Insecta > Coleoptera > Dytiscidae > Liopterus > Liopterus haemorrhoidalis. The sequence goes on from OZ020623.1 coordinate 32,006,868, forward strand.
GTGAAGGTAAGGACTTTTTTTTTTGCTCGTCACTTGGATTTTGGGAGGTGAGGACCTTTTTTTTGCTCATCACTTAAATTTTGAGAGGTGAGACCCTTGTTTTTATTTGCTAAGGACGCCAAAACACGGCTCTGCCCCTAGCGCAAGTTTTCCTTACTGTGGCTCTGTCCGCGGATATCCGCAACTTTTCTGCGGATGCGGATAAATTATCATTTAAACCTTGCGAATGCGGATCGGATGCGGATAAAATTTCATATCCGCTTATCCGCAAGATCCGCGTGAACTTTAAATCTTCGGTTGTCTGCATACACAAGTTATATTTTGTAGCGTTCTATCTCACTCAATGTTATTGTTATTTATTTATTTATTTATTTATTTTTTAGGCTAAACATGTTAGTTATTTCCAAACAGACAGCAAAATCTGTTGTGCGGATTGTGCGGATATTTTTGCAGATGCGGATTTATTATTTACAAAAGCTGCGGATGCAGATCGGAGGCGGATACAGAAAAGCTTATCCGCACAGGGCTCTATTTATTAAATACTTGCAAAACCCTAAAATGTGTGAAAATTTACACTTCACATCAATTTTTTAAAAAGTATTTATATTTCTTACAGTGTCTCGCATAATTTCCATGGGAGCAGTAGCATCAATTTTCCCGCTATATACCTTCGCCACCATATTAATCCACTGGCTAATCTCTGTTTTAATATGGCTGAGATCCTTTGGAGGATTTACCAAAATCAAGGTGATATCAGAAGCGTTTCTTCTGAACCTCACGTACATATTTTCACCAGAACCAACAGACACAAATAAGGAAATAATTTGGACATCAGCGATCCTCTTTCTGGAGAATATTATTGCCACAGCAATCTGGACTTCTTACACCTGGAACAAGATAAAAACAAGCATATTTTTAGACGTGTTAGTTTGTGTTAATATTTTCGGTAGTATTGTTGGTAATGCAGTTATGTTTTTTTTCCTCGGAGTTTTTGCTGATGATTTGAAAATTGATAAAGAAAATGAGACTTTAGTGTAAATATTATTTATTTTGTATTTATTTATTATTAATAATGTAATGTATTTGAAGGCAGGGGCGCACACAGATTTTTAGCTTGGGGGGGTCCAATTATACATAATTTTTATAAACACAGGGCAAATTTTAATTTCAAGTGAAGAGCAAAAAAAAGGTCCTCACTCCTAAATTTTTAGTGAAGAGCAAAAAAAAGTTCTCACTTCTCACAGTACGGGGGGGGTCCGGACCCCTTGAACTCCCCCCCCCCCTTGTGTGCGCCCCTGTTTGAAGAACATAACATATTTCTATTTATTTATGTAAAAGAGTTATTTAATCCGTAGTCCATTCAATAAAAATCAGCTGTGGCCACCACAGAACCGACCGCCATCACAAAGGACCAGCGTTTCCCAACCATTTTTATGGTGGACCGGCAAGCAACCTAGACAAAATTCGCTGACAGGCAAGTTTAGAAAGTAATGTGTATCGCAAAAGTTTTATATTTTTTATTGCACTGATTACAAACACAAAAAAAAAATCAGCTGTGGCCACCACAGGACCGACCGCCATCATAAAGTACTTGTATAAAATACATTCTAGCAGTAGATTAGAAATAACTTGGCCTAATATTTTCTAACAGAGATATTATTTATCATGACCATGGAAACGTTACATTTAAGTATGAAAAAATTTAGACTTTCGAAATTTCGAAACATTTTTCAAATTTTTTTCGTTTTATCAAAAAATGTCTCAAATAAAAATTGTTAGTTATTGCGTTCATAGTAACTTTTGTTAAATAAATATTTTCGAAATATTTTTCTGTTGTTAAATATTTACAAAAAGCTTTAAAAAAAACACGAGTAAACTCCCATTTCTAGTCAACCGATTTTTACCAAAAGTTGATCAACTCGTGCCATTGATGTCAAAAGCTTAAATATGAAGTTTCATAAAAATCCTTCTAGCCGAATTTGCTCTGCACGTGTACACAGACAGACGGACAGACAGACAGACAGACATTTGGCGTTTTATAATACGTTCTGATGTGTTTTGATACTTGTGTCCACACATATCTAACTTATAGTAATTTCTAAAAACCTTTTTTATATAGTTTGTTGTTTTAGCAGTTTCGTGTTTAGTTATATATTTTTACCGACCGCCAACATATAAGGGAGGTATTGTGATCATACCGATTTTGACATTTCGAGATTTCGATGGATCTCTACGAATTGAGGTCCCTACATAACGTTTTGACTATTTTTAGCATGATGTCTGTCGGTCCCAAATTAACAGATCAAGAGAGAGGACTAATGTGAGGCCAAAAGACAGCCCAGATGATAGTGCCCAAAGAAGAAGTTATTGATATAATTTTTAAACCTTCATATATACATATAATTTTTATTTTTATTTAAAATAAATATTTAAATAAGAAACTTTAGCTCTGAAGATACATTGTTTGTTTTATTGCTTTATTTAAACTCTTTTAGCCAATTCTCTCTTTTTATATATAATATATATTTTTTAAAAATTAATATACTTTTTAACTTTTTCAAATTTTCCATTAAACTGAATTTATGTCGTATAAATAACGTAAGTGTATTATCTGCCTTGTTTATTTCAATATCTTTTAACCAATTCCTTATTTATATTTAAAAAAATCACTTGCTAACCCAGTTACTACGCCCATGCCCTAGTTGTAACTTATTTTAAATTTCTCGCTATACTGTATTTGTCCTATGTAAATTGTACTCGGTTCGCAGCGCTATCTACTTTTTTCTAATTTGAAATAGAGTATGTATAGATAACTATCCCGATGTTGTGAATAATCCTTCCCCCAGAAATATTTTTCTGCGTACGGCACTGGGCCTTAGCAGGGACGTAGCCAGGGGGGGATAGGGGGCATTCCCCCCCCCCAGGATAATTTACCTTATATAAAATATAATTTAGGTTGTTAGACCGGAGGTGAAGAAAATTTATAAATTTACCTTTTATTATTTAATATACTACAAAAAACCTAGAACAGGGGTCGGCAACCTGCGGCTCTTTTAGAAAATTTTGTGGCTCGTTGAAAATTGGCTGGTTTTTATTTTAATGTAATCTATTTTTAATTTTCAACTTTCTGCCTGTACTATACAGGTTTTGTATTTTTCAGAATGTTTTACGGTGCAATTCACGCCCGGTAATTCCCCGAGCTACTGCATATTTCCTTTTAGAAGAAGTTATTTGTTTCGAAAAAAAGTTATCCGTATTTGTGAATGATTTACGTGCAAAAACATTTTTACATTTTATTAATTTACAAAAACATGTTATTACTGCAATTATTTTTTTTTTGCACAAACTATTGTTAACATGCAAGAAGCTTTTCGAGATAGATTTAAAGAGTTTAGAAAATATAAAGCTACACTAGCTTTTTTGACAAAACCAATTGAAGTAGATATGTAGCAATTACATTTATCACCTTCAATTACTGGATTTGAAATCCAAAGGTTTATGGAATTACATATTCTTAAAACTTAATTCTGAACTGGAAAATTTAGAAAAAAAAAAAATTGAATTTTATCTTCCCAGCATAAGTGGACCGAAATTCGCAATCTTCAAAATGTAGATAAAGTTCTTTTCGAAGCTTGGAACCGTCTTCCAGAATCGTTCAATCTTTTAAAAAATTATGCTTTTGGGCTACTGACAATTTTCGGATCCACATATTACTGTAAGCAAATCTTTTCACATATGAAATTAATAAAGAGTCAGTTAAGAAGTAATCTTACTGACCTGAAACTAGAGTGCTGCCTTAAGTTAAAGATTACTGAATATTCACCAAATATTGAAGTCTTATAGAACACTATACAGGAGCAATCGTCCCATTAAAAAAATTATTATATTGCAATATACTGGTAACTACAATAGGTATCACAAACTAAATGTATAAGTAAATATTTATTTATTGTAATACTTGATTATTTTAAAACAAATAAACAATTTTTACGTTTTTTTCTTAAATATAGCATATATTTTTTAGCGGCTCTTCCATGTTATTGTGTTTTTTTTCAATATAGATTTGGCTCTTTGTCACTGAAAGGTTGCCGACCCCTGACCTAGAACGCTGTTATTTTGTACCCAAGCCATGTAATTAAGGTAGTACCGACCAATTTAGAATATTTTGTTGTTTTGCCCCCCCCCCCCAAGCTGAAATCCTGGCTACGTCCCTGCTCCCTTATATATGTTGGCGGTCAGTAAAAAGACAGTATTTCATTAGACTATATGTATACTGTGGTGGCCACAGCTGATTTTTACCCTTATACCGTCATTTTGACGTCTGTCTGTCTGTTTGTCTGTCTGTCTGTCTGTTCGGTAAAAATTGTAACCAAACGGCTAAACCTAGAGAGTTGAAATTTGGCATGCTTATACAACTCTTTGACCTGTACATAGGAAAAATACTTAAACATCTAAAAAACATATTCCCCTAAAAATATAAACAAATATGTCCCCCCAAGCTGAAATCCTGGCTACGTCCCTGGGCTTTAGTATACTTATCACATCAGTGTTCTTATTTCAATTATCTTGTTTTGTTGAACTAAATCTTTTGTTATAGTTATAAATCATTTTAACTCAGCCCCTGTCATTCTACTCCAGTAATGAATATAGTCTTATGATAATAAATAATTCTATGCACGAGCATCAAGTTGACGGACAGGCGTCAGGCGTGCTTATCCGACAGTTCCAGTTACGCAGTTGCATAATTCCACACATGCAGGTCGCGTTCGCTTCTTCTAAGATTAACCTATCAATAAATAAACCATCGATATTCTCTACAAGTAATCAATAATGCACGGAATTATATGTAACAAAAAGTACAAAATATGAGCATATATATGCAGTAAAAATAGTGTAAATATGCAGGCTGTTACAGAGCCGCAGTAAGGAAAACTTGCGCTAGGGACAGAACCGTGTTTTGGCGCCCTTATACCCTTTTCACACTAGAACTTTAAGATCGGATGTTAAAGTGAATGTATCTTTAAACGCTAATGTGAAACCGTATGGCCTCGTCTAAATACAAGCGATGTTTAAGACACAGATCTGCGTCTTAAACTTCGTCCGCATTGCCAACTTAATTTCTATTATAAAAAAATACTCCTTGAATTTGTGCTGTCAACATTTTATATTATCATAAACAAGAATACTGTATTATATCGACGTTATAAGAAGTTTATACTTATTGTTAGAATAAAATTATTTATTTTAATAATGTGTTTAATAAAATACAGAGCTACAATAATTGAGATAAAATGTATCGACTTACATGTTAATACAGGTGTAATATATTCTTTATTGTAGTGTCTTTATTGTAGAATAAAATGAAATATCCATATTTGTTTATAATAATTCAAAATGTGCGTCTGCGCAGACAGTTCAAAACTGGTAATTTCATGACGGTAACTTAAGGACAAAATTACTGTAGCTGATGATAGCACCGGAGATTTAAACATCAAGTGTGAAAGCATACCGATCTTAAACATCGGTGAACTTTAAGTTCACTCGTCTTAAAGATCTAGTGTGAAAAGGGTATTAGCAAATAAAAACAAAGTTATCACCTTTCAAAATCCAAGTAACGAGCAAAGAAAAAGGTCTTCATCTCCCTAAATCCAAGTGACGAACAAAAAAAAAGGTCCTAACGTCCCAAAATCTAAGTAATGAGCAAAAAAAAGGTCTTCAGCTTCAAAATGGCGCTCCTTAGTCAAGTCCATTAGCACCCTTTTCCTTAGTGCGTCCAGCCCCTATTATCTTCAGAAGAAAAGTTAAACTAGACAAAAAGGCCCATCTAAATGTTACTATAAGAATTCTGAGGCACTTTCACCGGAAATGATGTCAACTTTTGATCTAGCATAGGGAATCAATAATTTTATATTTTTTTCCTAAAAGTACATTAAATTAGCTTTACAATGACACCAAAAAGTCATATTTTTATGTTAACCATTTCAAAATGGCGACCATTTATTTACAAAATATCTCTAAAATAAACTTATAACTAGTTATTATATGAAATAACATAAAATAACTTATATTTTAATTTTTCAATTAAATGTTTTATAAATAACAAGAGTTTAATAGTTTATTTTGCTTATTTTTGTTTGAAAAAAAAATTGTATTAATTGGTAGTAAGTCGTTATTTGTACCTAATTATGGTTTATGTACGATATACCAACGAAGAGATGACAGATATGGTTCTGATATACGGAGAGTGCCAAAGAAATGCGGTTAGGGCCCAGCGACTCTATCAGGAAAGGTATCCTGATAGAGCTCCAAGAGTGTACTCTTATATGGGCGATGGAAAAGTTTTTATTAAGAATGAGAAAATGTGTGGACAATAATGGTGGTTTGATCGAACATTTGTGATTTTTTTTTTTGTAAAATAATTGTAAAAAGTAATAGTTTTTTTTTTTCTAAATAGTCAAATAGTTTATTTTAGAGATATTTTGTTTCTTTTTTTATTGTTTTCAAAGCTTGCTACGTTCAAGTTTGTAAAACTTATGTTGATTATTATTTTGTAAATAAATGGTCATCATTTTGAAATGGTTAACATAAAAATATGACTTTTTGGTGTCATTGTAAAGCTAATTTAATGTACTTTTAGGACAAAATATAAAATTATCGATTCCCTATGCTAGATCAAAAGTTGACATCATTTCCGGTGAAACCGGAAGTGCCTCAGAATTCTTATAGTAACCTTTAGATGGGCCTTTTTGTCTAGTTTAACTTTTGTTCTGAAGATTTCTGTATCTTTACAAATAAAGGAGATTTTCGGGGTGTACCGTTTCAAACAAACATTCTGTATACATCATGAAATGTGTACAGGGTTTGTTTGAACGCCGCACCTCGAATAAATCCTTTATTTTAAGAGATACAAAAAAAATTCTTCAGCAGAAAAGTTAAAGTAGACAAAAGGGCCCACTTAAGGACTATAATAAGAATTCTGCATCACTTCCGGTTTCAGCGGAAATTGTTTTTATCTAGCATAGGGAATCGGTACTTTAATTTTTTTTTCTTGAAAGTATATTAAATCAGCTTTACAAGAATATCAAAATATCATACTTTAATTTTAACCATTTCAAAATGACGACCATTTATTTACAAAATAATAAATAACATAAAAATCGTAGAAAATACAGTCTGTTCCAAACGGTTAAGCGGAACTAAATGGGAATTTAGGTCTTTTAGGTTGTCACGAGAAAGGACCTTGCTTGGGTTATTTCATTTTTCACGTTGGGATGTCAAAATTTAAAATTCCAACAATGAAACCATGGAAACGAATGACATATGTCAAAATTAAATATTTTTTTTACGTATTTTAATGACAAAAAAATAAATAAATGGGAAATTTGTATTAAGAATGACACAAAAAATCAAAATATAAAGAAAATGACATTTTAAAATGATATTAACCTTAACCAAAAAATGTTTATTGTAAGTATGATTTACAAAGCTTAAACAAAACGGCCGAAAGGCACGATTTAAACGATGAAAGTAACTAGATTGCAAAATCTAGTTACGCTTAACCGTTTGGAACAGACTGTAAATTATAAAAAGACAACATTATGTAACTAGGAAAAACAATAAAACAAAATATGACAAAATTTTGATAAACGCATTTTGAAGATGCCAGAACAAGTGTAATTAAAAACTTATAATGGTAATAATAATAAAAGATAAATAACAAATTATATTATGAATAACATTAATTATATTTACATTAGTTCAGACGAGTAGCTAGCAATTAATACGCCTGTGGCCATTCAACAAAAATACGCTTTTTATAAGAACAGGGGCGTAGCCAAAATATATTCATAGAAGGAAAGGGGGTTAATAAAACAGGAAAACGAAAAAAGTGATGCCTCAAATAAAAAATATAGGTAACCGGAAACTAAGCAACAATCCACTGTTTGGGTCTTTCAAGATTTACGAAGAAAGTAATCGCTTGTTTCTTCGGTTTTACTGGACATGTCGCAATCATTCCTTTAGAGGATTGGAGAGCAGTTAATGCTGAATGGTGTACAACAATTTGTTTGTCAGAAGTCATCGACAAAATCAGGAAAAACAACCAAAAACCTCGCACATTCTTCATCATGACCAGGACCTATTTCACACGTCACACACCATACGTCAACCGTAAATAATCCAGACCGTAAACAATGAGATTATTAAATAAGAAGGCCATGGTAGCCCTACTGCCGGGTTTACATTGGTAGAGTAAAAGAGCTAGTAACTAGCGCAAGTACTACGCGCTTTACTCTACTATCTTATTTTCAGGATAGTAGGTGTTCATACTCAATTGACATACATATCTTATTTTCTGGATAGTAAGTGTCAAAACACATTTGACATCTTCACTGTGATTTTGTAGTGAAATTATCTTTTTGCAAAAAATAGTTTATGAATGTGAATATACATCGACTAAACAAAAATAGGTTAAAAAATGGATTGATAGAAGAACTACCCATGACGCATCAGTCCTTCTATTTCGTGAATTAGCCGTGGAAGATCAAAAAGAGTACAGACTGTGTTTAAGAATGACACCAGATTAATAGGCTATTAAATTTAGTTAGTCCATTAATACAACGAACTGATACACTAATAAGGGATGCGATTCCAGCAAAAATAAAATTGGAATTAACGCTTTATTTCCTAGCCACAGGAAATAGTTATTGTAATCTACAACAGTGTTTCTCAACAGGTGGTCTGCGGACCACCGCGAAAGTTTTTATATGTGTTTTTTGCAGTTTTATTTTTAATTTATTTTGCACATTTTTTATGTGAATAGTTTATATTTTTGGTTTATTTTCTGTAAACTTTCTGTCATTTTCTACAAATAAAATAAATGTGTTTAGTAGCATATTAAATATATTTGTTTTCATGCAAAAAATAAACCAACAATTATTATTAGTAGTCCGCGTTAGAAAATTATATATTATTCTGGTCCACGGTGCGTTTTTGGTCGAGAAACACTGGTCTACAACATCTTTTTCGTGTATCAAAGGCAGTTATTTCACAGATGATTTCAAAAATCATCAATTAATAATTCAATGTTACGCAATTTATGTAAATAAATTGTAACTTACCTGATATGGGTTTTTTTCTATTTGTTATGTCAGGTTACCGCTTGCCGCCAATTTGAAATGAATAAATTTTGCGTAGTGGGGGAAAAGACAGTAGCTAGTAAATACGTCGACGAGCTAGCTGCTATCCTAGCCCACCTACTGGCAGCTAGTACTCTACTAGTTACAATGTCAACTGTTTACACAGGGATAGTAACTAGTTGCTAGTTACTTGCGCTAGTTACTAGCTCTTTTACTCTACCAATGTAAACTCGGCATACCGCAAGTATGGAGTATTGGGGAACGGAAATTCAAAAGGGATTATAGAACTCGTATGCTCATGTACGAGGCGTTGATAAAAATATAATAATGTATGGAGCAGAAGTATGGAGATGGACGGAAACGAGAACATGTAGAAAAAGTACAAATAAAATACTTAAAATGGATATTGGGAGTAGACACGAACACACCAACATACATTATACTGGAAGAGACGAAAATGAAGAAAATGAAAATAGAGGCAGTCAAAAAAGCCATAAAATATGAAGAAAATATAATTAAACACCCGGAAAAAGAAATTCTTTATGAATTCTGGAGGGAAATGGAAAAACGGAATCAACAAGGAAAGCCACTATCAAGATGGGAAAAGGAAAGGAAGGAAATGTACGAATATTGTGGCTACTCAACAACAGCGGTAACACTACAAAGAATGAATGGAGAAGAATTGGGGCACGAAGTAACAGAGCGAATGATCGACATACAACAAACGGAGCAAGATAGAAAAATAAGAGAATCAAGATATAACAGCAAATATGAAGACCTGGACGGTGATAAAACCACAGTATTTGACAGAAAAAGGCAGTAGAGAGAAGAAAAAAGTGATAGCGAGATTTAGATGTGGAAATGAGGAGAGGGACAATAATTTTTGGATGAAAGAGGAAGAAAGAACATGCAGAATGTGCAGGGAAGATAAGGAGACAATAGAACATTTGTTGGAAAAATGTGAAGAAATACGACACAGAACGGAAACGAGAAAGGAAATTTTATATGAAACAGGAAGGGGGTATGAAAGAAGTGAAAAACAGAAGGGAGGAAATTAAAGAAGGAAGTCAACGAAGACATTAACTAAAGGAGAAGGAGAGTAGATTTCAAGCCGAAAGGCAAATTTATAATTATTATTAAGTGTAAGTTAATTACTGTAAGATAAAATGTAGTACATAATATTTAATAATAAAAATATCTTTCTATTTAAAAATCCCACCGTTGCCACCAAATGTAGCAATCAAAAGCTACAAAAGAATCCCTATTTCAAAATTCCACCGCTGCTACCAGAAATGTAACAGTCGGGAACTACTAAAAGATTTCTATTTAAAAATCCCACTGTTGGTCACCAAGAATGGAACGACCGGAGTGGGGGGGGGGGGGGGGATGAGATGAAGATGAATTTAACAAAATGTAAAAACAAGGGGGGGAAGGCTGCCACCACCTAGTTTATATAAAACTAGGAAAATAAAAAGGGCTGAATTTACCTGCTTCTCTGTTGATAGGAATTTTAATGTCAAACAAGTGGGTAAATTTATTTTGTAAAAGAAAAAAAAAATGAAAATAACAAAATTTTAAGCTACAAAAAAAAATATTAAATAAATGAAAAACAAAACATTTTAAAACAGAATGATATTTAAAAAAAATAAAATATAAAAGTTACAAAAATAAACTTACGTGGTCGACCGGACTCAGCTCTTGACTGGATTTGATGCATTAAATATACACCAGACCTCAGCCAGGAACCGAGTCATTTACAATAAATTTTGATTCCTATTTATACAACACATTACCTATTGTTATGAATAATATCTTTGTTATCGAAATAAATCTAGTGGTGCAACTGTTACATTTAGAAGGAAAGACCTCGAAAAATCTAGTTGCACCCTACTTAGAGACGTTCAATTAAATTTTGCCTACGGGCGCCGCAGACCCTCAAGCCGGCTCTGCTTGCAGACGTTAATCTTCGCAAATTTCTTCTACCGTGGGACTGGGTACTCGGGGGTTCCTGGCATTTTGACAATCCTGCCACCTTACTGTTACGTCACTGATTGTATATCTAACATTGAAACGCGATTGAATTTGAAAAGTCAGTAAATAATATTGAACTTGAGATAAGATAGAAACACAATGATCGAGATTGACACACCCACGCATAACATACATACGAGAGACGAGACATAAATAATGTAGGCGAAGAGAGGAGGCACGTGTATGTAATCGTGAACTTGTGTAATCATCGAGAGTGTAAGTGACATTTCATGTGAAAGTGAACAGTACGCACTGTACCCTCCCGGCTGTCGGCCCCCAACGTCCGTGTCCGCCAGTCCACCGTGAATCACCAGTCAAAATGAACGTGTTAAGTGGATCAACCGTCGAGACGAATATCGGAGCGACACTAGGACAACTTTTGCAAAAAGTACTCGTCGGCCACGGAGATAAACTTCTGCAGGTTAGTTAAATTTAGGGTATCCTTATCAGTGCCGCAACAACATAAATTGGCGCCTGGTGCGTAAAATTATTTGGCGCCCCCCCCCCCCCACCCTCACTAATTACATACGCAATTTTTAAAATTTTATGGTAGGGTGATTGCATCAGTAAGGGAACGTTTAAAACATTTACTTACGTTGTTTTCTTCACCAAAATGATATTTAAGATATTTACTTACCATATTTTATAGAGAATCCTTAAAATCTTATTGTTTTATTTTGATGCAAGTGAAAATAAAAGAATAACTTAGAAAAATAAAAAACATAACTTTATTCATAAAAATCACAAAATCGCCAGAAAAGGAACACTTACTCCTAATAAAGGAGCTATCTTATTACCAGTAAAGGAACATACAAAAATATATATTATTAAGTCATTTTTTAACAATAAATGTATACAAAAAATTTTTAAAAAACATTCGTTGGTATTATTTTTTAGTTTAGTTTTAACCTTTTTCTTTGGTTTGGTTTAAATTGCAATATTAACGATTATATTAACAAATTATGTTACAAATCTTTTAATAAACTCAAAAATCATGATAATCAACTAATATAAAAAGGGACTAAATATAAACTCTAGGTCAATCAAACACAAAATGAAAAACACCTAAAATGAAACACAAAAGGGCTAAAGAAATATTATATTACATAATTGAATAACAAAATAAATAAAAAAATATATATTTAATGACAAAAAAAAGGGATATTTAAACAAAAAATAATAAATATTTAGGTATTTCAATAATATATTATATAATCATTTTAACGGAATGGAAAATTAAATAAATTGAACTTTTCTGGTTTTTAACTGTGAAAATTCGTTAATTAAGTCTTCATAATTTAATGACTGCGCTGTAGTATTTTCTATTGATATTAAAGCTAAATTTTACAAGCTCTTGGCCTTTTGAAGAACGCAAATAATTTTTTATTAACTTTAATTTACTAAAACTGCGTTCATTCGAAGCAACAGTTAGAGGGAGCGTTAAAAATATGCGCAGAGCAATGCCAATATTAGGGTACACATCTTTTAAATCGTAAGTGTGGATCACTTCTAATAATTGCATTGCAGTGGCAGTTGTACAGTCATCAATTAATGATCTTGCCTGCCATTTGAAACTTTCGATTATGAAATCAAAGTTGTGTTAATTATAGTTTATTAATATAAAAGATAATAATAAAAAAATGAAATTTGGCCATTCGGCGCCCCTATGAATCCGGCGCCTGGTGCGGTGGCACCTCTCGCACCACCCTTGTTGCGGCACTGATCCTTATTTACAGAACATAAAATCGGGACTATATTTTTTTAATAGTAATATATGAGGAAGGGACTTTTGTAACAATGAAATTAATCAAATTAAATAATAATAAAATATTTATTCAGTAGTTAAAATATAATACAGTTTATAACATAGACAGAGCCGCAGTAAGGGGGGGGGCGGAAGGGGTGACGGCCCCTAGCGCACTCAGGAAAAGGGCGCTGACGGGCTTGCTAAGGGGCGCCATTGCGAAGATGAGGACCTTTTTTTTATTCGTTGCTTTGGATTGTGGGAGGTGAAGACCTTTTTTTTGCTCTTCACTTGGATTTTGAGAGGTGAAGACCTTTTTAGGGTTTTGTAGGTATGACCAAAAAACCCTTATACCGTCATTTTGTCGTCTGTCTGTCTGTCTGTCTGTCTGTCTGTCTGTCTGTCTGTCTGTCTGTCTGTCTGTCTGTCTGTCTGTCTGTCTGTCTGTCTGTCTGTCTGTCTGTCTGTCTGTCTGTCTGTTCGGTAAAAATTGTAGCCAAACGGCTAAACCTAGAGAGTTGAAATTTGGCATGCTTATACAACTCTTTGACCCGCACATAGGAAAAATACTAAAACATCTAAAAAACATACCCCCCTAAAAATATAAACAAATATGTGCTCATCGAAAACAAAAATATTTTTTTAAAATTATGAGTAGGGTATCAAAGGAAAGCCCTTAGTACGTGGATTAACGATCAAGTTTTTATTTTTGCAAAATAAATTATTTTGATGCGATTTTTGCCAAAATTGTGCAAAAAAAAAATGTCCCACACCCTGTAGCCCAGATGGTTTAAACTAAAAATCTAAAAAAATTCTAAGTAATGTATATTGGTGTGAACCGAAATAGTACAACAGGAATTTTTGATCAGATTATGTTTTCGGAAAATAACGCATTTTTTGTGGTTTTTGGTTCACAAAGTACAAAAGTTATACCAATGTAAGACACTCACATGCAAGGCGTACGATAGCGTTATTGGTTAGAGCACTGGTGTAAGCTAAAACTCGTTGGTAAACGAAGGGTTTCGAGTTCGAGTACGGAGTGAATTTTATTTTTTCTGTTTTTTTTTTGCATTTTTATTATGTTGAAATTATTTTGTCAAAATTCTAGTTATATTTTGACAAATGTTGTATTTAATTTTTAAGAGCGTAAATTTAATAACCAGTCTTATTATATGATTAACAGACGATAAATTATTTTAAAAATATCGTTCATTTTGCCGTGATTAATACAAAGTAAAATTTGTCCTACACACTCAGCATACCGCCTTCACTTATTATATACCTGCGAAATCCTGAAATGTGTGAATATTCACACTTCACATCAATTTTTTTTATTCGTTTCTTTGGATTGTGGGAGGTGAAGACCTTTTTTTTTTGCTCGTGAGTTGGATTTTGGGAGTTTTTTGCTCATCACTTAAATTTTGGGAGGTAAGAACCTTGTTTTTATGTACCAAGGGCGCCAAAACACGGCTCTGCCTTTAGCGCAAGTTTTCCTTACTGCGGCTCTGAACATAGATTTCGAATACACCTCTGAACAAAATTTACAACAAGAGCTGTTCAAGACAATATTATTAGATCAATTCACAGTAATTTTAATCTTAAAGGAAAAAATCAGCTGTCATAATAATGCGCCATCATAAAGTACTTATATAAAATACATTCTAGCAGCAGAGTAGAAATAAGTTGGCCTAATATTTTCTAACAGAAATATTATTTATCATGACCATGGAAACGTTATATAGAAGTATGAAAAAATTGAGACTTGAATTGAAAAACGTCTGAAATAAAAGTTATTAGTTGTTATAAAAGTTATAGAATGTACGCCTATGTGTACATGTCCTTGGAAATAAGTTTGATACCTAAATGTTTCTGTCAAGTGTTGCATAACGGACAAGATTTCTTGATCGCTCTGTATGAAAAAATTGAGACTTGAGAAAAATTTTACAAAAATTTTTCAAAATTTTTCGTTTTATCAAAAAACATCTCAAATAAAAGTTATTACAGTCTGTTTCAAACGCTTAGGCGGAACTAAATGGGAATTTCGTTCTTTTAGGTTGTCACGACAAGGGACCTTTCTTGGGTTATTTCATTTTTCATGTTGGAATGTCAAAATTTAAAATTACAACAATGAAACCATGGAAACGAATGACCTATGTCAAAATTAAATTATTTTTTTATATATTTTAATGACAAGAAAATAAATAAATGGAAAATTTGTATTAAGAATTACACAAAAAATCAAAATATAAAGAAAATGACATTTTAAAATGATATTAACCTTAACCAAAAAATGTTTATTGTAAGTATGATTTACAAAGCTTAAACAAAACGGCCGAAAAGCACGATTTAAGCGATGAAAGTAACTAAATTGCAAAATCTAGTTCCGCCTAAGCGTTTGAAACAGACTGTAGTTATTGCATTTATAGCAACTTTTGTTAAATATTTTTTTTTCGAAATATTTTGCTGTTGCTAAATATTAGCAAAAATCTGAAAATCGACACGAATAAACTCCCATTTCTAGTCAACCGATTTTTACCAAAAGTTCATCAACCAAAAGTTGATGTCAAAAGCTTAAATATGCAGTTTCATAAAAATCCTTTTAGCCGAATTTGCTCTGCACGTGTACACAGACACAGAGCCGTAGTAATGGGGGGGAGGGGGGGGGGGAGGCGCACTAAGGAAAAGGGCGCCGATGAGCTTCATTAAGCGACGAAAGCGAGGACCTTTTTTTTGCTCTTCGCTTGGATTTTGGGAGGTGAGGTCCTTTTTTTTTGATTTGCTCTTCACTTGGATTTTGAGAGGTGAGGATCTTTTTTTTTTTGCTCATCATCTACATTTTGGGCGGTGAGAATCTTGTTTTTGCTTATCACTTACATTTATTTGCCAAGGGCACCAAAACGCAGTTTTGCTGTTAGCGCAAGTTTTTCTTACTGCGGCTCTGCACAGACATACAGACGGACGGACAGACGGACGGACAGACGGACGGGCGGACAGACGGACAGACGGACGAACGGACAGACGGACAGACAGACCGTCAGACATCATGCTAAAAATAGGCAAAACGTTATGTAGGGACCTCAATTCGTGGAGATCCATCGAAATCTCAAAATGTCAAAATCGATATGATCACAATACCTCCCTTATATATGTTGGCGGTCGGTAAAAATTAAAAAACCTTTAGCAAATGAATCAAATTAAATATTTATGATTAATACTGTTTACTAAATTAGTTTGAAAAATATAACAAAAATAATTTGATAGTACAAGGTGTCTCAAAAGAAATTTTATATTTAGTGGATCGATTAAAAAAAAAGTAAGCCGTATATAGAAAAAATGTTTATTAATTATTAAAATACACTTTTTGGGGATTTATTTCTTAAAAATAACATCGTCTAAATGTAGACCCTCGCGTTCTCGGCACTCATTTAATCGAACAGTAAAATTACTTATGACGTCTCGGCAGGTAGACTCAGGGATGGCTGCCATTTCGTGACGGATATTTTCTTTCAAATGCGCCAGTGAAGTCGGTTTATTGGCGTAAACTTTAGATTTAGGATAACCCCATAGGAAAAAGTCCATAGGGGTTAAATCTGGACTGCGTTGAGGCCAATTTATGTCACCTCTCCGGAAGATCAATTTGCCTGAGAAAATTTCACGAACACGTGGCAGAGACATATTGGACGTGTGTGAAGTTGCTCCGTCCTGTTGGAACCATGTTCTTTGGTTATAGCCAGGAAAGTTTTGCAGTTCAGGTACCAAGAAGTTGTCTAACATCTCGAATTCGGGAGTCGGGACTAGAAATGACGACAGGTACCCGGGTACCTGTTTGAGTGTAGAGTTGAAACAACTTTAAATTTGTGATGCATATTATGATGCAGTTGTCCAAATAAAAACTATATTTACACTATGTTTACAAATCAAAGTCGAAAGATTCACTGATAAAGATTGAAGTTAATTTTATTATTCAACCACTCACAAATTACAGAAAATGATAAATATATATTGATTTAGATTTAACTAAATAACAATTTTGTTTATAAAGTGATGCAGTTAAGTCCATTCTACATTATATTTTTTTCAATACTATCCAACTCTGACGATATTTCAACTTTTGATACTATAGAATATAGTGGGGGAAAATATAAGAGACAGCGATACCTTCCACCTTTTATTACTTTGTGATACTCTTCACTGCCAACTTAAAAAATTCTAGGTTCAGGTGACAGACAACAGTTTGGTTATAGAACCAATTCTAGTAACCAATTTATAATAGGGGATACGCATAAAATTTGTATTTCCTTAAAACTACATTATTTTGATATGTTAATGTTAGTTATGTCACCTAACAAAACAAAAATCACATTTTAATTAACATTATAGCCAAATTTTTTAATTAAAATATTGTAAATTTGAAATATTCCGAGCACGGGGCGAAGGTTGCCGAGTAGAAACGACTGAGTATGACGTCAAATGATAGGGTTTGCACATCACAGATACAGACAGCTACAACATAATCTTCACACGTGTGTGTATTGTATTGTTCGAGAGTTTTGTATTTGTTTTTAAACAATTTTTCACGTATTTACTATTAAAATGGCAGATAAAGATTTTGTTAGGGCTCAGAGTGATAATTTACCCAACATTGATGCATTTATGCACACAACATAAAGTTTACTTTTTTCTGAAATATCGGTTTTATTTCGCCTCATAGTTTTCAGCCACAAATTTCGCCTTTTCTGTTGTTTTTCGCCATTAGGTAATGATATAAATAGTTTTTTTGGATTTCTAGTTGAACTAATTGTGCACATCGGTACTGAACAATATTTTCGATAATGTTTCGAAGTATTGGGGCCTGGATATTCCATATTTTAATATAAAATTTAATTCGGTAAACATGTATAAATTGTTTTTATAGAATTAAACTTTATTTTAATTAAAATCACTCTCCTTTACATAACCTATAAAAGTTACACAAACAAATAATTCACAACAGACTATGTTCGCTGCATAAACAACCGTTCGCTGGATTGGCTAGTAGTCTCATGCGTCAGTTAGAAAGGATTATGACGTCACACGTCGTTTTCGCGCGCTACATACATTTTTGATTTTTTAAAGCCTTCAAATTAAAAAAAAAAAAATTAAAAACTGTTTTTTATGTTTATATACAACAAGAGGAATATAATAAAAAAATAAAAAAAAATCATGCCTATCCCCTATTGTAAGTATGATTTACAAAGCTTAAACAAAACGGCCAAAAAGAACAATTCAAACGATGAAAGTAACTAGATTGCAAAATCTAGTTCCGTCTAATCCTTTGGAATCGCCTATACTCATAAATGAAAAATCTAAGCAAAGGGTACCTGAGAGAAAAAAGGTTGGGAACTGCTGAGTTAGATCATTGTTTTAACTTGGGGCGCCGCGGAAAAATAGACCGTATTAGTGTTTCGTCACATACATGTGCTACCATCTGAGAGCTGAGTCTTTTGGAAGTTTTTGACTGGTTTAAAATACATGTGACATTACTTTTGTTACCTTAATTTTATGAATATCTTCAATTTTGGAGAAAAAAAAAAAATATATATTTTTGATAAATATATACTAATATATACAGTCCAGATACTTTATATTATAGAATAATGATTTTATATATATATAAATAAGGATTCGAAGATATATTTATAGGTTACGTTTTTAAATAATATGAAAATCAAAATATCTTTAGTATTTATTTAATTAACACTAAGTAATCATTAATATTTTGTTTTCGAATGCATAATGGTGTATTGTTTTGCCCCAAATTATAACCATTACAGCTACATTCTTAATTGCAAATTATTTCGTTTTTTACAAATGAAAATGAAAAACATAATGGATAAAATAAAAACAACATATTGTTCCTTCAAACCATTTACCAGGTCTACAAGTATGAAATGCGGATTTTTTTAAAATAAAACACATTAAACTCAAAAGAACAGTAAAAGTTTATTTATTCAAAGTATGCTCCATTTGAAGTTATACATTTTTCCCATCTTTCAGGCAATTTGTGAATACCTCGCCAGTAGAACTCTTCCCCTTTCCCCGCAAACCATTCATCTAGCCATTCTTTCACATTTCCATATGAACAAAAGTGCTGCTCGGCAAGTGCGTGACCTATCGATGCGAACAAGTGGTAATCTGAAGGGGCCAAGTCTGGTGAGTAAGCGGCATGGGGTAGCACTTCCCACTTGAGTGCCTCCAATGTGTTGCAAACTGCTTTTGCCTTATGTGATGGAGCGTTATCATGAAGAAAGATTACCTTGTGCTGTCTTCTTTCGTATTCTGGTCGTTTTATGAGCAGCGAATGGTTCAATTCGATCAGTTGTTGTTGGTAGCGTTGGGTATTAACTGTTTCACCAGATTTTAACAATTCATAATAGACTACACCCTTTTGGTCCCACCAAGTACAGAGCATTGTCTTTTTGCCAGAGCGATTCGGTCTTGCAGTTGATGTGGATGGTGAACCTGGGTTCACCCATGATTTTTTGCGTTCGGGATTTTCAAAATAAATTCATTTTTCATCGTCAGTAATGATACGATGCAAAAAAGACTTTCTTTTGTATCGTGCAAGCAAAATTTCACAAGTGTTTTTGCGTTTTTCCATCTGCCTCTCATTCAATGCATGTGGAACCCATCTGCCGACTTTCTGGATCTTACCCGTCTCTCGTAGGCGATTGGAAACAGCTTGTTGACTAACGCCTAACTGCTCTGCTAGTTGTTTTTGTGATTGACTATCGTCTTCTTGTAGCAATGTTTCCAATTTTGTGTCTACATATTTTTTTGGAGGTTTTCCATGTTCTTTGTCTGTAAGATCAAATTCACCACTTTTGAAACGCCGAAACCATCGTTCACACGTATCTTGCGATGGAGCATATTCACCATAAGCTTCTCGAAGCAGTCGGTATGATTCAGCAGCAGTTTTTTTCAAATGAAAACAAAACAGTAATACTGTCCGCGAATGCTCTTTATTTGGCACAAAATTTGACATTTTTAACACAGTAAAACAAAACTATATGATCACTTTTCAAATTATAACCTATACGCATTTGACACTTAATGATAACTTAACAAAACGCCATATGTGTTGAAACTTTGAACTATACAATCTGTTTGCGCGGCAAGTTTGAAAAAAATCCGCATTTCATACTTGTAGACCTGGTAGATATGGCATACACACTTATTGCTATGTTACTTGCCATAATAACGATTATTAACGTAAAATTTTCAAAATTAACCTGCAAAATAATATTGTTCTGCAAAAATAATGACATATTAAATTATAATTTATAAAATAAGAATTTTAATAAATAAACTTACCGAGTGCTTTATTTATTTATTAATCTTATAATAAATATTGACTTGTAGTTTTGATCTGAAGCATTCTCTTACTTTGAAAACTTAATTTATATTTCCAAAATACAATTTAACAAAAAAACAATATGCTAAATACAAATAAAAGGAATCCAACCGCGAGGCGGCAGCACTGAATCCCATTTTGTGACGTAGTTACTAATATGGTCCATTCTGATACATTAAGAGCGCCAGGAACCGAAAAAGTTTGGGAATCACTGCTATATTCATTAACTAATCTACGTGGAACACATCATAAGAAATATTCAATGAGTTGTTTACGTCTGGTACCAATATCATGTGCTGAATAAGGGCTCTCTTTGTTTTAATTATCTGCCCTTGAACGAGTTACGTACGAGAAAATGATAAATCAAGGTCATACTGTTCCAATTTCAAGGGTAAAAGAAAGAGAAAACACATTAAAACAATTAAAATACTTCTAAAAGATATATTGAAAACCTTATCTTTTACAAACTTCAAAACTATAAAACCCAATTCAATATAAAACTTAGTTTCCATTTGTATTATTCGTAGATTTCATTGTACGACTCAACTGTTCTTCCATACTCAACTTATTCCTAAATTCTTTAACAAGTTTCAAGCTACTCTGTAAACTACCAATACCATCTTCCAACAATTCTTCAAACTCCTCAGAATAATATTCTTGATCATAATCAACTGTATTCGCTTTCCTGTACAGGTGATTAGATTTTTGTAGCATTTGATCAAGATAATCATTTATATTTTTATGATTTTCCACTAAAGCTTCTTCCGTTGCCATCAAAGCATTCATGACTTTATGAAATTGTTTCAATTCATCATTCATTTCATTTTCATTAATTGAATTTAATAAATCTGGTTCAGTGTCTTCTTGAATATCGTTTTTAGATTCTATCTCATCTGATATTTCTAATTCTTTCACTCTATCAGCATAACGAAGAGTATTTAACGTGTGTTCACAAGAACTGATACCAGGAGAAATCATAGCAATCATACAGGTTTTTGAATTGTCACCTATGAAAGAATCTCGTAGAATTTGTGTCAGTTTGCTTGCTCTGAAAGGTAAGTGATGATCTTTCTTTCCAAGAGCTCTGATACATTCTTTCAAAGCAAGAAGAGACTTGTTTATCTCAGCTCCTTCCATTCTGGTTAATCTATCAGAAGAAGAAGTATCAGAACCTCTTTCATTTCCAGCTAGATCAATCAGAGAAAATTTTCCGTATATTTTACTGTAACCTGGTAAACGAAGAGCAATTTGAAATACTGCGTGGGATCTTGAAGAATTTGTGTTAGCAGATGTTTGCCCAGAAGTTCTACAAGTATTACCTAGTTGTATTAATTTTAAAACCTCCCCAACTGTTGTTACTAATTTTTCTGTTAACCCAACAACTTGTACTTGTTGTTTTCCATCTTCTAAAATACGTAGACGTGTTTTTTTGTTTAATAAATCAAATACCTTACCACTGTATATTTCAAAAAAACTTGCTGCTACCACAAAATTCATTGATTCGTATTGATTGCTTGAAATATCGAAGATATCTTTGGCGACTAAAGCATATATTCCTTTGTGGCATTCTTGTGTCTTTCCATGGAAATCACCGCCCATTGTATGTGTTTTGCCTGAACCAGTTTGACCGTAAGCAAAACAGGTAGCCATGTTTCCTTCAAAAACTGTTAACACCAATGGTTGGGCTGTGTATTTATAAACAAGATCGTTGGAGCAACTATCATCAAATACGTAGTCAAAACGAAATGTTTGGTTTTCTAAATATTTTGTTAAGTCTACTTTGTTTTTTGGTTCGTGTACTATTAAGGTATTTTTTGTTGGTACTGTTATAACGTCTATTTCTTTCCGTGTTAGTTCTTTTTTATTCATTGGTCGTTTACGGACACAAACTGAAATTTGATGTTCTTCTACTGAGTCATTCATTGTTAATGGATGGAATTCTAAACTAGCTTGAAATTCATTGACCATTTTTAGAAGTTCCCAGTGTGGATTTCCAGGTGTTTTGCTCATAAATGCTTCTTTTTCTGCTTTTTCTTCTGCTTGCCTCTGGCGTCTTTCTTCTCTTTTCTTCTTTAATTTTTCAACTTCCCTAACAACACAACTTCTTCGGATTTTAATTTTAAGGGAATTATTATCAATACTTTGTTTTGATCTTGCTGATATTGGTGTATTTTCTTCTACTTCTTCTAGTCTATCTTCTTTGGATAAACTTTTTTTTGGTACTGTGAATGGGCCTGAACTTTTAGCTGTAAAGCGATCCGATTTTCTTGTTAATCTTGCTGATTGTGGAATCTTGTTGGGCAAAGAGACCAATTTTGTTATATTTGGTTTTTGTGAATTTTTTGCTTTATCAAATATGAAACTACTTCTCTCTTTATTTGATTTATTTGATTCATATTTTTGTTGTTTATATGATTGTTCTTGATAATTTGATTCTGTTTTTCGTGGGGATATTGAATTGGGTAACATTAATACATCTGCTACATTTGGTATGGAAAAAGCGTATTCTGTTTGTCCAAATACTTCATTTTTAGGAGTTCTATTTGAAGAATCGTCTGGAAAAGATTCTATCATTAGTATTAAGCATTGATATTTATTCATAAAACAGATGTTATAAAAGAGGTTTTTAGAAAAAATATAGGACAATAGGGTATACGCATAAAATTTATATTTCCTTAAAACTAAATTTTTTTGATATGTTAATGTTAGTTATGTCACCTAACAAAACAAAAATCACATTTTAATTAATATTATAGCCAAATTTTTTAATTAAAATATTGTACATTTGAAATAAGCCGACCACGACGCGAAGGTGGCCGAGTAAATACGACTGAGCATGACGTCAAACGACTGGGGTTTGACGTCACGTCACAGATACAGCTACAACATAATCTTTACGTGTGTATATTGTATTGTTCGAGAGTTTTGTATTTGTTTTTAAACAATTTTTCACGCATTTACTAATAAAATGGCAGATAAAGATTTTGTTAGGGCTCAGAGTGATAATTTACCCAACATTGATGCATTTATGCACACAACATAAAGTTTACTTTTTTCTGAAATATCGGTTTTATTTCGCCTCATAGCTTTCAGCCACAAATTTCGCCTTTTCTGTTGTTTTTCACCATCAAGTAATGATATAAATTGTTTTTTTGGATTTCTAGTTGAACTAATTGTGCACATCGGTACTGAACAATATTTTCGATAATGTTTCGAAGTACTGGGGCCTGGATCTTCCATATTTTATATACTTTAATATAAACTTTAATTCGGTAAACATGTATAAATTGTTTTTATTTTTTATAGAATTAAACTTTATTTTAATTTAAATAACTCTAACTTTACATAACCTATAAAAGTTATACAAGCAAATAATTTCACAACAGACTATGTAGGCTGCACGCTGTACACTGAGTAGGCTGTACGCAGTACACTGGGTAGGCTAGTAATGTACTGCGTCACTTAGAAGGGGTATAACGTCACACGTCGTTTTCGCGCGCTACATATATTTATGATTTTTTTAAGCCTTCAAATTAAAAAAAAAAAATGCAAAACTGTTTTTTATGTTTATATGCAACAAGAAGAATATAATAAAAAATTAAAATTAAATCATGCCTATCCCCTATTCTGGAAAATGTTAATAAAAATAGAAAATTGAAGTGAAGTGTGAATTTTTACACATTTCAGGATTTTGTAGGTATTTAATAAGTGTAAGAAGCCAACATAATACTGGATGTCTAGGTATATTTATCACATCAAAATCAACAGTTTTTTTGATAATCACTTTTATTCGTTATTTGAGAATTAAGAGCTTCCATTTAGTTTTTTCTGTATTTGCTTCGTATTCAAGTCTTCATTAGATTAATAAGAAATAATTTACAGTGTAGAGTGTAGTGTGGTGTGGTGTGAATAACTCAGTTCGCAACTATTAAAAAAATCTATTCTCTTTTTAATATTTTTAACTTCAAAAAAATAGACGCACTATCTTAGCTAAAAATACAAAAATTCCATAAAATTACTAGTTTGAGAGTTCTCGCGAGAGTACTCTCGGCGAGCAGCTCGCCGGGTACTCTCGAGAGTACATCCGGTCGAAATCAGCTCTCTAGTGGACCAGCCCGTGAGAGTTGCTATCGAGAGTTACTCTCGCGAGTAATCTCAAGTGGACAGGCACAAGACTTAAGCAATAGTTTTACCAAAAAAATATACATACTTAGTAATTTTGATGTCATAGATTCATAATTATCATTTCTTTCTTCATTTAACATATTTTTTCCATTAGAAAACATTTGTAGTCCTTTCATTTGATAAGAAAGATCTTTGGAATTAAAACTATTTTCTTGTTCCTCACTACTATCAACAAGTCTAGTACTCGTAACTGGTGGCGAACCGTCTTCTTTTTGTTTCGATTTATTATTCCTAACAGGCACTGGTAAACCACTATGAGAATAGTTCCTTGTTAACCTGTTAAAACTTGGTTTGGAAATCTCTGGATATTTTTTAATCAGTCCGGGATTTAGTCTTAGTAAATGATCTATTTCAATCTCCTTGCCTTTAGTGTCACCTTTCTCAAACCATTCGACAGTTACAGAGTCATTTTCTATATTAACTGTTGCTATTAATGCGTTATGAATTCTTCCATCTGTTCTTTGAATATTTACTGTCGTTCCTGGGACGATGCAATGTAGCCTCGTGTCTTCTTCCATTGTTTGTATTTACTGTTTTATTTTCTTTATGCACAACTGTACTTGAAATTTTGGAGGGAAATTTAAATTTTTAAATGGTAGAATTGTAAAATTGTTTAGTATTTGTGAGTTTTTTTATATATTATTTTTTTATGTCAATTTGACAGATGTCAGATTTATTTTATACTGGAAATTTTGTTTCTATAGTAAAATGAACAAACGGTAGTTTGGTTTGATTTAACTGTAGAGGCGCTATAGTCGTTGTAACGGTGTATAACAGTGGTTCCCAACCATTTTTAGGGTTTTGTAGGTATGACCACCAAAAAACCCTTCTAACGTCATGTTTTTGTCTGTCTGTACGGTAGAAATTGTAGCCAAACGGCTGAACATAGAAAGTTGAAATTTGGCATACTTGTACAACTTTTTGACCCACATATAAGAAAACTATAGAAAGTTCAAAAAAATACAGTGCGGGAAAAATATAAACAAATATGTATTTAATAAAAAAATAAATATTGTTTTAAAATTTTGAGTGGCATACTAAATTAAACCTCTTAATGCATGGTTCCACAAAGAAATTTTTATTTTTGAAAAATCATTTTTTTTATTGGATTTTTGCCAAAAATGTGTCAAAAAACTTTGTTCCCCCACCCTATCTCCCAAAGGGATTGATCTAAAAAAAAACAAATGTAAAAAAAAACTACGTAATGAATATTGATGGGAACCGAAATAGTTCAACAGGAATTTTTGATCAGATTGATTTTTTGAGTCGTCGATATATAAAAAAAAAGTATATTGTGTGGTATCAAAAGAAAGCTCTTAAAAATGTGCTAAAAAAGTTCTTGTCTCGCAACCAAAGTGACGTCGAACTAAAAATCTAAAAAAATTATAGGTAATGTACATTGATCTCAGCAAAAATGTACGAGAGGAATTTTTGATCAGATTGCGTTTTACAAAAATATTGCAGTTTTTGTGTTTCTGACAAAATTAATTATTTTTTTTAATTCATGTCTAAATTATGATTAGTAATGTTATGAATTTTTTGTATTTATGGCTAAAATAGTGTGTCTTTTTTTGAAATTAAAATTATAATAAAAACATTTTAACAGCTGAGTACCGAATACTGTACGCATATGAACACCACACTACACTCTACACTATAATGTGTAGTGTTCTATTATTTTATTATAGATACTATTATACGTTGTAATACAACCTATTGTTAGAATTACTTTAGATTTTTGTTTTAAAGTTTATTTTTATTTCACATTTATTGCCTTTGCTACTAAGGCTTTTTTTGTTGAAAATTCCATGCCTGAACAGGTTTTGAACCCGAGACCTTAGCAACGCAGGACAATTGTGTTACCACTACACCACACCGGTCGGTTAAGTTATCAAAGAGGAATAAATCATTTATAGTAATGAAATACTTATAAACCAAATAACAAATTGTTAAAAGTGACATTACTGTTGGCTTCATTCATTACTGTTTCAGACTGCTTCAGACATTACTGTACTTCAAGGCAATATGGCTGTCTTGTCTAGTATTCAGCTGTCAACATGCTAACCGCGAACAGGTTAAGCACAGTACATTTTCATTTTATGAAAATGTATCTATCGACATTCTAACAAAAAATCAACACTAGAACATATGTAATAATTTCAAACAGTACTACAGTCGCGTATTACAATATTTGACCACCAGACTGCGCTTTTATATAATTTCTATTATTTAAATTGAGTTGTATTGATTGACTTGTTGTTGTTGTATTGTAAATTGATATACAGGTACACCTCACTTAGCGACCTACCTGCTTAACGACCGTTCGGACTTTTCAGCTCTCCAGCGTGGAGATGCTCTGAACTGGTCAAATTTTCTGTACTATCTCTTCATAAATCGACCATGTTTAAGAATAAAACAAAGCGTAAACGTCAAATTCACTTAATAATTCCGGTTGCTTTAAAGGATTCAATAACTTAAATGTTTTTATGCATGTCTTTTTTTGAATATTTTTGTTTTTTTTTTTTTTTGGTAAATCATTTTTATAATTTTTGCTGATTGTATTTTTATGTTGGGTAATTCGTTTTGTTCATCAGAATTCTAGTTCTAATCAGAATAAACAAAAACGATTACGCTTTTCGCTTATCGACCAATTCGCTTAACGACCTAGTCGTAGGAACGAAACTTGCGTTAAGTGAGGAGTACCTGTATATATATATATATATATATATATATTCTCTCTAAATGAGGCCGATCTACAAAGGTTTCCCAGGCCGGTTAAATTTGCCAGTCCTCCACTTCGTTACTAATAATTTCCATTTGATTGACAGGTTGATTCAACGACTGAGGACAAGCTGACAGCCAGCGAACTGCTGAGACTGAGCAGCCGACTGGCACGATGGATGCAGAAACAGGGCCTCGCTGTCGGGGATGTAGTCTCTGTGTCCAGTGAGAACAATATCGAGTTTACTGTTTTGTTCGCGGCCGCTCTATTACTTGGAGTTACACTGGCTCCAGTTAACCCCGCTTACACTGAAGGTAAATATAACCCTGAATAACTAATACAGCCGGATTGGTTAATATTCCGTATTAGTCCACCACAACTAGGTTTGTATGCTTAGAATGAATTATATTATAACGTTAGAAACGAGAAGGCATGGTCGTAAGAGTGGGGAGCCAATAGTAACCATTCATGCATCTGTAGTTGGCGAGAGAACAACCCGTTTTTAACAGAGGATTTTCCGAATATAAGTATATAATAAGTTAATGTTTTTCAAAATACGTATACTATAAA
Source organism: Liopterus haemorrhoidalis (assembly GCA_963971575.1). Taxonomy (NCBI): domain Eukaryota; kingdom Metazoa; phylum Arthropoda; class Insecta; order Coleoptera; family Dytiscidae; genus Liopterus; species Liopterus haemorrhoidalis. Next base: position 32,034,650 of record OZ020623.1, read on the forward strand.
TCTTATTGGAAACGGGTAAAAATTCCTTATGAGTACCTGTTTATATACGTGTAGCAAGTTTAATTTTTTCTGTCTAAAATTTTTGCTAACTAAACCTAACCTAATAAGTTTTATCATTGACTGTTTGCATATAGTGAAGATATATAAATGCTTTATACAGTTTTAATACATTTACATAATTTAGCATCTATGAATGCGACGAAAAACGGAATTTTCTATTTCAGACAAGAATTGGTAGCTCGGAATATATTGATATTTTTGAGGATTCTCTATTTTAATAATGTTAATATTCTTCAAAATAAGTAAACTATAAATCTCATTTAAATGTTACTTAAAGCGTATGAATAATTCGTAATGTATGCGTAATACTGAAATTTTATTATTCAAGTTTTTCTTTAAAACCGTTAATAGGAGCTAAATGTTTACAAACACTTATTAAATAATTGCTTGGATTTCGAAACGGATAACTATCAAGTACTTATTTAAATTTCAGTTTTGAATAAAATTATTGGAAATGATAAAGTGAATCGTGAATGTTATATTTTGAAAGAAAGGGGCGGCGCTTCGCCAGGGCCAAATCTCATTCTAATTAGCTTACGCGTTTTCTCTAACGAGTTGTCTGTGGTGGACTTATTCGGAACATTAACTGTCGGATTTTTTTATAAAACCAACGACGTGACCGAGTAACCAAAGACATACCCATATATTCCACGAACCCCAGGGTTCTGCAGAACATAGATTGAATACCATTGATATATCACTTCACTCAATAAGTCTCCGGTCTGACATATATATGGCAACACTGTTGACAGACCCATATGATTTCTGAATAGTACCAACCTTCAAACGATAAGTGTGAAAATTTCATGACATTCGGACAATTAATTTAGAGGTTACAGTGGTTTTAGTGACTCCAGTTTTATAATTTTCAAAAGAATGGATAAAAAACAATTTCGTGTGTTGATTAAACATTGTTTTTTGATGGGAAAAAATACTGTTGAAGCCAAATAGTGGCTTGATAAGCGTTATAGAGATTCTGCACCAGGAAAATCAACTATTAGTAATTGGTATGCTGAATTTAAACGCGGTCGTACAAACAACGATGATGCTGAACGCTCTGGTCGCCCAAAATCGGCAGTTGTTCCGGAAAACATAAAAAAAGTTGCGTGAGATAGCTGACACCTTAAAGATATCAGAAGGTAGTGTGTTTACACGAAAATTTGAGCATGCGTAAATTGCTTTCGAAGTGGGTGCCGTGTCGTTTACACCGGACCAAAAATAACAACGCGACGATTCAGAGCGCTGTTTGGAGTTGTTCAAGCGAGATAAAAAGGATTTCTTGCGTCGGTATGTGACAATGGATGAAACATGGATCCACTATTACATACCTGAATCAAAAAGATTGTCAGCTGAGTGGACAGCAGTCGGTGAAAGTCGTCCAAAGCGAACAAAAACTCAAAAGTCAGCTGGCAAGGTATTTATCGACTATCTTGAGAAAGGTAAAACTATCAATAGCGAATACTACATGGCATTATTGGATCGATTGAGTATAAAAAACGGCTTCACATGCAAAAGAAAACAGTGCTCTTTCACCAAGACAACGCCCCGTGTCACAAGTCGATGAAAACGATGGTTAAATTGAATGAATTACGCTTCGAATTGCTTCCTCACCCACCGTACTTTCCAGATCTTGCCCCCAGCGACTACGGGCTTTTTGCAGACCTCAAAAAGTTGCTCCAGGGAAAGAATTTTGACTCAAATGAAGAAGTGATTGCCGAAACCGAGGCCTATTTTGACGGCAAAGACAAATCGTTCTACAAAGAAGGCATCGAAAAGTTAGAGGAGCGTTGGAATGAATGTATCTCTCTTGAAGGAGAGTATGTTGATGAATAAAATCGAATTTCTAAAAAAAAAAATAATGTTTTTCTTAGTTAGACCGGAGTCTTATTGAGCGCCGTGGTAGAAGATAGATTTTAACCTGTAATTAATATTTCAGCTGAACTGGAACACATCTTCAAAATTACCAAACCCATCCTTGTATTCACCAATAAAAGAAGCAGCAATACAGTGCGACAATCTCTCAAGTCCTTGGGTAACGAGGCCAGTGTCTATTTAATAGAGTCGGAGAAGGTTGACGAAGAGAGGTCCCTGCAGGACATCCTGTCTGCCGCCAACGATGAGGAGGACAGTGAAGCGTTCGTCTCGCCAGCGCTGGATGTCCAGGAAACCGTGGCGAACATCATGTGTTCCAGTGGAACTACTGGAATGCCCAAAGGAGTTATGTTGACACAACATAATATTATCGCTATGCTTTGTGCCATGAAGTAAGTTTTTATCACGAACCGGGATAATAATAATAATAATAAATTTATTCAACCAATAACACATTACATAAATGTTGTGGTTTAGTCAAGATGACACATACGAGGTCTGTTCAAAAAGTATCGCGAATTTTGTGTTTTTTTCAAAAATTATTCATTTATTCATGAATATCTATTTTGTCCCCTTCAAAGTAATCCCCACCAGATATTATGCACTTCTGCCAACGTTTTTTCCAATCCTCGAAGCACTTGAAAAAAACATTTTTTTGTAATCTTGGTCAGCTCCTCCTTCGATGCCATCTTTATCTCCTCACTTGTATCGTAGAGTCGTCCTTTCATGGGCCTCTTCAGTTTCGGGAACAAGAAAAAGGCACAGGGGGGCAGATCTGTGGAATACGGTGGCTGCGGCATTATTAATGTGTTGTTTTTGGCCAAAAATTCGCGCACAAGCAACGATGTGTGCAACAAGAATTTCGCGGCGACCCGTCTCATGTCCAAATCATTGGTAAAAATCGAATGGCACGAGCCAATCGATATGTTTAGGTCCTCTGCAACTTCTCCAACGGTGATTCGACGATTGGCCAATACTATTTTCTTCACTTCATCAATGTTTTCGTCTGTTGTTGACGTGCTCGGGCGTCCGGCACGCTTTCGTCGTTCACATCTTCTCGGTCCTCTGAGAACATTTTATACCACCGATAAACGTTGCTTCGGTCCAAGGTAGCTTCACCATATGCCACAGTCAACATTCGGAATGCGTCCGCGCACTTAATTTTGTTTTTCACACAAAATTTGATACAGATTTTTTGATCCATTTTTTGGTATAGGCAAGCAAAGCAACTGTCAAAAATTGACTGAACATTCAAAATGGCCGAACTTGTCGGCATAAGTGAGAGACATGACTACCAACATAACTCCACAAAAAAATCGAAAATCGAATATACGTAACCCGCGGAAATTCAAAATTCGCGATACTTTTTGAACAGACCTCGTATAATATAAATTGAAACCACATGAGTTAAACAATACAAATAAATTTAACAAATAGTACAGTTAGGAGATTACATAATTTAATATTAGCTTTTATGGTGTAAATATTCATGTATGCTATAAAAACAGTTGGATTGTAAAAAATGTCTAAATTTAAATTTAAATGCTCTACTGGACGTTATAGACTTTAATGCAGGTGGTACAAAGTTAAATAATGTCAAAGCCATGTAGTGAGGACTTTTATTGTACAGTGCAGAGCTATGAGAGGGACATACAATTGAGTGTTTACTGCGGGTATTATAAGAATGAAAATCAGAATTGGTAGTGAAAAGGTGCGGATTATTTTTAACAAACATTACGGCTTCTAATATATATGCAAATGGAAGAGTTAATATAGATAAAACAGGAAAACGGGATCTGCAAGATGATCTAAAGGGGGCACCAGCTATTATGCGAATAGCACGTTTTTGAAGTACAAAAACCTTTGAGGATTCAGAGGAACTTCCCCAACACAAAATGCCATAGCTCATTGTTGCGTGAAAAGTTCCAAAGTAAACAGTTCTAAGTATATCAGAAGAAACCATATCTTTAAGTTTTTTTAATATAAAACAAGATTTGCTAAGTTTAGGTAACATATATCTAACGTGATTTTGCCAACTCAAAGTCTGTCCCAGTGCCATCTTGTCTCAGCCGCCACTGTGTATAAGTCTATTGCTTGTATTGTTACAGGAAGATGGCGATTGACAGCGAGGTTCCTTCCATACCAGGAGTATCCATCGGACTGGTACCTTTCTTCCATTCCATGGGATTGCTGTGTAATTTAATCACACTATTGGCTGGAACCACTCTCCTTCTCTTCAGAAGATTTGAATGGAAGAAATTTTTACAAGCAGTCCAGGAATATAAAGTAAGAACATTTTGACAGTGAATTTCCACACATTTCAGCATTTTGCGGGTATTTAATAAGTGTAACATGTCAACAAAATGCTGGATATCTAGGACAATATTTTTTTTTTATATAATTGACAGAGGAGTCCGTGTATTCTCAGTGAAACATGATTAATATAAAATTAATAAATAAATAAAGTACTCGGTAAGTTTTACAAATATAAGTTTAATGTACTCTATACGTATTTCGGCAGTGACACCATCTACAGGAGTTTAAATTACAAACTAAACTTATTTTTAACAGATACATTCAGTGGGAACAAATATTAATGGTAGGGAATACAAGTGTAAACAAATTAGCAGATAAGGGAATTTTTTTACCGATTTATTAGGGGTGAGTTGTTAACATCAATCTGGTCATTCATTAAGGGAACTCCAGAGTTGATATTTTTGTAAATTTCTCGGTATTCTAAAAGGTTCAGTTTATAACTTTTAGTAGGAATGTGTAAAATTTTAAAGTCATTTATGGAAAGGTTATGATTATTGGTGATCATTTGTTCTGCCATGTTGGATTGTTCTACTTTTTAGGGTTTTGTAGGTATGACCAAAAAACCCTTATACCGTCATTTTGTCGTCTGTCTGTCTGTCTGTCTGTCGTCTGTCTGTTCGGTAAAAATTGTAGCCAAACGGCTAAACCTAGAGAGTTGAAATTTGGCATGCTTATACAACTCTTTGACCCGCACATAGGAAAAATACTAAAACATCTAAAATACATATCCCCCTAAAAATATAAACAAAAATGTGCTCATCGAAAACAAAAATATTTTTTTTAAATTCTGAGTAGGGTATCAAATGAAAGCCCTTAGTACGTGGATTAACGATCAAATTTTTATTTTTGCAAAATAAATTATTTTGATGCGATTTTTGCCAAAATTGTGCAAAAAAAATTTTGTCCCACACCCTGTAGCCCAGATGGTTTAAACTAAAAATGTGAAAAAATTCTAAGTAATGTATATTGGTGTGAACCGGAATAGTACAACAGGAATTTTTGATCAGATTATGTTTTCGGAAAATAATGCATTTTTGGTGTTTTTAACCAAAATATGTTAAATATTTAAATCGCTATGTAACCAAGTTAATACGTCAGCGCTCATAGCGATGTGCGTTTAGTCATTGGTTTTCTAATTTGCTAAACAGTTAACTTGCAAACTAGAGTTCGAATCCTGGCAATTTTAATTTTTTTGTTTTTTTTTTGCAGTTTTCTTTTGTTTACATTATATTGTAAAAATCTAGTTATATTTTGGTAAATGTTGCATTTAATTTTTAAAAGCGTAAATTTAATAACCAGTGGGAAGTGTTGAAATTATAATTTAATTCTGTTTGATGTATACGAAATCAGAGGGCGGGGCTAATGATTTAAGCAACCAATAGAAGCCCTAGGCGCAATTTTCAAAATCTTAATGAACCTTGCTATGTAAAAAAAATACTGCACATATTTAGAAACTTAAATAATGGTATTAGGCACTCGAATTAAAATTCATAAAAAAATATTTTGACATAAAATTTGTTTTGGCATCCCAAATAATCATCATTCAGTTATTAAATACCTGCAAAATCCTGAAATGTGTGAAAATTCACACTTCACATCAATTTTTAAAGTAATGTATATTATATTTTCGGACAGAGTAGTCGTCTCTTCTGTCACACCTGAATTCTATTCGAACAATACGGTGCCAGGGAGTGTATTTTTTATTTTGTATGGCTTTGAAATGCTCTCCAAATCTTGTAGCAAATTTTCGACCAGTTTAGCCTATATATACTGTTGAACAATCTTGGCACGATGCTTGATAAACTCCACTTTTGTTGTGTAAATCAGTTTTATCTAGTTTGTTATTAACAAGTAAATTTTTAATTGATAATTTATTATAAAAGGCTGGAGTTACATATATAACTCCAGCCTTTTTTTTTTCTTGAAAGTACATTCAATCAGCTTTACAAGGATATCAAAATATCATACTTTAATTTTAATCATTTCAAAATGGCGACCATTTATTTACAAAATAATAAATAACACTTATGCCCGTTTATCCACGCATTAAGAGGTTTCATTTGATACCTCATTCAAAATTTTAAAAATATATTTATTTTTTTCATTAATTACATATTTGTCTATATTTATCTCGTGATGTGTTTTTTGAACTCTCAGTATTTTTATTATATGCAGGTCAAAGAGTTGTATAAGCATGCCAAATTTCAACTTTCTATGTTCAGCCGTCTGGCTACAATTTCTTCCGAATAAACAGACAGACACCTGAGTTATTAAGGTTTTTTGGTGGTCATATCTACAAAAGTCTTAAAACGTAACTCCCATTTAATTCCGCTTAAACCAAAGAAATGAACTATATACGAGGTGTGTAAATTAAGTAACCGAACTGATTTTTTTTATTCGAATAGAATTAAAATTCAATATTGTCTCACTCAAAATAACTTCCTTGGGACGCCACACACCGCTGGAGACGGTTCTTCCAATCCTCATAGCAGTGCTGGAACTCAGATACTGGAATAGCTTTCAGCTGGTCGGTTATGGACGTTTGAATGTTTTCGAGTGTCCCAAAATGACGTCCCTTGAGGTGATTTTACAATCTTGGGAAGAGGAAAAAGTCACAAGGACGCAAGTCAGGCGAATAAGGAAGCTGAGGAGCCACAGGAATGTTTTTTACTGGCCAAAAACTCGTTTATTGAAATTACTGTGTCACAAGGCGCAGAACAATTTTTCTCATCCCCAATCCATTAGTCAAAATCTGATGAAAGATAGTGTGAGTCAAATTCAATTCTTCCCCGATCATTCTGACTGTCAACCGATGATCTGAACGCACAAAATCCCGGATTCTGTTGACATTTTCATCGGTTCTTGAAGATGAAGACCTTCCGCTGCGTGATTCATCTTCAATCAACTCTCTTCCTTCTGAAAATGCCTTAAATCACCAAAAGGCCTGGGTCCTTGACAAAACACTGTCTCCGTAGGCTTGCTGAAGTTTTACAAAAGTTTCCGTTGCACTGTGCCCAAGTCTGAAGCAAAACCTGATAGCACACCGTTGCTCAAAATGAATGTCATTCATTTTTGTACTAACTGTTGTACAAACTGTTTCACAAAAAAATTCGCTACGAGCAACAAAATTACTCTAGCGAGTTCAAACTCGTACTAAAGGCGTATCACATGTTCATATGCCGGTCCTCCAAGTCCCGCGTCCCTAATGTTGCCAGATCAAACGCTATGTTCCCAGTCCGGTTACTTAATTTACACGCCTCGTATACACCTCGTGAGAGAGTGCATTTTTCCTTGGTGTATGCAACCCTCGGCTTCGCCTCGTGATACAATCTTACACCGCAAGAAAAACATGCACTTTTCTTCCTTGGTGTATAATAAACTATTAATTGTTGGTTGTGCAGTTTTGTTGATTTGCAGATCACCACGTTGGTAATTCCGCCGCCAATAATAGTGATGCTATGTCAGGACCCAGAAGTGAAAAACTATGATCTGTCACACGTGGAATATATACGCAGTTCCGCTGCTTCGATGAGCAAGGAATTACAACAGAAAGTAACTGAGCAGTAAGTTTTTTTTTTAATATTTAGTTTATTACTGGTTCAACAAATGTTATTTGTTATTCACAGTTCTGATGGTTTTACATATACATAATTGAATTACCTAAAGTCACTAGATTATACAAAGTAGCGCAACGGCGGCCATGTTGGGGCTAAAAATGTCGCCAACACAAATGATGTTCAGTGATTCCAACATTACAAAAATAAGAAACTAGTTTTTATTTTAAACATTATAATCACGATTTTTTTAACCAAAGATGCACTATAACAAAATTGTGGTACAATTTAATTATTTTTTTAATTTTTATTAAATAAAATGGATATAAAGTCTGTTCCAAATGGTTAGGCGGAACTAGATTTTGCAATTTAGTTATTTTCATCGTTTAAATCGTGATTTTCGGCCGTTCTGTTTAAGCTTTGTAAATCATACTTACAATAAACATTTTTTGGTTAAGGTTAATATCATTTTAAAATGTCATTTTCTTAATATTTTGATATTTTGTGCATTCTTAATACAAATTTCCCATTTATTTATTTTTTTGTCATTAAAATTTGTAAAAAAGAAATAATTTTTTGAGAAAATTTCCATGCCATAACCGGGATTTGAACCCGAGCCCCCATGGTAAGAAATAATTTAATTTTGACATGTCAATCGTTTCTATGGATTCATTGTTGGAATTTTAAATTTTGACATTCCAACGTGAAAAATAAAATAACCCAAGCAAGGTCCCTTCTCGTGGCAACCTAAAAGAACGAAATTCCCATTTAGTTCCGCCTAACCGTTTGGAACAGACTATAATATATAAATTTAAATTAAACTTAACTTTAAATATTCAAACCGCTGACAAAGAAGGTTATTAAATGAGAGCGGGAGAGGGAGATGTGACAGCGCAGACGTAAACTTAAGAACGTAAAAATTGCTACTTTAGTTTGCTTAATAGGGGAAGCAATGTTGCCAATCAAACCCTGGGGTCTGTCGGCTTCTTCAAAGGCTTGCGCTACTTTGTATAATCCAGTGACTTTAGAATTACCTAGATATATTATCAATTTAATTAATAATTAATCACTATTATCATTATTATAAATATCTTGCGGCAAGAGTCTTTTGAGTCTGTTGTGTACTCTTTTTTTGCCTATATATATTATTGATGAGCGCACTGTCACTGTTTTTAGCGTTTTCTAGATATCGTCAGGGCCGTTTTTTCGCCTAGGTCAACGAGGACAAGGCCTGTTCGGCATTATAGAATTTATGCATGTAAAATGCATTGGGTTGATGCAAAATTAACGACAATTTTTTTTCTATATAAATTTATTCAACAAAAAAATTGCTGTATGGAGACGATCGTACTGAGCCAGATAAATATCGTCGCTGTTGATATTGTCACGGAGTGGATTCAAGAACGGACATCTTTTCTACAAAAATTTTTATATAATAATAATTTTACATCACAATACAAATAACTGTCAGAATGGCTGCTGGTGTTGTCTGTTAGTAGCTGATGTAAGTCTCGTTCTTGTCCCGGCTTCTCCAGGATCGGTCGAACCACCCCATGTATCCGCACGAGGCGGACACGTGGAGAATCCCTGTAGACGGCACTCGCATCTCGGGTTGGTGACTTTGAACAGCTGGGCTGGTCCTTGGGTAGCGTGCTCACAAAAATGATCGAATGAATAACTACTGAATAACTGACTACTTTAATGACTGACTCAATGAATCACTGACTCTCAATGAATAACTGACTAACGACTCTATTCCCTCAGACCATTTTATAACTGTTAACCAGGACACTATGACGTCAAGTCCTACCTCAATTGTTTTGGAAACATTATTCATTTGTGTAATTGTTGGCAGCAATTAAAGACCATAGTCGGCACAATTGAATAATGTTTATCAACACATTAGAGAGTAGTTCAAAACTTATGTTGACACACACGCAACACTCTGCACATTCTTTAATTCCCAAAACCGCAAGTCAGCAACCGCGACCTACACGGCCTAAAGGCCGCTCAAGGAATTGGGACATTAGCATACAATTATATCATAATTGTGACAATATAGAATTGCCGGTTTTGTTCGAAATCCGCTTCTGTTGACGCTCATCACCTTCATTCCACCCATAAGCGCCCGCAGAAATTATTCTAGGGGGGGCCAAGACCAAAACATATATATAGATGTAATATTCGAACAATGCTTTCCACGTGGCGGGTCTGGGAACGATCCCCGCTGAGGATAAACATTTATTTTCTAATTAAAAATGTGTTCTCTATACAGTAATACCCCGTTACCGACTGCCTCTTAGCTCGACGTTTTCGCCACTCGTCGTAAATGTCGAGAGTGAGAGTCGACGGAAGCAACGCTATCCGACGCGTGATCGAGTACCGATCACGTGATACATATTTTGGTAAACAAAGCAAAATGAACGCATGGCCAGCAGTTCGCGCCTAGATGTCTTGTCGACAACAACTCAGATTTGCAACGGTTGGTTACACGGATGTACACATTTAAAAATTAGATTGACGTGCAACGGTTGGTTACACGGATGTACACATTTAAAAATTAGATTGACGTGCAACGGTTGGTTACATGGATGTACTAATTTAAAAATTAGATTGACGTGCAACTGTTGGTTACACGGATGTACACATTTAAAAATTAGATTGACGTGCAACGGTTGGTTACACGGATGTACACATTTAAAAATTAGATTGACGTACAACGGTTGGTTACACGGATGTACACATTTAAAAATTAGATTGACGTGCAACGGTTGGTTACATAGATGTACTAATTTAAAAATAAGAATGACGTGCAACGGTTGGTTACATGGATGTACACATTTAAAAATTAGATTGACGTGCAACAGTTAGTTACATGGATGTACACATTAAAATTAGATTGACGTGCAACGGTTGGTTACATGGATGTACTAATTTAAAAATTAGATTGACGTGCAAATGTTGGTTACACGGATGTACACATTTAAAAATTAGATTGACGTGCAACGGTTGGTTACATGGATGTACTAATTTAAAAATTAGATTGACGTGCAACTGTTGGTTACACGGATGTACACATTTAAAAATTAGATTGACGTGCAACGGTTGGTTACATGGATGTACTAATTTAAAAATAAGAATGACGTGCAACGGTTGGTTACATGGATGTACTAATTTAAAAATAAGAATGACGTGCAACGGTTGGTTACATGGATGTACACATTAAAATTAGATTGACGTGCAACGGTTGGTTACATGGATGTACTAATTTAAAAATTAGATTGACGTGCAACTGTTGGTTACACGGATGTACACATTTAAAAATTAGATTGACGTGCAACGGTTGGTTACATGGATGTACTAATTTAAAAATAAGAATGACGTGCAACGGTTGGTTACATGGATGTACTAATTTAAAAATAAGAATGACGTGCAACGGTTGGTTACATGGATGTACACATTTAAGAATAAGATTGACGTGCAACGGCTGGTTATACGGATGTACACATTTAAAAATTAGATTGACGTGCAACGGTTGGTTACATGGATATACACATTTAAAAATTAGATTGACCTGTAACGGTTGGTTACACGGATGTACACATTTAAAAATTAGATTGACGTGCAACGGTTGGTTACATGGATGTACACATTTAAAAATTAGATTGACGTGCAACGGTTGGTTACATGGATATACACATTTAAAAATTAGATTGACCTGTAACGGTTGGTTACACGGATGTACACATTTAAAAATTAGATTGACGTGCAACGGTTGGTTACATGGATGTACACATTTAAAAATTAGATTGACGTGCCACGGTTGGTTACATGGATGTACACATTTAAAAATAAGATTGACGTGCAACGGTTGGTTACATGGATGTACACATTTAAAAATTAGATTGACGTGCCACGGTTGGTTACATGGATGTACACATTTAAAAATAAGATTGACGTGCAACGGCTGGTTACACGGATGTACACATTTAAAAATTAGATTGACGTGCCACGGTTGGTTACATGGATGTACACATTTAAAAATTAGATTGACGTGCAACGGTTGGTTACATAGATGTACTAATTTAAAAATAAGAATGACGTGCAACGGTTGGTTACATGGATGTACACATTTAAAAATTAGATTGACGTGCAACAGTTAGTTACATGGATGTACACATTAAAATTAGATTGACGTGCAACGGTTGGTTACATGGATGTACTAATTTAAAAATTAGATTGACGTGCAACTGTTGGTTACACGGATGTACACATTTAAAAATTAGATTGACGTGCAACGGTTGGTTACATGGATGTACTAATTTAAAAATTAGATTGACGTGCAACAATTGGTTACATGGATGTACACATTTAAAAATTTGATTGACGTGCAACGATTGGTTACACGGATGTACACATTTAAAAATTAGATTGACGTGCAACGGTTGGTTACATGGATGTACTAATTTAAAAATTAGATTGACGTGCAACTGTTGGTTACACGGATGTACACATTTAAAAATTAGATTGACGTGCAACGGATGGTTACATAGATGTACTAATTTAAAAATAAGAATGACGTGCAACGGTTGGTTACATGGATGTACACATTTAAAAATTAGATTGACGTGCAACAGTTAGTTACATGGATGTACACATTAAAATTAGATTGACGTGCAACGGTTGGTTACATGGATGTACTAATTTAAAAATTAGATTGACGTGCAACTGTTGGTTACACGGATGTACACATTTAAAAATTAGATTGACGTGCAATGGTTGGTTACATGGATGTACTAATTTAAAAATAAGAATGACGTGCAACTGTTGGTTACATGGATGTACTAATTTAAAAATAAGAATGACGTGCAACGGTTGGTTACATGGATGTACACATTTAAGAATAAGATTGACGTGCAACGGCTGGTTATACGGATGTACACATTTAAAAATTAGATTGACGTGCAACGGTTGGTTACATGGATGTACACATTTAAAAATTAGATTGACGTGCAACGGTTGGTTACATGGATATACACATTTAAAAATTAGATTGACCTGTAACGGTTGGTTACACGGATGTACACATTTAAAAATTAGATTGACGTGCAACGGTTGGTTACATGGATGTACACATTTAAAAATTAGATTGACCTGTAACGGTTCGTTACACGGATGTACACATTTAAAAATTAGATTGACGTGCAACGGTTGGTTACATGGATGTACACATTTAAAAATTAGATTGACGTGCCACGGTTGGTTACATGGATGTACACATTTAAAAATAAGATTGACGTGCAACGGTTGGTTACATGGATGTATACATTTAAAAATTAGATTGACGTGCCACGGTTGGTTACATGGATGTACACATTTAAAAATAAGATTGACGTGCAACGGCTGGTTACACGGATGTACACATTTAAAAATTAGATTGACGTGCCACGGTTGGTTACATGGATGTACACATTTAAAAATTAGATTGACGTGCAACGGAACCAACCGTTGCATGTAACCACATGGATGTACTAATTTAAAAATTAGATTGACGTGCAACGGTTGGTTACATGGATGAACACATTTAAAATTTAGATTAACGTACCACGGTTGGTTACATGGATGTACACATTTAAAAATTTGACGGGCCACGACTGGTTTAATGGATGAACACATTTAAAAATTTGATTGACGTGCCACGGTTGGTTACACGGATGTTCACATTTTAATCGTGTACATCCCTGTAACCAACCGTGGCACGTCAATCTAATTTTTAAATTAGTACATCCATGTAACCAACCATTGCACGTCAATCTAATTTTTAAATATGTACATCCATGTAACCAACCATTGCACGTCAATCTAATTTTTAAATATGTACATCCATGCAACCAACCGTTGCACGTCAATCTAATTTTTAAATTAGTACATCCCTGTAACCAACCGTGATACGTCAATCTAATTTTTAAATGTGTACATCCGTGTAACCAACCATGGCACGTCAATCAAATTATTAAGTGTGTACATCCATGTAACCAACCGTGCCACGTCAATCTAATTTTTAAATTAGTACATCCATGTAACCAACCATTGCACGTCAATCTAATTTTTAAATATGTACATCCATGTAACCAACCATTGCACGTCAATCTAATTTTTAAATATGTACATCCATGCAACCAACCGTTGCACGTCAATCTAATTTTTAAATTAGTACATCCCGGTAACCAACCGTGATACGTCAATCTAATTTTTAAATGTGTACATCCGTGTAACCAACCATGGCACGTCAATCAAATTATTAAGTGTGTACATCCATGTAACCAACCGTGCCACGTCAATCTAATTTTTAAATGTGTACATCCGTGTAACCAATCGTTGCACGTCAATCAAATTTTTAAATGTGTACATCCATGTAACCAACTGTTGCACGTCAATCTAATTTTTAAATTAGTACATCCATGTAACCAACCGTTGCACGTCAATCTAATTTTTAAATGTGTACATCCATGTAACCAACCGTTGCACGTCAATCTAATTTTTAAATGTGTACATCCATGTAACCAACCGTTACACGTCAATCTAATTTTTAAATTAGTACATCCATGTAATCAACCATAGCATGTCAATCTAATTTTTAAATGTGTACATCCATGCAACCAACCGTGGTACGTCAATCTAATTTTTAAATGTGTACATCCGTGTAAGCAACCATGGCACGTCAATCAAATTATTAAGTGTGTACACCCATGCAACCAACCGTGGTACGTCAATCTAATTTTTAAATGTGTACATCCATGTAACCAACCATAGCATGTCAATCTAATTTTTAAATGTGTACATCCATGCAACCAACCGTGGTACGTCAATCTAATTTTTAAATGTGTACATCCGTGTAAGCAACCATGGCACGTCAATCAAATTATTAAGTGTGTACACCCATGCAACCAACCGTGGTACGTCAATCTAATTTTTAAATGTGTACATCCATGTAACCAACCATAGCATGTCAATCTAATTTTTAAATGTGTACATCCATGCAACCAACCGTGGTACGTCAATATAATTTTTAAATGTGTACATCCGTGTAACCAACCATGGCACGTTAATCAAATTATTAAGTGTGTACATCCATGCAACCAACCGTGGCACGTCAATCTAATTTTTAAATGTGTACATCCATGCAACCAACCGTGGTACGTTAATATAATTTTTAAATGTGTACATCCGTGTAACCAACCATAATAAATATTGTATATAAAAATATCGAGCCAGAATATCATCATTTCGAACTCGCACTTTACAGCATCTTTGTTTGCAGATTTAAGCTGAAAGAAGTTACTCAGGGATATGGACTGACGGAAGGCACCCTCGGACTACTTCTCATACCTAAGGTCAACAAATTTGGATCTGTTGGAAAAGTCGTTCCTGGCATGAAAGTTAAGGTTAGTAATTATATTACAGTTTTTCCGAAATTGGGTTTGCAGACCCCTATCACAGATTATAGTACGGGGGGGGGGGGGAGCAGGTGCACAACTGGTGCACTTTTTCTTTTTGAGTCTTGTTGACACTTTCCCAGTTGTTATTCCTCCAATCCCTGGATATTTGTAAGTTGTCATTAGCTATTTTTTTAGATATTGAAGTTGGCTTTTCCTGAACAAAATGATGAATTTAGAAATGTAAAAATAGTAAGGTCTGTTCCTTTGGTTTAGGCAGAATTAGATTTTCAATTCTAGTTACTTTTACCGATTGATTGAAGCTTTTGATCATTTTGTTCAGGAAAAGTCAACTTCAATATATAAAAAAATATCTAATGACAAATTACAAAAATGAAAATTGCGGTTAGTTCCGCCTAATCGTTTGGAATAGACTGTAGGTACAAATTAGAATTATTATATTGAGTATAATAATATTAATGTGAAATTAATTACTATTAAAAAGGAATATTTCTATTTTAAAATCTAGTAAATGCTTTTTGTGTATTATGTGTTACTTTTTTCGTATTTTATCTTTACATTATTAAATAAAACCTATATAATATAAATAAATAGCTTTTTTTAGTATTAATAAAACATCGATGTTTCCGATACATCGATGTTTTTTCAACATCGATAGTAAGCGCCGATGTTAACATCGATGTTAAACATCGATGTTTGGCCTTCGATGTACAACCCTAGAACTGACAATAACTGAAGTGACGCCTAGCAGAATATTTTGAAACTTAACGGAATAGGATTTTGTTGGATGTGGTTCATTTAATTGCATTGTTTGTATGTGTTAAAGTGAAGAAAACTTTAATAAAATGTCTTTAAAATCGCAACAGAAAATTAACTGCAATATGAATTGTTGTGTATCAAATGGCAAATGTCAAAAATATCCTATTCCAATCGCCATTTTGTAAGCGAAACAGCGCCTCTATAGGTAATGTCACTTCTCAATAATGTTTTCAGGTGGTCGACCCTGATAGTGGAAAGGCAGTAGGGGTGGGCGAGGAAGGTGAACTGTGTTTCCAGGGGCCTCTCGTCATGAAGGGCTACGCAGGTGATCCTACTGCGACTGCGCAGACCATTGACGAAGAGGGCTGGCTACATACAGGAGACATTGGTTACTATGATGAAGATGGATATTTTTTCATTGTGGACAGACTCAAAGAACTTATTAAGTACAAAGGTTTTCAGGTAAGCGTCAGGTTAAATTAAAATTAAACAAAAAAAAATAACTCACTTCATTAACATTATATGTGAAACATGTACAGTCTGTTCCAAACGGTTAAGCGGAACTAGATTTTGCAATCTAGTTACTTTCATCGTTTAAATCGTGCCTTTCGGCCGTTTTGTTTAAGCTTTGTAAATCATACTTACAATAAACATTTTTTGGTTAAGGTTAATATCATTTTAAAATGTCATTTTCTTTATATTTTGATTTTTTGTGTCATTCTTAATACAAAGTTCCCATTTATTTATTTTTTTCTCATTAAAATATAAAAATACAATATTTAATTTTGACATATGTCATTCGTTTCCATGGTTTCATTGTTGGAATTTTAAATTTTGACATTCCAACGTGAAAAATGAAATAACTCAAGCAAGGTCCCTTCTCGTGACAACCTAAAAGAACTAAATTCCCATTTAGTTCCGCTTAACCGTTTAACCGTTTGGAACAGACTGTATGTTGCTCCTTAAATAATTCACCAGGTATAATGTTAATGAAGTGAGTTATTTCAAAAGCAACATAGCCATAAAACAAATGCTTATCGTATCCATAGAAAAGACAAAATATTATTTTTTTAAATATTTTTTGGACTTAGCTACTAAGGACATTATTATTTTTGTCTGTAAGTAAATATAAACAAACTAATAAAAATTCATTTATTGTTTCTAATTTATTATTTTTTAGCTGTCTAGGAACTTGTCATGTAACTATTATATCTAACTATCATATCACCATTGCATATCTGTTGCCATGGATATGAGCTTGCTTTCATAATTTGCTATGTTGCAAATGAAATAACTCACTTCATTAACATTATATGTGAAACATGTATGTTTCTCCTTAAATAATTCACTCGGTATAATGGAGGTATTGTGATCATACCGATTTTGACATTTCGAGATTTCGATGGATCTCCACGAATTGAGGTCCCTACATAACGTTTTGAATATTTTTAGCATGATGTCTGTCGGTCTGTCTGTCCGTCTGTCTGTCTGTCTGTTTGCACTCCTCGCTGCGCTCGTTGTACTCCAAAACAACTCTTGTAGCAATACATGGTCTTACAAAACTCCTAGAATAATATACTATTGTACCACACAATTTTCCCACTACGGTGCTGATTGCAATATGTCAAAGTGCTGTCGGATGTGATGGTCGGCGAGAAGAGTAGCTTTCCGTAACACGCTTCCGTCACTGCTCAATTCTCAAACGTGCCCAAAGAAGTGTTTCACTTCAATAAATAAACATTTGGAGTATTGTGAATTATTTTTTATTTTTCCAGGTGCCGCCGGCTGAATTAGAAAGTTTGTTATTGGGTCACCCAGATGTCAGAGACGCAGCTGTGGTCGGGCTCCCCGATGAACTAGCCGGAGAACTACCCTTAGCCTTCGTAGTCCTGAAGGAAGGAGTCACTAAACCAACAGAACAAGAAATTATAGATTACGTAAATGGTAAGATCTCTTAACAACACTTCGATGGTAATTGGCCCCTTTACAGCCTCTTACCATCACCCTGAGTCTGTTCAAATTTTCGAACAGACTTTTTAACTTATTTATTTATGTTTGTCTGTGCAAGATTTCTTTTATTGAGTATGTGTAATTTTATTAATTTTATCTATTTATTAATTGTTTAATTTATTGTTTTTAATATGTAATGTAGTCATTTAGATGGGCTGCGTTAGGCGCAAATAGCCTTTGTTGCTGTGCGCCAAAAATTTTATCTAACTAACTCTTAACAACACTTACTTTGTTAAAAAAAACTTCTAATATTTTAATATTTTAATATATTAAGAAAAAATATTTTAAATATTTTAAGAAAAAAAGGTTTGTGCGTACTGCTGCGTACCGGTTGAATATCAACTCTGCCTAAAATATTTCATCTTCTTTTTTTTTGCAGGTAAAATTTCAGCCCAAAAACATCTACGTGGGGGAGTTCGTTTTATTGAAAACATTCCTCGAAACGACATTGGAAAAATATTACGACGAGTTTTACGAGATTCCCTGAAAACTGTCACCTAAACATTGTATATTTTATCATTTAATTGTTTTAATTTTGTATTTGTACCTTTTTTAATAAAGTTTTATTTAGTACTAGCTGACATACTTGTTATCTCACCCAACCTTCATTTCTCCCTTTACGTTCCGTGCCTAACATGCGAATCTCAGGCAGACCTAGGGTGACCAACTTTTTGAAGAACCAACCCGGGACAAAAAAAAAAAGAGAAAAACTTAACTTTTCCAGTAATATTTTTACGAACTACTTGCCGCTTTTAATAAATCATTTTTTTCTTTTATAAAATTGTAAAACTCAATGCAATCCATTTTAAAATTAACTTTTACTTCAGTTCGGCCTTTATTAAATCAGTATTGCAACGGTTTCTGGTGTCAGTCCAATGAGACAACATCAAACTGAAGAGCCTCTCAACAAATGCGTTTGAACATGGGATCAGAGCCGCAGTAACGGGGTGGGGCGGAGGGGGCGATGGCCACTAGCGCACTAAGGAAAATGGCGCCGACGAGCTTGACTAAGGGGCGCCACATTGCGAAAGTGAGGACCTTTTTTTTTTTGCTCATCACTTGGATTTTGGGAGATGAGGACCTTTTTTTTTGCTCATCACATCAAGGGCGCCAAAACACAGTTTTGCCCCTAGCGCAAGTTTTCCTTACTACGGCTTTGCATGGGATACTGAGAATTTTGCCAACTATAATTATAGTAGCAAAAGGTTCTAATAACTGTAGGAATTAGCTTCCAACTCATTAGCTTCAAAAATATCAGGGAAAACTTCCTATATCCTATGATCGATATGAAAAATATTTTGCAGATTTATTCTCTAAGAAACTGCGGATAAAATTACATATAGAAATGTTTAGGGTTTCGAAGGCATAAAAGAGAAACTCTAGACACGCCTATATCCTTTAACCGATATGAACAATATTTTGCAGATTTATTCTCAAGAATCTACGAATATAATTATAAATCCGTCATTGTTGACGGGTAATAACCTAGTAACAACATATTGTCATAATGTCATAAACGCTACCTTTGTCACAGACTACTTAAAAATAAGAACTGTGTAATATAAATCAGTATCTTTCTCAAATACAATTGTTGCCGGTCGCTATGGCGTAGTGGTCAGCTCATTTGACTGCTAACCATGGGGGCTCGGGTTCGAATCCCGGTGATGGCATGGATGTTTGTATTTGTTGTAAAAATTGATGTATCCATAATAAAAATAAAGATATCCTGGTTAATGGCCATCGTAGCTAAGACCAAAAATTAATTAAAAAAAAAAAAAAAATACAATTGACTATTTCTGAAATAAATTTGACAATTTCTGAAATACATTTGACATTTTCTGAATTTCAATTGTCATTTTCTGAATTGCAATTGACTAATCTGAAATACAACTGACGATTTCTGAAATTAAACTGACTAATCTGAAAAACATTTGATATTTTCTGAAATCAAATTGACTAATCTGAATTACAATTGATCTTTTCTGAAATTAACTTGTTCTTTTCTGAAATACAACTGGAAAAGGTGTAGAACTGGAGAAAAATAGATTTTCATAATACAAAATAGAAAATACTGATAAAAAAAAACTATTGAAATGCTATCTTTAAAATATTTGAACATACTTATCGTCTACTGGACGTTCTGAGACGAAGACTGTGGCAGCTTTTTTTAACAATCCGTACTTTAGCCAGTGATCCATCGAAAAATAATCGCAGCAAAAACAAATAAATAACACTGCACTACTATGATTTACTGTCTGCATTATAAGAGATATAAAGAATATAATTTATATTTCTATTGAATGAAACATCACAACTTCCATTATCTATTATTTAGTAAATTTTAAGGAATTTATATTGCATTTATATATGCCATTCCTATAATATATCAGCCCTGTATTAGAACAGTCACTCAGCTGTATATTTGTATTTCATATAGGTTAAAACTTCTTCAGTAGCCTTTATTTACATTTATTGGAGGCAATAAAATATTTATGTACGCGGTAAACTTAATTTTCATAAATATTTATTCTATGGGAAATAAGAAATTGGATTACAGCAAAAAAAATAACAATATTAATTTCTCAGTAAAATTTCTCAAAAAAAATATGAACAAATATTACTTAAACAAAGTGTAAGATAATGGGACTAAAGTTTTACTAAAAGTATTTGCTAATTTTATGTTCATTATAATATTTTAGCTGTAATATCACAATAAATGTACTATGAGTTTAAATAAACCGCTATTCGTAAATTAATTCTTAATTTTGCCACAGTAGAAGGTAGCGCACTATGTACCATCCGTTTTGCGAATGACATGTTCAAACTTGTCAGTATGTAGTGCAACAAGTGTTGTATTATTTGTTATAAATGCTAAAAATTAACCTGCAAGTCACTGCAGGATATATAAGTGACTTTTACAAACTATTTGATCTTATAAAAAATGGAGTGGACACCACAAGAAGAAGGTTTGCGTGAAATCCTAACCTTATTAAGAGAATCAAAATCACCAGATACACCAACTCAGCGTGCTATACAATTAAAATTAGAAGAACTTAGTAAATACCCAGATTTTAACAATTATCTGGTATTTATATTAACAAAAATGACAATAGAAGATGCAGCAACTCGCTCTCTTAGTGGGATTATATTAAAAAATAACATCAAAAGTAGTTTCTCGAATTTAACGCCAACTGTATTAAATTTCGTAAAACAAGAATGTTTAATTGCAATTACTGATGTTGTGCCAATAATAAGATCAACAGGAAGTTTAATAATAACAACAATTGTTAGCATGGGAGAATTGACAACATGGCCCGAGTTGTTACCGGCTTTATGCATAATGGTTAATTCGAAGAACTATATTGCTTGTGAAGGTGCTTTCAGTACACTACTAAAAATATGTGAGGATTCGTCATGTATCGAAACACTTGAAACATTATTACCAACTTTTATAAAATTTATTTCTCATGATATTGCCAATGTACGTTCTCATGCTATAGGTTGTGTTAAACAGTTTTTAAGCTTTGATTCTGATTCAATAAAACCACATATTGAACCATTACTACAACACTTGTTCGTGGTACTCTGTGATCATAACGTGGAAGTTCGAAAAAATGTTTGTGGTTCAATTGTTCTGATTGTTGAATCGCACATAGAAAAAATACTTCCTCATATTGAATCAGTGATGGAATATATGTTACTAACAATGGTTGATCAAAATGAAGAACTTGCTTTAGAAGCATGTGAATTTTGGTTATCACTTGCAGAACAAAAAATTTGTCATGATATACTTGTAAAATACTTAGAAAAATTAGTTCCAATTTTAATAAACTCAATGAAATACTCAGATATGGAAATAGCAATCTTAAATAATGAAGAAGATGCTTCAGTACCTGATAGAGCGGAAGATATAACACCACATTTTATCCGTTCTAAAACACGGAGTATTAATCCAACACTTTCAGAATCAGATGATGATGATTTTGAAGAGGTACCACAATGGAATTTACGTAAATGTAGTGCTACAACATTAGACGCATTAGCTGTTGTATTTAAAGAACATATGCAACCCGTATTGGTTCCTATTTTAAAAGAAACTTTATTCCACTCCGATTGGATTGTTCGGGAATCTGCTATCTTAGCTCTTGGTGCTGTTGTTGCAACGGGGATGGAAAATCACATGACTGAACTTATACCGTACTTATTAAATTGTTTAAATGACAGTAAAGCTTTAGTTCGCTGTATAACTTGTTGGACAATAAGTCGTTACACACATTGGGTGGTTTTACAAGACCGTGAAGCGTTTCTCAAACCTGTTGTTACTGGTTTGTTGGAAAGAATTTTAGATGATAATAAACGGGTACAAAAAGCTGCATGTTCTGCTTTTGCAGTATTAGAAGAAGAGGCCTGTACGTATTTAGTTCCGTATTTAGAATTTATATTGCAAACTTTAGTTTACGCTTTTTCAAAGTATCAACATAATAATTTACTTACTTTATATGATGCTGTCGCTACATTAGCATGTTCTGTTGAACATCATTTAAATAATCCTGATTATATAAATCTACTAATGCCACCTTTGATACAAAAATGGAACTTATTACAAGATAGTGATGAAGGATTATCACCTTTACTTGAGTGTTTATCGAGTATAATACCTGCTTTGAAACAAGGATTTTTGCCGTTCTGCGATCCGGTATTTAAGAGATGTATATCTTTACTCGAACAAACATTGAGTCAGGATTTTGCTTGTTCCGAATATCCAGATCAATACGATGCACCTGATAAGGACCTGTTGATTGTTTCTTTGGATTTATTGTCTGGTTTAGCGGAAGGATTGAATGGATATATAGAGCAGTTTGTAATCGACAGTAATATAATGCAGTTATTGTATTATTGTTTGCAAGATCCATTGCCTGAAGTACGGCAAGCAGCTTTCGCATTACTCGGCGATTTGACTAAGTCATGTTTTAAACAAGTACAACCGTACATCCCAAGTATTCTACCGATACTTGCTCTCAATCTTGATTGTCTTTATGTTTCCGTTTGCAACAACGCAACATGGGCACTTGGAGAAATATCTATTAAACTTGGACAAGACACTAAATCATACATTGAACTCGTGTTTACGAAACTGATAAACAATATCCATAACCCAGTTTCACCGAGAACTTTACTAGAAAACTCAGCCGTTACAATTGGTCGTTTAGGTTTTGTTTGTCCCGATGAAACTTCACCTCAACTTAATCAACTTTTACGTCAGTGTTGTCGAATATTACGTAATATTAAAGATGGTGATGAAAAAGATGGTGCTTTTCGTGGGATATGTGAAATGATTGCACGTAATCCAACTGCAGCGGTAGATGATTTTATATATTTTTGTGATGCTATAGCATCTTGGATTCAACCAAAGGAAGATTTAGCTGATATGTTTCGGGCTATTTTGACCGAATTGAAAAAACTATGTGGTGCGGAAAAATGGAATGTTATTACTAATCAGTTTCCGCAACAACTTACCGATAGAATTTCTGCTCTGTATTTTGATTAGTTTTTGTATTTTAGACGCAAGTAGTATTGCTATTTTAGATTTTTATGCATGTAAATAGATTTTGTTTAAAATATATAATTGTAGCATTTTGATGAAATGTTATTTTTTATTAATTAAATATTTTATAATTGTTGAAGTATTTTATGTTTTTCTTAAAATGCCCATATGTCATTTTAATAGAAAAATCAAGACTCAAATAATAAATCTTGAGAATAAACATTACCTATAGAGGCGCTGTTGTCGCTTACAAATTGGCGATTGGAATTAAGAAGTGACATTACCGTTGACGGCGCTGTACTCCAAGGCAATATGGCTGTCGTGTCTAGTATTCAGCTGTCGATATGCTAACAGCGAACAGGTTAATTTAAGCATAGTACATTTTTATTTTATGAAAATGTAGCTATCGACATTCTAACAAAAAATCAACACTAGAACATATGTAATAAGTTAAAACAGTACTACAGGCGCCTAGTACAATATTTGACCACCAGACTGCGTATCCGAGCGTGTCAGTTCTCAATAGGATATTTTTGACATTTGCCATTTGATACACAACAATTCAAATTGCAGTTAATTTTTTGTTGCAATTTTAAAGACATTTTATTAAAGTTTTCTTCACTTTAACACATACATAAAATGCAATTAAATGAGCCACATCCAACAAAATCCTATTCCGTTAAGTTCCAAAATATTCCGCTAGGCGTCACTTAAGTTATTGTCAGTTCTCATGTGTCCCTGCGTGGGTGCGTACTATGGCGTCAAAAACAAATTTGAAGCGAGATTCCGAAATGTAACGAAATATTCCGTAGCTTACCGAACTGTATATTGACATATAACGCGTGATAATAATAGTTTTTAATTGATATGTTTACACAAAAATAATATAAATTAAAATTATTAGTATTATAGCAGAAAAATAATCATTTTAAAATATATTTGGTTTTGATGAAAGTATGTAAGAAAAATGTGATTTTCTTTTCTTTATTATTTTTTCAATGCGTTTTTAATTTTATTTCTAGGATTAACGTTTTAAATTTTCAAAAATGTAAATTTATATAATGCAGTGAGTAAAACACGCTTTGATAAAAATGAATAACAAAAATTACCGGCCGAGTTTGGTCATTCATATCAGCGCCACTAGGTGACAACTTATTTGCGTAAATTTAAAATTGGTTCGAAATATTTAAAATATTTTGGTATAAATTACAAATTGATATTATCTGTCTCATTTTGTAATACGAAACTAAGAGGGAAATTTAATTTTTTATGTTTTATATTTAAAATATCATCTTAGGGTGGTAATTCTGAAGTGGCACCTTTCAAAATATTTGACAAGTCAATCACAATTTTGACATGTCTATTTGTTATTTGACATATGTAGTTTTAAGTGAATATAACCTCGATATAATAAAACAACCATAAATTTAAAAGCCAGATTTACAAGTTCACATGTTTCCATAAAAGTCTATTTACACCACAACAGTCACCAAAGTAACCAGATCTATAGTCTATTTCAAAGTAGAAAAATGTGTGTGAGAAGATAGGAGCTGTTTGTCCTTGCTTCGGATTGGTTTAGATCGTCATCCCTATTACACTGTAAAAATATTGTTTTTAGTCCAAATTGACAGATGTTCAGTGTCGTACATTGGAAATATATATTATTTAATTTTTCTCATATATTTTGTTATTATTTACATATTTAGACTTTTATTTATATTCTTGGCGTAGATTTTATGGAGAAAATTCTCCATGTAATTTGTTTTTACGCAGTTATATATATTTTAGGTTATCTAACATATAAATATTTTTTGACAGTTGACAATTAACAGATCAAGAAAGAGGACTAATGGGAGGCCAAAAGACAGCCCAGCTGATTGTGCCCAAAGAAGAAGTTATTGATAATATATATACATATATTTTTAATTTTTATTTACAATAATTATTTAAATAAGAAACTTTAGCTCTGGAGAAATATTGTTTGTTTTATTGCTTTGTTTAAACTCTTTTAGCCAAATCTCTCTTTTTATATATAGTACATAATTTTTAAAATTAATATTTTTTTAACTTTTTCAAATTTCCCATTAATCTGAATTTGTGTCGTATAAATAACGTAAGTGTATTATCTGCCTTGTTTATTTCAATATCTTATTAACCTTTTTTATATTTAAAAAAAATCACTTGCTAACCCAGTTGCTACGCCCATGCCCTAGTTGTAACTTATTTTAAATTTCCCGCTATACTGTATTTGATCAGTGTAAATCGTACTCGGTTCGCAGCGCTATCTACTTTTTTCTACTTTGAAATAGACCATAGTTTCGTATTACAAATTGAGACAGACTATACCTGAAAACGTACGAGAAATAAATAATAATATATTTTTGTGTATAAATGTATCAATTTCACCCTGTAAATGCAAATTATATATAAAGCCCATATATAACAGTTTTTAATTATTGTAATTGAAGTAAAAGTGAAAAAAAGGAAATGGATGTGGATATATAGGTCATATTATAAAAAGAGAATAAAATAAGATCACCACACAAACATTTGATTGAAACCCGCAACCCTATAAATGAACAGTCGTAGCATAACAATCTACTAATTTAAAAAAATTAAGTATAGTGTAACAAATTAAGCGAACAAAGTGAAATCTTGGAATAAAGTTAAAACACTTCCCCAGAATAGGGTTGGTTGGAGCCCTCTGTACCCATGCAGTATAACGAACATTATATATGTAACAGTTTATACATTGATAAATTCCATTTTAATAATTTTCTGTATATAATCTGAGACATTAATCTGAGAATTTAACAAAGAAAATAAACAACAAAATTTAACAAAGAAAACAAACAACAAAATTTAACAAAGAAAATAAACAACAAAATTTAAAAAAGAAAACAAAAACGGAATTAGACAATCAAAATCGAAATATACGCGTAGTCAAGAACAGATCAAAGTAAGTGACGCCACTGAAATGTATCAAACCAACTCTTGGTAACGTCATGGACGAAATTTGGTTTCTGCGCAGCCCAGTCGGTAATATAGACCTGGCATGAAGTTATATGAGAGGATAAATCTGACGCTCGATTGACACATGTGCGCATGCTTCAAAATGATCTTGAGCGGAGGGAGATTAAAAATATAATATTCTGATTTATTGTGGATATATTTAAGATTATCATTAATACATCAATAATAAGACAATAATAATTATCAATTTATTATTTATTTATTTATTTATTTAATAGAACAGCACGTAGCACGTAGCTAATATGAACAATAATACAAAACAAGAAAAAACAAAAAAACAAAAGGAACAAATATCACAGTGTTGTCGATAGTCATAAAATTATTGTTAAGCAACAAATAATTCATTCTTAAATTATAATTTGCTTACATAAATACAAAGGAGATAAAATGAATGAAATTGCACGTGTGTGTGTGTGTGTGTGTGTGTGTGTGTGTTACTACTCACACAGTTAAGACAAAAAAAAGTTACTTCTGTATTTTTTCAATAATATTTTCTTCCTCTTGCGTTGTCGGTTTTTTAAAATATGCGACTTCTTAATTTTTTTCCTGGTACTAAATATAGAAATTTGTTTATTAATTTTTTTATTACTTGGTTCAAATGTTGTCGTATCTAGTTGGTGTTTCAGTTTTTTCTTTTCTTTGTTAATTTCTAAACATTTTCTATAAGTATAAGCCCAAAGATTGGGCTTCTCATAATAATTTGTGAAAAAATATTCACCAAAAAAACACTTCATTTATACCGGATATAAAAAATTGCAATTTATTAAACCGATATTTTTGAAAATTTTACGAAAAAAAAAATCATAAACAGTAGTGTCCTGCTTGTTTGTAAACATACATAATGCAGGAAACCCCTCGCCATATTCGTCGATTACCATTAAAGTTTATCTTATGAATACTTTTTAAATGGACATTTAAATTATATTGTTTTGAAAATATTTTATTGCAAATTAATCATATCACAGACATTTTCAATTTATTTAAAAATATGTGCGCTGCATATAAGTACATGTAAACACAACAGTGGTTTCCTCGTTTCATCCTCGTTTCCCGCTACACTGGAACGCATGCGTATATGTGTCAATCGAGCGTCAGATTTATCCTCTCTTTGAAGTTATCCTGAACGTACTCTACGTCATTTTTTTGCAGAACAATATTATTTTGCAGGTTAATTTTGAAAAATTTACGTTAATAATTGTTATTATGGCCAGTAACATAGCAATAAGTGTGTATGCCATATCTAAATGGTTTGAAAAAACACTATGTTGTTTTTATTTTATCCATTATTGTTTTTCATTTTCATCTATCAAAAAAAGAAAAACATTGCAATTAAGAATGTGACTGTAATAATTCCAATTTGGAGCAAAACAATACAACATTATGCATTCTGAAACAAAATATTAATGATTACTTAGTTTTAATTAAATAAATACTAAAGATATTTCGATTTTCATATTATTTAAAAACGCACGCTATAAATAGGGGCAATTTTTTAAGATCGCAGCGTCATATGCTGCAAAGCTGTAATACTCGAAAGTGACATTAAACTGTTACTCGTGTATTTGTTTACATGGTGAAAATGAACACGAGTTGTATTTTCCTGTTTTCCGAGCTTTTTTATTTATTTAAAGTTAATCTACGATTTACAAGATATGTAATAATATACTATTCTAAAGAAATTACAATAAAATTTTTAGTTTTTCATTGTATTTTTTATTCTTTTTGACTGTCTATCAATATAATAACAACAAAAACATGGTAAATATATTAGTAAAAATTAATATCTCTGCCTGAAAAAGTAGAAGGGCCTTTTAATATATCAACTGATGATTTAGGAAAATTTTCGGTGGGATAAATGCTTTTTTTCAGTCTTTTCTTGGACATAAAAAATCACTTTCCATAAAATGCAATGAGCAAACATGCATGCAAGGGCTTGGATTTTTGCCCATTTTTAGTTTTTAGGTCCATAAAAATCTACGATCCACTTTCTCTCTGCCTCCAAACGTCGTTTCAATTGATATTTTTTGGATTTAGGTAAATTATGGAATGTTTAAGAAGAATTCTTCCTTATTCACGATTTACATTGCGGCACACAACAAAATTGATTGTTTTTTTCCATGATTCACAAAAATAAAACTCAAACAACAACAAAACAGGTATTTCTCCATTGAACAAAACAAAACAATGTCACTTTCGTATATTCCGCAAATTGCCACCAGATGCCAGGGCGCTTAGGAAGTTTCCCCTATAGTGAGTTCGAAGGTGAGTTTGCAGTTAGCTCTTATGGAAAATGGGAGCGATGTTGCCAAATGTTGTAAAAGTGTCAAATGTGTCAATTATAATAATATGAAAAACTCGTATGATTTACAAAAATCAACTCTTATAAAACTCAAAATAACACTCTACAAAAACAAATGGCTATTTGTAGAATACTGCGTCTTCACAGATCAGCGCGTTTTAGAGCTGGCAACGTCGACAAGCAAGAAAAGGATAGTGTCATTGTGTAAACCCATTAGAGAGTATGAAAAGAAACTACTCCATATGCCCTGTACTGCAAACTCACCTTCGAACGCACTATATATATCTTCGAATCCTTATTTATATATTTATAAAATCATTATTCTATAATATAAGGTATCTGAACTGTATATATTAGTATATACTTATCAAAGATATAAATTTTTTGCTCCAAAATTGAAAATATTCATAAAATTAAGGTAACAAAAGTAATGACACATGTGTTTTAAACCAGTCAAAAACTTCCAAGGAAACCGTTGCCAGATGGCAGCACATGTATGTGACGTCACACTAATATGGTCTATTATCTACAAAAATTATCTGAAATTACAGATAAAGATAATGAAAATACCTATCTAAATGAAATAATAGATAAAAATGTAAAACAGTATCTAAAAAAGATGATAGATAATAATATGTCATCTAAATGCATTATCTAGATAAAATTATCTAGATAATGCTCAAGACTGGGCTTATATATTTTCAAACTAGTTGTTACGTGTCAAGTTAGTGCGCAAAATTAACACTAGATGCTACGTAATTCTGTTAACACGTGGACAGTAACAGCTACACTTCGGGGTAATAAGTGTTTAAAGATTACATACCGAAGACATGACTTCCAATTCAAAGCCAACTTTTAAGAAAGAAACCAACAAGAATCCATTTGGTAAGTTAAAATAACCTTACTTTTGTTTTTATTTACAAACTATTTGTATTATAAATATTAGGAAATGCAGATACCTCCCCACCATAAAAACTTTTTGTAGGAAAATATTCGGTTCTTGTTATAAAACGTTTACAAATTCGTTTATTTATAATACATGATTTTATATCAATGTATATATTTTGTTTTTAAGTGTAAAATCACTGGTTAATTATCAGTGCAAATAAGATCAATTTATACAAATTTTAAAAAAAAGTGTAAAACAAATACATGTCAAATATTTCTTAACCTCAAAATTGTCGTACTTTTATGCAATTTGTTTGTTTTATGTTTTCTTGTAATCCTGCACAATAGCGAAAATAGTTTTCATGGGTTACAAGCATTAACGTCATATAAATAGACACAGCACGCTCTATGCCTTAGCATTGTTTGTTTTGAAGCCAAGACCCTATGGGGAGGAAAAGGGGATTTACACCGAGGAGTATAACAAGTTGCCTAATTTACATTTATTTTATTCAGCTATTGCTAAGAAAAACGCCGGCGTTGTATTGTGTTTATGATTGTTTTGTTGTGTTATTTTTTCTATTTTACCTTTTCATCATCTTTTAATTTTTAATACATCAGAAAAGTATTTTACCTAGCATTGATTATAGATATACATATTTATAATTTGTCAGATAAATTTAAATTTATCATGGAATAAATGATGTAATATATGCCCGTTTTAAATTTAGAAAGTGTCTGAAGCATTGTTATACAATATGATCGAAAAAAAAGGTGTCTAGATAGACATGGAATTCATTTATTTTTTTATCAACAGAATTGTCCACTTAACATTTTAAATTCAGGGCCTACTAAACGTTTTTTTCGATCATATTGTATTTTAAATGAAACATCATTAATTATTTAAGCTTTTGACATCAATGCACGAGTTGATCAACTTTTGTTAAATATCGGTTAACTAGAAATGGGAGTTTACTCGTGTTGGTTTTAAGATTTTTGCGAATATTTCACAACAGAAATATTTCGAAATAAATTATTTAATAAAAGTTGCTATTAACGCAATAACTAACAACTTTTATTTGAGACATTTTTTGATAAAGTAGCATAAATTAAACAAGTACTTTGTGATGGTGGTCAGTCCTGTGGTGGCCACAGCTGATTTTTTTCTTTAAATTGCATAGTAAATACACGTTTTGGTTTAAATATTAATTTTTAAATTTATAAAATATCCGTAACAAAAACAATATTTAAAATTAGATTTTGTTTTTTGAAATCTCGAGGCCCTAAAGGGCCTGGACTTAATATTAACTTTCCCTCAATTTTTCTTAAGAAAAGAAAAAACTAAGATGCCTATCTTTGTCCTGTTTTGAATGACAGCCAAAAACACTACAATTTGTTCTACTTTTATAGTTTTTCACAACTTCTATCGACATTCTATCAAAATATCAACACTAGAACATATGTAACAAGTTCAAACAGTACTAGAGCGCCTAGAACAATATTTGACCACCAGACTGCGTATCCGAGCGTGTCAGTTCTCAATATAACCTCATTGCTGATAAGCCTGATAATGTATAGGAAATATTAGGTAGGTAACACTGCGTGTCACAATGTTATCAGTGGTATTTTATGTCTAGAACAGTGGCACTCAACCTGGTCCACTAGTGGGCGGTAGGGGTTTTGTCCAATGCTGGCTACTTTCCTTTTTTTTTAAATTTAATTGACGTTTTAAAAACATTAAAATGGAAATTTCTTAAAGTATTATTTTAAAAAAATTCATAGCGTTATTGGAAAACATTTTCATTAATTTTTCATAAAATTCTTTACTGTTTATAGTTAAATTTCTCAAAATATACAATTTTTATCGCCCGCGTATAAGTTTAGTTCACTTTACGTGAAACTGAATGGCGTTTTTGCAGCTAAATTTTGCAAAAGTATTTGGTAAGTTATTATTATTATTATACAACAGGTGGGCGGTATGAAAATTTTTCTACCAATAGAGATGCTAAAGTGGGCGGTAGGTATAAAAAGGTTTGAGTACCCCTGGTCTAGAACATTAATTAACATAATATCAAATGTATGTTTTTGTTAGTTACCATTATCTACACCTGAGCAGCTCATATGAAGTTGTAAAAACAAAAATTGGATATGTTAGATAATAAACTTAACAAGAAACTTTTATCAACATATTTAAATCTAGTTGTATTTTGTTTCATGACGTTGTGCAGTGAATAAATATTCACTAATAGTCATAAAGAAATAAGATTATCATTACCGCAGATAGAAATACATTATAGGTAAATAAATTTAAGATCGTAGCGCCGCGGTGGTCAATTTTGAAACGTAGGTAGAGGGTAGTTAAGAGGTAAAACTTAATAGGTAGGTAGAGGGTGTTATTGTTACATAGCTGTAAAAGTAAAATTATAGAAATAAATATATTTTACAATATTTTGTGAACCTGTTTTACTATTTTATCAACAAGTAAATTAATAAAAATTCTCATTGAAAAATTGAAAAAATATGGATTTGACGAAGTTAGCTCTAACAGAATCTAATTCGGCTCTGTAAACAATTCCAAGTCGACTCATCTTCTACTCGATATCGGTGTTCCACAAGGGTCTATTCTTGCAGCATTACTATTTATTATATACGTGAATGACTTTCCATCCGCTGTAAATAATAAATGTGTATTATATGCTGATGACACTAACCTAATAGTGACATCTAACTCCCTAGAAAGTAAAAATAACTAGAGCCCTGCGCGGATAAGCTTTTCTGTATCCGCATCCGATCCGCATCCGCACATCCATGATCCGCATCCGATCCGCATCCGCAGCTTTTGTAAATAACAAATCCGCATCCGCAAAAATATCCGCACTATCCGCACTACAGGTTTTGCTGTCAGTTTGGAAAGAACTAACATATTTCGCCTGTTTAGGTAATCTCTGCTCTAAAACGCTACTGAAAATTTTTGGATTTACCAGCTTATTTATTACTAACCTAACCTAAGGGACCCCAAAAGTTTTAAGGCCTAGATGCGCTAATAACTTATTTAAATCTAGAGAGAGATAACAATTTTGGGGGGCCTAAGCGTTCTTTTTCGTAGGGAGTAAGTGGCGTGCTGCTTTTTTTAATATTGAATTTAAAAAAAAAATCAGAAAAGTTACTTGATAGAAGGTGCTTCATATTTTTAGGATCAAGTAATTCTTCTTACGCCATTTCGCGCACGAGTTCGGCGTTGCAACTTTTTCAAATAACAACATGTGTCATTTTTCAAATTTTTGGGATCTGCAAGACTTTTTACTTCGGGTAGTATAAAAAAATTGGCAGGTTACATAATAAAATTTTGGAGAAAAAATTATGTAGGTAAATTTTGGTATTTAAATAAAACTTACTAATCAGTTTTATGTAAAAAAAAAACCTTTATCAAATTTAAAAGCCAGAATTAGAGCAGAGGTAGGAAGAATTACGTCGAAAGTGTACCAGGAAACTTTTGTCCAAAATATTATTTTCTATAACATATTCAATAATAAAAAGAAAGTTAAGTTGATTGTCTCAACTCAGTCTTGATCATGGACAATTGTCTTAATAAAAATAACATAAAGTGAGATTGAATGCTACAAAATATCATGTATATACAGACAACCGAAAATAACCGAGGACTGCGTAGTCAGAACACAATTGCTTGTTTCTCCGAAAGTAACCGAAGATTTAATGTTCACGCGGATATTGCGGATAAGCGGATATGACATTTAATCCGCATCCGATCCGCATCCGCATGGTTTAAATGATAATTTATCCGCATCCGCAGAAAAGTTGCCGATATCCGCGGATAATCCGCGGTTACCCGCGGATTTGCAGGGCTCTAAAAATAACGCAGTTGTTAACAAAGCCAAACTGTGGTTTACATCAAACGGCCTCATCTTAAATGATAGCA
This sequence comes from Liopterus haemorrhoidalis, assembly GCA_963971575.1. NCBI lineage: Eukaryota > Metazoa > Arthropoda > Insecta > Coleoptera > Dytiscidae > Liopterus > Liopterus haemorrhoidalis. Next base: position 32,068,377 of record OZ020623.1, read on the forward strand.
AAACTCAACACCTCCTATTTGCATTGAGAAACCATAATTTTGACAACCCAGACTTCGTAAATTTCTTGGGTGTTCATCTCGACCCCACCCTCAAGTGGCATCATCACGTTAGCTCCCTATCCAATAAATTATGTAGCACTGCAGTTTCCAGAGAAATTGTTCGCATTACTTATTTTGCATTGTTCCAGTCGCAAATATCCTATGCCATTTTAGCCTGGGAACATTCTCCTGCGGCAGAAAGAATCTTTTCCTTACAACGACGAGCTGTAAGAATTCTGGCCGAAATCTCTTACCAAAGCGACTGTAGGCTTTGTTTCCCTGAACTGGAAATTATGACATTGCCTTCTCTATTTATTTACAATTCCCTATTGTATGCCCACAGAAACTTCAATGAACTTGTAACACATGAGCAGGTACAAAACTACAACACTCGAAATAAAGGCAAAATCTATCCAACCTATATAAGACTCCAAAAATCAAGAAATAGTACTAACTATTATTCAGTAAAGTTCATGAATAGTAAATGCCTGATAATTTTAAATCTGATTGTTTTAATACTTTTAAAAATAAAATAAAATTTTTTTTAACAGAAAATCCATTTTATTTTGTCAATGAATTCTTGTCTTATAAATTTTAACGCGCTTGCTAGCTAGTCTGTCTGAACTCTTGTTTTAATATTTAGTACTATATTTATTTATTTTTTCTTCTATTTTAAATTATTATTTTGTGTATATTATGTGTAATTACGACTGACTTTAAACAATTTATGTATTGTAACATTGTCAATAAATTATATTATTATTAATACAAATGTTTATAAAGCCAGTTTTTTGTTTCGTGTGACACAAAAAAAATTATGGAGTAAATGTATGAAATATCTTTTTGTTAGGACCAGAATTTTTTTTAATGTTAAATCTTTTCCACTAATAATCTGTTAATATTTTTACAGGATCTAAAACGTTAGGCACTTCTTCGGAACAAGCCGAAACTTCCACGATGAGAAACACAAATATGTCCGATGACCAGAACGAAGCAAGTGGACTTATTTCTGACCTCGCTCCAAAATCCCCAGAATTAGAAGCATCAAGTACAGATTCCGAGCAAGAAGACACACCTGATAAGTTTATTTTATTCCAACAGAACACTTCCAATGTTCTAGATTCAAATGAATCTCACGTAGAACCTGTCGAAGTGTCAGGTACAGTTATTAAATATCAACCAGTAAAAGGCTCAGACACTATAATGCAATCACGTGTTGCTACTAAGATAGATACACTACTTTTCTGTATCACTTGTATGAAAGAATATGAGAACAAATCCTTGGAAGAATTGAGATGGGAAGATTATCAAGCTGACAGAAAAGGTATACCTAGAAATTATATGGGTGCCAGTGATGAAATACCATTTGCTGGACGTGTGAGACATTATTTTAACTTTGACCATGTATCACCAGAAATCCTGAGACCTCTTTTGACACTTCCTCCAACTAGCTACGATATTTGTGATGAATGCAGGTCTCATCGCCGCAATATGTAAAAGTTGAAACTATCTATTATTAATTTAATTTTATGTAAGAGAAGGATCGGAACAAAAACTGATAAATCCAGTGAAATAGACCATATTAGTAACAACGTCACAAAATGGGATTCAGTGCTGCCGCCTCGCGATTGGATTCCTTTTATTTGAATTTAGCTTATTGTTTTTTTGTTAAATTGTATTTTGGAAATATAAATTAAGTTTTCAAAGTAAGAGAATGCTTCACATCAAAACTACAAGTCAATATTTATTTATTAAAATTCTTATTTTATACATTATAATTTAATATATCTTTATTTTTGCAGAACAATATTATTTTGCAGGTTAATTTTGAAAAATTTACGTAAATAATCGTTATTATGGCAAGTAACATAGCAATAAGTGTGTATGCCATATCTAAATGGTTTGAAGGAACAATATGTTGTTTTTATTTTATCCATTATTGTTTCTCATTTTCATCTGTCAAAAAACGAAAAAAAAATGCAATTAGGAATGCAGCTGTAATGGTTACAATTTGGAGCAAAACAATACACCATTATGCATTCTAAAACAAAATATTAATGATTACTTAGTGTTAATTAAACAAATACTAAAGATATTTCGATTTTCATATTATTTAAAAACGTAACCTATAAATATATCTTCGAATACTTATTTATATATTTATAAAACCATTATTCTATAATATAAAGTATCTGGACTGTATATATTAGTCTATATTTATCAATAATACATGTTTTTTGCTCCAAAATTGAAGATATTCATAAAATTAAGGTAACAAAAGTAATGTCACATGTATTTTAAACCAGTCAAAAACTTCCAAAGGACTCAGCTCTCAGATGGCAGCACATGTATGTGACGACACACTAATATGGTCTATTTTTTTCTCAGAATCTAAAAACAACCTAATATGTAATGGTTGTCTATACTCTATTTTTTTAAAGAACGAAGTAAATGGCGTTGCGATCGCGGTCGGTTTCACAATGTATCAAATTAAAGTTTATTATTTAAAATTAAATAAATTTTGCGGTAAATTCAAATTTGACGTTTCAAAATTAATGTTTTTAAAAAAAGTTTTAATTTAAATGTATAAAATTGCTATTATTCTTAATTTCTAAATAAGTTGTAAAATATTTTATTTTCAATATTTATTTAAAATATGTAAAAAAAGTATTTTATTTTTGATATATGTCATTCGTTTCCATAGTTTCATTGTTTTTTTTTTTTTTTTTTTTAATTTTTAATGGCCTTTGCTACTGTGGCAATTAGCCAAAGTTTCATTGTTGGAATTTAAAATTTTGACATCCCAACGTGAAAATGAAATAAAACAAGCAAGGTCCCTTCTCGTGACAACCTAAAAGAACGAAATTCCCATTTAGTTCCGCCTAACCGTTTGGAATAGCCTGTAGGTTCAAATGTTCCAAAAATATAAAAAATATTGTAAATAATTTTGATGTTGTAGTTTAAATCTATATTAATAAAATTGAAGACCGTATCTGTTTTATTTTTTTATTTTTTCATATTTGGTTTCTACACCTTTCAGATGTATACGGGGTGGTGTTTGTTTGAAACGCCGAACGTCGAATAACTTTCGAAGTAAATAACATCGAAAGTAAATTCATCGAAAATCAATTCATCTAAAACGAGTTCATCGAAAACGAATTCATCGAAAGCAAATTCATCTAAAATCAATTCATCGAATGATCAATTCACCGAATTGTTAATTCATCGAAAAAAAAAGGTTTTGTAAATATCTGAGAGAAATGCCGAGGAGATCGGAAAGTCAAAAAAGCAGTGGTCAATAAAGAGAGTAGACTAGTAGGTTTTTAATTGAGAATATTAATATTCTCAATTAAAAAAATTAGGATATTTTCTTATTAAAAAAGAATAAGCAGAACATGTTATATATAAAAGACATATTAATAAAGAAAAATGATGTATATATTGTCAATAATGCATTTATTCAATAAATATACGTAAATTATTAATAAATATACGTATATTATTGGAAAATATCACCTAAATCTGCTGAAACACAAGCTAAACCCATGTAATCTGTAACAAAGTTGGAAGAAAAATGGCGGACTTCAGCTCGACCAATAGAAAATGAGACTATCGTATGGCCACACTGTCTTTATACCGTGTGATCATAATTTCTTGTCAGTTACATAACAGTAAACAATGAGCTTAAAAATATCAAAACTGTATTCTATCTCTTATCTAAAAATTCCAATTTAACAAAGAACCAATCAGTAACGATATTGTATTGATAACTTCATGTTGTTCGTTAACTCAATGACGTGTAGAGAAAAAGTAGTGGTTTTTGTTAAGATATATTATTGTTTTTTTCGTTATTATTGTTGTTGTTGTTGATATTATTGTTATTAAGATTGTAATTGGAAGACGATTGTTGATCGAGGTTAGCTCTTAGAGTTAAGTGAAATATTGAACATACATAACCCAATATAAAAATCGAATCTACGTCTATGTGTGCATGTCCTTGGAAATAAATTTGATAACAAAATGTTTCTGTCGACTATTGCATAACTGACAAGAAATTATGACTGCTCTGTACAAGGCTCATAGATTCTAGAGGTTTTCTCATAGTGCACCTTATAGAGAGCGCGGGTAGATATGCGGCGAGGGTAAGCTATGACATCAGAGCCAGTCCTTGTACTGCAATAAACATGTTAGTATTGTAATAGTTCATTTTTTTCTTCAGTTTTGAGTATTTTCGAAGACTTAATAATATTTGATGATTTATTGTATTGTTCAACTAATTTTAACGAAATCCAGGGAAGTTTTATTGGAAGTATTAACAAAATCAGATAGAGAATAGTATTTATTTAACTGTCTAACGTAAACGGTTATCTCTGTGATGTGATACAACAAAGATTATTTATAAGGATTAAATATTTAAATTTAAAACAAAGAGAAGCAAAGGAAAATAAAAAGAGTAAGTACGAAACAGAAAAAGATCGTTCAAAAACTTCTAAAAAAATGAAAAAACTTGTATAAATTTCTTTATAGCATACAGGAATAATTTTTGTCCAATCTTATGTTTATATGTTTAATGTACCTGATTAATAATAATAATAATAATAAAATTCTGAATATTAAAATTATTTTTATTTTTACTGTATTATATGTTTCTTTTTGTGATACGTAACTAACAGGAAAAGTTCATTTTTTATGTTGTATATTTACAATACATTTATAATATTATCATAGTATTTGTTCACATGGATACAACAAAGAAAAAATGAAACACAACATATAAAATTATATGTATATATAAGTTATAGCCTGTTTCTTTGGTTTTAAGCGGAACTAGATTTTGAATTCTAGTAACTGTTAACGTTTAATTGAAACCTTTGATCATTTTGTTTAGCAAATCCCAACTTCAAACATTAAAAAATTAGCTTGTGAAAACTTAAAAAAAATCCATTTGGTCCGCTTAAAGGTTTGGAATAGCTTATACTTAAATACATTTTGTTGTTGCGGTATTTTTCATAAAAAATAAAATAATTTTTATTATATTATCTTGTTTCTATTTGCCCACCTATCCATGTATCATTTAATTATCTAACTACAGCCTGAGGTAACTATTCACTTTTAAATTTAATTAGCAAAATAAAAATATTTGTAAATATTAAAAAATACATAAAAAATAGCATACATAATATTATATTTTCAATAGTGGTATTAAATTATTAAATGAACTGCTTCTGAAAATTAAAAATAATTCTTACTTAAATCAATTTAAATCTAATTACAAATTACGATTTAATTTTAGGTTTTTCTTTTACAGTTACTTTTAAGGGAACAATCTTTCAATGTATATTTATGTAATTGGTAATCCTAAAACATTGTAAAATATTATTATTGTTTAAAATAATATTGTTTTTCTTAATTACGTGTTATTTTTACTATAAATGTGAGTTGAAACGCTTATAATGTGTATTACGATATACTCCTAGGACTGGCACTGACGTTACGGGTCACATGAAGTTGCGTAGGTCATGTCCATATGAGACAACCTTTAGAAACTATAAGCCTTGGTCTTTATACAGTCACTGTACTCGCTAGCATTGGTCCGTGTGATCGCGTACTGAAGATTCGTTCGCTGTTTAGTACAAGATTCGGTCGTATCAATTCACTGCAACGATTCGTTCTTTTGGAACGAATCGTTCGCGAACAATACATCTCTACTACAAAGCAAAATTTGTCCTACACACTCAGCATGCCTTCACTTATTATATACCTGCGAAACCCTGCAATGTATGAAAATTCACACTTCACATCAATTTTTTTAAGCAAAATTTCTTAGTTTATACACATCTCTACTACAAAGCAAAATTTGTCCTACACACTCAGCATGCCTTCACCTATTATATACCTGCGAAACCCTGCAATGTATGAAAATTCACACTTCACATCAATTTTTTTAAGCAAAATTTCTTAGTTTATAGATGTATTGTTTTTATTAAGTTAATTAGGTAACATATCATTTAAAACATCTTTTGTAGCCTGAGTTAGAGTATCAGGAAACTTAATATTGAAAAAAATAAAAAGATCTCCTTTTTTCGTCGGTTCTTTTGGATAGGGTAACCCAAAACCTTGTGCACGTTTAACAGTATTAGTTTTGATAATATCATTCTTTAGATTTAGTCTAAAACTTTCACCAGATAAAGTAGGAACTTCAATAACGCAACCACATAAGGCATCTTTTAGTGTTATATCTGCGTAATATTTTAAATCACTACCTTCTCTTTTAAAAATCGCGTGTTGCTTATCGCGAATAATAAAAACAACATCAGCAGGAATTTTGTTTAGTTTTTGATCTCCTTCTCTTGGAAATGTGATTTTAGTACCAGCTTTCCAACCAGGTTTTACATTGATACTTATTACTTTGTCTTCTTTTTTATATGCTCCATTTTGTAAAGCTATTGTACGGGATATTTTCATTTTTTTAGTGCAACCTTTCATAATATCATAAAGACTAACATAAAGATCAAATTCTATTGGAGGATCTTGTTTTTCATTTTGATTTCCAAAACCAAAACTACTAAATGGATTTCTATTATCATCAAAGGCAAATATACGATGTCTACCAGAACCCATTTCGAAAAATGTTTGAAAAGGATTTGACGACCCAAAAAATTGAGCAAATGTTGCATTTGGGTCTCCGTGGAATTTGTAACTAAAAGCACCATCTGATGGTCCTCCTTTTAATCCTTCTTCACCATGTTGGTCGTAAATATCTCGTTTCTTTTTATCAGATAATACTTCATAAGCTTCTGCGACTTCTTTAAATTTTTCTTCAGCACTTGGTAATTTGTTTTTATCTGGATGATATTTCAAAGCTAGTTTTCTATATGCCTTTTTAATGTCTTCATCGGATGCTTCTTTTTCTAATCCAAGAATTTTGTAGTAATCTTTACCCATAATTTCTGTAAAACAAGAGAATTTTTAAGAGTAGGTTATATATCAAGTAGCGTAGTGGTAATACAGTGAATTTATTTTTTAATGCAACATGTACTGTCATTACCATGGATACAGTTTTTGACAGCAATATAAATCGTGTTCATTTTCATTTGCAACATAGACAATTAGTGTGTATACTTTTGCCTATTGCTGATTTAAAAATAAATCAACATGTATACAGATGAAGAAAAAATAATGATGGTAACTTGGTATAACTTCCAAATGAGTTTAAGAGAAGTTTCTGCTGAATTTAGTGCAACTTATCCAGATCGGCCAATACCAAATCCCTCTACAATTTCAAGACTAGTTAATAAATTTCATCGCGAAGGATGTCTTAAAGTCAAAACATAATAAAAACAGAACAACATCCCACGTGCTTACAGAAGAGAAGCAGTTGGAAATATTATTACAAGTGGAAGAAAACAATCAAAATAATTTAAGATCAATTGCACAAACCGTTGGTGTCAGTATTGGATCTGTTTTTAACTTCTTGAAAAAAGAAAAGTTTCGATCATACAAATTTCAAAATCATCAAGAATTGTTAGAAAGGGACGCAGCAGTACGTATGCATTTTTGTTTTGACTTGTTTGAAAAAATTAATTCCGACCCAACAATGCTTCAAAGAATTTTATTTACTGACGAATCAACGTTTACTGTAAATGGTGAAGTGCACAGATAAAATTTTAGGTACTGGAGTCGAGAAAAATTACATTTGTCTCATTCCTCCCGAACTCAAAGGCCGCAAAAATTAAATGTTTGGGCAGGGATAATAGGAACCAATATTATAGGGCCTTTTTTTTATTGACGGTAACCCTAATGCCGCAAAATATCTAGCCCTTTTGCAAAACCAAATATTACCTGCGTTGCGAAACTTGAATATTAATGCACACGCAAAAACGGCTGATATAAAGCCTCTCCTTTAAATTTCTATTTATGGCCATTTTAAAATGGCAATTTTAAAATTTTCTTGCCAGGTCACCAGCGATATAACGCGTAATAATAATAGTTGTTAATTGATATGTTTACACAAAAATAATATAAATTAAAATTATTAGTAGCAAAAAAATAATTATTTTAAAAAATATTTCGTTTTGATGAAAATAAGTAAGAAAAATGTGACTTTTTTTTCTTTATTATTATTTTTTCAATGCTTTATTATTTTTTTATTTCTACGATTAACGTTCTAAATTATCTAGCGTCTTATATTTTCAAAAATGTAAATGTAATACCCTTTTCACACTAGATCTTTAAGACGATTGAACTTAAACTTCATCGATGTTTAATATCGGTTTGCTTTCACACTTGATGTTTAATTTGAAGAAGAAATCTCCATGTAAAGCTAGTATGTATTGCCAACATAATTTCATATCGTTTGAATTTATTCTGTCATTATTTTGTATATCGAGGTTAGGAGAAGTTTATTTTTTATATTTATTTAAATAATAACGCAAATAATCATCTCATAACCTCGATATATAAAATGATAACAGCTGAACATAGATAAAAGAAGAGAAGCACAAATTCAAGGAGTATTTTTTTATAATGGGAATTAAGTTGGCAATGCGGGCGAAGTTTAAGACGCAGATCTCTGTCTTAAACATCGGTCGTGTTTAGACGAGGCCGTACGGTTTCACATTAGCGTTTAAAGATCCATTCACTTAAACATCCGATCTTAAAGATCTAGTGTGAAAAGGGTATAATGCATTGAGTAAAACTCGCCTTGGCAAAAATTATAATTTTTACCAAGAATTACCGGCCGAGTTTGGTCATTCATATCAGCGTCACTAGGTGACAACTTATTTGTTTGAATTTAAAATTGGTTGGAAATATTTAAAATATTTTAGTAAAAATTACAAATTGATATTATCCGTCTCATTTTGTAACACGTAACTAACAGGGAAAGTTCATTTTTTATGTTGTATATTGTCAATACATTTATATTATCAAAGTAATGGTTCACACGGATACGCCAAAGTCACCAAAGTAACCAGATCTAGTTTCGTATTACTAATTGAGACGGATTATATTATTTATCTCATTTTGTAATACGTAACTAACAGGCAAAGTTCATTTTCTATGTTGCATATTGACAATACATTTATAATATTATCATAGTATTGTTTATCATAGTCTGTTTACACCACAACAGTCACCAAAGTAACCAGATCTAGTTTCGTATTACAAATTGAGACGGATTATACATTCAATAGTTTGAACCTTTGAAATTGTATGTCATATTGGTATTAAAACATAGTAAAAAATTTCATATATCAAAGATAAAAGATGTCGTAGTTATAATGATCATAACCAACAAATCTGAAGTAGGTTTTAAAGTGTAAGGAATATATATATATATATATATATATATTTAATTTTTGGACTTAGCTAGTTAAGCCATTATCCAGAGCATGCATTTATTTTTGAAAAATCTATGCCATAACCGGGATTTGAACCCGAGCCCTCATGGCCTAGAAGCCAGTGCATCGCTACACTAACCACTATGCCATGGTGACCTGCAAGGAATATTTTGAAATGACAAATTTATATTTAAATGTCAGTACTTTTTATAAAAGTAACCAAAATAACCAGATCTGGTTTGACTTTACAAAAGTGAACGCAATATATTAAAGCGGACGAACAATTAAATTTTGCTGTGTAATAGTTTCTCACGATTTATTTCAAACTGATTTGAGATATAGTGTAAGTACGCTTTTTTCCGTGTTCGCTTTTTTCCGTGTGTGTATTTTTTTTATGTGCGCTTTTTTCCGTGTGCGTATTAATCCGTGTGCCTATTTTTATATTATATAAGTAATTGGAAAATTTATTTTAATAAATATATTTTAAATTTAACGTCTCAAATCATTTTTAGTTTTAACATTATAAAGGTAATGTACTGAGTGAAAATGAATTGTTTTCCCATCTTAAAAAGTTAATGAATAAATAATTCGGAATAATACTCATTATTTGTCCAGTTTTTATTAATGGGCGAAGAGTTGATTCAATTTGAATTGGATGAAGTTAGGCGTATGGCTAGAGAAAGAAGTCTGAGGTGTTAAGCAAGTTCCACATTAAGGTAATGATTTGTTTGCCAACAAAGTTGGCAACGGGTGCACTAGTATGAAATATTAACATAGGTAACATATGTATCTGGTAGTTTGCCAATAGTTATATGTTTGCCAATAGCTTGAGAAGCTGAGGCAACCATTAATTAGTTTAAATAAAAAAAAAAAGAAATGATTATTTTGTGTTCTACTTAAAATTGAAATATCTCACTTATCATTTACGTTACAGCAAAAATATACATTCCAAAAAACCGTACGAAATGCGGGCACTCCAGCTAGTCTGTCCTACGTATCTGTCAAATGCCACATTTACACATTCATTCAAATTCAACAATTTGTAATAAATTAAATCTACTTATTATGAATAATATTATCTAGAAAAACTTACATTTCTTAGTAAAAAAATATCTAGAATAAAAACGTCTCCCAATTGACTGTTATTTAGATAAAATTAATCGAATAATATACATCAAAACTTCAGTTTCACTTAGTAAGAATTATGTTAAGAAATGAATTAATTATTGGCGTTCTTTTCATAGCATAATAATAAAATGTCAAAAATTGGTTGTCAGATCATCAACATATCACATGTCATTTTAGTCAAGTGTCAAATTGAATTCGTCGATATCTTGTGGAAATAATGTGAACTAAAAATAGTGTACAGGTGATTTTAAGATTTTGCTATTATACGAGGGTTACCTTTTATGTTTTAACAAACGAGCACTAGATGGCCATATTGAAATGTCATTATTATATTCGTGTAATTTGACATTTGTTATTGTGAAATCAGTGGCAGCTATAAATTGACCGATTTTTTATTGACAGTGAGCGATAAAAAAAAACAAGTTTGTGAAAAAATGAATATTACTCATGAAGGTTTTCGTTGGATGATTTTTTACGATTTTATTAAAGGCCTAACTCAACAACAATGTATAGATTCGCCTCATTCAACTTTTGATAATGAAGCACCATCAGAAAAGACTGTTTACAATTGGTTTGCAGAATTTCGTCGTGGTTGTGCGTCCGTCAGTGATGTATCTCGTGAAGGTCGACCAAAATCAGTTGTGATTCAAAAAGACATCAATGCTGTGCGCAAAATGTCTGAAGAAGATCGACATGTGACTTACGGTGAGATAGAGGCATCCTTTGGCATATCGCAGATTGCAATTGAGAACTGACAGGTTTGGATACGCCGTCTGGTGGTCAAATATTGTACTAGGCGCCTGTAGTACTGTTTGAACTTATTACATATGTTCTAGTGTTGATTTTTTGTTAGAATGTCGATAGAAGTTGTGAAAAACTATAAAAGTAGAACAAATTGTAGTGTTTTTGGTTGTCATTCAAGACAGGACAAAGATAGGTATCTTAGTTTTTTTCTTTTCTTAGGAAAAATGGAGGGAAAGTTAATATTAAGTCCAGATTGGAAAAGATTTGGTTATGGACAGGAGGAAGGCATGGGAATAAATTTTGAGTTAAAAAGTAACTGATACTGTGCGAGTTTGTTCATTAAATTTGTCGCAGAAAAACTAAACTTCACTAATATATTAATAATAATAGCTAATAATATTAGCTGCTTCTGTCCAACTAAAACTAATTTTATTTCAAAGAGTCAATGAACATAATGCACTTGAACACATGCGCATTGAAGCGCATTTATCATTTCCGCATCGCCTGCGCGCGCATGTGGGTGACATGCGAAACTAAGCTAATTTCCTGTCAACTAAGAGTATCGAAATGAGACAGTTCCATAGTGGTCGTAGGAAAATATTTATTCAGTGGTAGTGAAATCGGGTATAAGGGTTACATAAATTAGGAATCATTGCTATAATGTTTATTTACAAAGCTCTGAAAGGTGATACATGCGTAGTGCGAAGATAATATTTCCCTTTAGTGCCAGGCTTAAGTTCTTCTCCCATGGGAACCCTGGGCGCTCCTCGGCAATCCCCGGCAATAAACTGCTTCCAGGAGTCGCAACGAGTCGCTGGGAAAGCGTCTGGGTTACCAACTGACTCTATAAAGAATTCCCACGCTCGGCCATGGCTACATGATTCTGAAAAATTACAATAATATATATATTTGTTTAAAACAATAATACGAAAAATGTTTTCTATTAAGGGGGGGGTAGGGTCTGATAACCACATTTTAAGCATATTTTTGTGAATTTTTTTCAAATCTATGGTTAAATATATTAATTTTCAAATTAAGTACATATATAAAGTATGTTTTGAAGAAGATACAAAAAAATTTTGAAGGCTAAATATGGCGAAATGAGCCAGCTCTGGCAAATCTTCTCAGACTCCGGGAAAAAAATTAGATTTTGCGGTGACCAGCATAACTCGTCACTGGATCATCTGAAATCAAAAATCTAAAAAGATTTTGTTAGTTTATGAGTTTGCCGAGGTAACGACGTATAGATATTTTTTTTTCATGTTTTTTTTTTTATTTAACAATCACAAATATACTCATTTTTAGTTTTTTTTTAGGGGGAATTAATGTTTTTTTTTCTTCTAAGTAACGCTAAAAACTGAAAAATCATTTTAAAAATAAAAACTCAACGTCATTACCTCGGCAAACTCATAAACTAACAAAATCTTTTTGGATTTTTGATTTCAGATGATCCAGTGACGAGTTACGCAGGTCACCGCAAAATCTAATTTTTTTCCCGGAGCCTGAGAAGCTTTGCCACAGCTGGCTCATTTCGCCATATTTTGCCTTCAATTTTTTTTGTATCTTCTTCAAAACAAACTTTATTATGTACTTAGTTTGAAAATGAATAAATTTAACCATAGATTTGAAAAAAATTCACAAAAATATGCTTAAAATGTGGTTATCAGACCTTACCCCCCCTTAAGGTCCGGTATTTCTAACCATAGATAAAATTGACTATGAATGGGATAAGTACTTGTCAAAGGAATAACTATTTATCTATAGAGTATAGTATTTCCAAAATTAAATGGCCACCCTTGTTAAGAAGCCTAACAATGCCGTAATGGGTTTATGGTAGTAATCCTGTGACTCGTTGCTGTAAAAAGAATAATAAGGTATTAAGGGAATTTTAAATTTAAATTGAATAGTTCAACTGAAGTTTCCTAAAAACAACTAAGGATATTTTCCAAATTTATAATTCTATTTCTAAATTTTAAGGGTTGTTATACTTGTTTGTTAGTTAATTTTCAACGTTCATAGCGTGCATACATTAACAACATGGCTCTTTGGCGATCATTAGGTTTTGAAGAACTTCCTAATTTCTGTAGTGAAAATAGTGAATTTGTGGCTACTAAAGAAAAATGTCATTTTTCTCAAACAATAGGTATGTTCGATTTGCACCTTTGCGTTATACTGCTAAACGCTAGCAGTAAAACGCTGCAGTTAGCAGTTTACTACTAAAAACTGGTAAAATACAGCGAGTTTAATTTTCTGTTCGATTTGTTTATACGTAAAGAATAAGAAGTACGTCTGACGTAAATGTTAAATGTCAGATTACTTTCCAGGTTAAGAATCTTTTTACGATTTGGTTCGGAGATTATCTTGTGTGTCGAATAGGGTGACCAGACGTACTCTTTTTAAGAGTATTATACTCTTTTTTGAGTAATATTTTCTATATTCTTACTTTTTATAAAAAAAAACTGAATATACTCTTTTTTGATGGTCACTTGTTTTTATTATTTCTAGTTTAGAAGTGAGGACCTTTTTTCTGCTCATCACTTCTATTTTGGGAGTGAAGACCTTTTGTTTTTTTGCTCGTCACTAGTATTTTTAAATGAGGACCTATGTTTTTTACTCATTTGAATTTTTGGAGTGTAACCTTTTTTTTTAGTATACTCTTTTTCTGTGAAAAAAATGTGGTCAGCCTAGTGTCGAAAGGGTGAAAAATATCAGATATATTTAATGGATCTTGAAATATTATCAAATCCAGAATCATCTGATTCAGATTTAGATTTTTCGAGTTCGGATGATAAAGTTATGAACTGTATTTGCGAGGTTTACAAAATGCCCCAGGATAGAAAAACTGAAAAATTTTGTAGAAACTATTGTCCCAGGATATTAAAAAAAAAGAATTTGTAAGACATTAGCCATCAAAGAATATAGTATAAATATCAAAACAAATATGCTAGCCATATTCCTGTCAAAAAGTCAAAAACAAAGTACCAACAATTTATTCTTTATCTATGGTACCAACTCAAAAAGGTAAACAAACACAGCGGTAACAAATAATCCGCAAGAGAAGCAGCTGTAACTTTTTCGCAGTAGCGTCATAAACTGGCAGTAAATGACGACAAAACGAACAGATTTGCAGTTACTGCGAAACAAAACGAACAGATTTTTTTAACGCGGCAGTAAACAGTAACTGCAAATGTGCAAATCGAACACACCTAATAATAAATAAAATACACGACTTTTATTCGAAAAATATAGTGCCGACTGTGCATCTTTTAATAAAAAAGTTGGAAGAAGACGGGATAGAATTTCCATACAAAGTTAGCCATATGTATAATTATTTAAAGTTTCTAGGATTTAGATATAGAACGTTAAATAAACATATAATAATTTACTAACTTATAGTAAACTATATTTATAATTCAAATAAAGCCAGTCCTAAGCCTGATAAAAATGTTAAGGAATGTCGTGTAAGTATATGCAGTTCATTCTAAATAGCACGTTTATTTTAAATAGTTATTACGGCAACTATTGTTAACAGAACCATAAACTCAGCAGGTATAATGGTTATACTATCAGTCATTATTGGAATCAATAAGTGAGAGTGGCCAATTCCTTTTGGAAATACTATACAATACCTATGGCTTGAGTAAAACCGAAACATCCTGGCTGGCTGGGCGTTCCACCGTTGGGGTAGAAATCAACATCTCCGATATCTGAATAGTAGCCAAGTACACCTGCACAAGTATGAATAATATCTACAAACTGCGCATCGTTCGCATCCAGTTTTCCATTTCTACCAGCGATCAGTTCGTAACCAGGTAATGCAGGATCTAATCCTAAAAAAAAGGTAATATTTTTCAACATTTCATAATGTTTTTACCGACCGTCAACATACATAAGGGAGGTATTATGATCATACCGATTTTGACATTTCGATATTTCGATGGATCTCCACGAATTAAGGTCCCTGCATAACGTTTTGATTATTTTTAGCATGATGTCTGTCGGTCTGTCTGTCCGTCCGTCCGTCTGTCTGTCCGTCCGTCCGTCTGTCCGTCCGTCTGTCCGTCCGTCCGTCTGTCTGTCTGTGTACACGTACAGAGCAAATTCGGCTAAAAGGATTTTTATGAAACTGCATATTTAAGCTTTTGACATCAATGACACGAATTGATCAACTTTTGGTAAAAATCGGTTGACTAGAAATGGGAGTTTACTCGTGCCGATTTTAAGATTTTTGCGAATATTTAGCAACAGAAAAATTTTAGAAAAGATTTATTGAACAAAAGTTACCATAAATGCAATAACTAATAACTTTATTTGAGACGTTTTTTGATAACACGAAAAAATTTTGTAAATTTTTTTAAAATTTTTCTCAATTTTTTCGTACTTATATGTTACGTTTCCATGGTCATGATAAATAATATCTCTGTTAGAAAATATTAGGGCAAGTTATTTCTACTCTGCTGCTAGAATGTATTTTATACAAGTACTTTATGATGGCGGTCGGTCCTGTGGTGGCCACAGCTGATTTTTTTGTGTACCATGACCAAAAAGTGGATCTTTTTCGTCCGCATCTGAATTTGATGGCCGAGGCCGATGGCAGAACCGAGGCCTTCAAACAGATGAAGACGGAAAAGAACTTTTTGGCAATTAAAATTTGTACATTATAATTTTAAGCGACCAAAAGTAATTTTAATTAGAAAAATTAAACTTATTTATTTTAATTAGTTTCATAATTTTAAACATTCGCTTGTTACTGAACAAACATCACTATCGTAGATGGCGTTGGCATCCAGCAGCCTAAACAGTAAGCGAATCGGCCGAAAAAGATTTACTTTTTGTTTAATATAATCTGTCTCAATTTGTAATACGAAACTACAGTCTGTTCCAAACGGTTAAGCGGAACTAAATGGGAATTTAGTTCTTTTAGGTTGTCACGAGAAGGGACCTTGCTTGGGTTATTTCATTTTTCATGTTGGGATGTCAAAATTTAATATTCCAACAATGAAACCATGGAAACGAATTACATATGTCAAAATTAAATATTTTTTTTAGATATTTTAATGACAAAAAAATAAATTAATGGGAAATTTGTATTAAGAATGACACAAAAAATCAAAATATAAAGAAAATGACATTTTAAAATGATATTAACCTTAACCAAAAATCTTTATTGTAAGTATGATTTACAAAGCTTAAACAAAACGGCCGAAAGGCACGATTTAAACGATGAAAGTAACTAGATTGCAAAATCTAGTTCCGCTTAACCGTTTGAAACAGACTGTAAATCTGGTTACTTTAGTGACTGTTGTGGTGTAAATAGACTTTTGTAGAATCATGTGAACTTGTAAATCTGGCTTTTAAAAGTATGGTCAAGTTTCATCATATTGAGGTTATTACTAAATTGACATGTCAAAATTGTGATTGACATGTCAAATATTTTGAATGGATATATTAATATTTACAAATATTTCATCAAACTTTCGATTATTACTCGTATAATAGTAAAAAAATATTACGATTATCAATGAAATATCGTGATAAAATATAAAAAACAAAAATACATATTATATAATAATAATTTATCATTTTATTGTGCTGCCCTTAAAATCTCATTCTTGATTTGCAAAATTTAATAACAATTTTAAACAAAAATATTCATTTTTTTAATGTAAATCCCAAATTTTTCTCTGCAAATCTTTCCGAAACATGTAGTCTGTGGTTCTATCTGTGTTCTTATTATTACCTCTTCCCATGTTCGTCGGTCTTAAATTTTCTGCACCTTCATTTAAAATTTTTCTTACTTCTC
Organism: Liopterus haemorrhoidalis; assembly: GCA_963971575.1. Classification (NCBI taxonomy): domain Eukaryota; kingdom Metazoa; phylum Arthropoda; class Insecta; order Coleoptera; family Dytiscidae; genus Liopterus; species Liopterus haemorrhoidalis. The sequence continues at coordinate 32,085,432 of OZ020623.1, forward strand.
CTTCAGAAATCTAAAGAAATTGAAATGGGTAAATTATTTTATATTTCACAACAAAAAGGACACCAAGATTTACTGAAAAAATATCTGCCACAAGGTCTATAATTTCGCTTCTTTTTAATTTTGTTCCATTTTTTTCTAAAAGTTTTCCATAAGCGTTATATATGTGTTTTTTTGTATATTTATCTAATTGTTGTCTCTTATGCATATTTTCTGATGTTATGTTCTTATTTTGGTTGTATAAAAATACTTTTCAATTAAAAAAATAAATTGACATACAATTTAATGTCAAATATGAATTGTCAAATGTTTTGAAAGGTGCCATTTCAGCAGTACCACCCTAAGATGATATTTTAAATAGACAACATAAAAAATGAAATTTTCCTCTTAGTTTCGTATTACAAATTGAGACAGATAATACTATACTTTTTAAGAAATTTCTTTTTAATCAAATGAACACGAAAATTTACTTAAGCCAACCCTTAAAATACAATTTTTTTATTTATTCTAATTCCCATCAAAATGTACTTAGTCAAACCATTAAAATATTTTTTTTCAAAAGAACACGCAATTTAATTTATGCCAACTTGTAAAATAATGATTTTTATTTTAAACAAAAGAAGACTAGCTCTTATAGTTATGGCCCCAGTTGTCAAAAGCCCCAATTTTGTACGGCCCGAATTGTCCATCGTCCCAGTTGTTAATGGCCCCAGTTGTGAAAAGCCCCAACCAGGGACGTAGCCAGGATTTCAGCTTGGGGGGGGGGGCAGAAATAACAAAATATTCTAAATTGGTCGGTACGACCTTAATTACATGGCTTGGGTAGAAAATAACAGCGTTCTAGGTCAGGGGTCGGCAACCTTTCAGTGACAAAGAGCCAAATCTATATTGGAAAAAAAAACACAATAACATGGAAATGCCGCTAAAAAATATAAACTATATTTAAGAAAAAAACGTAAAAATTGTTTATTTGTTTTAAAATAATCAAGTATTACAATAAATTAATATTTACTTATACATTTAGTTTGTAATACCTATTGTAGTTGCCAGTATATTACAATATAATAATTTTTTTAATGGGACGATTGCTCCTGTATAGTGTTCTATAAGACTTCAATATTTGGTGAATATTCAGTAATCTTTAACTTAAGGCAGCACTCTAGTTTCAGGTCAGTAAGATTACTTCTTAACTGACTCTTTATTAATTTCATATGTGAAAAGATTTGCTTACAGTAATATGTGGATCCGAAAACTGTCACTAGCCCAAAAGCATAATTTTTTAAAAGATTGAATGATTCTGGAAGACGGTACCAAGCTTCGAAAAAAACTTTATCTACATTTTGAAGATTGCGAATTTCGGTCCACTTATGATGGGAAGATAAAATTCACTTTTTTCTTTCTAAATTTTCCAGTTCAGAATTAAGTTTTAAGAATATATAATTCCATAAATCTTTGGATTTCAAATCCACTAATTGAAGGTGATAAATGTAATTGCTACATATCTACTTCAATTGGTTTTGTCAAAAAATCTAGTGTAGCTTTATATTTTCTAAACTCTTTAAATCTATCTCGAAAAGCTTCTTTCATGTTAACAATAGTTTGTGCAAAAATTCATTAATAACATGTTTTTGTAAATTAATAAAATGTAAAAATGTTTTTGCACGTAAATCATTCACAAATACAGATAACTTTTTTTTGAAACAAATAATTTCTTCTAAAAGGGAATATGCAGTAACTCGGGGAATTACCGGGCGTGAATTGCACCGTAAAACATTCTGAAAAATACAAAACCTGTATAGTACAGGCAGAAAGTTGAAAATTAAAAAATAGATTATATTAAAATAAAAACCAGCCAATTTTCAAAGAGCCACAAAATTTTCTAAAAGAGCTGCATGAGGCTCCGGAGCCGCAGGTTGCCGACCCCTGTTCTAGGTCTTTTGTAGTATATTAAATAATAAGTCCGGTAAATTTATAAATTTTCTTCACCTCCGGTGAAGAAAACTTCTAACAACCTAAATTATATTTTATATAAGGTAAACTAACCAGGATTTAAACTATCCAGGGGGGGGGCAAATGTCCCCTATTCCTCCCCTGGCTACGTCCCTGGCCCCAGTTGTGAAAAGCCCCAATTGTATACGGCCCGAATTGTCCATCGCCCCAATTGTTAATAGTCCGAATTGTCTTACGGCCCCAGTTGTCTGGTTAGCATATTATAGATATTTACCTGTAATTCTTCCTACTTTTCCATATTTAGAACCGGCCCCCGCATAACCACAAACATGGGCCCCCAGACTGTGCCCAATCAAATGTATCCTATCTAATTTCGCTCCATTCTCTACCAAAAAATCAATCATTTTGGCAATCATCTCTCCAACTTTTGCCGTGTCCATCATCGGTATAAAGTAGAACACATTTTTGGCTATTGGTGCCCAGTCCACTATTATGACGTTGTAATCTTTCATCAGCAGATATTTTTCTTTGATTCTCTGGCAAGTATTTGACTTGTTGCTTGACATCCATCCGTGGGTTATTATTTTTGTGTTTTTGGAGAAATCAATGGTTGATGCTTGAAGCCTTTGTCGATCGCCTACTTTTAGTTCATAGTTTTTATTAGTTTTTCTGAAATTAATATATCTTATTATTTATTTCTGGTATTTAATTACTCAGTAACAATTAGTAACAATGACAACTCTAGGACTAAGCAACTGGAGGGGCAATCGAAGTTTAAATCAAAATATACAAAAACTTACCAGTTATACAGTTTTGTTTTCGTATTATTAATAATAATAATAATAATATTTATTAGTATTGAATACATTTCAGAAAATGTTTACACAAGTCAAAATTATAAAAGTTCAAATTTTAAAATAGATATTACAAAAACAACATATTAAAATAGTAATAATAGTATTAATTTTTCGTATGAATCCACCAGAACTAGGGATTAAGGGAATTTTTAATTTAAATCGAATAGATGTTACACTAGTTCTATTGAAGTTTCTTAAAAACCATTAAGGATATTTTTCAAATTTATAATCCCATTGTTTCTAAATTTTAGGGGTTGTTATACTAGTTTGTTAGTTAATTTTCAACGTTCATAGCGTGCATACATTAACAACATGGCTCTTTGGCGACCATTTGATTTTGAAGAAATTCCTAATTTCTGTTAGGAAAATAGTGAATCTGTGCAAGGTGATTTGGAGTGCGAAAATGTGGACGTGGCTACTAAAGAAAAACGTCATTTGTTAGAAGATTGCAAAGTTCTGATATTGAACGTTTATAAAAAGTTAGTTTCGGAAGGTAATGGCAAACCTATACTTAGAACTGCGGAATTAACTAGTGTTCCGTACAGAACAATTCAACGTATCATTTTTCGAGTTTTAAACCCTATAGAACTAATATAGAGCCAATTAAAAGGTAATGTTAGCCGGAAAAATACAACACCGACAAAAAGTGACACAGCAGTAAAATTAATTAAAGACGAAACAAGTGCAATAAGTAGTGATTTGTGGAAAAAAATGTGTAGAACACGCAAAGACAATTGAATTTTTTTTTTATAAATCCAACAAATAAATCTTCAATAATTTTTAATTTAAATGACAGTGGTAGTGACACAAACTCTGATAGTGATATAAACAATGATAATAGTGATAATTTGAAATTACCATAAATTGAAAAAAAGAATGATTTTTTTTGTGCAAATTTGAAGTATTTAATATAGACTATAAAGACTTTAAAACAAAACAATTTTTAAACATGTCTATATTTATAATTCAAATTTAGCCAGTCCTAAGCCTGATAAAAATGTGAAGGAATGACATGTGAGTATATACAGTTCATTCTAAACAGCATATAAGAAAACACGTTTATTTTAAATAATTATTACGGTCCTGACAACTATTTTTACAGAACCATAAACTCAGCAGGTATAATGGTTATACTGTCAGTCATTATTGGAATCAATAAGTGAGGAAATCATTTAATTTTGGAAATACTATAATCATTCATGCATCTGTAGTTGGCAGAGAAATACGCGTTTCTAACATAATGATACGTTGGAATATAACTGCAATTTTTGGAACTCTTTATAAAGTTAATGATTTTTCAAAATATGTATACTGTAGGCTATTCCAAACGTTTAGGCGGAATTAGATTTTGCAATATAGTTACTTTCATCGTTTTTTTAGCCGTTTTGTTTAAGCTTTGTAAATCATACTTGCAATAAACATTTTTTGGTTAAGGTTAATATCATTTTAAAATGTCATTTTCTTTATATTTTGATTTTTTGTGTCATTCTTAATACAAATTTCCCATTTATTTTTTTTTTGTCATTAAAATAGGTAAAAAAAGTTTTTATATTTGTTATAGGTCATTCCTTTCCATGGTTTCACTATTGAACTTTTAAATTTTCACATACCAAACGTCAAACATAAAATAACCCAAGCAAGGTCCCTTCTTCTGACAACCTAAAAGAACGAAATTCCCATTAATTTCCGCCTAAATGTTTGGAATAGCCAGTATATATCTTATTAAAAACAAGTAAAAAGTACCTGTTTATATACGCCTGTCAAGTTTCGGTTTTTTCTGTCCAAATTGTTTGCTAACTAAACCTAACCTAATTAGTTTTATCATTGATTGTTTGCATATAGTGAAGATATATAAATGCATTATATAATTTTAATACATTTACATAATTTAGCATCTATGAATGCGACGAAAAACGAAATGTTCTATTTCAGACATAAAACTGGTAGATCGGAATATATTGATATTTTTAAGGATTCTCTCTTTTAATAAACTTAATGTTTTTCAAAATATGTATACTATAAATCTTATTAAAACCATTTAAATATGACTTTAAGGGTATAAATACTGAAATTTCATTAGTCAAACTTTTCTTTAGAAACGTTAATACGAGCTAAATGTTAACAAACACTTATTAAATAATTGCTTGGATTTCAGAACGAAAAAATCAAGTTCTTATTTAAATTTCAGTTTTTAATAAAAATATTGGAAAAGATAAAGTGAATCGTAAATGTTATGTTTTGAAAGAAAGGGGCGGCGCTTCGCCAGAGCTAAATCTCATTCTAACTATCATACACGTTTTCTCTGACGAGTTGTTTGTGGTGGATTTATATGGAACATTACCCAAATAGTAAAATACATGCCAAATATAATCTTAAAATACAATACTAGAAAAGTCGTCAAAAACATAAAAACAGTTCTAGATGCGCGCCTAGCTACCGGCATAATTTACGTAAAGGCCAAGTATCTTAGGAACATAGTACCTGGTATATAAATCGAATGTGACGTCTCTATGTACGTTACGCACTTGTCTCGCTTCAGTGCCGTAACCGCTGTCCTTGAGCAGTGCCACTATCGGGTTACCATCTCCGTTGGGCATGTACATCCAGGAGTCTCCGTAACCGGGCATCCCTTGCAGAAGCTCGGGAGAATAATTTGACTCATCCCATTCAGCCACAACATCTTTAAAATTTAGTTTCATTTTAATTTTTATTTTATCTTTTATTTTATTTATTTATTTGGACACTACAGACATAGTCCCATGTGTCCGTAGACAAACATACAATATACATACCAGGTCTACAAGTATGAAATGCGGATTTTTTTCAAACTTGCCGCGCAAACAGAGTGTATAGTTCAAAGTCTCAACACATATGGCGTTTTGTTAAGTTATCATTAAGTGTCAAATGCGTATAGGTTATAATTTGAAAAGTGATCATGTAGTTTTGTTTTACTGTGTTAAAAATGTCAAATTTTGTGCCAAATAAAGAGCATTCGCGGACAGTACTACTGTTTTGTTTTCATTTGAAAAAAGCTGCTGCTAAATCATACCGACTGCTTCGAGAAGCTTATGGTGAATATGTTCCATCGTAAGATACGTGTGAACAATGGTTTCGGCGTTTCAAAAGTGGTGACTTTGATCTTACAGACAAAGAACATGGAAAACCTCCAAAAAAATATGAAGATACAAAATTGGAAACATTGCTACAGGAAGACGATAGTCAATCACAAAAACAACTAGCAGAGCAGTTAGGCGTTAGTCAACAAGCTGTTTCCAATCGCCTACGAGAGATGGGTAAGATTCAGAAAGTCGGCAGATGGGTTCCACATGCATTGAATGAGAGGCAGATGAAAGAACGCAAAAACAATTGTGAAATTTTGCTTGCACGATACAAAAGAAAGTCTTTTTTGCATCGTATCATTACTGGCGATGAAAAATGGATTTATTTTGAAAATAAACGCAAAAAATCATGGGTGAACCCAGGCTCACCACCCACATCAACTGCAAGACCGAATCTCTTTGGCAAAAAGACAATGCTCTGTATTTGGTGGGACCAAAAGGGTGTGGTCTATTATGAATTGTTAAAACCTGGTGAAACAGTTAATACCCAACGCTACCAACAACAACTGATCGAATTGAACCATTTGCTGCTCATAAAACGACCAGAATACGAAAGAAGACAGCACAAGGTAATCTTTCTTCACGATAACGCTTCATCACATAAGGCAAAAGCAGTTTGCAACACATTGGAGGCACTCAAGTGGGAAGTGCTACCCCATGCCGCTTACTTACCAGACTTGGCCCCTTCAGATTACCACTTGTTCGCATCGATGGGTCACGCACTTGCCGAGCAGCACTTTTGTTCATATGAAAATGTGAAAGAATGGCTAGATGAATGGTTTGCGGGGAAAGGGGAAGAGTTCTACTGGCGAGATATTCACAAATTGCCTGAAAGATGGGAAAAATGTATAACTTGTAATGGAGCATACTTTGAATAAATAAACTTTTACTGTTCTTTTGAGTTTAATGTGTTTTATTTAAAAAAACAAAAAATCCGCATTTCATACTTGTAGACCTGGTAAATAATTATAGAATTTGAAGTTCAAACAATTTCCCTATGGAATAAAGTGACACTTTATATGTCAAGAACTAGATAAAGTTGCTTTATAACCCGGGCGTGAGAAAAATAATTTACGTACCTTGGCTGATGTATAGAATTATAAAGGTGACAATTCCGTAGGAGGTCTTCGCCATTTTCTGCGACACTTTGGCTTCTTTAAATTAAATAAGAATGTCTGCCCCTCAAGGACTTATTGTTATGTATCTCTTATGAATATATGCAATTTTATTTATCTGTTTGATTTATAAACTTACCAATTAGTTAGTTAACAATATCGTTTGTTATTTTCAAATTTACATTTTGCATTACACGCTATATGTTATGACGAAATTGATAGATTCTGTAGTATACAGGGTGTCTACCTGCATAAACAATATACAGTGAATTTATTTTATCTTGCAATATTGAAATTATTATAATGCATGGTTTCCCTAGTAACGACAAATTATTTTGACAGCAATGTATTTTCGCCTATGTTGCAAATTAAAAGAAACGCTATTTTACATTCCTGTCAGATTTCAATTACCATAGTAACGATAATACCTATATGCAGATTAAAAAAAATTCACTGTATAAGATTTTGGTTTATTAATAAGACTACGTTAGCCCGAGCACTCATTAAAGTAACACTAATCTATCTGGTCGTCAAGGATGATATTTTTAGTTAATAATATTGTCAATTTTAACAGCTTATTATTTGACATTGGCTTAATATTATACCGTTTTGTTTTTACCGACCGCCTACACATATAAGGGAGGTATTGTAATCATACCGATTTTGACATTTCGAGATTTCGATGGATCTCCACGAATTGAGGTCTCTACATACCGTTTTGACTATTTTTATCATGATGTCTGTCGGTCTGTCTGTCTGTCTGTCTGTCTGTCTGTCTGTCTGTCTGTCTGTCTGTCTGTCTGTCTGTCTGTCTGTCTGTCTGTCTGTCTGTCTGTCTGTCCGTCCGTCCGTCCGTCCGTCCGTCCGTCCGTCCGTCTGTCTGTGTACACGTGCAGAGCGAATTCGGCTAAAATGATTTTTATGAAACTTCATATTTAAGCTTTTGACATCAATGGCACAAATTGATCAACTTTTGGTAAAAATCGGTTGACTAGAAATGAGAGTTTACTCGTGTCGATTTTAAGATTTTTGCGAATATTTAACAACGGAAAAATATTTCGAAAAAATTTATTAAATTAAAATTGCTATAAAAGCAATAACTAACAACTTTTTATGAGACATTTTTTGATAAAACAAAAAAAAAAAAAAAATTAAAAATGTTTCGAATTTCGGAAGTATCTATTTTTTCATACTTACATTTAACGTTTCCATGGTCATGATAAATAATATCTCTGTTAGAAAATATTAGGCGAAGTTGTTTCTACTCTGCTGCTAGAATGTATTTTATACAAGTACTTTGTGATGGCTGTCGGTCCTGTGGTGGCTACAGCTGATTTTTAATTTGGTGATTACTTTTACCCCGTCGAATGACAGGCTTTTCTCCTAGTAATTATTATAAAATTTATGAATTTAAAAAATATTATTTTAGTCAGTGTAAACTTTGTTGCGCGTTAAACCAATCAAAAGCAAAGTCAAACATCTCATATCTTCTTATAGCGTATACGCTGCATTGAAAATTGAAATGAATTATATTTATTTATTAAATGAAAATATAATATATAATACACCCTGTACATAATTTGTTGCAAGTTTTTTTGTTTTTATTAGCGAAATAATAAATTTAAATATCCGGTATCATTATTTATAAAATAAAACAATGTTTTTTTTTACTAACAAAAATATTTATTTTTTCTTTTATGTCGTAATAGCACATACAGTGAAAACCAAAACCACTGTACCCAAAAACCGAGAACGAAACAACCGAAATACAACTAAAAACAGTTAGTGGAATATTAGGCAAAGTGGAAGAACTCATTGACACTATCGAGAATTCGGACTCGGATATTGGTAGAAGTTTCAGTGTTGTTAATAATATACGCAATAGCACCGCTTGTTATAAACTTTTATATCAAGACAAAAAGAAAACTGCGGTACAATTGACAATGGGCAAATTTCTAATTAAAAACAACAAATAATAATTTTTTAGGTACTTATTTATTTTTCTAAACATGTTTATTTTACATAATGTATGGTTTATTTTTATTTTTTTAACATGTATGGTATGTTAATACTACGTGTTTACTGTTCTATTCGGATTTACGAAAATATTAGGGGCATTAAATTAATAAATTTCAATATCTTGCAAATGATCATTCATGAAAAAAAAAAGTGTAAGAATCTTTTTTTGTAGAAAATTTTAAAATCTGCAAGTTTTATTCAAACAAATTTTACGTTAAGTTTACTCTTTCAAAATTAAATGCGGTCCCGTCATTTAATAATCGGACATTTTTCGTGAATCCGATTTTACATTGTGTGCTATTTCTTTTCCCTTTTTTTTAAAACCATAAAATTGCCATATCAAATACGCAAACGACGTTTTCGTGTGACGCGATGTACGTTCGCGCGGACAATGTGTACGTTCGTACAAAAGCGACATTTTCATGTTACGCGATGTACGTTCGTACGAACAACGTGGACGTTCGTACGAACATAGGATCCGTAATTAATCATGTACGTATCATCGAACGTACGTTAAGTGGATGTACGTTAAGCGAGCGCTGACTGTATATATTTTTTTAATGAATCGACAAAAATGCTTTCTTTTTATGAAAATAATGAAGTTGTTCTTAAAATATAATATATCAGTAAAATTATGGATTTTTTATTACTTAAACCAACTATTTTTTGTATTTATTGTAATATTTTTCTAATACTGTTATTTTTACGCACATGACTGTATATCATAATTGTCTAAATTTATATTAATCTGTCCTTCTTTATTTGTTCGACTTAAAAACATGCTTTGTAGATCGGCTATCTTCGGTTCCTTCGGGCTGCATTCGGCTAACATATACAGATTTTCTCTTTTGCTCTTCTTATTTGTAGTTCTTTTTACTTTGTCCATATCATCGTCCTTTAATGATTGCAAGCGTCGTGCATGTTCCACTGCTTGACTTATTGTCAAACTGGCCGCTTCGTCTTCAACCTGCTAATATAGAAAATAAATAATTAACACTGGTTTTTAATTAATCAGTGTTCAGTTGTTGATCTGTAAATTTTGTGATTTATTCCTACAACTACCATGGAGTTGTCGCATTTCGATATTCTTACGAGGGTTACCTTTTATGTTTTTACAAACGAACACTAGATGGCAATATTGAAATGTATCATAACTATATTCATAAAATTTGGCATTTTTTATTGTGAAATCAGTGGCAGCTTATAAATTGACGAGTTGTTTGTTGACAGTTAGCATTAAAACAAAACGAGTTTGTGAAAAAATGGATATTACACGTGAAGGTTTTCGTTGGATGATTATTTTACGATTTTAGTAAAGCCCTGGCTCAACAACAATGCATAGATTTGCTTCGTTCAACTTTTTGTAATGAGGCACCATCAGAAAAGAATGTTTACAATTGGTTTGCAGAATTTCGTTTTTATCGTGCGTCCGTCAGTGATGAATCTCGTGAAGGTCGACCAAAATCGGTTCTGATTGAAAAAAACATCGTTGCTGTGCGCAAAATGATTGAAGAATATCGGCATTTGACTTACCGTGAGATAGAGGCATCCTTTGGCATATCGCAGACTGTAATACATCCGATTTTGCATGAACATTTACATAGTTGTGAAAAAGATCTGTTCCCGATGGATTCCGCATAATTTGACCAAAACTCAAAAAAAGGCTCGTGTTGGTGTAAGGGCTAAAAAAATTCAACCTAGGCACTGCAAAATCCGTACACAACATCGTTCCAGGTGACGAAACTTGGATTTATTCATATGAACCGGGAACTAAGCAACAATTCACTGTTTGGGTCTTCCAAGATAAACCGAAACCCACAAAAGTTGTTTTTCACGAAGCACTTCCAAGAAAATCATCTTGTTTCTTCGGTTGTACTGGACATGTCGCAACTATTTCTTTAAAGGATCGGAGAACGGTTAATGCTGAATGGTATACAACAATTTGTTTGCTAGAAGTCATCGACAAAATCATCAGCGACCAAACACGTCGCATCATTCTTCATCATGACAATGCAAGCTCCCACACCGCACGTCAAACAATTGATTATTTGAAGGAGAAAATATCTAATTAATGTCTCATTGCCCGTATTCACCTGATTTATCTTAACGGCTTTTTGTTCCCCAATGTCAAACAAAAAATGCGTGGACAGCGATTTTTATCAACTCAAGAAGTTGTTGAAGCCTTCGAAAACCATGTTTTTGAGATACCAACTTCAGAGTGGAAAAAATGTTTCGAGTATTGGTTTGAAAGCATGCAAAAGTATATAAATCTTAAAGGCGAATATTTTGAAAAGCAATAAAAAGGTTGTTCCAAAAAAAAAAATTCTTTCTTAGTTTTAGTAAAAACTTAAAAGGTAGCCCTCTTATATGGGGCCAAAAGTTTTTTTCGCGGACGGTATACGCAAATGTTTATTACTTTGTTGAAGACCTTTTATCATACTTTTTACCGGCCACCAACATATACAAGGGAGGTATTGTGATCATACCGATTTTGACATTTCGAGATTTCGATGGATTTCTACGAATTGAGGTCCCTACATAACGTTTTGACTATTTTTATCATGATGTCTGTCGGTCTGTCTGTCCGTCTATCTGTCTGTCTGTCTGTCTGTCCGTCTCTCTGTCCGTCTGTCTGTGTACACGTGCAGATCAAATTTGGCTAAAAGGATTTTTATGAAACTTCATATTTTAGCTTTTGTCATCAATGGCACGAGTTGATCAACTTTTGATAAAAATCGGTTGACTAGAAATGGGAGTTTACTTGTGTCGATTAAGATTTTTGCGAATATTTAACAGAAAAATATTTCGAAAAAATGTATTTAACAAAAGTTGCTATAAATGCAATAACTAATAACTTTTATTTGAGACATTTTAGTATCTATTTTTTCATAGTTATATGTAACGTTTCCATGATCATGATAAATAATATCTCTGTTAGAAAATATTAGGCCAAGTTATTTTTACTCTGCTGCTAGAATGTATTTTATACAAGTACTTTGTGATGGCGGTCGGTCCTGTGGTGGCCACAGCTGATTTTTTTAATAAATTTTAGTTATCAATTTTTTTCCCCAACTTGCTCACACTTCGCACAAGTTATTTCTACTCTGCTGCTAGAATATATTTTATGCAAATACTTTGTGGTGGCGGTCAATCCTGTGGTGGCCACAGCTGATTTTTTTATATGCTTACCTTGGCGGCAGGTATGATATTTAAGTCAATAGAAGCCAATATTTGAGCGAAAGTTCCAAGCCTATGGAAGAGCATGGAGAAAAATTGAATAACCATAATAAGACCAAAGAAGAAAACGAAGACGAGACCAACTGGTTCCAGTTGCAAGCAGATAGTTGTTGCATCTTGAACTTCCACTGATAATTCCGTATTGTTCTTAGATATTTTCTTCAAATCATCTTTCTGTTTCTGAAACACAAAAGGCATTAACGGAGATCAAATTGAAAAAATTAATTTATTTTAAACTAGGTGCTCCGACTGGCTTTGTTTGGAGGCAATCAGTTATTATTGATTTAAAAATATTTTAATTATTCTGGCATTATGCGCTGGGGCATCGTCGTGTTGAAATCAAACTTAACCTGGAATATTCAGTGCATTTAATTCAGGTATTGCTCTATTTTCTAACAAATCCAGATATACCTAGAAAGTATCTGGACTGTATATATTAGTCTATACTTATCAAAAATTCATATTTTTTGCTCCAAAATAACAAACAAAAGTAATGTCACATGTATTTTAAACCAGCCAAAAACTTCCAAAGGAAACCGCTGTCAGATGGCAGCACATGTATGTAACAGCACACTAATAGGGGAAACTTTTTAAGATCGCAGCGCCATATGCGGCAAAGCTGGAACACTCGAAAGTGACATTAAACTGTTACTCGTGTATTTGTTTACATGGTGAAAATGAACACGAGTTGTATTTTTCCTGTTTTCCGAGCTTTTTTTTTATTTAAAGGTAATCTACGATTTAAAAAATATGTAATAATGTACTATTCTAAAGAAATTTCAAGGAAATTTTTAATTTTTCATTGTATTTTTAATTTTTTTTGACTGTCTGTCAATATAATAGCAACAAAAATATGGTAAATATATTAGTAAAAATTAATATCTCAGCCTGAAAAAGTAGAAGGGCCTTTTAATATATCAACTGATGATTTAGGCAAATTTTGGGTAGGGTAAGTGCTTTTTTCGGTCTTTTCTTGGACGTAAAAAATCACTTTCCATAAAATGCAACGAGCAAACATGCATGCATGGGTTTCGATTTTTGCCCATTTTTAGTTTTTGGGTCCATAAAAACCTACGATCCACTTTCTCTCTGCCTCCAAAGGTCGTTTCAATTGATATTTTTTTCGATGTAGGTAAATTTTAGAATGTTTAAGAGGGATTCTTCCTTATTCACGTTGCGGCACGCAACATAATTGATTGTTTTGTCCATGATTCACAAAAATGAAATACAAACAACAAAGAAAACACGTATTTCTCAATTGAACAAAACAACACAATGTCACTTTCGTATCTTCCGCAAATTGCTACCAGATGTCAGAGCGCTTAGGAAGTTAACCCTTTATTCCCTATATTCCCTATAACCCTACCTTCAAGACCTGCGAGGTTTCAACTAGCATGTAACCAGCTTAGCATTAAAGTACTGCTGTGTGCATAACTTACAGGATCTATAATTAGCTAAATAAATAAACTATTATTATTATTATTATTATTACAGAAATTCGTGGAAATATTTAAGGAATTAAACAGAGTGACTCAGAGCACTCCTAGCTTGCTTCCCGAACCCTAAAGTGATCGGAAAGCAATGATAAAGAGTAAAATATTTTATTATCTGAATAGAAATGTTTGAATATTTGAATTTCAGACTTCGAATAATAAATATTTAAATATTATTGTCAGTTCCAATAGTTTATTACCATTAGCTGCAAGTAGAGATTTCACGAGTGCCAAAATTTTGGCAGGCCCCTAGTGAAATATAGTTTTTAAAACTTACCGGAATACAGCCCACTGGCCAAGGAATGTTGATATTCTCTTTCTGTAGGGTCAACATGAATACGATCAGCACGAAAAGGGCGTTGATCATCAGAAATCCAAAAACGGCCTTGTCTCTTAGATCCTTCAGTTTCTTGGCAATCCTAGACTGAAAACATATAAATATTTAACCATTTGTTAGGATTTCGTAGGTATAGCCAAGAAAACCTTAAATCTTCACTTATATACTTCTCTCTGTCTGTATTAGGGGTAGATTGAAAATATTAAATATCTTTCTTATTTTTTAGTAAAAATGGGTAGGGCTAAACATTGCATACAGGAGAAACGTCAGTTGATTTTACAAATGTTGATTTCTGGTAAAACTTCTAAATTTATTCAGAATGTGCTAGGATGCTCCGCTAAAATGGTATCTAATGCCAAAAAGTGGACTCTAGAACCTGTAAGTCGGGGTCAAATATCTAAAACTTCGCTGACAACAGATAGAAAAATTGTAAGGTATGCAAAGTTAAACCCTTTTTTTACTTCTACACAAATAAAAAACGAATTAGACCTGCCAATTTCTGCATCAATTGTAAGAAAACGTCTTATAAAAGCCAATCTGAAAGCCAGAAGACCAAGAAAACCTCCGCTGTTAAACAAGAGACAACGGGAAAATAGAATTCAACTTGTCAAAGAACACCAACTTTGCCCAAGTCAAAAAGATGCAATATTCTTTGGTCTGATGAAACAAAAATTGTTTTATTTAATCCTGGTATCTGCCAAAAGCAAGTACGCAGGCCTTCATGCACGAGGTAGAGTGAATTCAAATTGTAAAGAGCCAGTCTATTGCCTTGCGCAGTAAACCAAAATTCGTCCAGACGAGTCCAATTGCATATTGGAGGGGTGTATTTAAGTGATATTCTGTTTCATAGACGCATCATAGACGTACGTCTAACGCTGTTGTATGACATTTGTTAGTGTGTGATAATTTCTTATAATTCAGAAGTTTCTAATGAAGAATCTATTGAAGAATCTGATGAAGAATCTGATGGAGTATATCCCCTTAATCCTGTTTAGAAAACTTTCATATTTATAGTTTTTGCATATTTCTATTTTTTATTTTAGCTGCTAGTAA
Organism: Liopterus haemorrhoidalis; assembly: GCA_963971575.1. NCBI lineage: Eukaryota > Metazoa > Arthropoda > Insecta > Coleoptera > Dytiscidae > Liopterus > Liopterus haemorrhoidalis. Next base: position 32,100,609 of record OZ020623.1, read on the forward strand.
TTTTGTAAATAACACATTCTATTTTCCTTGTATTTTATGATACTTTTTTCTTACATTTATACATTTTATGAATATGTTTATAATATTATTTTGATATATTATTTGGATTATTTTAATAAATTAAAGCAGGTTTTTTAAATTTTGTTCTATAATTTTCAATTAACCCAGGATTTTTCTCATAAACGTCCTAAGAAAATTATACAGTAAGTATTATATTAATTAATAATATTAATTTAATATTATAAATATACATGTTAATTGTAATTATAAATATACATACATTAAATATAAAGTAAATAATTTATGTTGAAATTATTTAAGTCATATACGACTTTTCATGAAGGTAAAATGTATTTTTTCTATAAAATAAATAGTGTCTCAATACGCCTTATAAATTTACAATGCATAATTGCCACGCCAATGTATTGTCAAGGTTGCGCATGATGACGTCAGAGCAGTGGCTCTTTACATTTTGAAACATCTCTACACTACAAAGACAATAAAACATGGCGGTTATAGTGTTATGGCATGGGGATATTTTTCTTGAAACGGAATGGGTCCTATTTTCTGGATTAAAGATATAATGGAAGCGAATGTTTATGTCAGTATCTTACAGTGTGTCATGCTTCCCTTTGCAGAGAAGAAAATGCCTTTAAAATAGATATTTATGCAATATAATGACCTAAAGCATACCTCGCTCAAAACAAAAAATAGGTTTAATGAAAATAGGGTTACTATTATGGATTGGCCAGCTCAATCTCTGGACTTAAATCCAAAAGTGAACTTGTGGGCCAATGTAAAAATTAAAACATCTTCTTCAAAACTTGCTTAAAAAGAAGAATTATGGGGAGACATTGAAACAGCTTGGAAATCAGTTTCCTTGGAGAAATGTTGGTAGCTATTTTGGTTCTATGCCGAGAAGATGTGTAGAAGTAATACGAAAAAAAGGTCATGGAACCAAACATTACAGAAATAATAAAGAATATTTAATATTAAAATTAGTTTTATTTATTTTATGAAATGTACTGCTATATTTATGAACAGCGTAATGAGCATATTTTTACAAATACTATATATATTTTTTTAATGAATCGATAAAAATACTTTCTTTTTATGAAAATAATAAAGTTGTTCTTAAAATATAATATATCAGTAAAATTTTGGCTTTGTTATTACTTAAACCAAGTTTTTTTTTTTTGTATTTATACTGAAATTTTTCTGATACTGCTATTTTTAGGCACATGACTGTATATACATATGTACTTACTTTTTCATCTTTGTCTTCTATAAGCGGATACAAATATTGAGCAAGTAATTCATTCCAAAAATCCGTCTCCTGTTGACTTAATTCACCGACAGGTCCATTCATTTCCATTATCCAGTCTACCTGTATGTCTTCCTGCTCATCCATGTCTTCCAGGATCAGCGTGTCTTCACATTCTGTCTCTATCTCATCGCTAACAATCAGTGGCTCGTTTTCATCGCTAGGCTTTTTACCAGGACAACATGTACACCTGAATGCTTCTCCAAGTGAAAATTCCATTCCACCAGGGTTTATTGATTGTGATTTTCTTAGAAGACGAAGAAGTGTTTTGTACTTTGGAGATTTTTTTGATTTTGATAGTTTATCTTCCAATGGATTCTAGAGAATATTTGAATGAACAAGTACTGTTTTGCTCGTATTTCGTACGTTTTTGGGATGTCGTAAGAAACCAATAAGGTTATCTACCTATTTATATTAATAAAATTTGAGGCTACATTTGTTTTTTAAAGCTGGAACACTCGAAAGTGACATTAAACTGTTACTCGTGTATTTGTTTACATGGTGAAAATGAACACGAGTTGTATTTTTCCTGTTTTCCGAGCTTTTTTTTAATTTAAAGGTAATCTACGATTTACAAGATATGTAATAATATACTATTCTAAAGAAATTTCAAAGGTATTTTTAGTTTTTCATTGTATTTTTAATTCTTTTTGACTGTCTGTCAATATAATAACAACAAAAATATGGTAAATATATTAGTAAAAATAAATATCTCTGCCTGAAAAAGTAGAAGGGCCTTTTAATATATCAACTGATGATTTATACAAATTTTGGGTGGGATAAATACTTTTTTTCAGTCTTTTCTTGGACGTAAAAAATCACTTTCCATAAAATGCAACGAGCAAACATGCATGCATGGGCTTGGATTTTTGCCTATTTTTAGTTTTTGGGTCCATAAAAACTTACGATCCACTTTTTCTTTGCCTCCAAACGTCGTTTCAATTGATATTTTTTTCGATTTAGGTAATTTATGGAATATTTAAGAAGGATTCTTCCTTATTCACGATTTACATTGCGGCACACAACAAAATTGATTGTTTTTTTCCATGATTCACAAAAATAAAACACAAACAACAAAAAAACACGTATTTCTCCATTAAACAAAACAAAACAATGTATATTCCGCAAATTGGCACTAGATGTCAGGCGCTTAGGAAGTTTCCCAATAAACTGGATACGTTCAGAGCTTACCTGTTTTTTGTTGGTTTTGGTAGTCACTGACTCTCTCGTGCCCCAGGTGACGTCATTCAGGTTGAACAGCGAATAAATAATAAGCAATAGGTACATGCTGGGTACTGTGATAAAATAGACGACCCCGCATGGCAGGCACATGATCTCCTGAGGATGTAGAAGACCCGCCACGATCATGATGCCGCTGATCATGAAGAGGAAGATAGAAGATGGCGCGTCAATACCGTCGTTCTTCACGTTAAGTATTATACCAACTAGTACCACCATCATCAATAGACTGTATACCACACTTAGAATGCTAGCACAGAATAACTGAAAAATTTCAAGTTTAATTAAAAACAATCGACGTTGATGTCGACGAATTGGATGCCATCTCACTGCTTTTATTATATAAGGGTTGCCTTTTATGTTTCGGGATTTGAGATCAAAAACAATTATTTATCAACAAAAAAGTGTGCGGCTAACACCCTGAACACCCACAAGTTTTTGTTAGTAAGTAAATAATGTACCTGCATTTTTGATTTACAAGTGAGACAGATAAACATGAAGACCAGAAGTGGAAGCAAGTTGATGTAGAAACTGGTCCAGTTATCCTTTCCAAGTGCAGCCACGAATGCCCCCTCTAACATAAGGAAAATCGTCCCAGGACCAAGGATGGTGCCCACCATCAGTAGGGTCTGTAACAAACACACAGAGTAGGACAACGTGGGTAACTCTGAGACACCGGAAACAGTGGGATATTTTAAATATAGAGTGGATATCGTTTAAAACAACGTTGAAGGGACCATTGAAATTCGGTCGTTATAACCGTAGGTCGCTATATCCAAACTCTGTAAATAATGTTGAAAAATATATGCATTTTATACATACATAAGTGCAAGAAGCTTAAGCAACAAAAACAATATTCGTGTTACAAAACATTTAAAAAAAACAATCCAACTTATTTTACAAACAACTTAACACTTACATAGAAATGAAGATTCTACAAGCGTCAACGAAGAGATTCTGAACTTTTTGAAGGGCGAGTCTGCAACATATCAGCATCTATTCAATCGACTGTGAGGATGCCGCAGGAACAGAAAACTATCCAATAGATTTTTTGAATAGTCTTACCCCTCAGATATGTCACCTCACAAATTAAACTTAGAAGTGGCCCCCGCAATCATTATATTGTTACGAAACCGCAACACAAAAAAGTACCTATGTAAATGGCACATGCCTGGTGGTGATAAAATTGTTTAAAAATCTAATAACTGTCACTGTTTTAACTGGATCTTCCCAAGGAAATCCAGCTTGCGTTCCTAGCCGATTTAGCTCCCACCGATCCCGACTTGCCCTTCATATTACGCCTAAGGCAGTTTCCAGTGAAACTGATATTTTCCATCACGATTAATAAAATACATTATATTTATAGGTTATACCAATATCATCATGGTTTTTTCAAATGAACAAAATGCTTTTATTTTGAAAGCTTATTATCGCAGTGGTACTCGACAGGAAGATGGTTCTTGGAAGTATTCTTTACAACTTTGTCGAGAGCAGTACAATCAACAGTATCCAGAGCATAATGTCTCGTACAAAGTTTTCGCTGAATACAAGGAAAGGATTGTTGGCCGGTTTGAAGAGAGAAGTTGCATTTGTAAAGGAAAATCACCTGGACGACCATCTGTTTTAACCGATGAAGTGGTTGAGGATATTCAAAATAGAATGGAAGCAAGTCCAAACAAATCTATTCGTAAACTATCGGCACAATCAGGTATGAAACTTACCCTGTAAACATCTCTCTTTTTTATTAAAAAGTGTAATCACTGTTGTAGGTTTATCATATGGTACAGCTAGAAGAGCTTTAATTCATAAGTTGGACCTGCATCCCTACAAGGTTACAGCTGTTCATCAATTATTACCGATAGATTACGAACGAAGACTGCAATATTGCAACTGGTTTAACGACACTATTAACGATGACAATATTTTAAATGTAACATTTATGACAGATGAGGCTTGGTTTCACCTTTCTGGCTATTGCAACAGCCAGAATTGCAGAACCTGGGCATCGGAGAATCCTCATAAGTTTGTAGAGAGCCCTTTACACCCACAAAAACAAGGCTGCATACGCTAGAGGAATTACAAGCAGCAATACAAAGGGAAATAGAAAACATATCTGAGCAAACTTTGCAGCGAATATTTGATAATGTTAAAAGAAGACTACATTTATGTTTTGATGCCAATGGAAGACATTTTGAACATTTATTATAACTTTTATTTATTTTTGAATGTACAAATGTAAGACTACTTACAATTTTTTTTAAGTTTGTATAAATTTGTGTAAATAATAAAATAAACATCTTTAAAAATTATGTTTATGTTTTCTTGTATTTATCCCTGAACTTATAACTGCATTGTAAATTAATTTAAAAATAAATAATAAAAATAATAATTATTATTAAATATAGAGAATTTTTACCTACATATGTATACAAACTTATTTTTGAGACGCCGCTGTTTAAATGTAGGTATGTATTAGTGTTGCCAACATGACAATAATTTAACGTGCCGGGAAATTTAAACTGTCCTCAATCATTTTGGAGCACTCTGTAATAACATTTTTATTATGAATATATTATAGAAATAAACAAATGTGAAATATATGAAAGGCGCCCTCGTAGTCCAAATGCCTATAGCGATCGCTCCATTGCTCCTTGCCATCTTACGGCCCTGATTGCAGGCACAATAGACATAACTGCACCAAAAGCTTTTCTACACTTGATTTATAAAACGTGCTAAGACCTGTTTTCCATACCTGATAAAAGATGTACAGAATAGATATGCTGTTGTTAACTTTGATAATCCTTTTATAGTCCTGCAGGAGATCCATTATGTTGGCCATGGTGGAGGGGATCCATCTTCTTCTCTGGTTGAAAAATTCATTGAATCCTTCCGGGCAATGTGTGTAAGCATCTGATGCCGCTGAATATTCTACTCGAAATCCTTGCTGCAGTAGCAATGTACATAACCAACGATCTTCACCTAAAAAAATTGATGTGAAGCGTGAATTTTCACACATTTAAGGAATTTGTAGGTATTTAATAATTGTACTCGGAGTTGCTCGAACAGTTCGCTAGTTCCAAGCAAAAGTACTTCACACTCTAAACTACACCAGAATTTCCTTCCCCCGTCCCCTGCAGTACCTACCTGTATTTTAGAACTTGGAGTTCCTTTGTAGTGGGGGTAAAAAGGTGATGCAATTCAAACTTGTTAAAGATTCATCAGGCATTTATAACTGTGTATTTTTCTAATATTAAATAAAATCCATTTATCTTATAATATATATGTAAAATTTAAAATAATTTGTACATTTAGGATAGTTTTTCTTTGACGTTTGTTAATTCGTAAGATAGCAGCGCCTCTTTCCACTAAATACTCAACTAAAGTGTTCCACATGCAAAAATTTTCAGAGTAGTTTGGAGTAGAACAGTTCAGAGTAGTTCAGAGTATTTCACACCTATCTGGAAAGCACCTATTATGCAACCCTATTATAAATACCTTGGTCACATTGTACGTAGTGCCTGGCTTCCTGTGATTTCATGGTGTATTTCTTCATGACACTGCTCTCCATGAGCGCGGAACCCCGGAAGAGCGAGAAGCATCCCGGACTGCAGAGAACACAGCCTATCACGTGCTCCGTCGCCTTCTGCATCCAATGCCCGATCGCGTATTCAAACAACTGGTACCAAACCATCGGCCCTGATAACAAATCCTTATTAGGGTTTTGTAGGTATGGCCACCAAAAACCTCGTATTACGTCACTCATCTGTCTGTCTGTCTGTACGGTAGAAATTGTAGCCAAATGGTTACTTTTTTACCGACCGCCAACATATATAAGGGAGGTATTGTGATCATACCAATTTTGACGTTTCGAGATTTCGATGGATCTCCACGAATTGAGGTCCTTACATAACGTTTTGACTATTTTTAGCATGATGTCTGTCGGTCTGTCTGTCCGTCCGTCTGTCTGTCTGTCCGTCTGTCTGTCCGTCTGTCTGTCCGTCTGTCTGTCCGTCTGTCTGTCCGTCTGTCTGTCCGTCTGTCCGTCTGTCTGTGTACACGTGCAGAGCAAATTCGGCTGAAAGGATTTTTTATGAAACTTCATATTTAAGCTTCTGCCATCAATGGCACAAGTTGATCAACTTTTGAGAAAAATCGAAAAATGGGAGTTTACTCGTGTCGATTTTAAGATTTTTGCGAATATTTCACAACAGAAAAATATCTCGAAAAAATGTATTTCACAAAAGTTGTTATAAAAGCAATAACTAATAACTTTTGTTTGAGACGTTTTTTGATAAAACGAAAAATTTCAAATAATTTCTGTAAGTCTCAATTTTTTCATATTTATATGTAACGTTTCCATGGTCATGATAAATAATATCTCTGTTAGAAAATACAGAGTGATTATTTAATGGCGAGACGACGTCACCGAATTTTACGTGCCTCCTAACAGAAATACTGGTGAATACTATGACTATAATAACCTTGAAGAGATATAATAACCTTGATGCGCATGCGCACATAATCGCCTGCTACGATGTGTATGAAACGGCAAATTATTAAAACTTCCAGTGACGTCGTCTCGCCATTAAATAATCACTCCGTATTAGGTCAAGTTATTTCTACTCTGTTGCTAGAATGTAATTTATATAAGTACTTTATGATGGCGGTCGATCCTGTGGTGGCCACAGCTGATTTTTATTAAATACATATTTGTTTATATAAAATTAATAAATAAATAAACCACTCGGTAAATTTCACAAATATAAGTTTAATGTACTCTATACGTATTTCGGCAGTGATCTACAGCAAGTTATTACAAACTAAACTTATTTTTAACAGATATTTTCAGTGGGAAGACATATTAATGGTAGGGAATACAAGTATAAACAATTTAGCAGATAAGGGATTTTTTTTACCGATTTATCAGGGGTGAGTTGTAAACATCAATCTGGTCATTCATTAAGTGAATTCTAGAGTTGATATTTTTGTAAATTTCTCGGTATTCTAAAAGGTTCAATTTATAACTTTTATTATGAATGTGTAAAATTTTAAAGTCATTTATGGAAAGGTTGTGATTATTGGTGTTCTGCTATGTTGGACTGTTTTACTTTTTTATTTTGGATGACTTTCAAATGCTCTCTAAATCTTGTATCAAATTTTCGACCAGTTTGGCCTATATATATTGTTGAACAATCTTGGAACGATGCTTGATAAACTCCACTTTTGTTGTGTAAATCAGTTTTATCTAGTTTATTATTAACAAGTAAATTTTTAATTGTATATTTATTATAAAAGGCTAGAGTTATATTTGATTTATTTAATTTTGATCCTATTTTGAAACTAACCTGGCCGTGAAAGGGTATTTTTTTTATAAATATTTGTATCGGGTATACTTAGGGGATAAAAATATGTTAATATACTAGCGCCGGCGAATCAGTGCAGTTACGTCACAATACGTAACAAACGAATGTATTGTTTGGAACAATGCAATTGTTTGTTACGTCGTGTGACGTAACTGCACTGATTCGCCGACGCTAGTATAAAAGTTTTTTGCGCTTTTTTCTAATAATTTTGTCTATTTCAGCCTTGTTATAACCATTATTAATAGTAGTGCAATTTGATAAATAGTTTGTAATTCCAGATTGTAGTCATCTTCAGAAAGTGGAACTTTTAATAATCGGTTTACATAACAATTGAAAGCAGCCATTTTTTCCATATAAAGATGTAAAGAGGAAAAAATCAGCTGTGGCCACCACAGGACCGACCGCCATCATAAAGTACTTATATAAAATACATTCTAGCAGCAGAGTAGAAATAACTTGACCTTATATTTTCTAACAGAGATATTATTTATCATGACCATGGAAACGTTACATATAAATATGAAAAAATTGAGACTTTGAAAAAATTTCGAAAAATTTTACAGAAATTATTCGAAACTTTTCGTTTTATCAAAAAACGTCTCAAATAAAAGTTATTAGTTATTGCTTTTATAGCAACTTTTGTTTAATAAATTTTTTCGAGATATTTTTTGTTGTGAAATATTCGCAAAAATCTTAAAATCGACACGAATAAACTCCCATTTTTAGTCAACCGATTTTTACCAAAAGTTGATCAACTCATTGAAGGTAAAAGCTTAAATATGAAGTTTCATATAAATCCTTTCAGCCGAATTTGCTCTGCACGTGTACACAGACAGACGGACAGACAGACGGACGGACAGACAGACAGACGGACGGACAGACAGACCGACAGACATCATGCTAAAAATAGTCAAAACGTTATGTAAGGAACTCAATTCGTGGAGATCCATCGAAATCTCGAAACGTCAAAATTGGTATGATCACAATACCTCCCTTATATATGTTGGCGGTCGGTAAAAAACGATTCGATACGATACTGGGTCAAATTTACTGATATTAATAAAGTATCGGAAGATTAGTATCGATACTAAAATCGCGATATCGAATGAAAAATATCGATACTGGTATTGTATCAGTATTATCGGAACATCCCTACCTATGTTAACTTTTCCGTCACTATTATTTGACGTACCTGATCCTACAGGATGTATCCTGCCACAAGCTGCTCCTAGTTCCTTATCCCTGTCTTTTTTCATAAGGTCAATGAGTCGGTGGACTGCATAAGGCTGAAAATCGATGTCTCCGTCTAACGCAAGAAGAAAGGTGTTCTCTCCTATTGCTACCTTCTTCTCCTTGTCAATGTCCTGCTGCATCAACTTATGACCGAAAAGATAGTACATATACATCACCTGCAAATTATGATATACCGCCAATTTATTTCATTATAGAACATAGTCAAAATATATGGACAATATGCTGTAGGTATGCTATGAAGTAAATACGTGCCATATTGCAATTTAAAAATATTTTATTTTGAATTTTAAAATAGTTTCTTGTTTATGCCTACGAAACTCTAGACATTTCTATGAGTTATTTTATCCGCAAATTCTTAGAAAATAAATCTGCAAAATATTGTTCATATCGGTCGAAGCATATGGGAGTATCAAGAGTTTCTTGTTTATGCCTACGAAACCCTAGACATTTCTATATGTTATTTCATCCGCAGATTCTTAGAAAATAAATCTACAAAATACCTGTAAATCAAGAGGCTGTCCCTAGTTAATCACGAGAACCGTAGGAAAAAATGACGTCAAAATGTTACCCAGATCACATACACACACTTGCTAATTATATACCAGGTCTATAAGTATAAAATGCGGATTTTTTTCAAACTTGCCGCGCAAAAAGAGTGTATAGTTCAAAGTTTCAACACATATGGCGTTTTGTTAAGTTATTATTAAGTGTCAAATGCGTATAGGTTATAATTTGAAAAGTGATCATATAGTTTTGTTTTACTGTGTTAAAAATGTCAAATTTTGTGCCAAATAAAGAGCATTCGCGGACAGTACTACTGTTTTGTTTTCATTTGAAAAAAACTGCTGCTGAATCATACCGACTTCTTCGAGAAGCTTATGGAGAATATGCTCCATCGCAAGATACGTGTGAACGATGGTTGAACGATGGTGAATCGCCTACGAAAGATGGGTAAAATCCAGAAAGTCGGCAGATGGGTTCCACATGCATTGAATGAGAGGCAGATGGAAAAACGTAAAAACATTTGTGAAATTTTGCTTGCACGATACAAAACAAAATCTTTTTTGCATCGTATCATTACTGGCGATGAAAAATGGATTTATTTTGAAAATCTCAAACGCAAAAAATCATGGGTGAACCCAGGCTCACCATCCACATCAACTGCAAGACCGAATCGCTTTGGCAAAAAGACAATGCTCTGTACTTGGGGACCAAAAGGGTGTGGTCTATTATGAATTGTTAAAACCTGGTGAAACAGTTAATACCCAACGCTACCAACAACAACTGATCGAATTTAACCATTCGCTGCTCATAAAACGACCAGAATACGAAAGAAGACAGCACAAGGTAATCTTTCTTCACGATAACGTTCCATCACATAAGGCAAAAGCAGTTTGCAACACATTGGAGGCACTCAAGTGGGAAGTGCTACCCCGTGCCGCTTACTCACCAGACTTGGCCCCTTCAGATTACCACTTGCTCGCATCGATGGGTCACGCATCGATGGGTGCTTGCCTAGCAGCACTTTTGTTCATATGAAAATGTGAAAGAATGGCTAGATGAATGGTTTGCGGGGAAAGGGGAAGAGTTCTACTGGCGAGGTATTCACAAATTGCCTGAAAGATGGGGAAAATGTATAACTTCTAATGGAGCATACTTTGAATAAATAAACTTTTACTGTTCTTTTGAGTTTAATGTGTTTTATTTAAAAAGAAAATCCGCATTTCATACTTGTAGATCTGGTATGTACGATCATTCTATATTTTCATAAAGAATCCCGCATGTATGTATTTCTAAAATCCTTTTAGCATAAAATTAAACTGAAAACCGTGAACAAATCTTAACCAAATCTAACAATTTTGAAAACAGGAAATGAAAAAAAAAAATCCTTTTGTCCGTCTATTTTAATACTTTTTAGTGCCTTTTTTAATGCCAATTTCATCATTTTTTAGCGCTTAAAAATCCGGTATCTATTTATAACCAAACGTTATTTACTTTCTGGACGATATTCCTAAATTTAGAATAAAATGATAACAAACCTGTGACCATCTCTTTCTGTGACGTATTTTGGATGAATCCTTGAGATGAGCGATCATTTTATTCCTGCCAGGTAATGTCCATTCCAGTTGACCTCCGTACGGTGTGACTGTCTTCTTCGGAGATCTCAAGCATATTATTTCTTCGTGTACATTACTAGCAGCCTGGTCAATGCACTCCACCAGAGTACGTACGTAGTTGTTAATCGCATTACCATCGAAGGCGTCGTCAAAGAAAATATGAGCTGAAATTATCAATTACCAAAAATATGTTTCAATGATTTTAATTAACTCAGGAGTACCACAGGGTCCAGTATTAGGCTCAATTCTTTATAAAATTTAGTCCTATATTGGGTTGTTACATAAGTCCGTTTGTTTTTTTTTCACCTTTTATTCAATACAATATACATTCTAAAAAAAACTTTTATTATCAAATGTACTGTCCATTATTTTCTATCACTTTGGACAAACGCTCAAGCAATTTCATAATGCCATCTCTCCAGAAGGTTCCGTCTTTGCTCTCGAAAAATCTGTAGAGGTGAATTTTGATATCGTCCAAAGATGCGAAATTTTTTCCGTTAAGAGAATTTTGTAGAAAGCAGAATAAATGGTAGTTGGATGGTGCGATGTCTGGACCATATGCTCCGACTACCATTTGTTCCACTCTCTACAAAATTCCCTTAACAGAAAAAATTTCGCAATTTTGGACGATATCAAAATTCATCTCTACAGATTTTTTGAGAGCAAAGACGGAACCTTCTGGAGAGATGGCATTATGAAATTGCCTGAGCGTTTGTCCAAAGTGACAGAAAATAATGGACAGTACATTTGATAATAAAAGTTTTTTCTGAATTGCACTGAAAAACGTCAAAAATATACATTAAACCTTAAAAATATGTTAACACATGCACTTAAGTAGTTTAAACTAGAGATGGGAATTTCGGCTCAGTTTGCGGAACCGGATCAGTGGAGGTCGTTCAGTTTGTTGAGCCGGTTCATTGATCCGGCTCAGTGATCCGGTTAAGTAAACATGTTCGTAGGTAGAACGCCGCTTAGAGCCGGCTCTTGCTTAGAGCCGGTTCTTGCAATATATGAACTGTAAACATGATCCCGAGACACAGGCCGGTCGGTCGTTCGGTCGTAGGTAGAACGTCGCTTAGAGCCGGCTATTGCTTAGAGCCGGTTCTTGCAATATATGAACTGTAAACATAATCCCGAGACACAGGTCGGTCGGTCGTAGGTAGAACGTCGCTTAGAGCCGGTTCTTGCAATATATGAACTGTAAACATGATCCCGAGACACAGGTCACACAGTTGTCGGTCGTTCGCTCGTAGGTAGAACGTCGCTTAGCCCCGGCTCTTATCTAACATTTTTGAAACAAACAATTCACTTTATGTAGCTACTGTATTTTAAACCAGATGTGTTAAGTTTATGGCGCTGTTTATCGGACATCTGGGATTTGGGCAATATTTTTAATATTTTTATATAGTATGGTTGTAAGAAAATACAGACTAAGCCTATTAGTTTCAAATAAACTGCCCTACAAATTGATGACAAAATACACTTTATGATAATACATTACAAGCCGAGTTCTCGCGAAGTTCAACATGACATCGATCCAGATCCGGATCACTCCGGTCACTGCTCACAATCGCCCGACCAATCGTATCCTTGAAACTTGAAACTATACAGTGAGCCGTGAGCCGGTTCATTTCAATTTGGTGAACCGTGTCACTTCGGTCAGTGTATTGAGCCGGCTCAGTGAGCCGGTTCGTTCATGAACGACCCATTTCTAGTTTAGACGTAAAAATAAATTTTAATAAAATTTCGGAGGATCTCCAAAACGAAAGAGAAACAATAAAACAATTAAAAGAATTCCTACATACTTTCAAATTCATAATAATCCGGATCTTTTGTGTTGCTTCCTAATAGATATTCCTGGGCCAGTCTTCTGGCGCTCTGGTCTTCGTCCATGCGGAATATACTCTTCAAGAACTCAATCATTTCTTCCCTAGTTTCATGCCACATTGTTGCACACGCAATGATGCGAGGAACGATATCACAATACAGCTGAAAAAAACAAGATTATTACGAGTCATTTTAAGGGTTTTGTAAGTATGGCCGCAAAAAAACACTTATAACGCCACTCATGTGTCTGTCTGTACGGTATAAATTGTATCCAATCGGCTTAACATAGAAAGTTGAAACTTGGTATGTTTATACAATTTTGATATATATTGTTGATTTTGATGTGACAGAACAAATATTCCTAGACATCCAGTACTATGTTGGCTTCTTACACTTATTAAATACCTACCAAACCCTGAAATGTGTAAAAATTCACAAATTCATCATTTTTAGGATTTTGTAGGTATGACCAAAAAACTCTTATACATAGTCATTTTGTCGTCTGTCTGTATGTCTGTCTGTCTGTTCGGTAAAAATTGTAGCCAAACGGCTAAACCTAAAGAGTTGAAATTTGGCATGCTTATACAACTCTTTGACCCGCACATAGGAAAAATACTAAAACATCTAAAAAACATATCTCCCTAAAAATATAAACAAATATGTGCACATCGAAAAAAAAATATTTTTTTTTAAATTCTGAGTAGGGTATCAAATGAAAGCCCTTAGTACGTGGATTAACGATCAAAATTTTATTTTTGCAAAATAAATTATTTAGATGCGATTTTTGCCAAAATTGTGCAAAAATTTTTTTATCCCACACCTGTAGCCCAGATGGTTTAAACTAAAAATCTGAAAAATTCTAAGTAACGTACATTTGTGTGAGCCGGAATAGTTGAACAGGAATTTTTGATCAGCTTATGTTTTCGGATTTTTTTTTGTGTTTTTTGCTTGACTATGTAAAATATTTAATAACTTACGTAACAAAGTAATCCAGCATGCTTTGATAGTGTAATGGTTAGCGTTCTCGCGTTCTAATTTGCAAACTAGGATTCGATCCGATCTCGAGTCATTTTTATTTTTTCTGTTTTTTTGCATTTTTATTTTGTTAAATTATTTTTTCAAAATTTTAGTTATATTTGGGCAAATGCATTTAATTTTTAAAAGGGGATATTTAATAACCACTGGAAATTGTAGAAATTGAATACACGAAATCAGAGAAACGGAGTTATGACTTAGAACAACCAATGGAAGCCATAGGAGCAATTTTCAAGTGAAAATTGTTGAAATTGAATACTCTTGGACTTACAACCAAGTAACTTATATATAATACAATGGATACAAGTAAAAAAATAAAATATATAAAATATATGTTATGTCATGTGTTATAATGTCTGTATCATATTAGTGCCTAAATATATTATTGCTATACTGCTATTTATATTCCTATAAATACACGTAATCAGAAGGGCGGAGCTTGTGACTAAAACAACCAATGGAAGCCATAAGCGCAATTTTATTGAAGCAAAATCTTAATGAACCTTGCTATATAAAAAAAAATACTCCACATATTTAGAAACCTAAATAATGCTATTAGGCATTCGAATTAAAATTAACGAAAAAAATATTTTAACATAAAATTTGTTTTGGCATCCCAAATAATCATCATTCACTTAAGTACCTGCGAAACACTGAAATGTGTGAGAATTCACACTTTACATCATTTTTTTTACTTGCCCGACCTTAATATATAAGGGGCAAGTATTGTAATCGCGAAAATTTTCGATGTCGAGATTTTGACTGATGACCACGTTTCATGGTCCAGGGAATCCAAAAAACCTATTTTCGAAGTGCCGTCCGTATGTGTGTGTGTCTGTGTGTGTGTCTGTATGTATACACGATAACTCAAGAACGGTTCAACTTAGAGAATTCATTTTGGTACTAAAAAATTCTCCTACTAAATGGGAAGAACCCTATTGTTTTTTATAAAGATCGTTTGAATAGAAATGGGAGTTTACTCGTGTTGATTTTAAGATTTTTGCGAATATTTAACAACAGAAAAATATTTCGAAAAAATTTATTGAACAAAAGTTACTATAACTGCAATAACTAATAACTTTTATTTGAGACGTTTTTTGATAAAACGAAAAATTTCGAAAAATTTTTCTCAATTTTTTCATACTTATATGTAACGTTTCCATGGTCATGATAATTAATTCGTAACTAGTAAAGCAAGCCTTGGACAAAAATTTGTATAGAACATAATTTGATGTATTTTTGAAGATTTATCTAAATATTTAAATATATAATTGACAGAGGAGTCCGTGTATTCTCGGTGAAACATATTTAAAATAAGATTAATAAATAAAACACTCGGTAAGTTTCACAAATATCAGTTTAATATACTCTATACGTATTTCGGCAGTGACGCCATCAACAGGAGTTTCACAGTTTGTAATTGAAACTCCTGTTGATGGCGTCACTGCCGAAATACGTATAGAGTATATTAAACTGATATTTGTGAAACTTACCGAGTGTTTTATTTATTAATCTTAATTTAAATATATATATTTTTTTTAAATTTACATTTTTTTTAAATATTTTTTTTATGGGAGGGCAAGTCTAGCAGAGGTTTCCCTTCGCCACTGGTTTTAATCTTTGATTGCCACTCCATTTGCTGGAGCCGCCACTTATAATAATAATAATAAATAATAATTTACCTTATTAACAGTATTTTCTTTTTTAACAAAATCTTCAAATTCTTCCTTTTCATGTTTCTTCCTATTCATCGCTAAACTTTGATCAATAACAAGTCCATTATACAATGGAGCTACAAAAATATTTTCACTAGAAGCCAATCTTTCACATTTCAAACTCCAAATATGAATTGTAACCCACACTTGAGAAAGAAGCCAACAAAACCAAATCCATAATTCATATTGAAATCCTAAATCTGCCTCTAAAAAATCCAGAAAAAAGAACAACAACATCGTGGAAGGAACAGTCAGAAATATTGGAAAAGCATAACTAAATTCTTGTATTTTAATTTTACAAACAAACTTGGCAAAAACATAACAAATATAAGACGAAATTATATTTAAAATTGAGATATAAAATGGATATATTTCTAGGGGAAAAGTTAAAATTTTTAAAGAACTACATTGGAAATATATTATTGCAGTTGTGGTACTTATAAAAAGAATAATTTTCCAGAGTGATACAAAAAGATAAATAAAATCCCTACTTCTGTCAAAATTTTTATCGCTTTGATATTTTTTGTTAAGTTCTGATTTAATAAGTCCTAAGTATTTTATAAAAGGTATGCTAGAATTTTTATCAACATAATTTTCGCACCAACCCATCGAAGTTAAAATTAAAGACAAAGGAATAAATATATTATTTGTGTAAAAAAACCAAACAATAATCCCACTAATTTGAAAAGTTAATGCGGTAACATCTAAAATAATTTTAAATATATTTCTATTCTTCTTTTTCACTGATATATTTGTAATAAAATTTAATGTAGCTGGTCCAAAACATAAACAGTTTGTTATCATAGCAGACTGGGTCACAGATAAATTTGGTAAAACTATGAAAACTAAAAGACTTAATCCTGTTGTGTGGAATGTTTCGGTAATGAAAATGAAGAAGAAATGTGGAAGATGAGGTGGTTCTATTGATTTAAAACAATACAATCGTAGAGACCGAAAAAAGACGAGTATTTCTGGGACTATGAAGCAGAGAATACTTGACCAAATCCAAGATGTTGTTTGCTTGTATAGAAATAATTTTGTTGTTATGCTGCCATCTGAAAAAAAAATTCATTTTTAGGCGACCATATAAAAACATGTCTTATTAATTTATATATTATTTATAATTATTGTATACTGGATTATAAATTATAATTATAATTTTAGCCAGCAAGGGCTAGGTCTGGTGTCTATACACTTTTGCCATTTAAGCGGCAGGTTGTTCAGGCCGGTGGTGCAAAACCCTGGAGGACGAGAGTCAATGAATTCCTGGTAGACCAGTTTTACAGCATTGTCGGAATTAAACTGTTTTCCTGTTAAAAAGTTGTCCAAATTGCGGAAGAAGTGGTAGTCAGTGGGGGCCACAGTCATTTGTGCAGTGTGTGGTCTAGCGTTATCATGCAATAAGATAGGAGTCGATCTGTTGACCAATCTAGACTGTTTTTCTTTAAGATTTTGCATCATTTCGTCCAGTTGGTTGCAGTATATTTCTACTGCGATCGATGAGCCAGTTTTTGTTTTCTTTTTTAAGAAATAACATTTTAAAATGAAGAAAACCAAATATTCATAGTACTTTTATAAATTTAATTAATTCTTTAATTAAAAATTAGAACAAAAAATATATTCAGGAAAATGACAAAACTATTTTAATATAATATTCTTGTTCTACCGATGGCTCTAAAAATGTTCTAAAAATGTAACCCTTTATGGGTTACATATTTAGGATTTTGTAGGTATGATCACCAAAAAACCCTTATAACGTCACTCATGTGTCTGTCTGTACGGTAGAAATTGTAGCCAAACGGTTGAACATAGAAAGTTGAAATTTGGCATACTTGTACAACTTTTTGACCCATATATAGGAAAACTATAGAGAGTTCAAAAAAAAATACAGCACGGGATAAATATAAACAAATATGTATTTAATTAAAAAATATATATATATATATTTTTTTTTTTATTTTTGAGTGGCATATCAAATGAAACCTCTTAATGCGTGGATGAACAAACAATTTTTTTTTTTTGAAAAATCTATTTTTTTATGGGTTTTTTAATGGCAAAACTTTTATCCCTCACCCTATCTTCCAGAGTGGTTAAACTAAATATCTGAAAAAAATCTCAATAATGCACATTGATGAGAACCGAATATGGGAATCAGACACATTTTTCGAAAAAAATGTTTGTGTCGCTAATAAAAAATATTATAAAAAGTTATTGTGTGGTATCAAAAGTTCTTAAAACGTTGATTACGGAACGATAGATAGTTTTTTGAAATTCGTTTCTTTTAACTCGAATTTAGTCAAAAATGTACAAAAGTTCTTGTCCCGCACCCTTTTACCAAAAATGGTTAAACTAAAATTCTGAAAAAATTGTAGGTAATGTTTATTGATCTGAGCCGGAAACGTACGAGAGGAATTTTTGATCAGATTGTCTTTTTGAAAAATATGGCAGATTTTGTGTTTTGGAAAAAATTAATTATTGTTTTAATTCATGGTTAAATTATGGCTAATAATGTTATGGATTTTTTGTATTTATAGCTAAAAGACTGCGTGTATATTTGTGGAATTAAAAATATTTAAAAAAATATATTTTTTAATAGTTGCGAACTAAGTTACTCACACCACACCACACTACACTCTACACTGCAAAATATTTCTTATTAATCTAATGAAGATTTGAATACGAAGCAAATGCAGAAAAAAATGCTAGGATATTTGGCAAATTATTTAAATTTTGTTTTAAAAAATTAAATGGAAGCTCTTAGTTCTTAAATAATGAATAAAAATGATTATCAAAAAAACTATTGATTTTGATGTCGTAAATATATCTAGACATCCAGTATTATGTTGGCTTCTTACACTTATTAAATATCTGCAAAACCCAGAAATGTGGGAAAATTCACACTTATTATAGCAATTTTTTTTCTATTTTTATTTAAATATACTTAAAATTATATTTGTATTCGATTTTATTGTTATTTATTAACTATAATACAAATACCCATCACCTTAAATTTTATATAAAGCAGTATAAAATTTCCTTAGTTTTTATTTATAATTTATTCAGTAGAACTGTCTTGAAATTAATATCTATTATGAAAATAGTCAATAAAAATATTTAGAAACGTGCAACATCTATATTAATTCTGTATGCTAGTTTGAACTACGCATATGTGTAATGTATTCCCTCTCACGCTCTAATTGGTCAGAAGTTACGAGACAACCTTTACTTTAATAATCTTGACTCTAACTAGCTTAGGCGTTTTCTCTGAAGAGTTGTTTGTAGTGTACTTATACCGAACATTTAATTTAATAAAACAAAAGCCTATAGACCGGGGTTCGGGACTCACTGGTATCACTGGTCCCTTTTTAACTCACCTGTATTGTTGTGGAGTACATAAAGATGCTTTAAATTAGATGTTATAAATATTAGGCTTCCCTTAGATAAGACAGCAGTTGCAGTAACGAACAGGAAAGTAAATAGATAGATGAGTAATTTTACTATTTTTAAAGTGGTTCTACTTTTCTCTGTTATCACTGAGCCTGTCTCCTCTTTGACAGGTGGATCTTCAAATACATCCCATGATTTAATAGTTTGATAACTGTTGTCACTGTGAAACAAAATACACATTACTTTCCATTAGTGGCGTACCGACTATCCTTATCCGAATTCGCGGATGATCCGCCTAAAATAAAAAACCGTATCCGGATCCGTATCAGTTTTTCCAAAGCCAAACTTAAACGAATATCTTATACAGCGTGATCCAAGAAATTGGCTACAAATGGAAAACTTTTTTAGTATCAATATTTCGAAAAAAAAAACTTCAAAAAAATATTAGTGTGCTTCAGACCGCACGATTGAAGTTAAAACTTCTATGATGATCGAATCAATTTCAATTAATCGATAGTCATAGAAGTTTTAACGGTAACGTTAAGTTTTAACGGTAACGTTAAGTTTTAACGGTAACGTTAAGTTTTAACGGTAACGTTAAGTTTTAACGGTCTATCCTACACTGAGGTGTAGGATAGACCGTTCGGCTAGACCAGGGTTTCCCAAATGGTGGGTCGCGGTAAGCAAAATGCCGGGTCGCATAAAAACTCGCGAAACCTAGGTGATAAATTGTCGTCAGGAATATCCAGTTATAGCGGAAAAAGCAATAAAATTTCTAATGCCTCATAGAAATGCAATAAAATTTGCAATATGCAAATGCAATAAAATTAAAATGCAATATGCAATAAAATTTCGTCACGACCTATAAGTGCGAAGCAGGTTTCTCAATATTAGTGTTCCTTAAAAATAAGTATCAAAACCGATTGGAAGTAGAACCGGATCTAAGGATAAAGCTATCATCGTTTTCTCCTAATCTGAAATTATTAATAAAAAATAAACAGCACCACACTTCTCATTAATAATTTATTCGTTCTCATTAATAATTTTTGTTTAATATCTACAAATTTTTGTAACGGTTAATGCTTTTTTATTATAATTATTATGTGAATAAATGAAAACTGTATGGACATCCATATGTTTTAGCTTACCTATGGGCTATTATAGGCGGAAATATTTTAGTGGGTCACGAAGAAAAAGTGTGAAAATTACCGGGTCATGGAAAAAAAAGTTTGGGAAACGATGGGCTAGACTATGATTAACCATTCGTGTCCGTTCCAAACATTTTAATGTGGAAATATATGATTTTTTACATATTGACTATAATATTGAACTGAGGATGATTGTGTACCCAATCGAAAAATTGTGCTGGCCCCCAGTTGACCCCCCCCCCAGAATTGCTTGGAGAGAAATGTATTTTAGAAGTGAGGACCTTTTTTTTAGGTCATCACTGTGTAAAAGATGATTTCAAATATTTCCTGGCCCCCCAAATTTTTCTCAAAAATTTCCTGCCCCCCCCCCAGATTTTAAGAGCTAGCGCCGCCACTGGTCCCTATGTTCATACGAACGTACATTTTTTCGTACGAAAGTACATTTGTTCGCACGAACGTACATTTTTTTTGTATAAATGACCAGTATTCATTGATTGTTTTGAAGTTATATTTAGGCAAGATATGCGTATGAAGCTTGAAATACGTTGAACGCAGCCGAATATGTACACGTATTTACGAGTGCTTTTCTGTGTGTGAATACACAGCAGTGTATTCACATGTATTTAAAAAAAAAAATTGAACTGAATATGGACACTGAAGATATTAACGATTTGTTAGAATCACATGCGAACGAACTCACAACTAATGAGTTATTAGAATTACAAGAGCAAATGAGAACTGAAAAAGAAGACCCAAAAACCGAGAACGAAACAACCGAAATGCAACTAAAAACAGTAAGTGGAATATTAGGCAAAGTGGAAGAACTCATTGACACTATCGAGAATTCGGACCCGGGTATTGATAGAAGTTTCAGTGTTGTTAATAATATACGCAATAGCACCGCTTGTTATAAACTTTTATATCAAGACAAAAAGAAAACTGCGGTACAATTGACAATGGACAAATTTCTAATTAAAAACAACAAGTAATAATTTTTTAAATACTTATTTATTTTTCTAAACATGTTTATTTTATATAATGTATGGTTTATTTTTATGTTTTTAACATGTATTTATATGTTAGTACTACGTGTTTACTGTTCTATTCGGATTTACGAAAATATTAGGGGCATTAAATTAATAAACTTCAATATCTTGCAGATGATCATCAGTGATGGGCGTTTACACGTAAAATTTAATTGTTTACGTTTACGTGTAAACTTATGTAAACAATTGGTAAACTTGTCAACAATGTAAACTGTCAAATAATGAGGTTAGTTAGTTAGTTTAGTTATTTAATACGAATAATAGAAAGTTAATGAATAAGTATATTCAGTTCAAAACAATAAATTTATTAAAAAAATGGTGGGAAGAAACCGAAGGAACAGTTCTGAAGAACTAGGTTTTGTTTTAATTAAAGAAAATATAGGGCGTTATGCAAAATTTGCAATGAATCTTTTCGTTATTAAAAAATATAGGCTGATTTTCTTAAAGGTGAAATTTAATGTATTTTGTTATTAAAAAAAATAGACTGAATTTTTTAAAGAATAAAGTTTTTTATTTTTCATATTCATATTTACTAATTTGTATGTAACACCTGTATAATGATGTAAATTCGATTTTTATTAATATGTATATTGGCTTGTCCTAATTTTATATACTTACTTTTTCATTTAAAATTGTTTCATTAAAATTTTATTATTTATAAAAATGTATTGATAATGTGATTCCGTAATTCAAAACAAGTGCGCATGTCTAAATCATTGTTTACAAGAGTTTTTGTGTTTACTTTACGTCAATTATTTACGCGTCAACAATGAGGTAACTTACATCATGTAACTTACGCGCCCATCACTGATGATCATTCATGAAAAAAGTGTAAGAATCTTTTTTTGTAGAAAATTTTAAAATCTGCAAGTTTTATTCAAACAAATTTTACGTTAAGTTTACTCTTTCAAAATTAAATGCGGTCCCGTCATTTAATAATCGGACATTTTTCGTGAATCCGATTTTACATTGTGTGCTATTTCTTTTCCCTTTTTTTAAACACAAAGTTGCCATATCAAATACGAAAACGACGTTTTCGTGTGACGCGATGTACGTTTGCGCGGACAAACAACGCGTACGTTCGTACGACCATAGGATCCGAAATTAATCATGTACGTATCATCGAACGTACGTTAAGCGGATGTACGTTAGGCGAGCGCTGTCTGTATTGTCAATAAAATAAAATGAAACGTTTCGTGTACAGTCAATTTACACATCATCAGTCAATTTCTTTTAAAAAAATGCTAATTGCATATGTCATATTGATAAAATAAAATACACGATTCCTCTACGAGGGTTTGTACAAGTATTTTGTAAATTCTCCCGTCAGCCCAGTCTGGGCCTGTTCTTGGCACCTGGACCCGTTCTCGACGGCCCTGCTTGTACATACCTGTCTAATTGATTCAATGGTACATCGTTTCCAGTTTTACCGACGTGTCTCGTCTCTGAATCCATTTAACTGAAATAAAATGTAAACTAGTTATAGTGCGTTCGAAGGTGAGTTTGCAGTATAGCTCTTATGGAAAATGGGAGCGGTGTTGCCAAATGCTGTAAAAGTGTCAAATGTGTTAGTTATAATAATATGAAAAACTCGTATGATTTACAAAAATCAACTCTTATAAAACTCAAAATAACACTCAACAAAAACAAATGGCCATTTGTAGAATACTGCGTCTTCACAGATCAGCGCGTTTTAGAGCTGGCAACGTCGACAAGCAAGAAAAGGATAGTGTCATTGTGTAAACCCATTAGAGAGTATGAAAAAGAACTACTCCATATGCCCTGTACTGCAAACTCACCTTCGAACGCACTATAGGGGAAAAATTTTAAGATCGTAGCGCCACGCGGATTTTTTGAAACCATTCTAAATCAGATACCACTTGACATTTACTAGTAAAAAATAGCGAAAAGTGTATCAAAAAACGACAAAAAATAAATAATTGTTTGGGATTTTCTGAAGTGACATTACTTGTAAACATCTAAAATACTCATACAAAACGAAATGTTATCTGATGTACACAAGTTCATGAAACGCTCACCAGATGGTAGGGTGCTTAGCTGCAAATCCCTATAGTAAAAATATCCGATGACCGTATGATTCTCAAACTTTTTACCTCCGTACCCTTATGGGATGTACAGTGGCAGTAAAAGTGGCTACAAAAGAAAAACATCGAATTAATGTCTCATTGCCCGTATTCACCTGATTTATCCCCTAACGACTTTTTTTTTCCCCAATGTCAAATAAAAAATGCGTGGACAGCGATTTTCATCACCTCTGTTAAAGCCTTCGAAAACCACGATTTTTGAGATACCAAATTCAGAGTGGAAAAAATGTTTCGAGAATTGGTTTGAACGCATACAAAAGTGTATAAATCTTAAAGGCGAATATTTTGAAGAGCAATAAAAGTTTGTTCCAAAAAATTTGTTTCTTTCTTTCTTTTTGTAAAAACTTAAAAGGTAGCCCTTGTATAAATGAGGGACAAAACG
Organism: Liopterus haemorrhoidalis; assembly: GCA_963971575.1. NCBI lineage: Eukaryota > Metazoa > Arthropoda > Insecta > Coleoptera > Dytiscidae > Liopterus > Liopterus haemorrhoidalis. The sequence continues at coordinate 32,124,551 of OZ020623.1, forward strand.
GGACCTAGTAAAGTTCCCTGAGGCACTTCCTCAGGCATTTCCTTAGGAAACTACGAATTTTTTTTAAAGACGATACTTTTACAACATAAATCTCCAGTTTTGACAACAATTCAGTAGTGATGTCTTAGTTTCTACCGAAAGACAGACAGACACATGAGTGATAAGGGTTTTTTGGTAGTACCTAGAAAACCCTAAAAAGGTATTAATAATAAACTTACCCTATTTATTTCATGTATAATATCCACAATGCAACACTTTGTTCTTGAAATTTAGTCAGAGATGTTATGTCACATTTAAATTTTTAGATAAGTATACAGCTAATATTTTGTATCTTAAATATAATCCCTTATTAACTTAAAGAAGATAAAGATAATTCATAGAATTCCTTTAACTGAGCAGAATTTCTCAAAGTTTTAAAATCTCTGCATAATCTCAGCAGGGACGGACTCGGATAGTCGAGTCGGCCCATTGATTTATTTATTTAACAAAAAAAAACGTATTTACGGGTAAACCCCAAATAATACATGATGCATTAAAAAATTGATGTGAAGTGTGAATTTTCACACATTTCAGGATTTTGCAGGTATTTAGTAAGTGAATGATGATTATTTGGGATGCCAAAACAAATTTTATGTCAAAATATTTTTTTATGAATTTTAATTCGAATGCCAATACCATTATTTAAGTTTTTAAATATGTGCAGTATTTTTTTTTATGCAGCAAGGTTCATTAAGATTTTGAAAATTGCGCCCATGGCTTCCACTGGTTGCTTATCATAAGCTCTGCCCCTCTGATTTCCTATAAGGGAAAAATTTTAAGATCGTAGCGCCACGCGGATTTTTTTGAAACCATTCTAAATCAGATACCACTTGACATTTACTAGTAAATAATAGCGAAAAGTGTATCAAAAAACGACAAAAAATAAATAATTGTTTGGGATTTTCTGATTTTGTGAAGTGACATTACTTGTAAACATCTAAAATACTACATTTTGTGACCTGGTTTTAAGTTATGGCGGTTTTCCATTGTCGATTATTTTAACTATATTGGGGGAAATAATAATTCCCGTGTTGTTTACCAAGGGGTAGAAATCTACAATGCTGGGCATATAATATTGTGTGGAGTCACTGAAAAAAACAGAGAGTTCATAAAGATTTATGCATTATGCCTACAAACTTGTGCATTACAAACCCACACACAATAACAGGAATTTTCAAGATATGCGATAATAAATACAAAATTGAAAATATTTTTTGTAGTCACTATCATTAAAATGTAATGAGCAAACTTTGATATAAGGGCTCACTTTTTTCCAATTTTTAAATTGTTTATCTAAACATCGCGTCGATTCCTAACCTCTTGCTTTCCCAATTTTGTTTCGAACCGTACGGTGTCTGATATTAGTGGAAACAAATGAAACGATATTTCCGGGTTTCTTCTTTGCAATGAATTGCACATAGGCACACAACAATATGTATTATACATTTTTCAATGATTATAATAAAACTTTAAAAACAAACTTCATACAAAACCAATACACAAAACGAAATGTTATCTGATGTACACAAGTTCATGAAACGCTCACCAGATGGTAGGGTGCTTAGCTGCAAATCCCTATATATTCAAACATAGAATTAAATTATAATTTCAACACTTCCCACTGGTTATTAAATTTACGCTTTTAAAAATTAAATGCAACATTTACCAAAACATTACTAGAATTTTCACAACATAATTTAAACAAAATAAAAATGCAAAAAAAAAACAGAAAAATTATAATTGACAGGAATCGAACTGTAGTTTGCAAATTACTAAGCGATGACACAACGCTACGTGCGCTATGTAACACAATAAATTAATATACTGCGTTACATAGCGAATTAAATATTTTAGTTAAAAACACATAAAATGCGTTATTTTCCAAAAACATAATCTGATTAAAAATTCCTGTTGTACTATTCCGGTTCACACAAATGTACATTACTTAGAATTTATTCAGATTTTTAGTTTAAACCATCTGGGCTACAGGGTGTGGGACAAAATTTCTTTTGCACAATTTTGGCAAAAATCGCGTCAAAATAATTTAATTTGCAAAAATAAAATTCACATGAGACTCTTTAGATAAGTGCTCGCTTAGTGTTTGTTGTATTTTATAATCTGCTATTAGCTTTAAGAAGATTAAGATAATTTTTAAAATACTTAAACTAGTCCAGTGTTTCTCAAAGATTTATCAGTATGTTGTAAATCTCAGTAGCAGGTGGTGAGTAAAATATTTAGGACACTTTTGATCCATATACTGCAATTGAGAAGTGACATTATTGTTGGCGGTGCTGTACACCAAGGCAATATGGCTGTCGTGTCTAGTATTCAGCTGTCCATATGCTAATAGCTAACAGGTTAATTTATGGCGGTATTCTGAAGTTTCCATCGTAACACCCGTGAACTTAACACCAATGAAAATAACACTGCTCTATTAAAACAGATTTAACATCGCTGAAAAAAGCAGTATTCTGAACAACCCGATGTAAAATCCAATGTTACAATTTGTTTCCGGTGTAGAATTAACACTGGGGCTAACTTCACGTTCGTTTTGACAGCCGTGTAAGAATTGTTTTGTTGGGTTAACGTTTTTAAAACGGTTAAATAATTATTTATAAATTAGAAATAAAAACAGAAGACATTAAAAATGTAACTACTATTGCAGAAAAATCTAATTTGAAGGCTAAACCAAATGTTACTGCAGGATTAGGTACGGGTTATAATTATTAATGGAATTCCAGTGTTTGATGTCATTCATATTACTACAAAACCTATTTCTTTTGTTTTGAATTGTAAATCAACATGGGTTTTTACAATTCAGGTAATTTTAACACAGGTAATTTCGACCCTTTTTAATGAGAGTACTTTCTCAGAAAAATGTTCTAATCTGTAACATATGTAATCACAGGGATTGAGGGTTTGTTTAACCCCGGTAATTCCTACCAAAGATCTATTACATAAATAGGATAGTTTGCAAAAATAGATCAGTCGCACGTCGTTGAGTTACCTGAAAACAGTATATATTGCAAAGTTCCAGAATTTAAAAAAATTAGTAAATCGCTTCAAAATGCATCGTTCGAACAGTAAGTATTTTACATGTTAAAAGAAACTTAATGTTATTTTGGTAAAAATTCCATTATGTACTTCGGTACTGAGTGGAATTTGAGCCGTTATTTTTTAAGCTTATAAAATAAATTTTCTTTTCTATATAGACAATCACGAAAGCGAAGTGATTTTAGTTGAAAATTTGTTCAAAATAAAATTTAACACCACTCTAATCTCAATTCCGTCGAGCTATTTGCTAGCGGTTAATCTAACAACTAAAATGTTAATTCACATCGACGAACGTTAACATAGCGACGTTTCAGAATACCGTTTTTCTAACATCGTTCAATTTCGGGCGATTCCGTCGATGTGCGACTTAACATCTAACTTCAGAATACCGCCATTAAGCACAGTACATTTTTATTTTATGAAAATGCGAGTAAATATTTGCGACATTTTTTAATTTTTACGCGCTACACATGTATTGAGGTGTATAACAGAAGGTGGGCATCAAATTATAGTATTTAAAGTTTAATTTCAGTAAAGTTATTAAAGTGTAATTTGTAGTTGAGCAGGTGTTAAATGCCGGGCATTTAATTTTGTGGTACATCTGAGTGTCGGTTATCTGAATTTACAATATATGGATTATGTTTGTAAACAAGTGCATTATGTTCATTGCCTCATGAAATAAAATTAGTTTTAGTTGGACAGAAGCAGCTAATATTATTAACTATTATTATTAATATATTAGTGCAGTTTAGTTTTTCTGCGACAAATGTAATGAACAAACTCGCATAGTATCAATTACTTTTTAACTCAAAATATATTCCCATGCCTTCCTCCTGTCCATAACCAAATCTTTTCCAATCTGGACTTAATATTAACTTTCCCTCTATTTTTATTAAGAAAAGAAAAAACTAAGATGCCTATCTTTGTCCTGTCTTGAATAACAGCCAAAAACATTACAATTTGTTCTACTTTTACAGTTTTTCACAACTTCTATCGACATTCTAACAAAAAATCAACACTAGAACATATGTAATAAGTTCAAACAGTACTAGAGCGCCTAGTACAATATTTGACCACCAGACTACGTATCCGAGCGTGTCAGTTCTCAATATGTAAAAAAAAAATGTTAAATAATTTAAATTTTTCTTCTTTTTTTGTCCCTGGTTGGTTCTTCAAAAAGTTGGTAACCATACCTATAGTTCAAAAACTATATACAGACGATTCCGCTTAATTGGGGCAGCCGCTTTTTTGGGCCAAATGTCAAAGAACAGAAACCAAACCAAGGAACTAACAGTAAATTTACATGTTTAATTGGGACAACATTCCGCTTAATTGGGACAGTAAATTTAAGATCACAGTACATATTATGTTACACATATTCTCAAGAAAAAATATGTACAAAGAATTTAATATTACAGCGTTATTTTATGCAGGATGGAAATGAAGGGAGCCCTACATCCGCAATGTATACCTGTGCTGATTTTGTAGAAGTGAAATGTTACTAAAACAAAAGACAGACTACACTTGACGCATTTTTGCATTGAATTAAATTGTATGTACCTACTTGTTATTTTATTTTGGAATTTATTATATTTTTTCTTAAAAGTTTATATTTTTTGGTCATATGTAATTTATAGTTTTGTCCAAGAGTTTATAAAATAAAATTATTGAAAGAAAAATATGCATTGTTTACTTTTATGTGAAATTCGCTTAATTGGGGCAGCCGCTTAATTGGGCCAAAAAGCCTAAGTGCCGATGTGTCCCAATTAAGCGGAATCGAATGTATACATAGGTACATAGGTATATATGCTTTATTTAAATATATACAAAAATGAATACATTTTAAATACCATTTTCATTACATGTATTTTTTTTAAGTACAATAAATAATAATAACAAAAAATTGAGGTAAGGCATAAAATGTAATACGAAAAAAATGCCATGGAACCAAACATTACAGAAGTAATAAAGAATATTTAATATTAAAATGAGTTTTATTTATTTTATGAAATGTACTGCTATATTTATGAACAGCGTAATGAGCATATTTTTACAAATACTATATGCTGTTCACTTTTGTAAGAACAAACTAAGAGGGAATTTTGTTTTCAATAGTTTGCACCTTTGAAGCTGTATGTCATGTTGGTATTAAAAAATGTCACTTTTTTAAAATGTCGATCCATTTGACATATGTCATAATGAAAAATGATATCTTAATTATAATGATCATAACCTTATCAACCTAAAGTCGGTTTTACAGCGTAAAGAATATTTTTAATTGACATTTAAAGTCAGTAACACACCATAAAAGTAACCAAAATAACCAGATCTAGTGTGTTCCTACAAAAGTGAACAGCTTATATTATAAGCTGTTTCAGAATCAGACAAAAATGCTTTCTTTTTATTAAAGTAATAAAGTTATTCTCAAAATATAATATATCAGTAAAATATTGGCTTTGTTATTATTATCTGTCTCATTTTGTAATACGTAACTAACAGCGGAAGTTCATTTTTTATGTTGCATATTGACAATACATTTACAATATTATCATAGTATTGGTTCACACGGATATGCCAAAGTCTGTTTACACCACAACAGTCACCAAAGAAACCAGATCTAGTTTCGTATTACAAATTGAGACGGATTATACTTAAATCAACTTTTTTTTTGTGTGTTAAAACGGTTAGGTGGAACTAGATTTTGCAATCTAGTTACTTTCATCGTTTAAATCGTGCTTTTCGGCCGTTTTGATTAAGCTTTGTAAATCATACTTACAATAAACATTTTTTGGTTAAGGTTAATATCATTTTAAAATGTCATTTTCTTTATATAAACTGTTCACTTTTGTAAGAACAAACTAAGAGGGAATTTTGTTTTCAAAAGTTTGCACCTTGTAGCTGTATGTCATGTTGGTATTATAAAATGTCACTTTTTTAAAATGTCGATTCATTTGACATATGTCATAATGAAAAATGATATCTTAATTATAATGATTATAACCTTATCAACCTAAAGTCGGTTTTACAGCGTAAGGAATATTTTTAATTGACATTTAAAGTCAGTAACACACTATAAAAGTAACCAAAATAACCAGATTTAGTTTGTTCGTACAAAAGTGAACAGCTTATATTTTGATTTTTTTGTCATTTTTAATACAAATTTCCATTTATTTATTTATTTGTCATTAAAATATGTAAAAAAATAATTTAATTTTGACATACAGTCTGTTCCAAACGGTTAGGCGGAACTAAATGGGAATTTTGTTCTTTTAGGTTGTCACGAGAAGGGATCTTGCTAGGGTTATTTAATTTTTCACGTTGGAATGTCAAAATTTAAAATTCCAACAATGAAACCATGGAAACAAAGTATATATGTCAAAATTAAATTATTTTTTTTATATATTTTAATGACAAAAATATAAATAATTGGGAAATTTGTAATAAGAATGACACAAAAAAATTAACTTATAAAGAAAATGACATTTTAAAATGATGAAAAAAAAATCACCAAAAAATGTTTATTGTAAGTATGATTTATAACGCTTAAACAAAACGGCCGAAAAGCATGTTTTAAACGATGAAAGTAACTAGATTGCAAAATCTAGTTCCGCTTAACCGTTTGGAACAGACTGTATGTCATTCGTTTCCATGGGTTTATTGTTGGAATTTTAAATTCCAACGTGAAAAATGAAATAACCCAAACAAGGTTCCTTTTCGTGACAACCTAAAAAGACGAAATTCCCATTTAGTTCCGCCTAACCGTTTGGAACAGACTGCAATATTTTTTTAATACTGCTATTTTTACGCACAAGGCTGGTAATAATTCCATATGTAACCATAGCAACCATTTTCTAACAATTTGTTTATAATAAGGTTAACTATGGTCTATTTCAAAGTAGAAAAATGTGTGTAAGAAGATAGGAGCTGTTTGTCCTTGCTTCGGATTGGTTTAGATCGTCATCCCTATTACACTATAAAAATATTGTTTTTAGTCCAAGTTGACAGATGTTCACTGTCGTACATTGGAAATATATATTATTTATATTATTTAATTTTTCTCATATATTTTGTTATTATTTACATACTTAGACTTTTATTTATATTCTTGGCGTAGATTTTATGAGAAAATTCTCTATGTAATTTGTTTTTACGCAGTTATATATATTTTAGGTTATCTGACATATAAATATTTTTTGACACTTGACAGTTAACAGATCCAGATAGAGGACTAATATGAGGCCAAAAGACAACCCAGCTGATTGTGCCCAAAGAAGATGTTATTGATTTAATTTTTAGACCTTCATATATACATATATTTTTAATTTTTATTTACAATAATTATTTAAATAAGAAACTTTAGCTCTGAAGATATATTGTTTGTTTTATTGCTTTGTTTAAACTCTTTTAGCCAAATCTCTCTTTTTATATACAGTACATCATTTTTAAAATTAATATTTTTTTAACTTTTTCAAATTTCCCATTAAACTGAATTTATGTCGTATAAATAACGTAAGTGTATTATCTGCCTTGTTTATTTCAATATCTTATTAACCTTTTTTATATTAAAAAAAAATCACTTGCTAACCCAGTTGCTACGCCCATGCCCTAGTTGTAACTTATTTTAAATTTCCCGCTATACTGTATTTGATCAGTGTAAATCGTACTCGGTTCGCAGCGCTATCTACTTTTTTCTACTTTGAAATAGACCATAGGTTTTCAGAAACCGGCCATTTGTAACAAAATTTATGACAGAAATAAATAATTGGTTTCCTGTTGAAAAAATATAAGTAATACAATAATGAAAATTTGGGAGATTGGTTTATTTTTTCATATCTATATCTAAATATAAGCTGAAGAGTTTACAATAACCTGCCGCGGCATTCGAGTGAACCGCAATGGCAGAAAATCACTTTACCGGGCACTGAACCGACATCGTAATTATAGTTCCAGGTTAGCTCGGTGCCGGCGCGTATGTAGTTCATCGCGAAGAACGCCACCCACGGAAATCTGAGATCATGAGTGTCCACAAATACGTTCTGTACAAACACATTTGGACTGCAAGAGTGCTGAAACATAAATATTTCATTATTAGGACTATGAAATGAAAAATTAAAACACTGCTTGCACAATATTTAGGGTTTTGTAGGTATGGCCACCGAAAACTCCATATAACGTCTCAGCAAACATTCAACCATCGGCTGAATGGCGGCAAACTGCTTTTTCTGTTTGTAAATTGCTGGCACCAAAAGTTTGTGCAACGCCAGTATTAATAATATACTTCACATTTGTATTTCGCACTCCTCCTATACGAAGTACTTTACCAGCATTTTATGAGCACTCCTTATTTTTTATAATATGTTACATTTTACTTTTGTTTTAAAAAAATTTTAAGTACTGTTCCTATTCTTTTTTATTCTAATAAAGTCGATAAATTATTGTTTACACAGCTATCGTCTCTTCTTTTTACTTAAAACTAAACTTTTTTAAAATGTTTTATTGTGCCAAGTATAGTTCATGTGATTCATGTGATTTGTGTATTGTTGCCGCGTTTATTTATGTGTTAGGGAGGGGATATGTAGAGAAAAGCTGAAGGTTTCACTTGTGTATATTATTAATAAATAAATGTACAAAAAAAATACCGTTTATATTTGAATCACCCTCGTAGAATAAAGACTCTTTAACCTAGATATAGAAAAAAATACAGAGAGTTCAAAAAACACATCTCGAGATCCGATAAATATAAACAAATATATATATTTAATGAAAAAATAGTATTTTTTCTTTAAATTTTGTATCAAATGAAAATGGCGTATCAACTGAAACCCCTGAATGTAGTCATAAACAAGCAAATTTTTATTTTTGAAAAATATATTTTTTTTAATGGTATCTTTGTCAAAAATGTGTCAATTTTTTTTTGTATAAAAAAAAAAAATCAGTTATATTCCGACGTGCCGTCATGTTAAAAATGCGTATCTCTCTGCCAACTACAGATGAATTAATGATTGCTATTGGTTCCCCACTCTTCCGACCATGCCTTCTCGTTTCTAACGTTATAATATACTTCATTCTAAGCATACAGCGTAGTTCTAGTGGACTCATACGGAACATTACATTAACCAAGATATTAAATGGAAGCTCTTAGTACAAAAAGATTATCAAAAACTTTGTATCACAAAAATATTCTTAGACATCCAACATTATGAAGACTTTTTAAGGCTCATTTACATTTAGATTCAATTTTTTTATTTAAATTACATCGGCCTTTATTTCTGCAACGAGGCTAATCGCCGCATTTAGATTCAAGTATGAAGACTTGTATGAGATACAAATATGATCATACACGTTAACATACACATGTCAATATACAAGTCTAAAATCATGTCATTTTTGTGCTCTGTTTACATTAGCAAACACGCATACACCCGCAAAAAATGTCTAGTGATGACGAGGAGAGTTTTTTGTTTTTAAGTACATGTGCATTACTTCTGTCAAAATCACGAAAAAGAAAGCGTAGATGGTGGCAGCGATATTTTTATCTCGACGAGAAACCCATGGGGCTTACTCAATGATGATTAATGAACTGACTTTAGAAGATGGTTCATGTTTCATAAGTTATGTGAGAATGAGTGTCGCTGATTTTGAAAGAATACCCACGTTGGTGGCTCCATTAATTACTAAAAGTGATACAAGATTTCGAGAAGCTATATCACCTGCAGATCAACTGGCTGTTACATTGCAGTTCTTGGCAACTGGTGACTCATTTGCATCACTGATGTACGCACCTAGGATTTCTACCTTAGATAGCTCTCAACTATACTGACTTTTATGATGTGCCATTTAGTCTATACATCTTTAGCCATGCAACTTAACACCTCAGAAATGTTATCATAAATATCTTTTCTTTTGTTAAAATCTTTATACTCCTTCGATTTTACATCCCAGATATTACTGGCTATGATTTTCCCAATTAATAACAGAGTTTTATCCTTATTCCACAAAGACATATTTTACTTGTAAAAAAAAAAAACTATTGAAAACAAACAAATGTGAGATATCTTTTAAAACATAACGTAACTTTCCACCAGGTTGTCAGCTTATACAAGTCAAGTATATGGAAAATTCTGCTCATACAGAAAGTATGAGCAAATGTCAATGGATTTGACAAATTATACAAATTGTATGAGCTCATGTATGAGGTGATGTACCGCGACAAGTCAATTTGACTTGCATCTCATACAAGTCCTCATACTTGTATCTAAATGTAAATGACCCTTTACACTTATTAAATACCTACAAAACACTGAAATGTGTGAAAATTCACATTTCACATATATTTTTTTAAATATTACTCCTATTATTTATTTATCATGTCTTCGATATGCAAATCATAACATAAAACTCTTACGGCTAGTTTTACAATCGGTACTTAAGTCTCTGGCTAGTGGTTACCGTGGAAACTTATGGTAATTATTATATTGCAAATATGAGCCATTGATTTGAGCTAGCCAGCAGGTAACCATGAATTATAAAACCAGCCCTTATTATTTTTCCAAATAATCACATAAAACCTCTTACTGAGAAACTTCCATAGACGGAAGATCATAAAACAATGGTCCCAGCTCGCAATACTTACATTGAGGTACCGCCCTATGTTGCCGGTATTTTTGGCGTCCATGATGTAACACACTTCATCGTCACCGAACATTTTACGTACGCTCTTAAATTTGGGCGATGGATTATCAGCCATATCTGTTTCTGTTGCCGGGTCAAATCTTGATGGTTCACGAACTGAAAAATTAGAAAACATTTTACTCACAATTTTAATTTTCCTAATGCCAAGAAATGTACTTGTACTTGCATTTTAGTTTTGTTTTTACCGACCGCCAACATATATAAGAGAGGTATTGTGATCATACCGATTTTTAAATTTTGAGATTTCGATGGATCTCCACGAATTAAGGTTTGTGCATAACGTTTTGACTATTTTTAGCATGATGTTTGTCGGTCTGTCTATCCGTCTGTCTGTCTGTCTGTCTGTCTGTCTGTCCGTCCGTCCGTCCGTCTGTCTGCGTACACGTGCAGAGCAAATTCGGCTACAAGGATTTTTATGAAACTTCATATTTTTAAGCTTTTGACATCAATGGCACGAGTTGATCAACTTTTGGTAAAAATCGGTTGACTAAAAATGGGAGTTTATTCGTGTCGATTTTAGGATTTTTGAGAATATTTAGCAACAGAAAAATATATTGAAAAAATTTATTTAACAAAAGTTGCTATAAAAGCAATAATTAACAACTTTTATTTGAGATATTTTTTGATAAAACGAAAAATTTTTGAAAAATTTTCGAAATATTTTCCAGGTATCTATTTTTACTTGCTAGACCTTAATATATAAGGGGCAAGTATTGTGTCTTTGTGTGTGTGCATGTGTATCTGTGTGTGTGTATACACGATAACTCGGTAAGAACGGTTCAACTTAGAGAGTTTGTTCTGGTACTAAAAAATTCTCCTATTAATTGGGAAGAACCCTATTGTTTTTTATGAAGATCCGAAACCGGAAACGGATGTTGTTTAAGTTTAAAATTTAAAAAAAATTAGCCTTGAACTTTAAATCAAACTAAGCCTTGAACAAAAATTTGTATAAAACATGTGATGTATTTTTGAAAGTTTACCTAAATCTTTTTTTTTATTTTTATTTATTTTTTTTTATTTTTTTCTTTTTTTTTATTAGTATTTTTACTTGCCCCACCTTAATATATAAAGGGCAAGTATTGTAAATCGTCGATATTTTGACTGATGACCACGTTTCATGGTCCAGGGAATCCAAAAAACCTATTTTCGAAGTGCCGTCCGTCCGTGTGTGTGTGTGTGTGTGTGTGTGTGTGTGTGTGTGTGTGTGTGTGTGTGTGTGTGTGTGTGTGTGTGTGTGTGTGTGTGTGTGTGTGTGTGTGTGTGTGTGTGTGTGTGTGTGTGTGTGTGTGTGTGTGTGTGTGTGTGTGTGTGTGTGTGTGTGTGTGTGTGTGTGTGTGTGTGTGTGTGTGTGTGTGTGTGTGTGTGTGTGTGTGTGTGTGTGTGTGTGTGTGTGTGTGTGTGTGTGTGTGTGTGTGTGTGTGTGTGTGTGTGTGTGTGTGTGTGTGTGTGTGTGTGTGTGTGTGTGTGTGTGTGTGTGTGTGTGTGTGTGTGTGTGTGTGTGTGTGTGTGTGTGTGTGTGTGTGTGTGTGTGTGTGTGTGTGTGTGTGTGTGTGTGTGTGTGTGTGTGTGTGTGTGTGTGTGTGTGTGTGTGTGTGTGTGTGTGTGTGTGTGTGTGTGTGTGTGTGTGTGTGTGTGTGTGTGTGTGTGTGTGTGTATACACGATAACTCAAGAACGATTTAACTTAGAGAGTTCGTTCTGGTACTAAAAAATTCTCCTACTAATTGGGAAGAACCCTATTGTTTTTTATTAAAATCCGAAACCGGAAACGGAAGTTATTCAACTCTAAAATTTTAAAAAATTCGTAACTAGTAAACCAAGCCTTAGTCAAAAATTTGTATAGTATTGTATGTATTATGTATGTATTAAGATTTACCTAAAACTTTTTAAATTAAAAAAAAAAAATAATAATTTTTTAAAAAATATATTTTTTTAGTTATAAATTTTTTATGGGAGGGCAAGTCTAGCGGAGGTCTCTCTTCGCCACTGGTTTATTATTTTTTAATTTTTTTTTAATTTAAAAAAAAAAAAAATAATTTTTTAAAAAAAATTTTAATTATTTTTTTTATTAGTTTTTTTTTTATGGGAAGGCAAGTCTAGCGGAGGCCTACCTTCGCCACTGGTTTGTACTTGTGCCCAGTTTTATTATTATTATTTACTATTTACTTTACCTTCTTCATCATCGCTAATGTTAATAGTTTCTGCGCACTCATCAATTTCTTTGCTTCTGAGTTCTTTTTCTTTCGTTTCATCTTTCACCTTTTCTCCATCATCATTTTCTGTATCATCTGTGATAATTTCCTTTTTAATAACAATTTCTTTAAACTCCTCTTTGACCTCTTCTTTAACTTCATCTTTGGCTTCTTCTTTAGCCTCCTCCTTGGCTTCTTCCTTAGCCTCCTCTTTGGGTTCTTCTTTAGTCTCCTCCTTGACCTCTTCCTTAGCCTTCTCTTTAACCTCTTCTTTGACTTCCTCTTTAGCCTCTTCTTTGGCCTTCTCTTGATTTTCATTTTCAGCCTCTGTTTTATCTTTTTGACGCCTGCTGCTTCTTGTTCTTATTGTACTACCGCCGACCACGCTGACGCCTGTAAAATAAACAATATTATTATTTGCTAAAACTTCACTCAATAAGTCTCCGGTCTGACATATACAGGGTGTTTGTTTGAAACGGGGCACCCCGAAAATCTCCTTTATTTGTAAAGATACAAAACATCTTCAGAACAAAAGTTAAACTAGACAAAAAGGCCATCTAAAAGTTACTGTAAGAATTCTGAGGCACTTCCTGTTTCACCGGAAATGATGTCAACTTTTGATCTAGCATAGGGAATCGATAATTTTATATTTTTTTCCCTAAAAGTACATTAAATTAGCTTTACAATGACACCAAAAAGTCGTATTTTTATGTTAACCATTTCAAAATGGCGACCATTTATTTACAAAATAATAATCAACATAAGTTTTACAAAGTTGAACGTAGCAAGCTTTAAAAACAATAAAAAAGGAAACAAAATATCTCTAAAATAAACTGTTATAACTAGTTATTATATGAAATAACATGAAACAACTTAAATTTTAATTTTTCAATTAAATGTTTTATAAATAACAAGAGTTTAATAGTCGCATCGAATAGAAACATCGAAAATATTGTTTAGAACCGATGTGAACAAATACTTAGTTTAGAACTCCACAAAAACAATTTATTTCATTACCTAATGGTGAAAAACAAAAGAAAAGGAAGAAAAAAAAAACAATTTTGCGTAAATTGTCACTCTGAGCCCTAACAAAATCTTTATCTGCCATTTTAATAATAAATGCGTGAAAAAATGTTGAAAAACAAATACAAAACTTTCAAACATTACACGTTGAGTTGGCAATAACAATTAATCAATCGATTAATTGATCATTTGATTAATCGAAATGTTATAATCAATTTTGATTAAATTGGTAAAAAATAATCGATTAATTGATTATAAAATAAAAAAAAGAAACATGTTCATTCGCCGACAAAAAAATGGGACAGTCTTTATGTTGTATTTTAAAGGCTGATATAAAATCATTTGACCGTTTTATTAGGAACTAAGTAATGGAAGGTAATACAATGTCTGCATAAACAAATATTTTTGTTTACAAATAGGCTGTAACAATAAATAATGCCCGTTTGAACGAATACTATATAATATTGATATTGCATATTAAGTACGTAAATTTTAATACAAATAATTCATTGTTAAAATAAATTTTTGCTTATTGAAAAGAAGAGAGCAAAGTCATCTTACCGACCAGTGTTTCAACAATATAACTAAGTAATTTCTTCAAAATAAAATAAAATTATCGATTAATAATAAATTAATCGAAACTTTGTTAAAAAATAAAGCAATATTTATTAAAAAATATTGTATGATTAATCGATTAATTGAAACAAAATAATCGATTATTTCAATATTCGATTAATCGTTGCCATCTCTAATACACACGTAAAGGCTTGTGCAGGTAGTCTGGGACGTGTAGCTTCTGACGTCATGCTCAGTCGTATTTACTCGGCAACCTTCGCGCTGTGATCGGCTTTATTTCAAATTTATAATATTTTAATTTAAAAATTTCGCTGAAATATTTATTTAAAATGTGATTTTTATTTTGTTGGGTGACATAACTAATATTAACGTATCAAAAAAATGTACCTTTAAGAAAATATAAATTCTATGCGTATCCTCTATACCGAATGGCGTTTGTTCACACTATTTAAAATGTGTAGTGTGTGGAATAAATCAGCAAGAGAGACGGAGAATTGAATATATTTGTACAATACTAACCACAGACAAATTCGGAGTCATCCTCTTGTTCTCTAGCGGCGAAGAGCATTGGTTCTTCATCGTCACTAGTCTCAGGTTCTTCATCCTCCTCCTTGCTGTCGTCTTTCATCTCACTATCTGTTTCCAAAGGTTCCTCCACGTCACTTTCATAACCGTCCTTCTGTTTCTCGACAACCTAACAAAACAAAAAGAAACTACAGATTTGCCCCATAATAAGCCCCCTACAGATAAATCCCAAACAGATTATTAAGAATTTTTAATAATAAGATAATATCACATGTTATTCTTTTGTCTTTAAGAGTTAGCAACCAGAAGTAATGACACACACCCTTGTAGGTAGTAGTAGTGGCTGGAGCTTTTCTCAAAATGTAATTTATGAACTTTTTTTGGATTCGTTTTATGCGCGATATGTTTTTCACAATTAGGATTCCAAACTGGGCTACAGTAATTTAGAATGCTAAGGACGTATGCATTATACAAAATTATTATAGATTTTGTGTTTACAAAATATTTTGTTGTCCTTAAATAATAAAACCCAATAATTTAATTGCCTTTTTAATAATTATGTCAATATGTAAGGAAAAAGATAATTTGGAGTCGAAGGTTATCCCCAAATCTATAACTGAATCGACAGATTCAATAATGTTGTCCCCTAGTTTATATAAGAAAAATATTTTATTCAGGTTTTTAGTAAAACTTATTTTTACACATTTTGAATAGTTTATGTATAATTGGTTTTCACCGCAATAGTTAGAGAAATGTGTCAGGTCGCTCTGTAACCGGTGGCAGTCATCAAGGATGTGGAAAATCTTTAAGTCATCGTTGTATAAGAGTATTTCGCAATAATTAAAACAAGTTACTATATTATTCATATAGATTATAAATAATAGTGGGCCCAGGTTGATCCTCGAGGAACTGCAGAGGTTGTTAGATAGAATTTTGATTGTAAGCCATTGACCGTGATCGCCTGTGACCTATTTTTTAGAAGAACTTATATACTGAAATATACTTCAATGACAAACTTAGTGGCGAAAAAATAACTAAAGAGAAGTTTCGTAGTCATAATATGTATGTATCTGTATGTAAATTATATAAAAATAATGTTACCTCTATGTAGTCCAGTTCTGCCAAATACTCATCACCGTAGTTGACTCCTCCTTCATTAGCCATCTTGTCAGTCAGGAGGGAACCAGCGTAAATACAAATAAATGCGCCCTGAAACAGGAAAAAACAATTTAATTACGAGGGTAGGTCAATTAAGTCCTCACAAAATCTAAGAGATGGCGCTAGTAGTATAAAAATAAGTTTGTTTCTGAAAAGTACCAGCTTTTATGCTTGGTTTATATACGGAACAAAAATAAGGAATAGGAAATAAGAATAGTGCACAAGATGTTAAAACATGGCTGCGCCGTATATCGGTTTATGTAGGAATGATATTTAACTTAAACATAAGAATAGTTGGTAACATTCAACATTTTTATTCTTATTTCAAGAATAAGACACGATAAGCCTACGCACAGCAATCAAAATGTCTGCCGTAATAAAGTTTGGTCAACAGATGTTTTTCAGTTGTGATCAGAGGGTTGTAAACAACAATAAAATGTTTTTAACGGTAATAAACGAAATTTTTTAAAAGGTTTTATGAATCAGAACCTGTCAAGTGACAAACGTTAAACACAGACCAACGCAAGTACGCAGGCGCAGCGACGAAATGTTATGTCCTATATAAACGGTTTAATATTTTTTATTCTTGTGTACTATTCTTATTTCCTATTCCTTATTCTTGTTCCGTATATAAACCAACCATTAATAGACTGCTGTCAAATTTTCAGCCATATCCACCGCGTGGTTCCATTTTTAGAATCGGTTGAAGTAAACAACTTATGTTATTTCCGAAAAATGGAAAAAAAGAGTTTCGTGCAGCGATTAAACACTTTCATTTGAAAGGCAAAGCACCGAAAGAAATCAAAGCCGAGTTGGATGAACACTGTTTATATATTCGGACGAAACGTCCGAATATACGATCCAACATTTTTAAATCCGTAGAGGAGACACTGATAAATATAAAGGGATGGCAGTCATTATATTTAGACTGATAAAATGTTCCCTACATTCTGCTTTTTGTAAGATACTCCCGCGATTATCCTTATTAAGCATCTTTGCAATTTAAAAATACGTTCCGCTGATGGACTGTGTCCCCATACAGATAGAGCGTAAGATATCTGGGACTGGAATAGCGCGTAATAAGAAATATGTAAAATATTCACCGACACGCAGTTCACTAAATTCCTGAAAAGACATATAGTACTGCATAATTTTCTTGATAACACAGATACGTGTTTATTCCATTTAAGAGTTGGGTCTATTTGAACAGCTCGGAAAGTGCAGGGAAAAGCAGGGTTATTGAAATTATTATTTGTTAAAGTTATAAGTAAATTATTAGTTTTACTAATATTTGGACTTAACCTGTTGGGAAGAAACCAAGAATGTGCTTTATTAGTAATAACCCCATTGTTTGGTAATACGTCATTTTATGACTGAAGTCGAGTAAGAATGGTTGTATCGTCAGCATATAAAAAATTAGAACAATTGTGTATAGAACAAGGGATATCATTTAAATAGATTAAAAATAACAGCGGCCCTAAAATTGTGCCTTGCGGCACACCACAGTTAATATAATGCTGCGTTCAAAACCTCGAAATTAGGAATTAGAATTAGTACTTAGAATTAACGTAAATGTTTGTTATACGTAACTGTACGTTACCGTTCACAACCTTCAAAATTAATACTTATACTTATAAATTAAAATTAGATGTTTGTAGACTGCAAACCCTTACGTTAATTTATAATTGACGCATGCGCAGTAAGCACTTGTCAACCTAAAAATTTCTATGACCATACTTTTTTGCTTCTATCCACATCTTTATGTTTTCTATGAGTGTAAATATAAATTTTTCCTCTAGTTTAATTCTTTTCAGAACTATGAAACACTCAAAAACTCATTAGCAAATGTAAACAGCAGCCAAATATCTATCGATAAAGCAGAAATCGATAAAAATATCTGTCAGTGGCTTAATTTCTTAATTTTTATTGTGAATGTTGCTTAATTTCTACGTACAATTTTTATGTTAAGTACTAATTTTACGTTAATTCTAATTTAAAATTTGGAGGTTCTGAACGAAGCATAAAGCGGATCTGAAATTATGTCATTAATTTTTACGTATTGCACACGATTAATTAAATATGACATTATGAAAGCACAACTGTCCTCTTCAAAACCATACTTTTTTAGTTTATGCAACAATATTGCATGGGAGACACAGTCAAATGCTTTACTCAAGTCTAAAAAGGTCAACCAATGAACGGCACCCACTTTGAGAACCGCTGATATAGAGTGTCACATTCTGTTCTGTCGTCCCCTATTAAACATTTTTCAAAATACATATTTACCTGCGGTATATCGTTGAGACATCGAATACCCCAGCCTCTGTTAGCGGTCTTGAAGAGTTGCAGCTTGAGCTGCAGCGGATGTTGCACCACCCTGTTTAGACAGGTTGGGCCACATTTACATCTTGAGTTACACTCGTAAATGCCTGTCGTGACAAACTCAGGAAGTCTTTTGTACGTGTAACCTATCAGATCGTCCGGCACCTTCTTGTTTAATGTTCGGTGTTCACGGATTGTAAGTTGCCAGCATTGGCATTTATTTTTATCCTGAAAAAGAAATATTCAGTGAGAACAAAATTTCAGTAATAAAAAATTGTTATACTTAAATTGTTAAAAAGTAGGTATTAACAAGAAACTCTAAAAAATCCTATATCCTTTGACCGATATGAACAATATTTTGCAGATTTATTCTCTAAGAAACTGCGGATAAAATTACATATAGAAATGTTTAGGGTTTCGTAGGCATAAAATAGAAACTCTAGACAGGTCTATATCCTTTAACCGATATGAACAATATTTTGCAGATTTATTTTCTTAGAATCTAAGAATATAATTATATAAAGAAATATCTAGGATTTCGTAGGCATAAAAAAGAAACTTTAGACACTGTTATATCCTTTGACCGATATGAACAATATTTTGGAGATTTATTCTCTAAGAATCTACGAATATAATTACATAGATAAATGTCTAGGATTTCGTAGGCATAAATTAACGTCTCAAATTATTTTTAGTTTAAACAATATAAATGTAATGTACTGAGTAAAAATGAATCGTGTTCCCATCTTAAAAAGTTTATGAATAAATAATCTAACTATATTCGCGACTGAAACTAACGTTGGCGGCGCTGCGTACAACAGCGGACGAGAAGCGTATATGTCAGAAGTTTTTTCTTAATATTTATCTGTTCAAACAATATTTCGGCAAAAAAGAACTGTATTTAAGTCACTATATTTTAAAATACTTCCTAATTCACATAAACTGCAGCACAACACGCTACAAATATTATCCAAATATACGCTTCTGTTTAATTTAGCCAGTCACCACCAGATGTCTCACTGTTATTTGCAGTCGCGAATAATTAGCAAAAGTCTGTATGTAGTGTCGGTAACATTATGACGTCAAATTTTCCTAAGGTTTTCATGATTGGCTAACTGGGGACACCCTGTCTTTTGATTGGCTGACAGGTGACACCCTCTCCCGTGATTAGCTAACGGGTGCTATCCTGTCCCGTGATTCGCAATCCGGCGATGAAATTAAGATACGTTAAAAAATAAAACCAAATACACATACAAACAATTGAAATTTTTATATTATAAATCCGTCATTGTTGACGGGTAATAACCTAAGTAATAAATAATAGCAATAATTCATAATCTAAAAAGATAGTTGAGGTTGGTGAAAGAATTAGAAAAACGTAGGTACTGTGATACACAAAGATATGCTTACCAGACAGTCGTCTTCACAGTCACAACCGCAGAGGAATTCCTGATCTAGGTTAAGACTAACGCCTTCCATGGGCTGCCTCCTCGTGCTGTAGTTACAGAAATCGGGCATAGTGTTGTCCACGTAGTTAACGCACGGTATCGGAACATTTTCACACCTGCGTACACAAAACAAAGAACCATTATTTTATTTTATTTTATTTTTAGAATTTGGCTACACAACAGGACATAGTTCATAAAGAACTTGTCCTAATAACAGTGTCGCACTGCTATTGAGAATAAACATTACCTACAGAGGCGCTGTTGTCGCTTACAAAATGGCGATTGGAATAGGATATTTTTGATATTTGACATTTGATACACAACAATTCACATTGCAGTTAATTTTCTGTTGCGATTTTAAAGACATTTTATTAAAGTTTTCTTCACTTTAACACATACAAACAATGCAATTAATTGAGCCACATCCAACAAAATCCTATTCCGTTAAGTTCCAAAATATTCCGTTAGGCGTCACTTCAGTTATTGTCAGTTCTCAATACACATTATTTTATGTCAGCAACAAAGAATAATAATGAACAAACTTACAACTAAACCCAAATCTAAATTACAAAAACCTAATATAACAAAATTTACAAGAGTAATTCAATCAAAGAGTGTTTAAACTTTCTAAAATTAGTCGAAAAAATATCTGGGGCATCAGTAGAATTGGAAATGCTATTAAATTCTAAACACATTCTATTCATAGGGGAATTATAGGCAAAATTAGTTCTATTATAAGGTAACAAAAACGGCTCCTTCATTCTTGAGTTAAAAACAGGTATACGAAATGATAACGAATTTATCAATTCAGGGCAATCTACTTGAGAATGAATTATTTTATGAAAAATTTTTAATCTAGAAGTACAGTCAGCGCCCGCTTAACGTACACAATGCGTACACAGATTCCTGTACGTTAATCGAACGTACGTTAAGCGGACGGTATATTTCCGTATAAATGAATGTAAATACGACTAATTGGTACATACTTTCGGTCCCTATGTTCATTCGAACGTACATTTGTTCGCAACGAACGTACATTTTTTTTTGTATAAACGACCAATATTTATTGATTGTTTTGAAGTTATATTTAGGCAAGATATGCGTATGAAGGTTGAAATACAGTGTTACCAACTTCTATCTTTCAATTTTCCCCCTTCACTCACACTTACAGAGAAGAATCAGTAAATACGTCGAACGTAGCCGAATATGTACACGTATTTACGAGTGCTTTTCTGTGTGTGAATACACGGCAGTGTATTCACATGTATTTAAAAAAAAAAAATGGAACTGAATATGGACACTGAAGATATTAACGATTTGCTAGAATCACATGCGGACGAACTCACAACTAATGAGTTATTAGAACTACAAGAGCAAATGAGAACTGAAAAAGAAGACCCAAAAACCGAGAACGAAACAACCGAAATACAACTAAAAACAGTGGAATATTAGGCAAAGTGGAAGAACTCATTGACACTATCGAGAATTCGGACCCGGATATTGATAGAAGTTTCAGTGTTGTTAATAATATACGCAATAGCACCGCTTGTTATAAACTTTTATATCAAGACAAAAAGAAAACTGCGGTATAATTGACAATGGACAAATTTCTAATTAAAAACAACAAATAATAATTTTTTAAGTACTTATTTATTTTTCTAAACATGTTTATTTTGTATAATGTATGGTTTATTTTTATTTTTTTAACATGTATTTATATGTTAGTACTACGTGTTTACTGTTCTATTCGGATTTACGAAAATATAAGGGGCATTAAATTAATAAACTTCAATATCTTGCAAATGATCATTCATGAAAAAAAAGTGTAAGAATCTTTTTTTGTAGAAAATTTTAAAATCTGCAAGTTTTATTCAAACAAATTTTACGTTAAGTTTACTCTTTTAAAATTAAACGCGGTGCCGTCATTTAATAATCGGACATTTTTCGTGAATCCGATTATACATTATACATTGTGTGCTATTTCTTTTCCCTTTTTTTTTAACCATAAAGTTGCCAAACGACGTTTTCGTGTGACGCGATGTACGTTCGCGCGGACAATGTGTACGTTCGTACAAAAGCGACATTTTCATGTTACGCGATGTACGTTCGTACGAACAACGTGTACGTTCGTACGAACATAGGAGCCGTAATTAATCATGTCCGTATCATCGAACGTACGTTAAGCGGATGTACGTTAAGCCAGCGCTGACTGTATACGTCTATTCAAAACCCTAAAAATGAATCAACCCAAAATAATGTGTTTTTCTATTGTTCTGTAAAGACTTATTGACCTACTCTCGCACTGCGCAGCAAAAGTAGCTATGTGTGCACTTAGCTTAATATGTATATGCATGATGTATAATGTAATAAGCTACATACCCATTCGACATGTCCTTTTTGCTACGGAACGTCTTATCAAGAACGAACTCCGCTAAGCAATGTACCCAGTAATCAAAGTCAAACATGTCGACACTCATGTCCGACTCAGTCGCCCGTAGATAACGGTGCAGTTCCGACATTGAACGCACGGATCGACCGCAAGGAGAGCGATATCTGAAACAAACAAACAAGTAGCATGGAACCAATTAAAAGGTAATGTGCGCCGGAAAAATACAACACCGACAGAAAGTGACATTGTAGTACAATTAATTAAAGATGAGACAAGTGCAATAAGTAGTGATTTGTGGAAAAAATGTGTAGAACATGTAAAGACAATTGAAACCATTTTTTTTATAAATCCACCAAATAAGTCTTCAATAATTATTAATTTAAATGGCAGTGGTAGTGACAAACTCTAATAGTGATATAAACAATGATAATAGTGATAATGATTAATATTTTAATAATTTTAAATTACCATAAATTGACAAGTTCAAAAAAAGAATTATTTTGATTGTGCAAATTTGAAGTATTTAATATAGACTATAAAGACTTTAAAACAAAACGATTTTTAAACATGTCTATATTTATAATTCAAATATAGCCAGTTCTAAGCCTGATAAAAATGTGAAGGGTAGTCATGTTAGTGTATATACAGTTCATTCTAAATAGCATATAAGGGGTGCATTCGAGTTGTACAGAGTAGAGCAAGCGCTGAGCGAACAGTTGATGGTGACGTCATGAATAGAGCACTAACGGAGTGAGCGATCTTGTGACGTAATGTTAGTAAAATCTAACCCTACAATTTTAGGCGGCGATTTTACTGTCAGATTAATTCACGACAGACATGAATCAAAATTATATACCTCGGTTTTTCCTTGATGTTTTTTCAATGATGAAGAAATAAAATTAATTAAAAATTAAATAATAATTAATGAATTAATTTAATGAATTTTTTCCATTTTAATTTTATGCACGGTGTATTTTAATAATATTTTTGCTGTTTACAGAACGTCACAAATACATAAAATTGCCGTGCTCTGTAGCCATAGGCAAATAACAATATTATTTGTCTATTGTTATTTGTCTAAGGCTATTATTTTTATTTCATTTATAATTTAATTTTAAACTTTCATTTCTTTCCCGCCGTTCCCCCACTTTTTTATGTCATAGTCCATATGCTCGGCCTTTAAACCCCGAACACATAGAGCGCACTCTAAATGCTCGCTCGATCGCAAAACGAATGCAATTGAGTGTACTCCGAGCGTCAAATCGAACACGTTTGAGTGTACAGAACGTGCTCGGAACGCTCGAAGCGTTAAATCGAATGTACCCAAAAAAACACGTTTATTTAAAATAATTATTACGGTCCTGCCAACAATTATTAACAGAACCATAAACTCAGCAGGTATAATGGTTATACTATCAGCCATTATTGGAATCAATAATATAAGGTGGCCATTTCGTATTGTAAATACTATACATTATACTTCTATGTTTAATTTACCTGATTAGTTTCTTTCCTTTGTACTTGTAGGTGAGGCGATGCCATCCGCAGAGCAGTGGTTTGCTGAGAGGATTGTAACCAACAAGCGAAGTCAGTTTCAATGAAATATGTTTCTTGCATTCCGGTCCACACGTGTGAGGAATATACTCAATAGGCCTGATTGGATTCTTGGGTGTGAAGTACACAACTTTACTCTGAGGTTGTTGTACCTGTTGACTTGGCAAAAATGGAATTCCTGAAACAATGTAAGTTTTAAGTAAATTGTAACAATGTAAAGCCAATTTTATATAATGTCAATGAAGTGAGTTATTTCATTTACAACATAGCAAATTATGAAAGCAAGCTCATATCCATAGCAATAGATATGCAATGGTGATTAGATATAAAAGTTATTTGGCATGATAAAGTTCCTAGACGGCTAAAAAATAGTAAATTAGAAACAATAAATGAATTTTTATTAGTTTGTTTATATTTACATACAAACAAAAATAATGTCCTTATTAGTTAAGTCCAAAAAATATTGAAAAAAATAATATTTTGTCTTTTCTATGGATACGATAAGCATTTGTTTTATGGCTATGTTGCTTTTGAAATAACTCACTTCTTTAACATTATATGTGAAACATGTATGTTGCTCCTTAAATAATTCACCCGGTATAAGGAAATACATATATGTATATGTTTTCCTTTTAGCTATGCCTGCATTTCTATCCTTTGGACCCATAATTATAAATCACTTATTTTAACAAAAAACAAAAAGTTCATAGCTGCACTAAATCTGAGTTGTTGTCGTCAAGATATCAAGGCGCGAACTGCTGGCCATGCGTTCATTTTGCTTTGTTTACCAAAATACCGTGTGATCATAATTTCTTGTCAGTTACATAACAGTAAACAATGAGCTTAAAAATATCAAAACTGTATTCTATCTCTTATCTCAAAATTCCAATTTAACAAAGAACCAATCAGTAACGATATTGTATTGATAACTTCATGTTGTTCGTTAACTCAATGGCGTGTAGAGAAAAAGTAGTGGTTTTTGTTAAGATATATTATTGTTTTTTTCGTTATTATTGTTGTTGTTGATATTGTTATTAAGATTGTAATTGGAAGACGACTGTTGATCGAGGTTAGCTCTTAGAGCTAAGTGAAATATTAAACATACATAACCCAATATAAAAATCGAATTTACGTCTATGTGTGCATGTCCTTGGAAATAAATTTGATAACAAAATGTTTCTGTCAACTATTGCATAACTGACAAGAAATTATGACCGCTCTGTATGTATCACGTGATCGGTACTCGATCACGCGTCGGATAGCGATGCTTCCGTCGACTCTCACTCTCGACATTTACGTCGAGTGGCGAAAACGTCGAGCTAAGAAACAGTCGAGTAACGGGGTATTACTGTATCAAAATTCACCTGGACAGATTTTTCGAGAGCAAAGACGGAACCTTCTGGAGAGATGGCATTATGAAATTGCCTGAGCGTTTGTCCAAAGTGATAGAAAATAATGGACAGTACATTTGATAATACAAGTTTTTTTTTAGAATATATATTTTATTGAATAAAAGGTGGAAAAAAAAAAAACGAACAGACTTATGTAACAACCCAATATGTTAGCAGTCGGTAAAAATTTCAATTGTAAATTACTGTAGCACTGAAGATGACAGCATAGCTGTCGAAATGTACATCTAGTAATTAATAAAAGAAGTGAAGAAAAAATACGCGGCCTAATACATACCAGTAGGTCTGGGTGGCATGCCCTGAATTCCCGGCCGTGCTGTACTCTTCTTGGCGACGGCTCTAGGTGGAGCGGGTTCTTTCGGCGGTTCTTCTTCGCTCTGCCCCTCCCCCCTGGTGTACTCCACGTACGGCATGTTACTCTTGCCAGCTGCCACTGTACGTCGGATGTTCGGATTCTTCTCCTGACGATTTGCGGCTGCCTGCATCTCCAGAAACAAAGGACCTGTAACAATAGACAAAACAATCAAAATAAGGTTAAACAAGTTCAACTATAGATAATAAAAAAATTAAACGATATACTGGTAAACCTCGTTTTACGCCGGGATTCCGTTCCGACACCAGCGTAAAAAAAAAATCGGCGTAAAATGAACACAAATATAATGGACGATATAAGGTTAGATTCCGTGTCAAAATTCTAAGAACAATCTAACATGTTTATTTAATACATAGCCTATATATATTCAAAATAAATTATAAATGTATTTAATATATAAAGTTAAAATTCTTTTCCAAAATCAATAATAATGTCTTAATATAATTAATGAATTTTTTAAAATAAATACTAATTCACCAGTTCGTCGGTACGAAATTAAATTCTCACACTTTTTTGAAAAAAAAAAAAAACATCCAATTTCATTTGCTTTGACTTCATAAAGTCGAACGGCAGCTGCGACGCTTCTTGTAACATTTGCGCTTCGATTGAAACCCCCGTCTATCTCACAGAGCTAATCTGTTAACTTTTCTATTCGCGACTGCAAATAACAGTGAGACGTCTGGTGGTGACTAGCTAAATTAAACAGAAGCGTATACTTGGATAATATTTGTAGCGTGTTGTGCTGCAGTTTATGTGAATTAAGAAGTATTTTAAAATATAGTGACTTAAATACAGGGCTTTTTTGCCGAAATATTGTTTGAACAGATAAATATTAAGAAAAAACTTCTGACATATACGCTTCTCGTCCGCCATTATCTGTTGTACGCAGCGCCGCCAACGTTAGTTTCAGTCGCGAATAGAAGAAAGGATACGAGTTAGATCGGCCGTTTTAGGGTTTTCCTATCATTTTCTTTCTCATCCTGCTCTTCTTCTTCTTCGGGATTTTCTGATTGTGGGCGATCTAATTCCTCCATCAACTCTTCTAATTCTTGATTTGAGAGTGGATGGTCATGCACGTCTAACAGTTCGGTCACATCTTCGGTTGTTACGTCTTCGAATCCGCATTCGCGTGTAAGCCTGATAATGTCTTCGTTTATGTTAATGTTATCTACCTCTTCTACACTTGCACCTTGTATAAATCCAGGCAGAAGTTTAATTCATTTAATTAATTCGGAAACAATTTCACACACACAATAGGCTGCTCGCGTACACGGAAATAGAATAAAACAACGTATAAAAGTGTGTCTGCTATA